>CM053622.1:372144481-372232715 GCA_028646595.1 Phalanger gymnotis
TGAGATGACATTTGTAAAGCATTTATTTAGCCCAGTGCCTGGCTCCCTTCCTCTTCTGCCCTTCCCCCTAATTGGAGGGGACACATACAAAGCTAAAAGGGAGTCCCAGCTCTCGAGGGGCTCAGTCTAATGGGGAGATAATAAGCAAACAACAGCTCTTTGTGCAAATCCTCTTTTAAATGGCAGTGAAGGTAAATGGCAGTCTACATAGGAGTCTGATTTCCCTGTTCATCTCAGAGTCTCAGTGTCAATCATCCTAGTCACTGGAATTCAATATTTCCTCTGTGACTTCCTTACGGATTTCAGTGATGACATATAGACTCTTGTGGGGGATGGGCTGGGGGGGGAAGCACTCTTTAACACTAGCAATGCATTTTAATGGCTATTTTCAGGTCTGTCATTGTAACTGATACTGGGACTTTGTGAAACTGATTAAAGAGAGTAGGAGTTTATCTCATCTATGTAATTGGACTTGTTAAGTCATTTTTCAGTCATGTCTGATTCTTTGTGACCTCATTTGGGGTTTTCTTGGCAAAGATACTAGAGTGGTTTGCCATTTTCTTCTCCAGCTCATTTTACAGATGAGAAAACTGAGGCAAACAAGGTTAAGTGACTTGCCCAGGATCACACAGCTAGTAAATATCTGAGACCAGATTTGAACTCATGAAGAGGAATCTTCCTGATTCCAGGCCCAGCGGTCTATCCAATGTACCCCTATCCCTAAGGTCTCTTCTAGTCCTATATCTAATGATCTTAGAGGTTTTCTTTAAAATACCTCAAAAAAAATCAAAGGACTGGAAAGACTTATCCATATTACTTAGTCCAAGCCTATATGTCACATATAAGGCCCAGCAGGGTTAAGTGAATTTGTCCAAAGATACTCAGCTAGGTAGCTGACCCGAGAACTGAGACTAGAACCAAGTTCCCTAGCTCTCAGCACAGTCCAAAAGAAGCTACAGAACCTGATACTTTGTCACACATAAAAGAAGGAAATCAGGCCAGACATCTTTTCTGACTGGATGATGATACTTTGGCACTCACCACCAGAGCTTTTGTAAGGATAAGTTTGGAATATTTGTATATTGCTAAAATGAGAATTTAAAGATATTTATGTTTTTTAATCAATCAATGAACCGTAAGGGCAAAGCATTATTCTAGGTAGTTGGGCTGCATTCTAGGGGTCACTGTAGGCAGTGAGGTTGCAAAGATAACAAGATAAGCTCCCACGTCACTAACATCCTATTGTGGTATTGAAGATGTATATACACAAATAAATATGTAGAGGGCTCCAACGAAGGGGGTCTCGGATCACATAGACTAGATCCATTACAGGGGTGCCCTAATCTCAAAAATGGGATTCAGGTTTTGTCTCTTTTCTCTCTGGTTCTGCCCTCAACCTGAAGTAACTCCACTGAAATCTCTAAAACAATGCTTCCACCATAGATACTGCACAAGATTCAAAGGCCTCACGGGCCTGTGCCTTAAAAAATACAGAAAACACAAAACATCACTCCATAAAAGCCAATTGTGTTCCTGCTGGATACATTTTGTGGTACTGCTTGGACAGATATTTCATACTCACCTTAGATCCACACTGTCTGAACAACTCACAAGGTTTAGGTTTTAACTGGTCAGCCAGTATGATTTTCTTTATTCCCTGTTATTGTCATATTTTCCTCTGATAACCATACTGTTAAGGAAATACTGCTTGCTTTAGTCAGCTGATGCTCAAATCCCAAACTTGGGTGCTCTCAAGCTATGAGGTAACTTAGTATTCATTTCTCAGGATCCTCAGTGGCTGACTTGCAAGTATAAGAATGGGGATCCATTGATTATCCCATGCTACTTAAAAAGTAATTATCTTGGGTAGGAACAGTTCTTGATCGAATCAGTCAGAACTGAGTGTGAATAGGGCCTAAACATCTCAGTGAATTCTCATTTTAGTAAAACACAAAGCCACTGCATGAGAGAGTTGGTCATGTCTTGAGGTAATATCCATATCTCAGAACCAGATATAGATGCCAAGGGGCTAGAAGCAGAGAGGAAGGAGTAGTCAGAGCTTTAGCCGGAAAGAACCAGAAGCCTACGGACAATCAGAAAAAGGAAAAAAAGAAGATAGGCCTGAGTGGTAACAGAGAAGGGAGATCTTGAGGTGAGCCAATGGCCCTATAAACATTTAGGAGCATTGTTGATGCCATAAATTGCATCCCACCTCCTTAAGGAACAAAGTACCCCCAAAAGGTCTGTTCTTTCTCCAACTACCTCCTAGTAACTAGGACCTAGCTCCTGTTTAACAACAGAAACTATATAATTTGATGCTTCTTAGTAACCTGGATTTTGCCTCAACCACAAGGAGTCTGGTGTTAAGCAGAGATAGATATGTATCTGTTATAATGTAAATTAAAGCAGAAAACCCAAACTTCTACCCCAAAATGTTGGGAATTTTCCTAGGTGGGGGCTCAGAGCAAATTGTGATTGTATTCCCAATTTTTTGCTTAAACTCCCTAAAACAGAAAAGGGCATATTGCCCCTACAGTCAAAATGAGCTAATTATTATAGTGGTGTTACAACAGGAACTGAAAGGGGCCAGGGTGGGGGTGGGGTGGGGGGTGGGGTGGGGTGGGAGGAAGCAGGCAGGGAATTAAAGGTACACCTCAGTCTAATTGAGCTTGTGAGAGGCAGGAGAGAGAAATCTCCTATTCTTTACTAAAAGTTCAAGGGGAGAAAATACTAGAAAAGAATCACAAGAGAAGCACCCCCAAAAAAGGGAAGAATCGAATCATTTCTAAAGTTCTAATAGACCACAGAGAGGGCAGCCCTCCTGAAAGGAGTACATTCCCAGGTCACTTTGTCACCAATCAGCTTTGGGGCAACCCTCATCATCAGGGACCAATCAGGGGCTCCCTGTGCCATTGCAGCATAAGAGGGAAACGGCTCCCATTACCCTATGCAGGTACTGTGAGTATGATGAGCTAATGAGCTCTGGCCTTAAGAGCCTGTGCAAAGTGCTTGGCTTATGCATTTCCCACATGGAATTTGGAGCATGTGTTTATTCATAACCAGTTCCAGTCTATTAATCACTTGGTATATATGAACTTCTTTGGTTGGCTATGTAGTAGCAAGTAATGTCTGGGAAGCATCCAAAAGACATTAGTGATTCAAAGTTTACCTTTTCTCTTTTCTTGTTTGTTTGTTTGTTTTTTTGGACACTGACTTTCCCTACCTTTCTCAGCCTGGGATTCGTGGGTCCTATGCTGTTATTGATTGTACAAAAAAATTGGATCTGCTCCAACTGAAGGACAGTTCTCCCACTTTTAGTACCCTGGTGGCCCTCCAATCCCAGAGGCTCACCACGTTGGTGCCAGACTCCATGTAAATATCTAATTAGCTCTAGTCTGACTGCAACTCAATACTCCCAAACTCAATTGATTTCTCAGCCTCAGTCTCCCCAGGAGCACAAACATGTGTAATGTGCCTGGCTGGGCTTCTCTTTGGATGACTTCTTCCTACTTCATGGTAAAAGAAGAATAACAATGCTGAGAAGGAAGAGGACATAGGCCAAAGTGTGGCACGTCAATGTAGCCCTCGGTGCTTTGTCTCAGCATCTGTACTTTCATTTTAGGTGAAGGAGAGCGGGAGTCACAACCTTGAGATGTTGTTGTTGGTGGTGGTGCCGCTGCTGCAACCTTTGTTATTGCAGCTGTTTTCATTAACAATGTGCTAGGATGACTTGCTAGTATTTCTTGAACTTTCCAGAGTTGTGTTCTATGGGTGCAGCCTTTGAGAAGCCAAAATGACCTCCATCTAACTCTGAGATATCAAAGTAAGACTTAAGTGGAGGAAAGTATTATACAACTGGAATATAGAGCTTGTGATTCTCTTCTGAAGACTGGACCACAAGGCGATTGCTAAAACTCCCATTCCTTATTCTCAATTGCTTGTCACTACAAACTCAAGGTTAAGTAGCGGAGTGGTCACCCTGGGCTTTCTCCAGGAGAGGGAGAAGGAGAAGGGAGTGAAGGGAAGAGAAACCTTCTTGTCTCCTCTCCTGGCAGAATCTTGCAGGCTCTCTATTACTCTCTGGACATGCTTGGAGATTGTGTTTCATTGGCTTTGCTGGTGGCACCCCCTCCTATTGCCTGTGGGCTACTGGCTAACTTTTTTGCAGCTTGGAAGTGGAAGAAGTCACTTACAATAGTTCCTCATTTTATTTCTCAATCATTGTTTGGTCTGGTACAAAATTTGGGGTTTCACTGTAATAAGTATGGAGGAACAGGGAACCTGTGTCCATGCAGGCAAACATCTTGGCTGGAAGTTCCATCATTTATATGTCACTCCAAACATGTGAGAAAGCCATATTGGTTTTTGCTCATTCATTTATTTGATGACATCATAATAATTCTCTGCAATTTCATGTTTTTAATTGCAACCTGCTCATCTTTACCACATGTCTCTCCCTTAAGGAGATTAAAGATGAAATTGCAAGAACAGCAAATAAATGAAAGAAAAAATTGCAAAAGTTTTTTAAGAGCAAACTCTTCACCATCAGGGACACCAAATTTTATCTCTACCACATACCTGTCCTTTGGATTATCTTAACTTTTTTATTATTTTTTTTGGAGGGGGGAAGGCAGGGCAATTGGAGTTAAGTGACTTGCCCAAAGTCACACAGCTAGTAAATGTGTCAAGTGTCTGAGGCTGGATTTGAATTCAGGTCCTCCTGACTCCAGTGCCAGAGCTCTACTCACTGTGCCACCTGGCTGCCCCAATCTTAACTTTTAATTCTTTGGAGACTATAGTATTCCATGACTTTCAGTCTCACACTGCAACTCCAGAAAAGATGGTCTTTTCCTTTAGGGAGAAACTTCAAGTCATCAAAATAATTTTGGAAATTCCCAGAGGCTATTCAGCTCACTCTCCTACTCCTGTTCAATTCTGAGCCCAAGCTGTTGTCATTTGTGGTGTCTGCCAGAGATACATATGAAGATGGATGAACTCAGTAGATTTTACATTTTGATTATATATCATAGTCTGGAAAATATAAATTCTTGATCCTCTTTGTTTTTTCTGTGTGGATGGTTAGGCCAAACTCTTTAGAGCCATAATGAATTTCATTGAGAAGGCCCTGCAACATTCTGGGGCTTGATGCAAACAGTATAATACGATGTCATCCACAAACAGGAACATCTGGATGATGGCACTGATCAATTTGTATTCTATTCTAGATCTCCTTCATGACAGGGATGAATGCCTCTGGGAGGTTATTTCTCCCTGTCTTATCTCAGTGATTATATTTTTTAAAGAATCTTGTATTTGGACATATGCATGGAAGATACTTCACTGGAGGACAGCCTTTAAGAAGGTATTTAGCACTACCAAATTGTATGCTTTTGAATGGTACCCTGTATTGGGACCACTTCTTAAAGTTGAAAGAGAGGTTTCTGAATACAAGACAGCATTTGTAATTGGCGACAGAGAAAGTTTGCTTTGCCCTAACACAGCAAGAACATGCAACAAAGATACAATGACAGTTAGTTTCTCTAGATGTGATCTCCCTGTCTCCATCTGGAAATGCATCAGGTCAGTAAGTCATCAGGGTATGGTAACTTTCACGGTTCTAGGAAATGACCAAGTGTAAGAGACCCAGACTTCAGGGGCCTGGGACTTTTTATGCTCAGAGACAACCAAGAAGTGTGGTCAAGGAAGCCAAGGCCAATTAGGTCCCTGGGGCAGCTTTCCCCTAAGCCCATCTACCACATGTGGTTACATTTATAATGAGCAAATACAAAAATTAATAAACACAATGGGACTTTGCATTCCAAAGTCTTTCAGTTAATTGTATGATGGTAGAGCTGCTGTCTGCTGTGGAATATTGTATGCAAAAGCCTGCATGTTCCCTTCTAATTCCTTCATCAAGGACGCTCACAGTGCGTGCATAGATTATTCTCCTAAAATTCTGTAGAGAAGGGAAAGCCAATAAATTGATGTTCTCTTATTCACCTTGTTTTGAGCAATAGTAAAATTCATGATCTTTCCACACCTTTGGTATCATTGATCCTTTAGTGCCCTAAAATTGTGTCATCATAGCCTATTGTAAAGTTGGTTTGATCTAAAGGCTTTTTAAATCTTTGTTCCCTGGAACATCATTTCCACTTCCTCTGTAAACCAATCTGGGACTATGATGTTAATTAAAAATGTGGTGGCTCAGACTTCAGTGAAAGAATTAAACTTACTTTGAAAGCAAAAAAAAAAATGTGGTGGCTCTACTGTCCTTGATAGTGAGGAGTTTTGTGTGCGTGTGTGTATGTGCACGCATGTGTGTGTATGTATATGTATATATATATTTTTTTTGCATTTTTTTTCTTTCATCTTTCACCTATTGGTTGTCCTTGAAATTTTATCCTGAAATAGTCTCAGGATGTCTTTGCTTAGTTGTGTCTCCCATCGTTTTCTTTAACGTTGTTTTTCCTCCACTTTTTTTTTGTTTGTTTGTTGCTTCAAGATGAGACAACACACAATGCTGCTCATGACCTTCCCCTCTCCATCTCACAAATGAGTTTATATTCTTCACTGGAGTTGCCCTTGGCTCCATTTCTTTCCACATGGCAAGTAAGTCAAGTATTTATTGCCTAAGACAGTTTTGAGGCTCTTTTGTTCTCCTTGTTCTAGTAATTGATTTGCTTCAATTAAATTTCTGTATCAAAGTGCTGCAATCGTTCTAATAGACTTTCTTTCATCCATTTCCCATTTTTCAGCATCAGTAACTTTTTAAATAGGCCAGGTTGGAGCTATTTTCATTGCACATCATATTTTTCTCATTTCTATTCTTTCTTTGAGCTTCATATGAATTTAATCTTTGCTCTAACATGTCAGTTGTTTGACTGTACACAGAGAGCTAAGTCAGGAATGCCTCTTACATCAGTAATAGATTGTTTTCTGAAAAGAGCATGCTCCTTCATTTTTTTGGTGATATTACTTAGTGCTTGCCATGTCTGTCACCTCATTCTTCTCTTGAAGAAGATGTATTCATAAGGCATTATTATAATACTTTTGTGTGGTCTACAAGATTTTGACCTTTCTCATTCCTTAGTACTGTACCATATTTTTCCAACCTAATTTTTGGACACCTCTTCTAGCTCCACCTTTACATTGAAATTGCCAAATATCTATGCATATGTTTAATTTAGAGGGTCTTATTAAATTTTTCATAGAATTTCTCTACCACTTCACCCTCTGCAGTAGATATTTACACATAAAATTGCAATTTTCATAGGGAGGGGTAATTTTGCAAAAACTTATTGTTATTGTTGTGGTTCTGTAGTTTCAGTCATGTCCAACTCTTTGTGACCCCATTTGGGGTTTTCTTGGCAAAGATACTGGAGTGGTTTGCAATTTCCTTCTCCAGTTCATTTTACAGATGAGAAAACTGAGGCAAACAGGGTTAAGTGACTTACCCAGGGTCACACAGTAAGCATATGAGATCACATTTGAACTCAGGTCTTTCTGACTCTAGGTCAGATGCTTTATCCACTGCACTACCTAGCTGCCCCTAAAATATTATGAGCACTATAATAAGATGTCCAATTCAGTAGGTGGCCTCCCTCTCTCTCTCTCTCTATGTATGTATATATTTCTTTATCTGTATGTATGTATATATGCACACATATATATTTAATATATATGCACATATATTTAATTACATTTAATTTAATTCATATCTGGAGAATTATGTTCAATTCTGGCACAATATTTTATGAAGGACATCTAGATGCAAAGCTTCAAGGTCACACCATATGGGGATCTATTTAAAGAACCAGAGCTGTTAAGCCTGGAGAAGAGAAGACTCCAGGAAGAACATGATAGCTATCAGGTAGAAGAAAGATTAGACTTGTTTTCTTTAGCCCCAGAGGGCAACCAGGTAGAAGTTTCAAAAAAGAAAATTTAGGCCTAATGTAAGAAAAAGTTTCCTAGCTATTAAAGCCGTTCAGAAATGGATTGTGTTAGCTCAGAAGGTGGTGGAGGTTTCCAGGCAAAGGCAGGATGACCTTTGTGAGGAATGTTGTAGAAGAGATTTAGGCTGAGCTAGATGACCACAGATGTCCATTCCAACTCTGACCCTTTGTAATCACTCCTATTGTTGGAGTTCACCTTCTTTCTCGCTTGTTGTTGTTTATCCTTCATTTTCAAAGAGGACCAATGACCAATAATGTCTGACTTGCACGTGAATTGTATTTAAGTGAGGCAAAATCACATAAAGTCATCAGCCTTTCTCTCTCTTTCTGAGTCTTCAAAGTCCAATGGTAGGACAAAAGTCAGGAAGACTGTCAATGGCATAGAATGCAGTGAATGACCTTGGCATTCTTTATGTCCAACCAAACTCTAAGCTCTCCACAGCGCCTGCTTTAGCTGCCTTCCTGGCCATTGGAACAAACTGTTTCCATCTGCCTATTCCACCAGGGGAAGCTTTCACATGCTTGGGGTACACATCCTCCTAATCCACTGAAGTGTTGGAAGTCTGTTGGTTACCCTCAACCTGGTTTAACCCATCTGTTGAGATGGTTTACTGGGGTGCGTCTGCTGCACGTGCTACAATTTCTTGGAGCCACAGGTGAGAGATGTGTGCCAGCTGGACACCAAAGGTGGATGAGCAGCCCTGAAAAGGGCTTGGCAAGCTCTCACATCAGAGGTGCTAGTCCTCTTGAACAGCCCAAACTCCTCTTTCCCACTACATCTTTTTCCTGTATCCATAGTGATAACTCCATCTTATTCCTTCCTGATGACATCTTCATATACCTGTTGTCCCTATTCATCTCCTAGATCTTGCAATTACAGTCCTTGCCCACCCTATGAACTTTAAGAACTTTAAACACCGATGTTGAATACTTCTCTCCCAATATCTAATATATTCTTATTCTCATCCCATGACTGAACCCTCTTCCAGCTATTGTTTTAAGGCATAATAATGATTATAATAACATTTCGTGATAATAACAATAATAGATACATTTACATAGTCCTTCATAATTACAAAACTTGTAATGTACCTCACCTTATTTGCTCCTCCTCACAATGTGAGGCAGGAAATATAAAAATATCCCCATTTTATAGATTAGTAACCTGAAGCTCAGACTGACTTAACCAAACCCACACACCTAATTAATGGAAGTGAACCCAGGTCTTCTGATCTCAAGATTAGTGTTTTATCCATTATAGCAGACCAGCACCAGCACTATGCTCTGCCTCCCTGACTCTACTTGACACACTCAATTACACTCACTGATATTTTAGATCCCCTTTGGATCCCTCCTGTCTGTCCTTTGACTGTATATGAGCTTTTCCCCCTTTTTGCTTCACTTCCACAATATACTTATTTACTTGCTTGTCTATGCATCAAGGTACCAATGGAGAAAGTCTTTCAACTTCACCAACTTCACATATGATTCTGTCCTCACTCATGCTGGCGTTCACCTCCCATAGACTCCTTTTCCATATCATACACAGACTGTGCAAACTATTCCTCACACAATATTTTGAGAGTCATTTCACTGTAGTGTAAGGAGCATTTGACTTGGAGTCAGAAGACCTGAGGGCAGTTAGGCGACACAATGAATAGAGTGCTGGGCCTGGAGTTCAAATCCAGGTTCAGATATTTACTAGCTGTGTGACCCTGGTCAAGTCACCTAATACTGTTTGCCTCAGTTTTCTCATCTGTCAAATGAACTGGAGAAGGAAATGGCAAACACTCCAGTATCTCTGCCAAGAAAACCTTACATGGGGACACAACTGAAATGACTAAACAATAACAACAGAAGACCTGAGTTCAAATGCTGCAGGAAAGAGGCATCATGGTGATATGACTGTTTAGGAATCAATATACATACATGTATATGATGTACTTACATACATGCATATAGGTATACACACATACATAATATATACATACACACTATATTGGAGTCAGGAATCCTGGATTTAAAATCCTGGCTCTTCTACTTACTATCAATGTAATCTTAGCCAATTCAATTCACCATTTGAAAATTATCTATGTCACCCTGGGACAAGCATTGCAGATAGACAATGAGTTCATCCCAGAGCTGAATAGAAGCCAGAAAATGAATGGACTGAATCTTTTTAGGAAGTCGTGTAGTGCTTTAAAAAATGTCAAGTTGTTCTCCAGAGCATATTTGTAACATAAATGTTCTCCCAGTGATGTTTTAGAGCTGGCAATCTTGGAACATCATTATTTTTTTTTTTTTTGGTTAGGCAATCAGGGTTAAGTGACTTGTCTAGGGACACACTACTAGTAAGTGTTAAGTGTCTGAGGCTGGATTTGAACTCAGATCTCCTGACTTGAGGGCTGGTGCTTTATCTATTACACCACCTCGCTGCCCCAACATCATAATTTCTAGGGAATGCAAGTTATAAATGACTCACGGGGCAATAGAGAGAGCAAGCAGATTGTAACCTATTTTCAATAATGAACTTTGCTCAAGAAATTGCATAAAGGATGTCAGTGAGGAAATGTTTGTTCAGAAAAGGAAGTGAGTTGATCAGGTGGTATGAGTGAGTGATGTGCATTCCACTGGTACTCATGAAATAAACAGGAGCAAGAGGAAGGCCTCTGTAGCACACTGAGTGTCTCTTCTGTGGAGGAACTATCGAAGAACATGGAACTTCCAGCTCTAAATATATGACCCTATAATTCTGTGGACAAACATTATATTGGCTGAGAAGGCATGGATGGGTTGTAATTTGCATCAATGGAGGGAGTGGACATATTGATGAAAATGTCAATCCGTTGAAGTAGTAAGGCATACTGACCAAACAGGAAGAGAATGAGAACCTCAAGAGCTACTTAATAAATGCTTATTAATTTAATTGATTAGAAGTTAGTCAATAAGTATGTTCTAGTCACTGTGCTAAGCCCTTGCGATATAAAGAAAGGCAAAGGACAGTCCCTGCTCTAAAGGAGCTCACAGAAACAACACACAAACAGCTATATTCAAAGAAGATATGTAAAGGAAATTTGAGATAATTAACAAAGGGAAGGCATTAAGGGGGAATCAGGAGAGGGTTCTCTTAAAAGATGGGATTTTAGCTGAGACTTGAAGAAAGACAAAGGAAATGTAAGTGAAGATGAGGGAGGAAGTTATTGCAGCCATGGAAACAACCAGTGAAAATGTCCAGAGTCAGGAGATGGAGTGTCCTGTGCAAGCAACATCAAAGAGGCCAGTGTCAATGCACTGTTGGTAGAGTTGTGACCCGATCCAACCATTCTGGAGAGCAATTTGGAACTATGCCCCAAGGGCAATCAAACTGTGCATACCCTTTGATCCAGCAAAAATACTACTAAGTCTGCATCAGAAAGAGATCATTAACATGGAAAAAGAACCTATTCGTACAAAAATATTTATAATAGCTCTTTTTGTGGTGGCAAAAAATTGAAAGGGTACCCCTCAATTGAGGAATGGGTGAACAAGTTGTGATCCATGAAAGTACTGGAATACTATTGTGCTATAAGAAATAATGAGCAGGCAGATTTCAAAAGAAAAACCTGGATAGACTTACATGAACTGATGCTGAGTGGAGTGAGCAGAACCAGGAAAACATCGTACACAGTAACAGCAACATTGTATGATGATCAACTATGAATGACTTAACTATTTTCTGCAATACAATGGTCCAAAGAACTCATGATGGAAAATGCTGTCCACCTCTAGACGAAGAACTGAAGGAGTCTAAATACAGATCAAAGCGTATTATTTTCACTTTCTTCATTTCTTTTCATGGTTTTTCCCTTTTGGTCTGTTTCTTCTTTCACAACATGACTAATATGGAAACATGTTTCACATCATTGCATATACATAACCTACATCAAATTGCTTCCCCTCTTAGGGAGAAGGAATTCAGGGAAGAAGGAAGGGAAAAAAATCTGGAACTCAAAATTTTTTTAAAGGAATGTTTAAAGTTTGTCTTTACATGTAATTAGAAAAAAAATACTTTTTAAATTTTTTGTTAAAGAGGCCAGAATCACTGAATTGCAGAGTGGGGGGGGGGGAATAGGGAGGGGGGAGCCAGGGGAGAGTAAGGTGTAAGTAAAAGTAGGAGGGGGCAGGTTGTGAATAACAGGGGATTTTATATTTGATCCTGGAGATGAGAGGGAGCCATTGGAATTTACTGAATGGGGGCAGGAAGAGGAGGGGTTGGGTGAAATGGTAAGATCTGCACTGAACCTAGTTCGTTGTCAATCTATATCATGTATCCAAGACACATGTTGTGATGAACCAACCAGAAGCCTGAGTCCCGGATCCAGGGTTGAGCACAGAGTACCCTAGGGAGACTCAAGAGAGAAAAGGCCACAAGCAGCTGGGCTGGATCAGGATTGATGCTGGGACAAAGACAGAATGCACAGGTGGGCTGGCTGAATCCAGAACTGAACAGCCAAGCTGCATCAGGGTAAAGTACTCCCTGGGAAGTGCCAGGTCTGATCCAGGCACTCTTCTATCTCCCTCTTCTTTTGTGCCATTTCTTACAAACCCATAGACTGATGTCAGGGTCCAAATATGTCATTGTCTTTAATGTAGAAAATAGTTACAGAAAATTTGACAAATTTTTTTCCTAGTAGGTAGACATCATAAAAGATAGTCCCTGCTCTCATTGGTGGCTCCCTATCACCGCCAGTTCCAAACAGAAAATCCTGTTTGGCATTCAAAGTTATTTATAACCTAATCTCCTCCTGCATCTCCCCTAACCTTCCAGTTTTCTTGCACTTTGCACCTGCCCCCACCTTTACTTATTCTTTGATTCAATGATCTCAGACTACTTGCACAAGAAATTTACTCTCCAGACTCCAAGCATTTCCATTGGCTGTGCCCCATGCCTGGAATGCTCTCTCTCCTCATCTATCACTGCTTTGTGGATGAATTCCAAATATCTTTCAAACCTTTGCCACAAAAATTCCAAATCTTAGAGAAGGGAAGGACCTCAAACTCTTTGTAATAATCTAAACTGTACTTTGTGGAACTATATTAAATACCATTTTTATTTCAACTGAAAATATTAAGAAATACATTTCTCAGGTCTGAGACCTTTTCAAGATGGAAATTTTGTCAGTACTTCATCAAACTTCTCAGGAAACAAAACCTTCCATTAAGTCCCTTTAGACTTTCTTTTAGGCCTAAATCCTTTCTTTGATGAAAAAAAAGGTTAAGAAGGAAAGTATAGGTTCAGGAAAATGGATAAAGGTGTGATAAGACCTAAGACAGGGGTGAGGAACCTGGGCCTGGAGGCCACAAGTGGCCCTCTAGGTCTTCAAGTGCTGGCCACCAGTTCCCACCCCTACCAGTAATACCTCTAGATTAGTGAAGGTCATTGGCCCTTTCCTCACCTCCAGAAGTGGTTAAAAACCCATCTAAAAGCAGAGCCTTCAATCCACAGTTCCTAAAACGATTAGGGAATGCTTCTGGGGAGTAGATCTCTTTGTTTACTTCTGGGCATCGGTGACCAGCAGGTAGGAGGGTTCTCCTCTCTACCCACTGTCTTTGAAGGCCCTGGTCAGAGGGGTGTGTCTCAAAGATTAAGTAACTATTATTCTACCTGATGAAGTAAAATGTTTACCTTTAGCTGTGTAACTAGGTTTTATCCTTGTGAAATTTTGCTAGATTTTTAAGAGTCAGTCACCGATTAGGGGAAATTCTCTTCCTCAAGGCTGGCCGTTCCCATTCCAATCTGTTAGCAAGTTTTCCCTTAGCTCAACCAAAATTCGACTCTGCAATTTCTACCCAGAACACCTATCTCTTGTCCTCTGTAGGCTAGCAAAACAAGTCTAATGCATTTTCCAAGAGATAGCCCTTTAACACAGCTAGATGCTAGAATATAGCACCCTTAACTCTTCTGTTCAATAAACAAAATAACCCCTATTCTTTAAAGTAAACCAACCCCCATGTAGCATGGACTCGAGATCTTTCACCTGTTGCGTTCCTCTGGACACTTTTATTTATCACTGTCCTCTCTAAGACATGGTGCTCAGAAATTAGCTCTGACAATGGGACAAGCACCCCTCTAATGTAGGTATACACCCCGCCCTTCTCACAAAGCCTAAAATTGCAATATCTCTCCAAATGTCATTATTTTATCAAATTCTACAAAGTATCCCCTTGGTAATTTGATGGGCATAGCATTAAAAGTGTAAATTACTTTTGGTGGGGTTGTAATTTTTATTGCTTTGGTATAGCCAATCTGAGCACTGAGAATTTCTCCAGCTAATTAAGTTGCTCTTTATTTCATTAAGGAACACTTTGTATCTATTATGAGTCTTTTGTGCATTTTGGTAGGTGAATCTCCAGATCCTCTATGCACTTTGTAGTTATTTGGAATGTGATTTCCATTTCTATTGCTGTTTCCTGGGAGTTGATATTTATATAGCAATGCTGTATTGTATAATAGCTTTCAATCACACCTTTTCAGCAGATTAAGCTTCAGGTCCACTAAAACCTCCAGATCTTTTTCAAATGAATTGCTCACTCAACCAACCCCTACAGATGAGGGAACTTGTAAAGTTGATTTTTTAAATATCAAGTATGAGGCTTTATTTGTATTTATACCTGGTCAATATCATTTTATTAGAATTGGCCCAGTAGTTGACCCCAACAGTCAAGAAAAAGATGACCCAAGAGCCCCTACAGCCTGTTTCTTTTTTTACAGCCCTTTAGCCAGTGGGCTGAGAACAGCTTTTACTTTTTTAAATAACATTTTATTGTATTTAAAAGTAAATAACTCTAGTTCATAGGAGCCTGGTCAACTGGGCCCTCCTGTGTGGTTTGGCTGACCCCTGATGTAGCCTATCACATGTAATAATCCTTCCTTGCTGGAGGCCCTGCAGTACAGAACTAGGCAGTGGGCTATATTTGGCCTGCAGGCTGTAGTTTGCTGATCTCTTGTCTAGTTTGTCAAGATCTTTTAGGATCCTCTCTCTTGTTATCCAGTGTGTTAGAAATCCTACCCAAATTTAGGCCATCTGATAATCCAAATCATTGATAAACGTTAAGTGGGGCCAAACAGAATCCTGGGGCATGCTACTGGAAAAAAAGTCCTTTCGAATTGACATCACACTACCCGTGACTACTCTTTGGGGACCATGCCACATCTTGTCTTTTCCACAAGAACAACATGAGATAGTCTTAAAAGCTTGCCAAAATCTCCATAGATAAGACGCTGTTTGGTACAAAGGAAAGAGAATCAGAATCAGGAGGACCAAAGTTCAAATGCTGTTTGGACACTGGGCATATTTTTCACTTAGTCTCTTTAAGCCTCAGTTTCATCAGACATAAAATGGGCACAACGATCATATCTACCTCACAGTTTGTCTTGAGAATCAAGTCAAGGTCATGTTTGTAAAGCACTTCGTAAATTTGAAAAACAAAATTACAGAAATGTTGGCTGTTATTATGTTACAACACATGGAGTTAATTCATTTTAAAATAATTTTTGAAAGTCAGAGGAAAGTGGAGTTCAGAGAACTTCCAGAATGATGCTGCTAGGTGAGAAACGAGATGTTCTGAGGAGGAGGAGGTGGGGGAGGGATCCCTCCTGAAATAGAGGTTTGGGAGTCTATGGCTCTACCCTTCCATCTGAGGGAGAGAGGGTGGTGATGAGGCAGAGTCCCAAGGCTGATGGGAATCTTGTTCCATGAGGTTTTGTTTCTGTTTTTTTCCAACGTTGACCCTAAATGACTTTTATTTTAGAGAAAATAAAGGTAAACTACATTTATACCTTTCTCCAACCTACCAATTTATTCATCCTGTCCAAAAAAAGCAAATGAGGTAATGTTGGCATAGCCTGTTTCTAGATGAAGCTATGCTAGTTTTGGGAGCCTATCTTTTTTTCTAGGTATTCCATAATTACTTCTGTTATAATAGCAGTGTATTTTAGTCAGCCTCGTTGGTCTGTAGCTTACCAACTCTACTTTCTCTATGTCTGTGTGTGTGTGTGTGTGTGTGTGTGTGTGTGTGTGTGTGTGTGTGTGTGAGATAAGGGTCGGGGTCAGGTTGGGATGAAGTCCTAGCCCACAATCCCTGTGTGGACCAGGCAGGATGACATACCAGAAGGGCCTTGCTCCCTAATCTGGAGCATGCACCAAGGTATTTGGCAGACATTATTCTTGCATGGACTCTGGAGCATGAATATACATTCTATAATTGGCTCTACTCCACTAACCACATAGTAAAAAGAACCTTCTATTGGCCACGGAGTAAGAACTAGGGAGCATTTAAAAGGCAGCCAGGCCTTGCTCTTGTTCTGGCTTTTTGCTGTCTAGCTACTTTCTTCAGGTGAGTGGTGAAGTCTTTCTCTAAACCAGTGGTTCTTAAACTTCTTGACCTCAAGACTCCTTTATTGTGCCCTTAAAAATTAATAAGGACCTTCCCCCGAAGAAATTTTTAAAATGTAGGTTATACCTATCAACATTTATCATATTAGAAATGCAAAGGTCTTAGTATTATTGTGAAAATAGCTTTGACCTCATGGATACCTTGAAGGGCCTTAGGAACCCCCAGTGTCCCTAGACCACTCTTTAAAAATTAACTATTGCTCTAATCCTATTCGCTTGGGCTCCCCCCAACCCCATTTAGCATGTATTCCCCCAACTATTAACTGCCAGTGATTAGTGCCTCGGTTCTATTTAACTAATTAGCATCAATTAATTATTAAAAGGAATATTTACTTCAAAGATAGTCAATAAAAATTTATTAAGCACCAGGCACTGTGCTAAGCACCGGGGATACAAATACAAACAACAACAACAACAAAAAACATTCTTACCCTCAAGGAGCTTACAATCTAATGGGGGAAGACAACACACAAAGGGGAAGGGGAACCAGGGAAGGTACCCCAAGCAGGGGCAGGGTGGGAAAGTCACAGACATCCCAGAATTCTGCAGCCAGGTGAGAAATGAAATCATCTGAAATGAGTTCCTCCCTTAAATAGAGATTTTGGAGTTCAAAGCTCCACCCTCCAATCAAAGGAACAGGTTTTCCAACAATGAGCTTCTTGGGACATGGTGAAAAAAATCAGCAAAGCCCTCCAAAAGAGTGGCCAGGTGAGAAATGAAATAGAGCAAAAACAGAGGCGTAGGCATCCCCCTGCCCCACAACTGAGAAAGCATACTCTCCCCCAACCACCTTGCTCTCTAGTAGGCTCAAACCTAAGTGCAATTTCTACAGCATGTTTAACCCAATAAATTCAGTTCCAAATGTGGCACCAATGATGGATGGAGGTGTCCACATCTCTGCTACTGCTGGGAGCCACAAGGATACTTATGAAATCGCTCATGTTTATATCCCCCAGTTACAGAGTCAAACTCCCTTTCCAATGGACAGGGACTGAGTTCCCAGCCTACCACAAGGAAAGATCATTCTATGTGGTTTCCATGGTGCCTTTATGCTGCAAGCAAAGGGACACACAAACATAAGGAGAGGTTTAGCCACAGGCCTTTATAAGAAATAATATTCAATCTGGCAAATGTATTCTTTAACCAAACACATTTTAAAGACACAATCAAGCAGAAGTGAAGGCAGGGCGTGGTAGGGCCTGCCTGTTTATTCTTCTGGGCCGGCTTGTTCCCCTTCAACCTCCTGCTACCAGCATGAGTGCCTGTGATAAACACACAGTCACACACCCAGCTTGTCCATTTAGAAATCATCTCTCAGGGTCTAAAGAAGGGGATTGTGCGTGTGGTAGACACCAGCTGCTGCCACGGCTAAGTTGCTGCCATGGAACTTTTTATCTGCCGTCACTTTTTCCCTTCCTCCTTCTCCTTGAGAGTCCCCCAACTCCCACAGTCAGTTGCCAAGGTCTGATCTCAGTGTTAGTTTCCTCTCTTCAAAAACTGGGAAGAACTACAAATCCCAGGGGTTCTTGTGGTCAGCCACCTCTTGCCAAGGGTTGTTATTAGTTACCTCAGCAGGACTTTGGTGGCTTGCTCTCCTGACCTTTCAAGACTCAAAAGGTTATGGCCATCTCTCATCTCCTCTCCTTAAAACAGGAGAGAACAAATAAAAAGAGGCAAGGAACAGAGGCCCATATTCACCAGGTACATGACAGCCTCAGATGAGGAGACCCCGAGGTCTCTCCCCTCAAAGCACTGTCTCCCTCCATTGTGGTCACTTCCTTCCAAGGTTCCCATTGTTTATACTGCTGCAACTGAGGAGGGTACAATCTCTGGGAACCCCCTCGAAACTGGAATACAGTCTCTGGGAGCCCCTTTGAACTCTCCTTGAGTCTTCCAACTAGATCTGGCCTTCCCCTAAGGCCATGGACCTTGCATTATCATTGGGCCCAAGTCTCTGCCTAGCCTAGCCTAGCCCTCTATTGTCCAGTTTCCCCATACTTAATCCTGATCAAAATATCTATACCCTAGCTCAGTTACCCCAACCCTCTATTGTCTGTATGTCTCCATGTAGCCTTCAGCTATTTTCCACCCTGGAGTCTGACCTCATCTCAGTCCCATCAAGCTCCTCCTTGGACTCCTCCTCAAGGCCCTCCCTAACCCCTCCTCTAGTCACCCCAGACCACCCCTCAATCCCTCCCACAATCTTTGTATATACAATCTCCACTTTGTCTCCATGAAGGTGCTCAGATTCAATCTGGCTCAGTAGATTGAATCTGGCCCGCCTGTGGAAACACGCATCACAAAGGGTGGGATTTCTTAAGACAACCCATTATGGTGAATCCCTAATAAACCTTGTCTTTTCCCTTGGCTGAGAAGCCTTGAGTCGAATTCTTTCGGCAGAACCCAGCGTGTTGGTATTTTGGGGTCACGAGTACCCCTATAAACCTATGGTTCCCTACCATATTCATTTTGATTAAACCTCTTCACAACCAGTTCCTCTTTGGGGTAAGAATCTGTGCAGATCAGAGTTTCCTCTTTTCTTGGCATCTTCTCTACTGAGCTGTATTTCTAAATGCTGGACTTTGGGGGGCTGCTGTCACATCTAACCCAACAAAATGTCTCCAAACTTAATTTACTATCTTTCCACCAAAATTCACCTCTTCTCCTGGCTGTTAACCCTCTCGATGGTAAGCCGGCAACTCAGGACTGATGTCTCAGAATCACCTTTGACTTTGTCTCTCACCAGGACAGGTTATTTTGTAATAGAAAGTTACCTAAACTTAGACCCAGGAGACATAGGTTCAAATCCTGATTCTGCACATACTAGCACGGGAACAAGGTATACTCTTCACTTACCTCACTGCTATGCATTTCAGATACCTCATGTGTAAAATGGTGTTAATCTCTGCCTGCCACTCTCACAGGGCTATTGTAAGAAATGTATTTCGAAAATCTAAAAATACTTAGTGAATATTTTTTTATTCTGACCAGACTGTATTAGTAACCTCCTAACCGTTCTCCCTGTTTTGATTCATCCTGTGTACAAATGCTAGATAAATTGTCCTAAACAGCTTTTCTTCATTTCTCTCTTCTGCTCAAATAAATATCTGTATTTTCCCTGTTTCTTCTAATCTAAAATTCATACGCCTTAACCTGGCATTCACTGTCCAGCCCTAACCTTCCAGCTAATGTTAGAAAACCTCATCTCCTTCCTTTCTGCAGTATCCTCAGAATGGTCCTCTTCTCGGGCCATCTCTGTCACACCAGTAACCTGGAATCTAGGCCAGCTACCTGGGTTCTGATAGGTGGGGTGCGGAACCTGCATGAGCTGTTTGCCTTATCTTGCTGGGATCCAGGAATCCCATACCACTACTTCCCATAGTTTCTAGAGAAGCCCTTTTAGAGGGTACCATCCTCCTTTCTCTCTGTCTCTGCTTTCCAGGGCTGCCTTATTTGTTGTCTTCCTCCCTTAGAATGTAAGCTTCACCAGGGAAGGGACTGTCATGCTTGTTTTTATTTGGTTACCCAATGTTTAGCATAGTGCTTAGAACACTTAATAAAGGCTTTATCCATGTCTGTCTATATGCACGCATGCATATATTTACATATGTATATATGTATGTACGTGAGATCACTTCACTATACTAGGTCCCCACTTATGCCAGGTCTACTCATGATGCCCAGGGCATCTCTTTTGGCTCTGCTTACACCATTCATTTCACTCTGCCTATGAAGTCTTTTCTGACCACATCTTATCCACAATAATCTTACCTCC
This sequence comes from Phalanger gymnotis, assembly GCA_028646595.1. NCBI lineage: Eukaryota > Metazoa > Chordata > Mammalia > Diprotodontia > Phalangeridae > Phalanger > Phalanger gymnotis. Next base: position 372,164,644 of record CM053622.1, read on the forward strand.
TAGCTTACAGTCATGGGATTATCGATTTAGAACTAAGACATCTTAGGAGTCATTATATTCAACACCCTCATTTTACACTGTCCAAAGAGGTTGTGACTGGCCCAAATTCCCAGAGCTAGTATCTGAAGGTAGAATTTGAACCCAGGTGTTTATTTCAAGTCTATTACTCAAATCACTGTATCACACCATCTCTAGGCTGTACCACTCATTTGGGGTGATACATTGTTGTACTTGCCTTTCATTGTTAGTTTGTTTTGTTTTGTTTTGGCATGTGTCTCTATAAGGTGACCTGGCCCAACTGAGGCAGATACTGGCCCCAAGGTTTCCCTGACTCCATACCACACATACTCATCTGCCACCTAGATCCTGAAAGAGAAAACCTCCTCCACCCCATTCTACTCTACTGTGAGCTATCCTCCAGACACAAAGAGACAATCATCTATCTAGATCAGAGGTTCCCAAACTTATTTGGCCTTCTGCCCTCTTTAAAAAAAATTACTCAGCATCCTCTTGGAAATCTACTTTCCTTTCTTTAACCCTTTAAGGTTTTTTTTTAATTTGCATGATTTCAAAAAAAAAATATGAAAGTTTTTTTTAAAAAAATGATGCATCTTAGATTTAACAATTTGTTGTAAATTTGTGGGTTTTTTTCCCTGCATTGAAATTTTGATGATGCAATATTGCATTATGTAACTGTATAGTATCATACTGTAAACAAGTCATTACATGCACATATTCCTGCTGATGCCTGCTGGGCTTCCCTCCAATGTGGGATATACTCTCATGCCAACACTTGATTGTTAAGACCTGTTGGCAAACTTGGCCACTGATGGGTTGTAACTGACATTTTGTCTGTTTATTTGGAAAATAATGTAATTGCTACAACTTTAACTGTTTTACACAAAAGATGAAACATGCATGAACGGTTTTCAAAATTTTCTTCTCTTCTTTCCTTATGCTTCTATCACCCCTCATTTTTATTCACCATCCCTCCAGTGCACCCAAGGCTACTACCCCACCCCCACATCATTCCAGAGCCCCCCAGAGGGTGGTATTGTCCACTTTGGGAACCTATGATGGATACTTTGCCATCCAGAGACAGCAGAGGATTAAAAAGCTTTGCTATGTGCGGGAACCCATCCCTAGTTCCCTCCCCTTCTAACTTCAATCCTCTTTTAAATTTTTACCTTCCCAACACTTTCACAAGTTACTTCCTAACAGACCTTGTTGTACAGTACCCAGGATACTCCCCTGCCACACACGGAGTCCCCAGACAGAAAACCTTTCCAGGTTCAAAGTGTCTGAGGATCCACACCCACTCAAAACCATAGTTTACAATACATTTTACACAGTTTACATTGACACATTTACAAGAACAAAGAAAAAAACACTGAAATAAAATACTTTGTTCCCTTTATCTAGGGCATATTGTGCTCTCATGCGCCTTGCATTCTGTAGGGTGTGAGGGCTCTTCTGGGCCCCAGTGATCTAACTCTGCTTACTGGTCTCATTTTTTTCTTTTGGTCCCACAGTCCCAACTGAGAGATGCCCTGTAGTGCCCTATTACTAGCTTCTGGTGTTATCTCTTCAGGGACAACCATTCATATCTATGTGTTATCATTTAGAGGTGGCTAGGTGGGGCAGTGAATAGAGTTCCAGACTTGGAGTCAGGAAGACTTAAATTCAAATCCTGCCTTGGACACTTAACTAGCTGTGTGATCCAGGGCAAGTTACTCAGTTTCCTCATCTGTAACAGCGGGGTAATAGCAGCAGCCACCTCTTGGGGTTGTTGTAAGGGCAAAAGGAGATAATATTGGAAAAGCACTTTGCAAACCTTAAAGCATTATACAGATGCTAACTATTAGCATGGGGGCAACTAGGTAGCACAGTGGATAGAGTGCAGGGCCTAGAGTCAGGAAGCCCTGAGTTCAAATCTGACCTCAGATACTTACTAGATGTGTGATCTTGGGCAAGTCACTTAACCCCATTTGCCTTAGTTTCCTCATCTGTAAAATGAGCTGGAGAAGGAAATGGCAAATCACTCCAGTATCTTTGCCAAGAAAACCCCAAATGGGGTCACAGAGAGTCAGACATGACTGAAAAACAACAACAACAAACTATTATTATTATTATTAATTATTATAGAGACTAGAAACTCTTCCTGATTAGGACCAGCAGACAGATCTTTAGTCATAGCCACCACACCCAGCTAACAAAAACCAGGCACTTCTTCACCCCTAGGCTAGGATGAGGTCTTTTGGACCTAGGGTCTGGACAGAGATCAAAGCCCTGTTATAGATGACCATATGATTTTGTAAATGAACAGACAGCAAAGTCCTTGCTCTCTATTCTCCAGCCCTGCCTTGATCAAGCCTTTCTGTTAACGGCAAAAAGTTTTTCCCTCTCTTTGTTTTCAAGCTTCTCTTCACCCACACTTGTCCCTTACAACATTGTAAATTCCTTGAGAGGAGCAATTTTAGCAATTTGTGTACGGTCTTAGACCCAGTGTGGTATATGGCAAAAAGAAATCCTGAAGGCAGAAAACCCAAATTCCATTCCCAGCTTTGACAATGACTCAGGAGAAATCACTTGGACATCATTTATAAACAGGAATAATACTGCTCCTACTACTACCAATCTCACAGGGTGGTTGTGAGGAAAGGTCTTTGTAAACCTGAAAACCCTATAAAAATGTGAGTTGTTAGGACTCAGTACTTATTGTAGCTGTCTTGCTCATGGCAGATATCTACTAAGAAACACCAACAGCTGGATGACAATCTTTAGCTCTCCTAATGTGAACAGAGGCCCCTTGACCCTAACACAACTGCTTGGAGAAAAACATCACGGGAGGGGTTGTCCTGAACAGCTGACTCTGATTGTCCAAATGCCACATGGCCCTCTGGTCCTATTAAAAGCTTGATTACTGTTTAGTTGTACTCCACAATCTGACAGTTTTGTCTTCTGAATGGAGATTGGACAAGATCAATCCTTCCTGCTCTTGAATATACGATGCTCCTTGAGGGTTTATGTCTTCTTTAACTATCTCTAATCCTCCTGCACCCTACCCCCTAGTCTTTCACATACTAGATATTACATTGGGTTGATCCAGCTGAAAATAGTAGGCACACAGCTACAAAAGTACCCACTTTAAAATTAGACCAGCTTCAAAGAAAGAAACACACAATAGCCTCTACCAGCCCCTCTGTCTTTGCATCTAACCAACAGTCTCTGCCTTTGGGGTAACTAGATAGGAGCAGGAGAGGTACATTTTTATTTTCAAGTGGCTGAGCCTTTTAGTGCATCTTGAAAATCTACAGTAAAGTAAATATCCTCCAGGGGTGGTTTCATAATTGGTTCCTCTTACCAAGATAACTGGCTCCAACCAGTTCTTAAGAAACTTGCTTACAGACAGGGATTGCCCAACTGATCTTGATAGACAAGAAAGTACAAGACAAGAAAAGGTAGAAAAGGTCGTACCAGTGAATGTACAGCCTGTCCACATCTTTATGTACCAAGCATGTACTAATCCACAAAACAACATACAACATGTTCATTGGTTGCTTGGGATTCTAGACTACCTCTGCTAGCAGAACTTTGAAAGAAACAATGTTTTTCAGAACACTTTCTTCCTATTGTTAAGTCAAAGGGAAGATGTTTTTCAGAGTGGCAGGGCCTTGTGGCATGCCGCCCCTGCTCCTGCCCTCTCCCCTCTTCCCCAAATCTCACTGTGTAGACAGCTGTAGGCCTAGACATTTTGCAGGTAATTCAACCCAGCCTGCCAAAAAATAGTTTCCTCTTTGGCTTGATAGCTCAGTTTCCCCTCATAGCAATCAAAATCATTGATCCTTTAGACAACAAAGCAAAAATTTTGTCTTATGGAGACCATATGAAAATACAAATAGAGAGGGGAGGACACCTGGAGCCCAATCCATTTCTTTGAACATCTTTCAACTCATTAAGTTAACAAGCACCTATTAAGTGCTCCTTATGTGCCAGGCAGGACAGCTAGGTGGCACAGTGGATAGAGTACCCAGCCTGGAGTCAGAAAGACTCATCTTCCTGAGTTCAAATCCAGCCTCAGACACTTACTAACTACATGACCTTGGGTGAGTCACTTTACCTTGTTTGCCTCAGTTTCTTCATCTGTAAAATGAGTTGGAGAAGGAAGTCAAACCATTCCAGTACCTTTGCCAAGAAAACCCCAAACGGGGTGACAAAGAGTCATCCATTACTGAACGATAGAATATTTGCCAAGCCCTGTGCTAAACAGTTAGTGATACAAAGGTAAAAAGAATCCCTGCCTTTAACTATCTAGGAACAAGATACACACAGGATAAATTGGAGGTGATCTCAGAGGTTAATTCAGGCTGGGAAAGGCTTCTTGCAGAAAGTGGGATCTGATTAGCATGGACTAGCTTATTTAATTAGCTAACAATCATCACCTTGGAATGCAAAGCATCTCAGCTTTGAGAGAACAGGACAGAGAACAACGTTGGCCTCTATCCAAAGAATAGTAGATGGCCCAATGGAATGAGCACTAGATCTGATCTGTGTTCGAATCTTCTCTTTAGATACTCACTAAATGTTTGACCACAAGCAAGTAACGGCCATTATAAGCCTCACTTTCCTTTCTGTAAAATTATCCAATGTTCTGCTGGTTTAAGGACTCCTTTCACTACTATACAGCCTCTCCCACCTTACCATAGGCAGCAGGCATATATTCTTGTCTCCAGGTCCATACTCCAAGCCCTTCAAGTTTGGTGGTAGTGCTTGCCAAGATTTATCTTATAATGTGGCACAGTTTTCCAGACCTAGGTTCCCTTCTATACCATAAGGAGGCCCTGGAGCAGGACTTTATTGGACAATTTGCAAAATGTGGGTTAGAATGTTTGCATTATAACTATGATGACTGAGCTTAGCTCTGAGAAAAGGTGAGAAAATATAATACCCTCACTTCAGAGGTGGGGGAACACTGGTATGGAACATTGCATGTATTGTCAGGCACAGCTGAGATGTTGGCAGGTTTTGCTGAACTGCTTTTTGCCCCCTTTTAAAAAAAAATCTGGTTACAACGGATAACTCCCTAATAGAAGTTGAGGAAATAGTCAGAAATGAATGTGGTATAAATTTATTATAACACAATATACTAATAATTAGAATTTTTGGAACAGCAAGCACCCTGGCACACCTAGGACGACCTGCTAGCACAGGCTCTTTGATCTGCTTTTCTTAAAGGCAACTTTAAGGAGTCAACAATCTTACTTTAATTACAGATAAGTATAAAATACAAGCAGAGAAAGATCATTCACTACTTCAAGGTCAGCACCCTGAACAGGGAGAAAATACAAGCAGAGAAATTAGCACAGGTATTCAAAACAGACAGGGCTCCAACTGTCTAAAAAAGGAATATACCACCAGATTGGGGGAGCACTACTGTATCTGAGTAGTGGTGGGGGGTGTCTTAACAAATGGCTATTCAGAGTCCCATCCAGAGGTCCTTCTCATGAGCAAACCCCCAAAGCAAAATACCAACCTCAGAATATATATACACATCTCAGAGCCAGAAGGCATCACAACCTTCAGTGACTCAGTGCCTAATTAGCTTAGTACTAACAGTTGTGAGAGCCTTCCTGCAAGCAAGACTCCCCCTAAGCAAGCTCGTCCTTAGGCAAGTTCCTCTCCCAATAGGCTCTATGTGACTCAGGATGTATCAGCTGTGATTGAACACATGTGGTCACATAGCCCTATCAATGGATAGCCCTTCCTATTCCAATAACATTACACTAGCTCAGGGTTGTTGTGAGGAAAGTGTATTATAGGCCTAAAAGCATAATATTAAAATTAAAAATTAGTCCATTGGCTAAGTATTGATAGGAGTGGGATGGGAATGGCATGGAAGAGGACAAGCCAGAGTGGTGCTTTCAGTGTAGGAGTCTCATAATAGATACTGTATCGGCCCAGAATTCCAGCAGGCCTGGATTCAAGTCCTGACTTAGTCTCTTATAAACCCTACAATCTTGGTCAATGAATTTCTCTTCTTTGAGACTCTGTTTCTTTATCTGAAAGTGAGGAATATGACACTTGTCCTGCAATATTGAAAACTGTAAGTGACAATATAAATAAAGGCATTATCTTAATGCTATCAGCTGTCTGACAAAAATGGGGACTGGGAGATAAATTTGGCCTACTTTACAGTTTTGTTTAAGCAAGACCCAAAGAAAATTGGGAAATTTCCATGATGACAAGTCATTGGATAGAATTATTAGGGGTAAAGGAGTTATTCTGAATGAGTGTCCAGGAAAGTACTTCAGGGTGAAGGTTATGCCAAAATACAAAAGGTCGGATGCCTCATTACCTACTTGGATGACTTCACCATTGGCCTCCTTGAGATAGTCAAGCCAGAGAAACAAGTCAACAAGCATTTATTGTCTCCCATGTGACAGGCATTGTGCTAAGCTCTGGGGGTACAAAGAAAGGCAAAAGACAGTCCCTGCTCTCAAATAGCTCCCAATCTAATAAGAGAGATAATATGAACATAACTATGTACAAACATGTTATATTGAGAAACCAGAGATCACAGAGCCTGTGATACTTGCATGTGATACTTGTGGTACTTGCATTACAGGGGAATGGAAAGGTTCCTTGCACATGGGCTTTTAGCTGGGGCTTGAAGGAAGCCAGAAAAACCATAAGGTGCAGATGACGTGGGAAAGAATCCCAGGCATGGGAGACAGGCAGTGAAAAGTCATGGAGGCAGAACTAGAGGGCTGTGTGGGCGGAACAGCAAGGAAGCCAAGTGAAAGTGAGGAAGTCCTAAGGTGTAAGAAAGCTAGAAAGGTGGTGGTGGGGCGGGGGGTGGGTGGGGGGGGGTGGGGGTGTGTCAGGAAGGGCTCTGTAGACCAAACAGAGGATTTTATATTTGATCCCAAAGGCGATAGGACACTTCTGGAGCAGACTGAATAGGAGGCACCGTAGTCAGACCTGCACTTTAGAAAGAGCAGTTTGACAACTGAATGAAACATGGACTGGAGCGGGGAGAGACTTGAGACAGTCCTCTACTGGTTTTAGCAGTTTCTTCTTCATAATCTGCCTAGGTATAAGGTGCACCAGAGTGGTAGCAGGGTCAGAGGAGAGGAGAGAGCACACACTAGAGATATTTCACAGGTAGAATCTACAGGTCATGGCAATAGATTGGATATAGTAGAGAGAGAGGGAGGGAGAAGGTAAAGACTGACACCTAGGTTGTGAGCCTGGGTGACTAGGAGGAGGGTGGTTACCGCCCCCCTCCCCACAGTAATAGGGCAGGTATAAAAAGGGAGAGGGCATAAAGGGGAAGATAATGAGCTGTGTTTTGTACATGCTGGATTTAAGGTATCTGTGAGACATCTAGTTCAAGATGGAAATGTAAGATTGGGAGAAAGGGGAGAGGCTAGGACTGGGAAAGTAGGTCTGATGATAATCAGAAATAGCAATTGAATTCATGGGAGCTGGTGAGATCACCAAGCAAAACAGTATTGAAGGAGAAGAGAAGATGGCCAAGGACGGAGCCTTGGGTGACAAGAACTCATCAGCAGGAATGATTTGGGGGAAGATTCAGCAGAGAAGACTGAGGAGTGGTCAATTAGATTCATTATGAAAATGTAAGAAGAAAGTATCAGAGAGAAGATAGATAGATATGTAGACAGAGCATTTATTACACATTTACTATATGCCAGGCAATGTGCTAAGTGCTGCTGGGGTTACAAATACAAACAAAGTCTCTGCCATCAAGTTTACATTCTAATGGTGGCATGATGAGGGGCCTGAAGGGCTGGGGTGGATTTGATCGGGGAAGGCATCTGCTCTGGGTCAAGGTGGAGAGGTAGTCTGGGGCATCATGGGCTCGTCCAGGTTTGAAGAATGTATGATGGCTGACCTGTGTACAGTGGTAAAGAACAGAAGAAGGGAGTCAAGAGGGAAATGCAGGCAGCTAGGTGGCTCAGTGGATAGAGTGCTGGGCCTGGAGTCAGGAAGATCTGAGTTAAAATTCGGCCTCAGACACTTAACTAGCTGCGTGACCTTGGGCAAGTCACCTCTGTTTGCTTAAGTCCATTGGAGAAGAAAATGGCAAACCACTCTAGTATCTCTGCCAAGAAAACACCATTGGCAATATTGGTGTACCATGGTCCACAGTGTCATGAAGAGTCAGACACTATTGAACAATAACGAGGGAAATAGAGGCTACAGAAGGAAAGAAGCTGTCCTCCTGGTAGTATATAGCCTGAGTAAAATAGATGAAAGGGCATTTTATACAATATTCAATAAGTTGCTCTACAAGGGAGGCGTGTTAGGACTTTGACCAAAGGTTCATTTCCTGAGGCATACGGGCATACCTACAAGTGCTTTGGAAGCAGATAGAGAGAAATAGATTTGTTTGGTTCTTAAAATTACAGCACTTTTCATCTATCCTTCACGTTAATGTCCCTGAGAAACGCTATGGGAAATCCGTGTTCACTATGATGATACCAATATCCTTTGGCATATTTGCTTGCTATTTGCCAAGTTACAGGAGAGTAGTTTTAAAAAGTACTTAACATGTTTCAAACCTTTCCACTACCATATGGAATAAGTAGCATGCATTTAATTCAACAAAGAACAAATGCTAACAGTATTTTCCCCTAAGTTCAAGGAAGAATTATTTTAATAGAAAAATAAAATATTATGCATCAATACAAGAGGAAAAAAATGCTAGAAGCTCTGTTTGCTTAAGCAGCTCATTTCCTTGCTAAGTGAGCCATAATGGATTCATGTTTTCCCCTTGGTCCAACCTCTTAGAACACGTATGCACGTTTGCAAAGTTTACAAATCAAATTGTTCATTGCAGTTAGACTCTAAACTAGGAGACACACCATGAATGGAAAGTGGGGGAAAAGTGCTGTATTTGGAATCCATATTCCTGGGTTTGAGTCTTCACTCTGCCATTTATGAGTTATGGACCCTTGGACAAATCCTTAACTCTTCTGAAATTCAGTTTCCTGATCTATTAAAAGTGGGCAAATAATACCCACCAAGCCTCTATCACAGGTTTGTTGTGAGAATCTAATAAGGCGCAGGTAAACACTTAAGTCTGATAAAAGTAGAAGCTTTGGCTGATGTGGTGAGGGATTGGGAGGGCCCCAGGACAAGGTCTCTGAAATTATATCACGACTCTATATTTGCTGAACTACTTTACTATTACACTACTTTAGATATTTGACTTAAGGGCAGAAAAGAGTTGCAAAATATTTGGAATGCTTTCATGATTCATTATCAGGGGATGAAGGAAATGAGGATTCTGTCTCAAAAACTTGTATTTTTCCCAGCGTATTTTGAGCCTCCAATAAAATCCTATTGTGACGCTTTCTGGTTGTTTGGAAGTGACCCTAGGTTCTTTTAAGACCGTGCCAATGGAGAGCAAGCTCTGGATGCTTCTATTAAGCTGAAAAGATTTCAAGTCTAGGCCCAAGAATCACAGCCACTCATAACAGCTGTTTACTAAGATATTAGGTAGGGGTCTGTTTTGTTGGGAAGAAATATCCACAAACAGAAGTATTTTGAGATCAGAAGTTCCAATTTCATTGAAACTAATTCTGTTGTGCCAATAATAAAGCACCAACCATTTTTCTTGTGCTGACTTTTTTGAACTGGCATATCAATCAAAGAGCATTTATTAAGAGTCTATACGGTACAATCATCTGTAGAAATCTGTAAAAGGGGATAATAAAAGCATCTACCTCACAGAGTTATTGTGAGGATCAAATGAGATAACCCATTTAAGCATCCTGCCAACCTTAAAGTGCTATGTAAATGTCAGCTATTATTATTGTGGTTGATAAAGCGATCCTTAATATGTCAAAACTTCAACTGTCCAGAATCCTATGAATCCCAAGAATCCCTACTTGACTAGAAGTGCTGTCAAAAGCAAATGCAAAATCCAGAAGGTTATAATAGATACATAATATTCCAAAACAAGTGTAAAATGGTTTAAAAAAGGTGGGAGTCAGAGGTCCAGGTTCAGATCATAGCTCTACTATGGCTCATTGTTTAGGTTTTAAGAGCTTAGAATGAGTGTATATAGTAATTGTTTTCTGTTCTGCCCAGAAACTCTGAGGGTCTTCCCCTCCCAGAATGATATTTTTGTGATGGAAAATTAGGCCATCTTTTGTTTCAATTGTTACCTAGACCTTAGTCATCGAATAGGTGATGCCTCAGATAAACTGAGGCCTGGGAAAGACATCAATTTAGAAATGTCAAGCCATCCACTGCATTTCTCTTGCCACTGGATTTCAGACTTTGCTGACTCTGGGGGAGAAAATGAGTCTGATGATGACTTTTCAAAGCTCTGCCCTTCTCAAATCTAATGCCTGAGCAAGTCAAGACGTCACCCGTGTGACGCTGTTGGTCCTCTTCAAGAATGAAGGACCAACAACAACAGCAACAACTCTACTCTTCACTACCTAAGTAAGCTTGGACAAGCCTTTAGTTAAGGCCTCCATTTATTCAGCTGTAGACTAAGAGGGCTTCACTAGATGTCCTGTAAGGCCCCTCCTAGTTCTGAATCTATGACCCTCCCTTCTAAGGGAGGCCTTTCCTGGGTCCTCCAATTGCTAATGCCCTCCCCACTCAGGATAACCTCCCATCTACTCAGGATATATCTTGTATGTTCCCAGTTATTTACATACTGGCTTCCCTCTTAGCATATAGACTACTTAAGGGCAGGGGCTGTTTTTGCTTTTCTTTGTATCCCCAGTACTTAGCACATTCAGTAAGCACTTAATAAATACTTGTTGATTAAAGAACTGATTCTGTGAGTATTTTGCATTGGTTAGACCTGCAAAAGACATACTGGTTTTTTCATAAGAGGAATATTGAAAAACTATAGTCATTCAAAGGAGGATGAAGAAAACCATGTCACTTGAAGAACAGCTCCATAAGAAAACTTCAGGAGTTGGGTTTGAATCAACATACGACTCTTACTACCTTGGGCAAATCACTTTACCTCCTCCATGAGGCTTAATTTCCTCCTGGGTAAAACAAAAGGGTTGGACTTGATGACCTCTGAGGCTCCTTTCAGTGTCAGGTCTATGATCCTAATTATAACTGGTTACTCAGACTTTCTCTGAAATCTTTGTGGCTTCTGGAAAATGTAATCCTCAGCAGAAGCATTGTGATCTCTTCTCCCTGTGGGAGAGATTCTGGGACGAGTCTGTGCTCAGACACCCGGGCTTGGAGGAGGCTGAGGCAGAGCCAGAGAGGGAGGCAGGGGCGGTGATGCAATGATGGGCACGGGACAGGTTGGGGAGGGGAGAGGAAGAGAGAGACAGATGGACAGACAGACAGAGGAGGCCCTTCCAGAAATCTGTTATTGGAGTTCAGTAACTAGAGTCTGGGTGTTGCAGACATGGTTGGCTCCAGAGGCCCAACCAACCCCTGCTCATCAAGGACAAGAAAAAAAACAAAAAACCTCTGATGGGAAGTTGCTGGAACTGAAGCTGCTGGTTATTGTCACTCCTTTTGAGATAAGGGGAAAAGACTATGAAAGTTGAACTCCCCTTCTCCTTTACTAAATGAAGTAGCCATTCCTACATGATTTTCCCTGTTTGTTTAAACTCTTTCTAGTTCTGACTGGTTTCACACATAACTTCTCTCTGATGCATATCTGTACATTAATTGTCCACAGGGAGGACTGCAAAGGAAGAAGCCAGTGAATAGCTTTGTGGTCCCTAGGTAACTAAACAGATGAAGGCCCTTTGGGGTCTGATTGTTGGGGAGATCAGGAAAATGAATTATTTTCCCCCTTCTCCATAGAAGCCCAGCTGAATGAAAGAGATCCTAAATAGCAGATGTTGATAAGCCACATGACTCAAGACCACTGACCCTGTGCTACAGAGTCACGCATAAGCAAGATTTGGGTGGCTTAAGGTGGCTAGCATTTCAGTGAAGCTTGGGTCCTGCAGAGGGAGGGGCAGAGTATAGTCACAGAGCAAGAGAAGGTGTCTCTCTACCGGCCCTCGGAGCACCCCTTCCACTCCACTCTCCCAGCCACCTGGTGAGAGGAACACTGAGGGTTCTGGGAAGGGTGGCCACACACTGGGAACCCCCGCCCCCAATTCCAAAGGGTCACAGCTATTTCCTTATCTATGTGCTAGACCCTGCCTCACAGAACTATCTGCTAGTTATACTATTTATAGCCTAGAGATAAGAATATTGGGGGGAGAAGGGTGGGAAGAGGGGTACAAAAGCTATCTTCAAATATCTGAAAGGTTCAAATGAGGTAAAATGTAATAGCCTCTGTCATTGCTGAGGGTAGAGCTAGGACAAATAGACAGAAAATACAGGGATGTGAATTTTAACTCCATATAAAGAAAAGCATCACAGCAACTGGGTTCAAATACTACTGTGCTGCTTACTAGCTTTGTGACCTTGGACAAGTCATTCAGCATCTCTAGGTCTCAGTTCCCTCATCTGTAAAATGAGGGGCATGGAATAGATGACTTCTAGGCTCTCCTCCAGTTCTAAATTTATGACCCATTCTACAGTAAGATTGAGTAGAGTCCCTTGTAAAATAAGGAGTGTCTTAAATTTTTCTTTTTTTTCCCCATCTAGGCCTATGATTTTTATCCATGCAGAGAACAGTAAAGAAACTCCCTCTAACAATGCAGGTCAGGAGCCATTCCACAATTTACAGCACAGAGAGTTTCCTGGGAGAACTGAGAAATTAAGTGGTGCACTCAGGGTCACATACAATACATATGGAGAAGAGGCTCTAACCAAGATTGTTCTAAGTCTCCAGTCAGATGACTGTCTGCTATACCACACTGTCTCTTGCTTTGTGCAAAACAGGAACCTGATAAAATGTTTGTTAAATTGAATTGAATTACAAGAAAAATTATGTGGCCATATGTCAAGAACAGAAAATATCAGAGAGGCAACGGACTAGATTAGCTTGAAGGTCCCTTTTATTTCTAAGACTCTGTCATTCCGTAAACATTCAGTGAAGGAGGCCCTGGCAAGACCGCTACTCATCAAACTCATAGATACCTTTCCAATTGGGCTAATCCATATGGGAATAGAAGATATTCCTACAAGAAAGTGAGATTGTAACTCTAGCAATTTTTAAGTTCTGGGTAAGATAGTCAAGGATGTGGGGGCCACAGGCAATCTTCTGATCTCTTTATTTAAAAGGCTAAAACTGTAGAAGAGGAAGGAGAATATGGGAACTGAAAAGATGGATATGTAGGTGATGTCAAAGATGAAAATTGGTTTTTTCAGCACTATGGCTTAAGATACTAGAATAAAGTGTATCTGGATTTAGGATGGGCAACATCTTGAGGTACTGAGGAAAAGTGGTCTTTGGCAAGAGTCACAGCAAACTGATAAATGAATTTTGAGGGACGGAAAAAATCCAGGTAAAACAGTAAAGGTAGAGCACCATAGGTACTCCAAGCATGGGTCAAAGAAAGACAAAGAAGAGTGGAAGTGTTTCTCTATCAAACACCTCTTCTAAGATCCCTCTCAAGCAATACCGTCCTCTTCTCATGAATCTTCAGTCTCTCTCTCTCCACTGGCTCTTGCCCATTTAGATGGGGGAGGGGAATGACATAGCATCTACACAGATCATTATAATATAAGATAATTAACGAAGGACAGAACACTAAAAACTTGGGGGAGATCAGGAAAGGCTTCATGGAAGAGGAGGCACCTGATTTGAACCTTGAAGTAAGACTTCTGACAAACAGAAATGAGGACATTTAGTCCTCAGTCCTCCTTTAGTCCTCAGTCAGCCAATAAAGATTTATTAAGTGCCTATTGTGCGTCAGTAACTGCATTAAAAGCTGAGGATACAAAAAGAGGCAAAAGATCTGTCCTCAAGGAGCACACAACGTATCAGAGGAGCCTACAAACAAACAATCACGTTCAAACAAGTCATATGCAGGATAACGAAGAAAAAAAGTAAAAGAAGGAAGCACTAGAATGAAAGAATATTTTTGGTAAAGGCTTTCTGCAGAAAGTGGGATTTCAGTTGGGAATAAAAGGAAGCCAGGGAATCCAGTAAGTGTGAGGGGTAGCTAAAGAAGATGCTGGGAGCCAAAAGATGGAAGTTCTCATTTGTGGAACAATGAGGAGGCCAGCATCAGAGGCTGAAGACTATATGGCAAGGAGTAAGGTGTAAGAAGACTGGAAATTTGGGGGACGGGAGGCTAAGTTATGAAGGGCTTTTGAATGCCAAACAAAGGATTTTGTATTTGATGCTGGAGGTGATAGGAAGCCAGTAGAGTTTATTGAGTGGGGAGGAGGGGTGGTGTTGACATGGCCAGTCCTGTGCTTTAGGAAAATCACTTAGGTGGCTAAATAGAGGACAGATTTTCAGTAGGCAAAGATTTAACTTAGACCCACCAGCAGGCTACCATCCAGGTGTGAGGTGATGAAGGCCTGCACTAGAGTGGTGGCAATGTCAAGGGAGAGAAGGGAATGTATTTGAGAAATGCTGAGAGGATGAAATTGACGGGCCTTGGCAACAGAACGGATATGGGGGCAGAGAGTGAGAAACAGTGAAGAGTTAAGGACAAGACCTCTTGGAAGAGATAAGATGGAATGGGATCTTTTGAGCAAGTAAGGGCTTAGCCTTGGTAAAGAGTAAAGATACCTCATCATGCTAGACAGAGGTGAAGGAGGAGAGAGTGGCAGTATGCATCTGAGTGGTGAGAGATGAGGAACAGGTGAGAAGAAGGAGTTCATGGAAAATGGCCTCAATTTTCCCATAAAACAAGAGGCAGATTCTCAACTGAGAAGGTTGGGGGCAGGGGAAAGGGAGAGCCCTGAGATATTTGAGGAGGGATGAAAAGGTTTGGAAAAGCCACTGTGGAGAGTGGGATAGTGAATTGATGACGGAGGTACAGGAGGATTATCTAGTGGTAGTGAAGGCCCATTTGAGGTTGTGTAACATAAACAGAACAACTGCACGATTTTCTCTACCTTCACTCAGTAGCACGTGTGCAGAAGTAAAGGCTGAGACTTGGCAGGGCAACTGTCAAAATGATAAGGGGGCTAGGGACTCAACAGAAGGACAGCATAGAGTTAAATTTGTTCACCAAGGGGTTCTATAAGAGGAGAAGAGGAGAGAGTAGCTAGTGCAGGGGAGATAGCTTGGGAGAGAATTGAGGGGTCAAAGGATTGGAGATCATAGTGTGGACCAAGAGTAGGCTTTTATAATGGAAAAGAAAGGGAGAGGTGGAAAAATAATAGATTTTGGTTAGATAAAGACATTTCAAAATTTCTGAACATGAAGGTGGTATACGTGGCAAGATCAAGGGTCTGGCCACCTTTGTGTGTAGTTGAGGTGGGGTGGAGGTAGGGTGGGTAGGTGGAGGAACTGAGTGGTTAGGGTGTTTGAAGAAGAATCAATATCCATGTTGAAGTTCCCTAATCCCAGGGCAGGAATTGGGGGTGGGGGCAGAGAGAAATGACCTGGGGGGGGTGTCTGTGGATAACAGCTACCAGGATTTTGATTGGGTGGTAGAGATGAATAGTATGAACTTCAAAGGAGGAGAGGTTACTGAGTGATGCAGGTAGGGAGAGAACCTGGAAGAGGCAAGAGGGAGTAAGTATTCCAATTCCCCTTGATTCAACCAGTAAACTAAGGAAAATGGTGCAGCCAGTATTGGAAAGAGTGGCCAGGGAGGCTGTGTCATCAGAGGGAAGCCATATTTCAATAATAGCTAGAAGATGGAAGGAGTGGGAGAAGAAAAGGTTTAGGATGAAGGGACATTTGTTACCTATGGAATAGGCATTCCAGAGGGCAGTGTTGGGTTGAATTTTGGGGGTGGGAGGGTTGTGGGGGTAAGACTAAGGAATCAGATGGTGGAAGATGGGGAAAGGGGTTTGGATGATGACCCAAATGGGTTTGGAATCACTGGGATGTGTAGAGTATGACCAGATGTGAGAATGGTCATCATTGAGTAGATTTCATGTTCTTCTTTTCAGAGGAGGATGTAGACAAGTGCAGCAAGAGATGGAAGGCTCACTGTCAGACTGTCAGCCTCATTTCACTATTCTTCCTTCTGAAGGCTGGAGACTGGGCAGGAAACACCACAGCAGGAGATGAGCATCTAACCTGCTCAGCTGAAGGAGGAAGCCCCATTTCCCTCCAAATTTTCACTTCCTCTTCCCTCGAGGGACAAGTGTGGTAGGAGATAGAAAGCCTGAGGTCCAAGGGAAGGTTGCTTCTCTTGTCATCGGAGGAGCAAACTTTGTCAAGTTTGAGAGACCAGGCTGGCAGCTGGAGGTGAGAGTTATCTTGCGCTGGCATAGAATCAAGCTGGCCCAGTCTGGCTCCCTGCTACATGTCCTTGGGATCCCCATGCAGGAGGAGATGGAAGGCGGGCCATCAAAAG
The DNA here is from genome assembly GCA_028646595.1 of Phalanger gymnotis. Taxonomy (NCBI): domain Eukaryota; kingdom Metazoa; phylum Chordata; class Mammalia; order Diprotodontia; family Phalangeridae; genus Phalanger; species Phalanger gymnotis. The sequence goes on from CM053622.1 coordinate 372,181,056, forward strand.
AAAATCTGGCTCCTCCTCTCTCTAAGGCTGTGGATAGTGCAGCAGGAAGGCACCCAGGGAAGTTGCTTTGGGATACACAGAAGTCTCCTGCTGAGCCCTTTGATGTCTTCCCTCAGGGGATATGCACAGCAGAAATTGGAAAATAGAGTCAGAGGAAGGTTTTCTCTCTATAAACTCCACTTTGGCTGCCATCTTTCACACTGTTTACAGACTGTGCTTCCTTAGGCATATCACTCTTTTGCTCAAACACTTCACTGGCTCCCTACTGACTACTAAGTAAGGCTCAATGCTTCACCTTGGCATTTAAGGCCCTCCACAATCTGGTACCACTTTGTCTTCTCAGCTTTCTATTGTGTTTCTCCCCTCCATGTACTATTTTGCATCAGTCAAACTGTACTGTTTCCTATTCTTCAAATATCCCCTCACTATCCTGTGGCCATGATTTCACTCACCCTATGCTTGAAATGCCCTCCTCCCCCTTCACTCACCTTCGAATTCTTACCTATTCTGTAAAACAACTCAAATATTTCTTCCCTGGAAAGCTTTTCTTCATTTTGCAAGTCAGTAATGACCTCCCCTCCCCTGCTTTTTATATATTATTCTGTATTATAGTTATTTTTGTATGCGTCATATCCCCTCTACTATATTGCAAGCTTCACGGGCAAGAGAACCATGTCTTATCTAAATTTTGCATCTCTCCCAATGTCCAGCATCCCACTATGCATGTAGTGGGTGTTTAATAAATGTTTGTTGAAATGCTGGATTGAATTCTGCTAAAAGCCGGGTATCTGATAAGCTCTTAAGTTGTTTCCCTGACATTCTTCCTTCATCTCATACAATATTATATTTCTACATTCTCATACTATGAAAACTGAAAAATGACAGAGGCCATTTCTTATACTTCTAGAAAAAGGTCAAGCTAGATCTTTTTTCTTTTCTTTTTTGCCAAGTAAGGAAACTAATTTGCAGGGAAAGACAAGGGCCAACAATTATTGTATAGGGTTTTGTGTGAATCTATTTCTGAATGATAAAGGAATCCTTTCTGTACCAAGAATTTTTAAATAACTCAGAATCACATAAATGAAGAGGCAATAGGATTCTTAGAGGTCACTTAATTTACCATGTACCTAAACAGGAATCTCTACTGCAAGATCTGTTACAAGTTGGCAGCCAGTCTCCATTTGAAAGTCTTCCCCTTCAATGATAAGGAGCCCACCATTTCTCACAGTGGTCTATTGCATTTGTGGGCAGCTCTTAATTTATCAGGACATCTTTTTTTGCATTGAACCAAAATCTGCCTCTTTGTAATTTATGCCCACTGTTCCCAGTTCTCTCCTCTGGGACCAAATAGAATAAATATCTTCCACATGACAAATACTTCTAGACAGCAATCATGTCTCCATTAAATTGTCTCTTCTCCAGACCAAACATTCCTAGTTGCTTCTACTGATCCTTGTATGGTCTGGTCTCCAGTGCTCTCTTCCCATCTATTCTTCCTCCTTAAGCATAGATACGGTCAATGGTAAATGAGAAGGAATACAAAGCAAGGCCAGACTGAAGGCACATAAATTACTGCTACAACATCAGGACACACCCCGATGGAGCACGCTGAACTGGTGTTTACCTCCTACTCTGTTCCCCTGCCACCAGCTACAGCATCATGTACATCGCATAGAGCTTCTTTCCCTGAGCAAAGTCATTTCAACAGAGGATGAAAAATGCCTAAAGGCCCAGAACGTTTCATTCCAACCCTAGCACATAGTGATTACTATAAAACCTGACACAAATCCAAAACTGTTTGGTAATTTTCAAATACTCTGACAATGAAGTTATTACTGTTGAAGTTTTCAGATGAAATAGCTATTGTTCATTCTTCTTGTACCATTCCTGCAGAGCATGAACAAATCCGAGCCACATTCTCCTCTTATTATTTAAGAAAGCGAGCTGTGGGGGATCCACCCAAGACGACAGAGTAAGATGAAATAGTACAGATCAGCTCTCCAAAACTGCCCCAACATGATCTAAGAAGAAGAAAAACTGAGTAGCAATTGGGAAATTCAGGAGAAACTAGCCCAAGATCACACATGTGGCCTATAGGTGAATGACCAGGGCAAGAACTGTGGAGCAGGGATGAGAGAGACTGTACTTGGAGCTCCAAGTTAGGCCAGAAGCAAAAGGAAGCTCAGCCTGATTAACTCAGCCCCAAACCAAGGCCAGCAAGTCCGGAGTCTCTTAGAGGGTCCAGGATAACGGACTTTAGGGCAGAGCTAGGCCAGCAACATAACAATGCCTAGAGCTAATGTTGGACTCTGTCCCTGGTCCAGACCAGCTGCCTAGTGTCTCCCAGAGGAAGCATGGACCGCATGCACTTATCTCTGAGAGCAGATTCACTCAGAGCAGGCCTTAGTTCAGTCCCCCCACCCAGGACTTCAGCTGACAGCGGGGTGAGGGGTGGTCAATGTCTCCCAGTAGCGTCAGGATTGCAGACTCAGCCCTCAGAGTTCACAGCTAGGCCAGCCTATGGGATTACCCAGATATACAGAGCTATTATGATGCTAGGGATGTTCAAGACACAAACCTAGAAGAGAACTCCAAAGCAACTATAAACAAAACCTCAAATAAAAACAGTTTACTAAAAAACATCAATAGGAATTCATAGAATAAATGGTGAAAGATCTTTTTAAAAAGGAGATTAAAATGGTATTATAAATGAAATGAGAGTGACAGAGGAAAGAAAATCAAGTTCACATGAGAGTTAGCAGCTACTACCATAAAGAAGTGAAGACCATGGAATATGATATTCCAAAAAGCAACAGTGTGGACTTAACACCAAAAGAAACTCACCCAGAAAACCTAAGGTAATCCTATAAGGGAAAAAAATGGACCTTTAATAAAAAAGACTTTTAAACTTTTTTTTTTAATGAAAAGGCTAGAGCTGAATGGAAAGTTTGAAAAACACAGAAGTTAAGAGAAACTTATATTTTATATTATTTCTCCTTCAATCAATGTGCTTTTGCCCTAGCTAGCCACTCATGCCTCTTCCTCTTCACCTCAGTCTTTTGGAATCCTTGGTAATTTTCAGAGCTCAACTCAAGGATCATCTTCTACCTGATTAAAACATTTTTTTTACTGAAACCTTTCCTGATCCATCCCACTCCTCGCCCCAAGGCATGATATCCTACCTCCTGAAATGACTTTTCATTTATTTTGTGTGGATACACAGATATAAATATAGAATGATTTATTTATACAGGTACATACTGGCTCTCTAATTGAATGTAAGTTCCTTGAAGGCAAGAGCAATTTTGTTTTTGTTTTTGTATCTGCTGATACTTAAAAAGTGCCTGTTGATTGCTTGATCAGGGCAATCCCTTCTTGATAAAGCTCAATATTTAGTAAGCACCAAGTCAAAATTTTAAAGAAATCCTCTCTCATACATGAGTTAATAAAAATATTTTTGCTTGATTAAAGTAAGAGATCTATTTCAGGATGTTCCATGGTCATTACTGGCTTCATCTTGTGACCATCTGGAGACCAGAGTGACCAGCCAAGCTGTGTGGATTCGCTCATGCACTCATGCACTCATGCACACACACATACACACACACTTACTTTTACAAAATCCATTGGCATGTTCCTCAAAGTTTGCTCTGTTCCGTGAACTCTTCTGACATCCAGAATCTGTTTCATCCACAAAAAAACCTTTTCAACAAATTGAGGTTGTAAACTTCTTTGAGATGACATGAATTCCTGGTCTTGGAAATATGATTCGGAAAGTTTAAATGTTCTCCATTGGCTCCAGGTTCAGTGCTCTTCTCACTGCATAAACAAAGAAGAAAAAAAGAAGGATTGAGAGGAGAAATGAGAGACACGTTTCATAAATTTAGCAGGGCAAGCCAGTCCAGACGATGACGGCTCCAGGTGAAAAATCATATTTGCATAAAAGATAACAAGCCCCGTTTCAGATAGGAGAGTAAGCATGTAACCACACGACACACACACACACACACACACACACACACATTTTAAAAAACAGCATAAGAATAATGAAAGTGAAATAGAATGTGTAAAAGAAAATTTATTCCTTTCTTTAATCTTGTAGGAACTCGGGTATATAGAAGAAACAAGAGGTCCATAGAGAACCTGAATGATTTAGGCCCCTAAGGTCCTTTCAGCTTAATAGCAAAAGAATGATCATTTGTTAGTTGTTTTACCTCCATAATTGACTCAATTCTCTACCTCATCTTACTCATCTGAGCCTGTTCTATGGATTTCCTGCAGGCATATATTTGTGTGCTTTGCCTAGGATGTGAGGAGCAGGAGAAAATGAAAGATGATCCTGAGAGAGGATGAGGAGTCACTGGCCACTGTAGGTAAGCCAAGGCTGATTCTGTGGGGCAGGTGGCTTGCAAAAAACTATTTTGGAAGTTGTAAGAATTATTAGAAAAGATGAAAGCATTTAAAATAACCTCATTTTATTAGCTTTTAATAAACTTAGTTAAGAGCTGGGTGAGGATCATTTGGGTAAAAACAAAACCATATTTGGATCCTAAATTATCCAACTTGGCTCTCTATTCCCAATTACAGAACTAAGCCACTGAGGTACCTGGTTTTAAAATTGACTGTAAAGAGAACCTTTAATGATGGAGCAATTTGGAACATTAAATCAGCCAGTTTTCTACATCAGATAATAGCCACAGAGATAGAATAATTGAAAGGAACACTAGTAGCTTTGTCTAGGGCCAGCTTTAGACAATGCAATATGGAAGGTTGAGCAAATACAGAGAATTTGAGCAGTAAAACCTGCCAATCCAGATAACTCCAGTTCTAAGACAGAGGACTTGACCTGAATTGTCTAGGTTGGCTATCTACCCAGCCCAAATCAACTGGGTAACTGCCAACTCTCCAATTCACTTATATGTAGACCTTAATCTGCTTGTACCATTGGGATCTTTGGAAGTCATTTAGGTGACCTTATAATTTAATAACCATAGAAACAGCAAAATAAGGGCAATAATTGAAAAATAATCATACCTAAATGATAGAAACAAAGAATTTCAGAGTGAAAAGGCAATCTAGAGCCTTGTTTATTTTGCTTCTGACTTCATCTTGTATCTTTTTAAGGGAAACTCTCAGAGAAGATAAAAAGTGCTTGGAAAAAAAGCATTTATTAAGCACTTTCCAAGTGCCAAACACTGTGCTATGTTCCTAGGAGATAAATACAGAAGTGACATGATCCCTACCCTCAAGGAACTTTCATAGCATTAAGGGAAGACAGCATATGGAGGGGAGAGATGGTTAGGGAGGTGGTATTGCTGTCAAGGCAATTGATCGCCGTGTTCTTTCCACCAATGGTAATGTTGATTATTATTCTCAGAGCTAGAGACAGAAAGAGGGGAGAGTTGGGGACAATATACTTATGGTGGCCAGGTATAACCAGAGATAGCTTTCTGCATTAAGTCAGTTAGATATGGAGAACTCTAATCAATCAGGTTAGAGTAGCTAGGGCAGCTATTTGGGGCAGTGGATAGAATACCAGGCCTGGAATCAGGAAGGCTCATCTTCCTGAGTTTAAATCTGGCTCAGACACTTACTAGATATGTGACCCTGGGCAAGTCACTTAACCTTGTTTGCCTCAGTTTCCTCATCTGTAAAATGAGCTGGAGAAGGAAATGGCAAACTACTCCAGTATTTGCTAAGAGAACCCCAAATGAGGTCATGAAGAGTTAGACATTACTGAACAACAATAAACAAGTTAGGAGTATTGGGCCTCAGGGCTGGAGCTTCAGTGCTAGGTCAGAGTCTGAGGTGAGGTGACAAGGCATAGCCAGAGAGAGGCATTCTCAATACTAAAGCTGCCATGACAGGAAAGGAAAAGAAAGAACTTTTTACATTTACAGTGGAGGAGGATCCTCCTCTTTGAATTTAATTTCAATAGTATCTAGAATTTGGAAAGCAAACTGTGGTGATGCCACAGGAGCCAGGGTCACCAACAATGTGGGGGTGAGGAGGTAGGGAACCATTCCTTCACCAAGTCCAGCACAGCTAGGCACTGCTGCACTGAAGCTACAGGCGCTGGTGACCTTTTCCTGCCCTTGTCCTTTACCTGCCCTCCCAGTTTGCCCTGGGGTTACCTGTCTTTTCAAAAGAGGAACTGGGCTCCCAGTGCTTCCTATACTCTTTACTTCAGATGCCTGAGGAATAATTCAATTTTGGGCTCTCATCCCAAACAGGAAATGAAAAAGTAGCTCAGAGTACAAGCCTGAATCAGGTATGGAACAGGCAGTTTTAGTCTGACAAAGAATAGGAATGCTGAGCAATAAAGAATCATAGAATGGTTGCAATCAGTTGAGAGGCTAATATTAAAGCCTCTTTGGGTCATCAGCAAAAGCTTCTTGGTGAGAATTTTTATTAGCTATTTTACATATCACTACAGTGAGTACAGCCTAATCAATGGTATGTGGGCTCTTTCTCATTCTTCTCCACCGTCCTCCGACCACCACCTTTCTCCATTCTCTCTCTTGGTCGGCAGCTCTTTCCCTCTCCGCCAACTGCCTCTGCCACTGTTTTGTTGGAATTGCCCCACTGCTTAGTGCCCAGGAGTTGGGAGGATGCTCACTGCCCTTTGAGCTCTCACAAGGCCCTGTACCAAGGAAAAGAAGACACAAACAGGAGACTCCTAATACCAAAACAGCCTTTCCTGAGGGGCCATGGGCTTATGGTCCACTGTGGGGAAGGGCCTCCCTCCATCAACCCTCTGGAGCTGAGAGCTTACTTACAGCAAGGTAGGCAGAAAGAAAAGGTCTCGGTGGTGGGGACTGAATCTTTAGTATATCAACAGAGTTCTGGTTCAACAGCCAAGTAAAAGAGTTCTGGTGCCTGACAGAGTAAGGGTTTGGTGTCCAAAATATATCAAAAACTATATATGTGTGTATATATTATATATGTTTATATATATATGTGTGTGTGTATGTGTATGCATATGTATATATATAGCACATACACATATATGTGTATGTATATGTAAATGTGTGTGTGTGTGTATAATCTCCACATACATACTGTATAATACCCATTCCCCAATAGATAAATGGTCAAAGGTCAAAATGCACACACACACAGACAGATAGACACACACATCCCTCTGTGTGTGCATGCATAATAGTCATTCCCCAACAGATAAGCGGTCAAAAGATAGAGGAAACAGTTCTTAAAAGAATTGTAAAGTATCAACTACATGAAAGAATGCTCCAATCATTAATAAGACAAATACAAATCAAACCAACCTTGAGGTTTCGCTTCACATGCTACAAATTGGAAAAGATAATTAAAAAGTGGCACCAATCAATGTTAGAGGGGTTGTGGGGTGATAGGCACATTGATGTATTGTGGTGGAGCTGTAAATTGTTACTACCATTTCAGAAAGTAATTTGGAATTATGAAAAAAAACTGACTAAAATGTCCATATCTTTGATCCAGAGATTCCATTATACACCAGGGAAGCCACTGATAAGAAAGTCCCAATATATACCCAAATATTTATGTAGCAGTTTTCGTGATACTTCAGAATTAGAAACAAAGAAGACACCCATCAATTGCTAAACAAATTGTGGTATGTGACTATTATGGAAGAAGTGTGTTGTAAGAAATTATGTGTGTGACAGGGTTTTTGGTGGGGATGGAGTCAAGATTGTGGAGAAAGGGCAGGGTCTCATATGAGTTTTTTCAAGCCCTTCTCAAAATGCCATTAAAAAAATGCCCCAAAACTGCCCTGATATTCTAGAAGCAGAAGGTAAAATTAAAATTGAAAGAATCCACCAATTACCTCCTTAGAAATATCTCAAAATGAAAACTCCAAGGAATATTAGAGCCAAATTCCAGAGCTCCGAGGTCGACAAAATATTGCAAGCAGCCAGAAAGAAACAATTTAAATATCATGGAGCCACAGTCAAGATACACAATATTTAGTAGTTTCTATATTAAAAGATCAAAGACTTGGAACATTATATTCTGGAAGGCAAAGGAGCTAGGATTACAACCGAGAATCACCTACCCAGCGAAACTGAGTATAATCCTTCAGGGAGGAAAATGGACATTCAATGAAATAGAAAACTTCCAAGTATTCCTGATGAAAAGACCAGAGCTGAATAGAAATTTTGACTTTGAAATACAAAACTCAAGAGAAACAATAAAGTAAACATAAAAGAGAAATAATAAGAGATTCACTAAGGTTAAACAGTTGAGAGGCTACATCGGAAAATGATAGCTGTAACTCCTAAAAACTTTCTCATTATTAGGGCAGTTAGGAGAAGCATACATAGAGGGCATAAGTGTGAATTGACTATGATGGGATGATTATCTCAAAAAAATAAAATTATGGGGTGAAAAAGAAGAATGCATTGGGAGAAGGGGAAAGGGAGAAGATGACATAAAGAACTTTTACAGTAAAGGAAAAGATGGGGGAGATTTGTGGGGGGAGCTAGGGAACCTTACATTCATCAGAATTGGCTCAAAGAGGGAATAACACACACACTTGGGTGTAGAGATCTATCTCACACTACAAGAAAGTAGGAGGAGAAAGGGATAAGAGAAGGGGGAGGGTGATAGAAGGGAATGCAAAGTGTGGCAGGTAAAAGACAGAAGCAAAACACTTTTGAGGATGAACAGGGTGAAAGGGGAAGAGAGGATAGAATAAACAGAGGAGAAATAGGATGGAGGGAAATACATGGTAATCAAAACTGTGAAAAAAAGATTTACAGCAGGTTTCTCTAATAAAGACCTTATTTATCTAATATGTAGAGAACTAAGTCACATTTATCAAAAAAAGAGCCATTCCACAATTAATAAATGGTCAAAAGATATAGGCAATTTTCAGACAAAGTAGCCCTGAGGGCTCAGAGCCTACTTAGCAAAAAGGTGTGGGGCCTGGGGCCTCACACCTAGTTAGTGATAGGGTATGGGCCTGCCTCTAATTAGGCCTCCCTTTGTTGGCCCCACCAGAGAACTATTCAATGGGCAGGAAAGATATTTCACTTACTGATTGGCTTTATTGGGGTGGGGGTGGGGGGAAAGAGTGAGAGAGAGAATATGGAACTCAGAATTTTGAGAAAATGAATGACAGGGATTGTTTTTGCATGTAATTAGATGAAAGATAAAATACCAAATCATAAAAAAGATATTATGCATGTGATGAATGCAGAGAAACATGGAAAGATCTACATAAACTTATGGAGAGTAAAGTAAGCAGAGCCAAGAAACAATCTACACAATGACTGCAACAACGTAAAAGGAAAGAACCACCCCATACAACAAATTAAAAGTGAATGTTGCAAAATTACAAAAATCAAGCAGGACCTGAAAGAAAGGAGATGAGAGAACACTCCCAACTCACCTTTTCACAGAAGTGGGAGACACACAGGTGTTACACATGGCACTTGTTTTTGGACTTTTTCAATTTATAGATCAGTTATGCAACTTCTTTTAATCTTTTTTTTTCTATAAAAACACTATTTGTTATACGGAATAGCTCTCTGGGAGGGGTAAGGTGAGGACAGTGGAGGAAATTATGATGATATAAAAAATGAAAGATGTCAATAAAAACATTTTTTTAAAAAGAAGCAGTCAGAGGATTTCAGATGCTTATCTGATATGTGTGTGTGTGTGTGTGTGTGTGTGTGTGTGTGTGTGTGTGTGTGTGTGTATGGTGGGAGGGAGGGCATCAGGGAAAAACTCTTTCATAATGCAACCCCCAAGGGGACCCTACACAAGCATGGCCCAGATTTTGACTGTCTATCATCTCTATTGGTTTTTCTCACCACCACATCTCTTCTCTATTTCCCAGGGTTCCCACTATCTACCCTAGGCTGATGGAGAAGATTTAAGTCACGTCCCTTTCTTTCTTGCCCTATTCCACAATAATAGCACATGTCCCTTCTTTATGGATTTGAAAAATTATTTGCTACAGGCAAATGTATATGGGGGGACCATAATAGCAAAATAAATGCATAGTTTAAGTGTATAATAATCTTAAGAATGAATTCTGATGCCATACACTACCTAAAAGGAATTAATTTTTTTTTTCTACCGATCTTCTTTCCTCTTGATCTCCTATGGGGTCGAATTCTAGGTAGCTAGGTTGTATAGTGGACAGAATGCTAGACTTGGAGCTGGGAAGCACCAAGTTCAAATTCTGCCTCAAACTCTTACGAGCTGTGTGACTTTGGACAAATGCATAACAACTTCCCTCAGGCTCCATTTCCTCCTTTGTGAAATGGAGATAATAAATAGCACCTACCTGACAAAGCTGTTGTGAGGATAGCTAATATTTCTAAAGTGCTTTGCAAACCTTAAAGTGCCATCTAAATGTTAGATATAGCTATTATCTTTAATTGCTTCTGAGTTTCTCTTCTCTCCAGTTAACTGTTTGTATCTTGGTCTTCTGAAATCTGTTTCCCTCAATTCTTAGGTTTGTGTGAGAGAAACTAGGGTCTTAGAATGCCATGTTCACTCTGCCTTACAGTTTCCTCAGTTAAGACACTGATTATAATCTTCAGAACTATGACTCCCTCACCCTAGACTTGTAGGCCATAGTCTTGGAGAAATATTCTCTTACATAAAACTATAGGATCTTGTATTTGACTCAGTGATACCACTACTAGGCCAATGTCCCAAAGAGAAAGAGGAAAGGACTCCTATGTATAAACACATTTATAGCAGTTTTTTTTGGTTGCAAAGAACTGGAAACTAAGGTGGTGCCTATCAACTGGGGAAGGGCTGAACAAATCATGGTATACAAGTGTAATGGAATAGTAGCATGCCATAAAAAATTATGTAGCAGATGGTTTTAGAGAAACCTGAGAAGAGCGTTTGAATTCATGCAGAATAAAGTGAACATAACCAGGAGAACAATTTATACAGAACAACATTGTGACTTCATGGTGTGGGAGATTCCTGGTGTAGAAAAGCAACTCATCCTTAATTGTATTATTATTAGATTGTTGCTTGTGGCACTAAGAGGTTAAATAACCTGCCCATGGTCATAAATCTAATTGGTGCCACAAGGACTTGAATGTAAATCTTCTTGACCCAGGGCAGCTAGGTGGCATAGTGGATAGATCACCAACCCTGGAATCAGGAAGACTCATCTTCCTGAGTTCAAATCCCACTTCAGATACTTAGTAGCTGTGTGACTCTGGGCTAGTCACTCTACCCTATTTGCCTCAGTTTCCTCATCTATAAAATGAACTGGAGAAGGAAATGGCAAACCACTCCTGTAACCAAGAAAACCTCAAGTGGGATCACATAGAGTTGGAAATGACTAAGAAATGACTGAAGAACTGCTTGGCTCTAAGGCTCACCCAACGTCCATTACTTTCATTCTTTTATCCTCTCTCTCTCTCTCTCTCTCTCTCTTTCTCTCTCTCTCTCTCTCTCTCTCTCTCTCTCTCTCTCTCTTCCCCTCTTTCCAATGTGACAATGTATCTTGGTTATCCTTTCAGATTATAAACTTGTCTCCAGGCAAGAATATACTATCTGTTCTAAATGATTCCCTAAATACCCAGTATAAGTTATTAGTGGATCTAATTACATATGGAATGGTGATTCAGCAATGAGCTTTTATAGTAAATGTTTCACAATGGCCATTGTTGAGTCCCATTGATACCATTCTAGAATACTGCCTGTTTATATTACATTATTCGAAAATGAGTTTTGGTGCATCTTCAAACTGGGAATTCGAATAAACTCAGATTCACCTCTATTTGTGTCCTTAGGCGACAGAAAGCTTGCCTGGACAAAGAGTGCTGGGAGGTTCTATAGGCAGTTTATAGCAGTATTCATTGAAATTTTTTTTTAACAATTTGGTCCCTCAAAACTTTCTGATTAAAACACTAAAGCTCTAAAGGACCAATGATGAAGTTTGCTACCTATATCCTGAAGATGTGATAGACTGAAGATGCTGAATGGGACATATATTTTCAAATATGGCTAATGTGGGAATTTGTTATGCTTGACTATGCATATATATTACAGGGGTTTGGTTTGATTTTTTTTCAAGGTGGGGGAGAGGTAGATAAAAGAAAAAATAAATGCTTGCTCATTTTAAAAAACGACACTTTTTTAAAAAGTGAATTAGAAATGGGACCAATAACTACTTCTCGAAACCTATTTGTTAACCATTCTAATTCCTGTACCTCCCTGCCCAAAATGCCCAGGACCCCTTAGGGCTCCTGCTACCTGAAACTTCCTCACAGAATGCCTAGAAACTTCTAAAATAAGATTGTAACTATGTTTCAAAGTTACATATGTAAAAAAAAAGTTGTTTCATTTCCATCTTTATACCCCCAATATTTGATGTACTGTTTAGATACTTAATAAATATTTGTTAAGTCAAAACAAACAAACAAAAAAGAAAACAAAGTTACATATGAGGATCAAAATTTCTTACCATCCCTAAGGAATACTTGCTGGTCATCTTGCCCCCAGCCACAACCACAATCACATCCCATCTCTCTTCTTTGTCCTCCTTGTTCTTCTCCCACTAGTCTTCAAATTGCCAGGTCTGTACCACCTGACCTGGAAGACACATTTGTCTACTTCTTCAAGACATTCCAGTTTTTTTTGGGGGGGGGGGCTTTTCAGTTTGGGTTTAAAAGGGAATTCAAAATAGCAGCATATTACAATGGAAAGAACACGGGCTCTTGAGTCAAAGGAATTGGTGTAAAATCCCACTTCTGTTGCTTACTTACCTGGGCAAGTTACATAATCTCCCTAGAACTCAGTTTCCTCATCTATAAAATGAGGAGTTTGGACCTTATGGTCCCTTTCAGCTTTAGATCTGTGGCCCTATGTGTTTGGCCTAAAATCTGGTTCAGATTTTTATTTGTAATTAATCAATCAAAAAATATTTATTAAGCACCTACTTCGAACCACAGACTGTGCTAGGCTCTAGGGACATATATACAAAAAATTAAACAACCCCTTATTCATAAGGAGCTTTTCTCCTATTCTAATGGGCGAAACAAGAAGTTTAAAAATACAAACAGCATAGATATAAAGGGAACCAATATGGGCATATACATAAATACAAATGAATATAAAATTACAAAGTAGTTAAATGCAAGGTAGTTTGGGAGGGTGGGAACTAACAGTTGAGATCAGGAAATATTTCATCCAGAAGATTGTGGCTGAACTGCTTTTTAAAGGAAGAGAAGGATTCTGGGAGGCAAAGGTAAGAAGGAGGCACATTCTGGGCAATGGGTTTGGCCTCTGCAAAGACATGGAGACAGGAAATATAGCATTGTGTGTGAGGAACAGAAATATTTGGCTAGATCAAAAAACACAATATAGTGATGACATAAAAAACCCACTAGAAATCACAAATTACTCAGTTTTAAATTAGTGCCAAATTTAAAATTTTAAAACTCCCTAGTAAATTAAAACTATATATGGGGATATATACTTGGAGTAAATAATGAACTAAATTGCTATTGTAAATTAAGAAGTCAGCTTTGGCATCCTTATATATTATAAATAGCCATTTTCTCTTCCTATTAGTTAAGGAGAATCAGGATTAATATTAACAAAGGCATTCTATGCTATTTTATTGTTGTTTTTCAGGCCTTTGAGAAGATTAAAAACTCCTCTACTACATACTGGTTTAGTGAGTTGTTTAGGGTACTAGGCAGCTAGGCGGCTCTGTGGATAAAGCTCCAGGCCTAGAGTCAAGAAGACATGAGATCAAATGCAGGCTCAAACACTTACTAGCTGTGTGACCCTGGGCAAGTCACTTAAACTCTGGTTGGAGTATATACGTATAAGGAAGAACTAGCACCTCTGGGCTGCTTATCCACCTTTAATGTCTAACCAGTCATCCAACTCTCACCCGTATCTTCAGGGAACTGAAGCACGCACAGCCTCCACACCCTGCTAAAACTGTCTATGCAGACAGGCTAAACTAGGTTGAGGGTAACCAAAAGGCCTCAAACCCATTGCTGAATTAGTGGGATGTCTACCTCAAGCATGTGAGACTTCCTACAGCAGAATGGGCAGATGAGAACAATTTGTTCCAACAGCCATGAAGGTGGCTGAGGCAGGTGCTATGGAGCACTTAGTGCTTGGTCAGGCATCAAAGATGCCAAGGTCATCCACTGGCCATTGCCAGTTGTTCTGACTTTTATTTTGCCATTGGACTTCAATGACTGGAAGAGAGAGCGAGACTGACAACTCTGTACAATTCTGCCTCACTTAAATCCACAATACACCACCCTGTGATGCCATTGGTCCTCTTAGAAAAGGAAGTACAAACAACAACAAGATAGGGTAGGTGACCTGCCCAGGGTCACACAACCAGGAAGCATGAGAATCATGAATTGAATCCTGACTCTGAGACTAGCCCTCAATTCACTTCTACAGGATGCCTCTTGTTCTAAATTTAGCAAAAATTTATTGATAATTCTTTGATCATTTTTAATTGTTGGAAGAAGAAACTATTTAACTTAGTAATTCAAAACTGTGCCATTTTAATACTTTAGATTAAATTTTCAATAAAAAGTATTTTTGTTTATCTGTTTGCTTTTTACAACCCCAGCAAACTAAGTTTAGAAGGGGTAGCAACTGGAGTCCTCTAAAATCTCATGCAAAATACTGAGTTCTCTTCTGCAATTAATTATGTACTAAATCACATGGATGAACCATTCTTGTATAAGTTAAGAATCTTCACAAGGCCAGAGGATAGATTGTAAGACATGATTTTCCAGTCATTTTAAGGAGGGGAAAGGAACTCTAGACACAATCATCAACTAAGTCAGTGGTGTCAAATAGAAACAAGGTCACTAACCTACACATTATGTTCTGGTATGCAGCCCATCAGCCATGTGTTTGACACCTCTGGCCTACATCATTCATTTTCTTATTTCAGAGGAAATTGAGAGCTTATATAAAGATTCTGGCTTGACCATTTTAATATATCTTGACATTCATTGCTACAGCCTTCCTCCAATTTACATTTAAAAATTTAGGATTCTCAAGCATTGGAAAATCTACTTTAGTCAGTTCCTTTTCTTGACAGGGCTACCATTCCCACTTTTTATAAGATTACAAAATGGTCTGCAAGAGTAATGGACAATCCAATAGTCTATTGTATATGTATATGTCTTAAGTAATACCCTTTGGCTGGTAATTATATGATCTAGGGTTGGTGAAGCCAGTAAAAATCAGCACACAGGGATGGCAAGCTGAGATTCCCTATACTGATCTGCCTACGTACCCTTCTCCACTATGGGGTGAGATCCTCCTCAACCCTCTCAAAGAGAAAAGGATGTTGGTCATGAAAGGCCTCTAATATTTGGTTTGTTTTTAGCAGTCAAGGAAACTCAATTCAGACTCTCCCCAGTGTTCAGTTTCTCTCGTTATTATTTACTTTTAGTTCTGTGGGTACCACTCAGCACCTGACGATTGCTACTAGAATGAGAGCTAAGTATACACATAAAATATTCTCCCTTGCCAAATGGCCTCCTCCTCTTTCCTTCCTTTGCCCATTGCCCACATAATGATACAATCAGGGTTTAAGAATCATACTAGTTGTATGCCTCCTCACTCTGCATTTTTAACTTACATCTTATCTCGACTGGAACACTTGTATTGTTTTTGTATAGTTGTACCCTAGGATCTTCGTTTTTCAAGGTAGCAAAAGCAGAAGGATTATTTCCAAAATAATCAATGAATCCCTTCTACCCTCTAAATGTTGCATTTCCCCAAAGCTCCATTCTGAGTCTTCCTCTTTTCTCTTGGCACTTTCTTCCTTGGGGATCTCATTTACTCCCACATCTACATACAAAGGAGACCCTAAGCTCTTCCTGAACTTTAGTCCTACATATCCAACTGTCTGCTTGACATCTCCACCTGGATCTCTCATTTGCTCCTCCAACTGGACATATCCAAAACTGAATGAGTCACTTCACCGCCCTCCCCCACCCAAACCTGTGCCTCTGCTAGAATTCCCTGCTTCTATTGAGGGTACCACCATCTCTGGTCACTCAAGCTTGAAAACTTGAAGTCATTTTGACTGTTTTCTCTCCTCCACTCACTGTTGGCCAATCAGGTGATAATGGCTGATCACGGGATAGAACATGGGCTTTAAGGAAGCACAAGGGGAGAAAAGAGTTAATGGCTCAGGAGGTTGGCTAAGTTGTCTCCTTATTGCGAGAATGTGTGCCATTTTGTCATATTATTGAGGAGAAGATACAAAGGGACTTAGCAGAACGTCTGTCACATAAGTTCTTAATAAATGCTTGTTGATTTGACTAGACTTGAAAAGAGGGGAAAGACATGGAGCCTTTTCTTTTCTCCTCCATCTAATATAGTATGCTCTATGGGCAAAGAATTATCTCTCTGCTACCTTTTTCTCCAGGGAGAGCTAGGTAGCACAGAGGATAGAGCACCAAACCTAGAGTCAGGAAGATGAGTTCGAATCTATCCTCAGACACTTTTTAGCTGTGACTCTAAGTGAGCCACTTAACTCTGTTTGCCTCAGTTTCCTCATCTGTAAAATGAGCTGAAGAAGGAAATGGCAAATCACTTTGGTATCTTTGCTGAGAAAACCTCAAATGAGGTCATGAAGAGTCAGACACGACTGAACAACAACAATCTTTTCCTCCTTCTAAGGCAGGATTGGTGGGATCATTCCCTGGTGTGTTGGGAAAAGGATATGGGGGGGGAAGGTTGGTTGAGGATTTAAGGACTTTATATATGGAAGAAGACATTCCATGAAGATATCAACAACTCTCATGGGAGTTCCCTTTGCTTTTTAATTTCTGATGACAAGCTAATTAGACTCAGAGAGCACGCATTTTTCTGAAGTCCCCATTTTAGGGCCTGTTAGTCAGGAGCTGCTATGAAGGGCTAAATGTTTGCATGTCTGGACTCTGATAAAGTTAAACATTTTCTGGATGCCAAACTGGGAGTCAGTGTTTCATCAACCTAATGCTGAAGGGGTGAATGAGGACAGCGAAGCTTGGGAAGCTGCTGCAGAAGCCTGCCTGTGTCTATCACACTTCCTAGGATTCTCTTTCCCAATTACTCCAGTGGTCCTACTCTTCCCACAACCCCACATAATTAGTGCCTGTATGTATCTGGACAGAGCTGTAATATCTTGTTTATGTTTTCATGTATTTATTTGCATTTGCTTTGTCTCCACCATTAGATCACTGGGCTTACCAAGGTTATAATCTTTTTTCCAAAGATCATTGACTCTTAGAATTAAAAGGACCCTTTTAGGTCATCTCCTGTAATTTCTACCCAATTCATTGGTCCCTTCTAAATCAGTCCTTCAAAACTGGTTGGCTGGCTTTTGTTTGAAGGGATGCAGTGACTTTACCACCCCCTGAGGAAATCCATTCTATTTTTGTCTAGCTCTGACTGGAAGTTTTTTGGAACATTGAGCTGAAGACTACCATGCTCTAACTTCAACCCACCAATTCCATTTCTACTCTCTGGTGCCCAGCAAAACTTAGTGCCATCCACTTTCAACTTGACAACACTTTAAATGTGTGAAAACTGCTATCACGTTGCCTTCAACTGCTCTCTTCTCCGGTTATTTCATCCAGTCATAATATGACATAGTTTCAATACTCCTCATCGTCTCACTCACGCTCTTCAGGTGATAGCTTATCCATGTTATTTCTAAAATGTAGTGCCCAGACTGGCACAATGCTCCTGATGTTGTTTGACCACAGCAAATAATAGCAGAACTGTGACCTATTTCACTGTGAAAACTATGCTCCTACTAAAATAGCCTGAGATTATATCAGAAAATGAGGACCAGGCCCACTTCACATGGGGCACAGGAAGTTTTTTTTTAACATTTTACTTTTATTCTTATATTTTGAATATAGTTATATTACAATACAATTGGTTTCTTTTGTAACCTTATGTATTTTGTTTTGTGTACTTAAAAACAGAACCCCTCAGTTAGATGTATTTGCTGCATCACACTTCTGATGAACACTGAATTTACAAGTGACAAGAATTCCCAGGTCTTGCTCATATGAGCTACTTTTCATCTCTATGCTTGGGTGCTTAGGTCCATAGGCTTTGGATTGGGAAGAGACCTTTATGATCATTTAGCCTAGTATCTTTACTTATAGGTAAGAAAACCTAGGCTCAGAGAAGCTAGCCAAAGATCACAGATGTAAGTAAGCAGCAGGGTTGAATTTGAACCCAAGTCTTCTGACTCCCAGTCCAATGCTCTTTCTACTACATACCACACTGTTTCATAGTAATATGAGTTGAGTACTTTTTCCCTCCTATAGAAATTTCCAAATCTCTATATTTGTATTAACATTTTTCCATACTAGGCTACCTCATCTTTACGCATGAAACTAATTTTTGAACCCAAGTATAAAGCTTTGCTTCTATCCCTATCCAATTTCATCTTGGTATCTTAACTTTCCATGCTAGTCTGAAATATTTTCTTTGAAACCTGATTTAGGGAGCAGAGTGAAGATGGTGGAGTGAGAAGCATTTTTGTTTAGTTTACCCAGGACGACTCCTATACAGCAAGCGGAAAAATGTACGAGGTCCAGTTCTGATCAGAAAAGCCAAGAGAACGTCACAGTGAATCATTTTTTCAGCCCAGTGCAGTTTAGGAATAGGGACAGAAACCTGTGGATGCTGGAGTAGGGGGTAGCCAGGAGCGGGTAGAAGACAGGAAAAACTCTATGGAGCATAAAAAAATCCCAGGGGATCCCTGAACCAGCATGGAGAATAAGAACAGGTACCATCTGGCAACTCTGTCACCCATTTCACTGTACCAAGATAACAGATCCAGGGTAGAAAGGAGTGGTCATGAGTAAGTGGGGCCCTAGTTATGTATCAAGCAAAGAATGTGTTCCAAAAACATAGCTGTGTAGCTCTTAACCCAGGAGCATAGTGGCCGCTCACTGTTAACCTTTAGCCTAGCATATAGGTCTTGCAAGTAAAATAACCAGGACAAGAAACCAAGACCAAAGGGAGATGGCAGTTCAGTCACTTTGAACCTGCAGTATCTCCCAGTGGGCTAACGGTGACTGAGTCCAGCACTAATCTACTGAAACTCAACTGTATATAAGCCAGCAGACCCAACTCGCAGTTCAGACCAGGAGGTCAGTGAACATCTCTCCCCAGATTACACCACTTTGAAAGCACTGAAAACTTGCAGGCCCCCAAACTGAGCTGTAAAAGCAGCAGAAGGATATTAAAGACTGAAGTTTAGGCCAGTTATCGCCCCCAGGAGTGAGCAGAGACTAACACTAACATAAAGTACAAAGTCAAGAAGTAGGCTAGAAGAAGGACCAAATTAAAAAAGAACTACTATGGTGACAAGCAAGCTCAAGACTCAAACACTGAAGACGATGACTTGAAAACATCTACAAGCAAAGCCTTAAAGAAAAAAAAAATGGAGACCGGACACAAGCCTAATAAGAATTCCTGGGACAGTTAAAGAAAAAAATCAAAAAAGCTAGAAAATTATTTTTAAAACCAAATGGCCCTAAGGAAGAAAGATACAAAAAGAGAATTAATGACTAAATAAAAGAGGTACAAAACATTACTAAAGAAAATAACTCAGCAGGGCCAAGATGGCAGATTAGACGCAGCAGCCAGGTGAACTCTCTAAATATTCCCCTCCACACAACTTAAAAATAATGCCTCAAATCAAATTTTGGAGCCGCAGAGCCAAGAAAAGATGAGAATAAGTTATTTTTCCTGCCTAACACAACTTAGGATGTTGGCAGGAGAAGTCTGTAGTGGTAGCACTGGTGGTGGTGGCAGCAGCAGAAACAGCAGCAGCTTTGGGAGCTCTCAGTCCAGAGACTATAAGGGGAATGGATAGCTGGTCAGAAAGAGATTACAGGGGATCCTTTGCTGGCACTGGGTGCAGCTAGTGCTAATGAGGAATGGCTGACCAAGCTGTGTATATGCTTGTGATGGAATACTACTATGCTGTAAGAAATGACAAGCAGAACGCTTTCAGAAAAACCTGGGAAGACTTATATGAACTGATATAAAGTGAAGTGAGGACAACCAGGAAAACATTATAGACGGTAAAAGCATTATTGTATGATGATCAATTGTGAATGACTTAGCTATTCTGAGAAATACAATGATCCAAGACAATTCTGAAAGATTTATGATGAAAAATCCTACCTACCTCCAGAGAAAGAAGTTATGGAGTCTGAATGTAGATCAAATCGTACTTGTTCAACTTCCTTTATTTTTCTTTCTTTTGGGTCTGTGTTTTCTTTTGCAACATGACTAAAATGGAAATATATTTTGTGTGACTTCAGCTGTATAATCTATGTCAAACTGATTTCCTTCTCAAGGAGGGGGATGGGGAAGGGAGGGAGAGAATTTGGAATTCAAAAATGTTTTTTAAAATGCTAAATTTTTTACATGTAATTGAGAAAAAATTAAAATTAAAATTAATTTTTTTAAAAGAAAGAAAATAACCCTTGTAAAACAGAATTGGCTTAATCATAAAAGAAGCAAAAAATTTACTGATTGAAAAGAACTCCTTAAAAACTGGAAATGGCCAAATTTACTCTGGAGCAGAATTTATTATGCGTCAGCTGAAGTTAAAAAAAAAAAAGAGGCAGGGGTAGCAATCACGAACTGAGACAAAGCAAAAGCAAAAATAGACCTAATTAAAGAAAGAAAATCAGGGAAACTACTTTTTGCTAAAAGATACCATAGACAATGAAGTAATATAAAAAAATTTTACAGCAAGTTCCTATGATAAAGACCTGTTTTCTCACATATATAGGGAACTGGGTCAAGTTTATAAAAAATAAGAGCCATTTCTCAATTGATAAGTTGTCAAATAATATGAAAAGGCAGTTTGAGGAAGAAATCAAAGCTATGTAGAGTCATATTAAAATGCTGTAAATCAGTACTGATTTAAAATGTAATTTAAATGTAATAGAAATGTATTTTAAAACGACTCAGAGATATCACCTCATGCCTATCAAAAATGACAAATGCTGGAGGGGATATGAGAAAATAGCGGCACCAGTAAACTTCTAGTGGAGTTCTAAACTGGTCCCACCATTCTGGAGAGCAATTTGGAACTATGCCCAAAGGGCTATAAAACTGTGCATGCTCTTTGACCCAGCAATACCATGACTAGGTCTGTATCTCAAAGAGATGAAATAAAAAGGAAAAGGAGGTATATGTACAAAAATATTTAAAGCACTCTTTTTGTGGTAGCAAAGAATCAGAAATTGAAGGGATGCCCATAAATTGGGGAATGGCTGAACAAGTTGTGGCATATGATTGTGATGCAGTACTATTGTGTTATAAGAAATGATGAGCACGGTGATTTTTAAAAAACCTGAGAAGACTTATGTGAACGGATACAGAGTGAAGTGAGCAAAACCAGGAGATCATTGTACACGTTAACATTCAATATCGCAATGATGATCAAATCAGCTACCTGGATCAGGACAATGATCCAAAACAATTCCATAGGACTCATGATGAAAAAATGCTTTGCATCTCCTGAGATAGAACTGATGAATTCTGATTGTAAAGTGAAGTGTAATTTTTTTATTTTATTTTTCTTGCTTTTTTGAAATATGGCTAATATAAAAATGTGGAAGAGGAATGGGAGAGAGGGAGAGAATTTGGAACTTAAAATTTAAAAAGGAAAGAATGTTACACAATGATTTTTTTCAAATTTTTTAAAAATAAAAAAAAAACTTGAAAATTGGAATTTGCCAAATGGAAGTTAATGGTTCCAGGAGACATCAAGAAATAATAAAACAAAGTCGAAAGACTGAAAAAAATTGAAGGAAATGTGAAATATCTCATAGGAAATGCAGCTGACCTGGAAAATAGATCAAGGAGAGATAATTTAAGAATCATTGGATTACCTGAAGTCCATGAACAAAAAAAAAAGAGCCTACATATCATATTTTAAGAAGTCAAAGGCAAACTGCTCAGATATCTTAGAACAAGAGGGTAAAGTAAAAACTGAAAGAATCTACTGGTCACCTTCTGAAACCCCAAAAGGAAACATTCCCATGAATGTCATAGCCAAAATTCAGAAATCCTAGATCAATGAGAAAATAATGGCAAGCAGCCAGAGAGAAAGAGTTCTAATACTCCAGAGCCACAGTCAGGAACCCACAAGATTTAGCAGCCACTACTATATAGGAACTGAGGGCTTGTAATATGATATTCCAGAAGGCACAGGGGCTAAGATTTCAATCAAGAATAACTTATTCAACAAAACTGAATATAATCCTCCAAGGTAAAAATGTATATTTAAGGAAGCGGAAGACTTTCAAGTATCCCTGATAAAAATACCTGAGCTCAGTAGAAAATCTGACATTCAAACATAGGACTTAACAGAAGTATACAAAGGTAATATTGACAAAGGTAAACAACATGAGTAAGAAGTCACAAGTTACTAAACAAGGATACAATGTTTACATTCTTATATGGAAAAATGATAGAGGTAACTTCTCAGAATTTTATAATCACTAGGTATTATATATAAAGGGAGTCTAATTAGACAGAGGGTCTAGGTATAATTATATAATATTTGGATATTCTCAAAAGAAGAATAGAAGGTTGAGGAAAAGAGATGCACTAGGAGAAGGGGAAAAGAGATTAAGAATGAGAATTATTTTACACAAATGTAAGGAAGAGTTTATATAATGAAGAGGGCCATGGTAGAAGCAGACTGAAAAATAAAAAGCTAGGTTTCTTTTTATGAGAAAATATATATATATGTGTGTGTATATATATATATACACACACACACATATATATATATATATATAATAAAAAGCTAGGTTTCTTTTTACAAGAAAAAAAAATATATATGTATACCATTGGCTAATTTGATTTAAAGAAACAACAACAATAGGGACAGCTAGGTAGCATAGTGGATAGAGCACCGTCTGGAGATGATGCCACACAACAACAATTTGTTGAAGGAAATGGTCAGGCTTTACTTGGAGAAGAGAAGGCTTAGGGTGGATCTCATGATTCTCTATCCATCTATCTGCAGAGCTACCATGTGGAAGCGGGGCTTGACCTGCTCTCCCAGAGGAGATTAAGGATCCATGAGTGAGAGGTATAGAGAAACAAATTTAGGCTTGATTATAAGGAAAAATGTCCTTAACAATGGACACTATCAAAAAGTCGAATGGACTATCTTGGGTAGTTTTCTCCCCCCTTATGAGAAGCAGCTGGGTGGGAGAGTGGATGGAGTGCTAGATCTAAAGTCGGGAAGACCTGAGTTCAAATCTAAGCTCATACGCTTACTAGCTGCGTGTTCAAATCTGGGCTCAGACACTTACTAGCTGTGTGATCCTAAGCAAATTTCTGTTCTGCCTCAGTTTCCTCAACCCTAAAATGGGGGTAATAATAGCACCTTCCTCCCAGAATTGTTGTGTGACCCAAAACGTGACAATATTGTACAACGCTTAGCACAGTTATTATAGTTATTATTTTTAGTCTTCGAGCAGAGACTACACGTTGATTGCTGTGGAAAGATTTTTGTCCATTAATAAGTCCGTAAGATTATCTATCTGGAGCTGGAGAATTCAGATGTGCTTTCATCTAACTTCTCATTATATGTTTGAAGAAACTGAAACCCAGTGAGAGGGTATTTATATCAGGTGGCAAAGAACTGGAAACGCATACATTGGGGAATGGCTGAACAAGTTATGGTGCGTGAATGGGATAGGATATCATTGTGCTGTAAGAAATAGCAAATTTCAGAGGAATCTGGGAACGCCTTGAGAACCCATGGAGTGAAAAGTGAGGAGAACCAGAAGAACAATTTATTTAATAACAAAAATAACGCAAAGCTAAACAACTTTGAAAGACTAAGGAACTCTGATAAGCACAATGAGTGATCACAATTCTAGAGGACTTAAGATAGAATGTGCTATGACAGAAAGGTGATGGACTCAGGATGCAGATTAAGATATATATGTATATGCATGTGTGTGTGTTTGTATTTTGGACATGGCCAATTGCAGGTATTTTTCTTGTTTGATTATACATCTTGGCAACAAGGGTTTTGTTTTTCTTGCTTTTTCAACTGGAGGTGGAGGTCATGGTAGGGAAAAAATGAAGATATAAAAATTTTAAAAATAAATAAAAAAGAGAAAGCTTTAGAACAGGTCACACTAATAATAAGCATCAAAGAAAGGATTTGAACCCAGTCCTCTGAATCCAGAGCTAGTACTCTTTCCATTGAATCATACCAGCTCTCCTAATGCTTCTGAGGCCCCTTCCAACATTAAGATCTTGCGATTCTGTGAGTGGGAACTCTTATTTTACAATTAGAAAACAAATTGCCACTAATTAATTGATCTAATTAAAAACTCTTGGACTTCATCATGGTCTCCAGAAATGCATTATCCTGCAATTTTACATTAACTTTGAAACTCACCCCTCCTCAGTCTCCCCTGTTCCTGGGGTCCCTTCCTTCCTCTGATTGGAAAGGGCAGAGGTTGGACATCTGAACGCTCCTCCAAGATTCTCCATTTAAGGGTTAGCCATTTCATTATATTCCACCCAGCTGCATTCCTAGACTCGTCCTTCATCTTGCTCCTACACGGGATACACTTTCCTCCTTTTCCTCCTTCCTAAGCTTCTTTTTATGTGGTGACTGCTCTTTAAATTGTGAGCAACTTGAGAGTAGGGATTATCTTTTGCCTTTATTTGTGTCTCCAGAACATAGCATAGTGCTGGGCACATGTTCAGTCTTTTTCATCATGTCCAACTCTCCGCGACCCTAGTAGGAGTTTTCTTGGCGAAGATACTGGAATGGTTTGCCACTTCCTTCTCCACCTCATTTTACAGATGAGGAAACTGACGCAAACTAGATGAAGTGACTTGCCCAGGGTCTCACGGCTAGTGTCTGTGTTTGGATTTGAATTTAGGTCTTCATGACTCCAGGCCTGGCACATTATCCACTGCACCACCTAGCTGCCCCTCTGTCACACAGTAGGTGCTTAATAAATGTTTATTGACTATTGATCATTTTAGAATATTTTTCTTAGTTTACTGACAACATAAAATATAATTTTTACATTATATCCATCTTGCTGTTTATTATTTAATAATAATCCATCTTTATTATTATGTAATATTAGATGCCATGCATGTGCTATGTGTATATACACAAAACATGCTTAAGCTTTTTAGTCATACTGCCAACAGGCCAACATTTGTGTTACAGTAAGATAAACACCCAGCTGGCTGTCCCCCTTCATGCTGATTTCAGGATAATTCCTTTGATTATAGAAATCATTGCAAAGTCACCTGAACTTATCACCAGGTATGTACACATATGCTCTATCTCATGCTTTTACAAAGGTGAGAGGGTGGGTCAAATAAATATTTAAGGCTACCAAAAGTACAGGGACAACAGGAACAGGAACAGACCATGAAGTCAGGCTGGCAAGGATGATTAGCCCTAAGTTGGAATTTACACATAAATCCAAACACAGTAACCATGTGTAGATCCATCTTTTAATACCAAGGTAATATAAGTGTTTGAAGCAGGATCAATACATAAGCCGAATTTTTATTTTTCACCAGCATCCTCCATGTTAAAGGTTCATTTAGCTTAATTTCATGCCCACAAAGTATCTAGTAATAGAAATAACAACAGCCAATATTTACACAGATTGTTCCAAAAGTCTTAGTGAAGACTGAAGTTTTAATAGCTTTCAAGCACTGTATAGTTCTTCAGAGTCTGCAAAGTACTTCACATATTTCATCTCATTTAGACTAATCTATTATAGTTTCAATAAGCTCTTTCATAAACAATAATATACTTGAGGGGATTGATTCATGAGCCAACAACATACCTGGGGTATATATTAAGCCACTTGGGTGAGCTTCCCGCCCCAATAAACCCAAGTTGTGGTTATAGTGCTTAATGAATACACATCCTACATATGTATGTTTATTACTTGCAGATGAAATTCTCTAGGCTAGCAACATTCTGACTGCTTTAAAAACAATGTTCAGTGTTTTCATGTAGAATAACAAAATATCACTGTCCTTAATCCATGAGAATACAGGAGATAAGTGGGTAAATCAATTTACATTGGTAGCTCTTACCTTTCACTGTTATATTAGTAATTAATGTAGGAATATTGTGGGTTCCTTTGATGATAAATCACTGATTTAATTTAGGCTAGTCTGAATTAAAGATGTCTCTAGAGCTATACATTAAAAATTTTCTAGGTTAATTGAAAAATAAAAGGTGACACAGTGGATAAAGTGCTAGCCTTGGAGTCAGGCAGATCTGAGTTCAAATCCTGCTTGATATACTCACTAGCCAAGAGACCCTGGGCAGTCATTTAATCTCTCTTAAACTCAATTTTCTTATGTATGATCCTATGAAAACCCTAAATTTCCTGAAATACCTGAAAGGTTTATATAGTTTTATAATAATATGTTAAAATGCAAAATCCCCTAATGTTGTTTTACATTTATTACAATCAAATAATGGACTGAAGGTCAGACTTTCCCAGGAAGAACAGTTGTTTTTAGATTTTTATACACCAAATTTTAGAATGTGAAACTCTTATACCTACTAGATCTTGCCAATGAAATCTTATCTAGCTTTCTTGCTATTTAACTAATTACAGCAATCAATTAAATTATTTATTTAAATTTAATTTAAAATTTTTTATTTAAATTAATTATATCATTTAATTATGTAAACATTAATGTAAAATAATTTTATATAACGTAAGAATGATGTGTATTTTATGTATAATAATTTTTGAAAAGATGAAGGGAAAGAACATTTGACATTATAATCTAAGGCTATTTCAATATTCCAAAATAATCTCACTGGTCTGTATACATTCACAATGATATAAGTAGACAGCATTTCATGAATTACTACAGTTGAAAATATTTAATGGCTGTTGGCCAGCCTTCTAGTTCTGATCTCCTCCAAAGTCAGCAAATCTGGTCCTTTGATGGCAGACACAAAATTCATCACTAGGCCCATACATAAAGCCTTTCCAGATTGACAGGGTACTCTAGAGCTTGTGTTTCACTGGCATAGATAGAGTGAGAAAACAAAAGAGTCTGTTCTTGAAAGTTTTGGAGAATTTCTTTCATCTATAAAATGTTCTAGATTGAACAGACAAATAAACCATGGAGGAAAAATGATGAAGGTTTCATTTATCAAGACAAAACAATTTCTTAACCAATTTTCACTGTATTTCCTTAAAATATTAAAAAACACACAATGTACTCTAGAATCTCAAATTAACTTATAGAATACACAGTGTACCATCAATAGACTAATCTTGTAATTCTAGTTATCTTTCACCACTAAAATATAGTTACATATATGTGTTTCTACATATATGTATATGCATGTAGTATAGATTTATATTATATATTAAATTGATCTGGAATGGTGGGAACATACTACAGAACACCTGAGCAGATGGAGGACATGGATGATATTTTCCTAAAGCTGATCACAAAATTGGCACAGAGGTAAAATAAAATAGTTATTCAACTATCTAAACATTCATTAGAAGTTTAATTTCACTAAAAGCAGAGTACATAGTGAATTCGTGTTATGTCTTACTGGCAATTTTATCTCTCAAGAAGTAGAAGAAGCAAAGAAGAAAACTGCTATCTTGATTCTCATTCTTATCAGCAAGGAGGAACTGGTTGGAAAAGAGAAAGAAAGCAATGGGAACCTTGGAACAAGGTGGTTATACCATCTGAGAATTGATTATGGCCAATGAGGAGAAGGCCCATCATAACCAAGTGTATGTTTTAGGAAAGCAGTCTCCAAAAATTCTCAAAAAAAATTGTGACCCCATGACCCAAAATTAAAAAAAAACAAACCAAAAACAAAAAGAAAACTAGTTAAAGAGGAATCAGTTACTCTCATGAGAACAATTCCAACAACATAATCACAAATGATGTTGATGAATAAGAAAAAAGAATTTACTTTATATCCTCCTATTTTCCTAAAAAAATATTAATAAATTTCGACAAACTTTTTGGTTGAGTCTTTGGTAGCCATCTCTAAGGTGAGGGGAAGTGGGGGGTAGAAGAGGAAGAAAAAAAGGAAAAAAATGACATGATAACTATTATACATTTAAAAGGAATAGCAAGTTGTACAAAATAGATTTGCAGTGCAATCATCTTTTTTATTATGCTATGTTATGGAAATGCTTGTTTTATTCCATAAATTAAAAATAAGATAATTTTTTTTAGAAAAAGAAAAAAAGGAAGAAATCTGAAGAGTTTTTTGGTATATAGGGAGCTATCAAATGAGCTCAGGTTTTTAAAAAAATATGTACAAAAGGCAGAGAGGGTCATATAATCAAGATCGAAATTTTTAAAAAGTGAAACATTTACAGAGGATATGATAGCTTTTGTCAGATAGTCACAAAAATATCATGTGGAAAAGAAGTTAAATTTATTTTCTCTTCTACCAAGGTTAGGATCAGGACATTTCTAGTAGGAAGAATTGTTGAATGTTTAGAGCTGTCGAAAAACAAAATGGTGTATGTAGCTCAGATGTAATGAAATCCCTGTCATTCTAAGTGTTCAGGCAAAGGCTAAGGATATGTTTCCCTTCTCAAGGATCAGGTAGAAAGGATTACTGCATGGGTGGGAAGTTGGGACAGAATCAATAAGGTTCTTTTCAACATGAAGCATTGGAATTCTGATACTATATATATATATATACATATATATATATATATATATGTATGTATATATATGTATGTATATATATATATGTATATATATATATTTTTTACACTAAGTTCACAGTTTATAAAACCAAAGTCTATCTTGCAAAGTTATATGTAAATGGATATGATATGGAAATAGCTATGGGAAGGGGGAGGGGGGAGAACCAAGAAATTTTAGTAACCGCATTGATCTGTTTGCCTGGCTTTTGTGGTTTGTTTTAGCTCTCTGAAATTCTATGAATGGGAGACACATTTCCTTATTTTTAAAAAAGTCTTGGATCGTATTCATTTGGAAGAGGTGATCTTTTCCACTACTAATTTACTCCACACACTCGTAGACCACTTTTGGAAGGAGCCTGTCCTGGACTTGTTCCAGTAGGCCTAGCAGCAAACCCAGATGTAGTTGAATCAGTCATGCCAAAAGTACAGCCCAGAGGCAGCCATGCTTTATGGCTCTGGGGAAAGTTACTGCAAAATCAACGAAGCAAGACTTTCAAGCTCCTATATGAGATCTGTCACCTGTGTGACTCCCTGAAAGTTCTCTTGTCTGCAAAATGAATCTAAGAAGTCATTCCTAGACTGTTGCATGAATAACAAGATAACTATGAAATACGGAAAACTAACTATATTATATGTGTATACATTTGCATATGTAAATATGTATCCACATTATTGATTACAGAAAAGAATTGAGAACTGTGGCTCTATGATTAAAAATATTTAGAAAATAATTTAAAGTTCACCATAATAATGTGATGCCCTCATCATAGGCCCTTATAGTGTAAGAAGCTGAGATCCGGTAGAGAGGCAAGAGACTGGTCCAAAATCACATAACTTATAAGGCTCAGAGTGGGATCCCAGGCCTCCTAATATCAGGTCCGGAACTCTTTCACTATGCTGTACTAACTCATTGTACTAAGGGTTGAAAGTCATAATCTAGGGAGGGAAAAAAATTCTCCTTTAATGGAAAACAGAGTTTGGAAGAAAAGGCTCAAAATGTGGTGAAAGGCGTTCTTTCTAAAAGTTCTTAACTACAATGCGTCGACATTCAATACTTAGGAAAACATGATGCTGTGGTATTCCAGATCAAGTTGAACAACAAGAGTAATCCTTTCTAGCTATCTTAACTTGGAAAACAATGCTTCCAGAAGTGAATAATCCAGGGATCAGTCTTACAAAATACACAGCTATTGTGTTGAAATCAGTTATCCACCCAGATTTTGGTTTTTTTTTTTCTTTTTCAAATAGGGGCAGGAGAAGGTGAGAGAAAGAGAAAATGGATTTTCATGGACTGAAAAAAAATTAAATTTAAGAAAAATTTTTAAGAGTGTCCAGCTATCATTATGGTGGATTGGTTATTGCTGCTTGTTATATTCACATTCATATGTGAAATACTTAGGATGGAATGAAAAAAAATGCCAGAAAATCCCAATATTTCAATGAAGATATTTTTAGACTTCCTTTTTAATTTTAGGATAGCTGAATTTCAATAAACAACTATTTGATTCAAATCTCAGTTCCTGGTGGTATTCAAGGCTTTCCACAGCATGGCCCCAATTGCCCTTTTTATCCATCTCAATTATTACTCAACTATTCTTACCCAATAATAGAACTAAACTGAACTAGCTGTTGTATGAATGCAAGGCAAACACCTCCAGCTTTTCCATTTCCTTGCTTTAGCTCATTCTACCTAAAATATCCTACCCTTCCCAGTCTTTTCATATTCAAATCTTCAAAGTTCTTCTCCAAGTGCAACTTCTGTGTGGTAAGAACCAGACGTGGTCAAATACAACCAGTGGCTCAGGATTCTCATGTCTGAGTCGTGCTGTCTGGACCACATACAGAAGTATGCGGTTTTGTGTGTGAGGGCGGGGGCTGTATGAGTTAACTGATCAATCAGGCTATCCCTCTGAGCCCTGATGCCTTTATCAGGAAGAACATTTGTACTGGCATCTCAATCATATTCAACAGTTAAGTCTATCCAGATTACTAGACTTGGTCATTCTCTACTTGTATAAAGCCATCTAGCTAATATGGAATTGGGTATTGAAAGTGTGGCAACTTAACAGTCAAAAAAGAATCATCTGGAGTAGGGGAAGGAAGGAGGAATGTCTCGGCTACTTCTCCCTCCACCCCCTGATCAAAGGACATCTTGTGCAAATAGGTAGCGTTTATGTATTACTTTAAAGTTTTACAAAGCACTTTACAAATAATATCTCATTTTATTTTTACAATAACCCTGAGAGGTAGGTGCTATTATTACCCCTCATTTTACAGATAACAAAATTGAGGCAGAAGTGAGGTCGACTTGCCTAGGGTCACCCAGCTAGTGTCTGAGATTAGATTTTAACCAGCTCTTCCTGACTCCAGGTCCACAGATCTATATCCACTCTACCACCAAGCTGAACTTCAGAGAACTGCAGAATTTTAGACTTCTCATTGTCGACCTCGAAGCAGGTGT
Source organism: Phalanger gymnotis (assembly GCA_028646595.1). NCBI lineage: Eukaryota > Metazoa > Chordata > Mammalia > Diprotodontia > Phalangeridae > Phalanger > Phalanger gymnotis. The sequence continues at coordinate 372,212,268 of CM053622.1, forward strand.
CTACTTTGGGAGCCAAGAAAAAATTAGACACAATGAGGAAAGGCAGTTTCAAGACCATACAGGAAGCTGAGGAAGCCACTATATGCCTGACAGGATCTTCCTGAGCACCCAGCAAGGGGAGAACAAGACTGCTAGCAATCAGAAACTATGAGTTACCCCTCTACATTCTGTGCTCTCTAAGCTTGGCACCGCCCCACCCAGATTCTGTGTGTATTCAAAGGAGACTGTCATAGACCTCTGCTCCACCCCTTTTTTGGAGGCAGAAAATGTTTTCTACCTGCTATTCTTATTATAATACCTTAGTAAACTGGCTGTCTCCATGCCTGGAATGTTCCCCCTCCTCATTTCCATCTCCTGGCTTCCTTCAAATCTTAGCTAAACTCCTACCTTCTCTAGGAAGCCTTTCCTGAGCCTCCCTAATTCAATGCCTTCTCTCTGTTACTTGCAATTTATCTTGCATATACATAGTTGTTTGCAAGTTATCTCTCCCATGGAGAGCAGGGACTATCTTTGTCCTTTCTTTGTATTCTTGTTCTCTACACTGTAGTTGGCACACAGTAAGTGCTAAATAAATGTTTATTGATTGACTTACTAAAAGCTAATTAAGTCTGGCTTACTAATATCAAATGATAATCATGGAGAGAAGCACATGGTGGGGAGTTCATGAATTATAGCTTAGTTATAACTACTGTCACATATATGTGTAGATATGTATGTATATGTGTGTATATATGTATATACATGTGTGTATATATGTACATATATATTAGTATATATACAAGCATATCTCAGAGATACTGCAGGTTTGGTTCTAGACAACCACAATAAAGCGAATATATTGCAACAAAGTGAGTCACACAAATTTTTTGGTTTCCTAGTGCATATAAAAGTGATATTTACATTATACAGTAGTCTACTAAGTGTGCAATAGTGTTATGTCTAAAAAAATGTACATATCTTAATTAAAAATACTTTATTGCTAAAAAAAAATGCTAGCCATCACCTGAGCCTTCAACAAGTTGTAATCTTTGTCCTGGTAGAGGGTGCTATCTTGTTGCTGATGGCTGCTGACTGATCAGGGTGGTGGTTTCTGAAGGCTGGGGCAGCTGGGACAGTTTCTCAACAGTGAGACAAAGTTAACAAAGACGACAGTGAAGTTTGCCTCACTGATCTACAGACTCTTCACTTGAACACTTAGAGGCCATTGTAGAGTTATCAATCGCCTAATTTCAATATTGTTGTGTCTTGGGGAATAGGGAGGCCTGAGGAAGAGGAGAGGGACAGTGATGGATCAGTCAGAACCCACACAACATTAATCAATTAAGTTGGCCATCTTACACAGGCATGGTTCTTGGTGCCCAAAAGCAATTACAATAGTAATATCAAAGATAATAGATCAGAAATCACTATAAAGAATATAATGGTAACAAAAAAGTTTGAAATATTGTGAGAATTACAAAAACATGACACAGAGACATGATATGAGCACGTGCTGTTGGGAAAATGGCGCCAAGAGGCTTATTTGAGCCAGGGTTGCTACAAACCTTCAATTTGTAAAAACAAAACAAAACAAAAAAACCATGTAATATCTACAAAGCACAATGAAGAGAAACACAATAAAACAAGTCATGCTTGTAGTTATAACTATAACTATATATATATGGTTACAAATAACTATGAGTTATAATTATAGCTGCAGTTATTAAGGGAAAAAACCCAACTCCTCAGAGTTACCACCTAGAACTCTGAGGAGACACATAGCAAGCCATGTTCTGGGGACCCAGCTGGACACTGGGAGTGTGAGCCCAGAGTACTGCTATACATAAAAGAAGGATAATTCATCCACCTGTTCAGCAAACATACAATATGGGTGCTCATATACTTGGTGCTACGGTTAATTTAGAAAAAATAATGCATAATCCCTGTCCTCAAAGAATTTATGTTCTAGTCAGAGAGCTGACATACACATGTAACTATAACAGAAAATAAATTAGATAAACACACGAAAAAGGCACAAAGTGCTACTGAAGAGGAGGCAGAGATCTCTTTCAGCTGAAGGGATCTGAGAAGACTCCTTAGAAGAAACAGCAGTTGAGCATTTAAGCATGGAGGAAGGATTAAACAAGTGCAAGTGGTACCAAGATCACTCTAGGCAAAGGGATTGATGTGGGGAAAGGTACGAAAGTGAGAAGACCAATGGCCAGGGGATACCAAATAGGGAGCTATTTGGTACCCTTGGTTTAAGGTTAGGGTATATGAAGATGTGTTCAAGCTGGAAATACATATAAAAAGCACACTGTAGAGGGCCTGAATTCTAAGGGTCCTTTTACAGATCTCAATTTAAGTTCCTATGATCTAAGCTTTACGGAATATACTCTACTAATCCTAGTAGGTACCTAATGAATATTTGTTGAATTGAACTTAATTTTTGCTGTAAAATTTGTTGAACTGAACTTAATTGAATTTGGCAAGCAATATGGAGCCACTTAATATTTTAGGACAGCAGAACAATGCAGTGACAGCTGTGAATTATAAAGATAGTAATTGCCCACCGCAACTCATATGGAAGTTGCTGCATTAGTCTTAATTTTTAAACTTTTACTATTTAAGTAGTCGGTACAAATATTTTTGTCTTTACAGATGCTAGCATATCTAGTAAAGATTATATAATTTTTCTGTTGTCATTTGGGGGCTCAGCTTTGTTATCGTTTTTCCCCAAATCTGTTATTTCATCAGCTCCCAGGGCAGAAGCCACCTGTGCCGGTGGAGACTGCTAACTCGACATAATCTTTGTAGCAATAAAATTTTGCCAGTAATCAAGTCAGGAAGAGACAAGATTGCTGAACTGTGAGAAGCAATTAGGTAAAAATTGGTTGGATTTCCAAAGATCCTGAAACTCCAATCCCAATTTTTTCCTCCAGTTTTGCCACACAGTATAATTTGTTTCCACTCTTCCCATGAATCCTCTTATATTTTCTCCCATTCTCTTTGATTCAGTTCCTTATTATAAGCTCTGAAAATTTCTACTGGATTCAGAGAATTTTTCTCCAAAGATGTTAATTATAATTTTTTAAATCATTGATTTTACCCTAAAATTACATTTTGAAAAGAGTACATGGTATCATTTTTTTTAAAAAAAAACCAGAAATTGAATATTTAAGGCACTGTATAAAGGACTACATGTGGCACAATCTTTGCAATGAATTCAATCTAATTCCAACCAACTCAGCAGAAGTAAATGTGAGAGGTAACACAATACCTTAGGAAGGTCAGGTATAAGAAGGGCAGTTTCATGAGAAAAAATACACTGTTGATAGCCCCAGCTCTACCATGTAGTGGCTGTGACATTGGGGTATTGCTTAAGCCTTCTGACTCCCACTTTTCTCACCTGCTCTGTGTGTTTCTGTTATAAATCTATTTATTTTCATCTTGTCTTTCCCCATTAGACTGTAAGCTCTTCCAACAGCAAAGACTGTTTTGGCCCTTCCTTGATTCCCCAGTGATTACTTAGCATGGTGCCCAGCACAAAGTAAATTCCTAATACTTGTTGACTGAATTACTGAAGGGGTTGAGATAGGTGAAAATTTATGTCCTTTGTAGTTCTAAAATTCTATGATCTCTAGCTGTAGCCTGCCATCAGAACTGAAATTTCTATGCCTAGATAAGGCAGAACCTGAATGTACAATGGACACAAATTTTGATCCTTTTAATTTTTTTTTCTTTTATTAGATGATCAGGGAAAGAAAGGGCTGGGAAATATATCCTTAGATGGCATGGGAATAAGGTTGAATCAATAACTGTTCAAAACAATTAGGCTTATGAACCGGTTTAGATCTCTGCCCTGTACAAATATAGACAAAAGCGTTGCAGTACTGCAAGGATCCCAGAAAACAAAATCCGGAATGACAGAGCAGGGGGTGCCAGGGGTGTGAGACAGTGAGAGAGAGCAAGAACTTTGCAAATACTGGCCTCATTCCTTTGCTGGGAACTTCTATCTCGTCCACCTCCCTTTGGTGCTGTATTTAGAAAAGATTAATTCAAAAGTGTGAAATTAAAACATGATGAGTGACAGTTCTGAGAGAAAACAGCTGTGGCATTAGATTTTCATCATGTCAGGCCTGAGATCTGCCTTTCAGGTCACTTTTTTCCATTGGCACTGGTCCTGAAGGACAAGAATTATTGTCTCTCTATTGGCCATTTTCTAAAGCACCTGTTGTTTGCATGGGGCAGAAGATTAATAGGGTCCGAATGGGAAATGGGTCTATTTCAAAGAACTAAACTATCCACAGGGACTTACAAAATTGGGTTCAGTGTATAATATTCCTCAAAAGTTGAAACAAATTTTCTATAGTATATTATTATCAGTGTTAGTAAGTATGCCAGCAGCACCTCTCTTCTAGGTAGAAATTCTGGAATCTTTCATAAACATTTTCTTTAATGAACATAATTTTAGAGTAGAAGAAATATTAATCATGTCCTTTCCTTCTTCTTGGTGGGCTAGAGTTGAGGAATTTATTATTTGCACCAAATAATATTGGCCTTTTTTTGCCAAAGGATATTAAGACATGAATCTTAAGTCAATGAAGATCCCAAGAGACTGAAGAACAAGATCTTACTTTTCCCTTTCCTGGGTAAACATAGGAGCCCCTATTCATAGCACCAATGTCATCCACAAGATGCAATTACATCAAAAATCACTGGAATATCAGAAGTGTCAGAAAGCCATTGGCAAGAGTATACCCCAATGTGAAGGTGTTATTAATGGGACCCAGAGCTATTATAGAACTGGAAATCCTCATTAGACTCTTTAAATGCACAAAATGAGTCATTGGGCTGTTCTATAAATAGGAAAAGACTAGTGTCACACAGTAATATTTCAGTAAGAAGGCAAGTCCTGTGAAAAGTTGTGGAGACCACGATCTTTTTAAAACACTTTGTCTTTAGAAGGGATGGCTAAGTATGAATGTTTTACTGTGGTTTTCTTACTCTTTTATATTTAAGTAATGAGGCCACCTACTTAAAAGATGGGAATTTTGTTACAGGTAGACCAATCCAATCCCTTTCTTGGAGAGTTCAGTACATTCTATTTACTGCCTAGTGTAGGTTATTAAGGATTATTATTTTGCCTGCCTCCGCAAATTCCAGCTCCTCACTCCAAAAATATGTGCATGTATATTTTTTTCCAGTCTAATGCCGTCTCACCTCATTATTATCAGTTCTGTTTCCAAGGGGAGTATTTCAGTGAATAACTTCACAGGAATAGTACTCTAAAATTGTTGTATCCTGAAAGGAACCCAGAACTCACGGGGACCCATGAAAGCTGTAGCAGCCAGGGTCCAGTCGGGGGCAGCAGAGAGCTTTAAGCAGAGACCCCTGGTGAGAACTTAAGTACTTTCAGCTGAGGTAGCAATGGAGGGTGGGAGAAGGAGTGAAGTCCACAGTTATAAAAAGCAAAGCAATATCTATTATCTTGGCTCCTAAAAAAATTGGTTTTGATTATCAGACCTGAAGACAAGAGAAGGGCTCAGAGGGAGGTTGCTTAAACCAAGAACCAAAGTCCAAGGGGATAAGGGTCATGAAGCCAGAGTAGTGAGTAAGGAAACAACCAAAGGAGTTTCCCAGAGGCAACTAATTCTAAGAAAGAACTGAATATAAATGGGAATGGACAGACTGGAGCACTTCTAGCAGAGGAGATGGGAAGGAGAATGAGTCTGTTTTGAGAATATTATGAACCTTAGGTTTAATAAATCATGGTCTTGGAATCAAAAGGAAAAAATAGCCAAAATATAATATAGCAAAAGGAAAAAAATATCGTCCCTATGGGCTGACCCCTATGCCCAGAAGGCTCTTCCTTCTCTCTCCTCTGCCTCTGTGTTCCTGACTTCTTTTAAGCCTCAGCTCAAATCCTAAGTAAAGGAAGCCCAGTCCCTTGCAGCTGCTAATGTTTTCCTGTCTCTGAGTGCCTTCTATCTACTCTGTGTCTATCTTGTATGCACAGTGCTGTTTACATGTTTCTCCCCTATTATGATGTAAGCTCCTCAACTGCACTGACTAAATTTTGGGTTTTTTTTTCCTTTCACTGCATGCCCAAGGCTTAGCACCCTTGCCTGATACAGATTAAGTACTTGTTGACTAACTGGCATAGCATCTATTATAGATTAATATGTAGCTAGCTATGGGATAAAATCAACTTTCTGCCAATTGAGAAGTCTCATGTTTAGCCTCTTACAAAAAGTACCCTTGGACAGATAAGTGGTACAGTGGATAGAGTTCTGGGCCTCCGGTCAAGAAGACTCATCTTCTGAGTTCAAATTGGACCTCAGACACTTGCTAGCTGTGTGATGCTGTGCAAGTCACTTAACCCTGTCTGCCTCAGTTTCCTCATCTGTAAAATGAGCTGGGGAAGGAAATGACAAACCACTTCAAGTATCTCAGCCGAGAAAACCCCAAATGGGGTCATCGAGGGTTGGACATGACTGAAACCACTGAACCTAAACACCACACGCACGCAAAAAAAGACTCCTCTTCTGATTGTCTGGTGAGTCCCTTGGTACCTTATCTCCAATTAGAAATAGAAGTACTTTTCCTTAATCTCCTCAATTATTACGCATCATAGAAAGACTTTTAGAGAGAGAGTATGAAGACAATTTGGGTCTATAAGAATCTGCTCAAGAAGTTTCAGTGGCTTCCTCCCTCCTGCCTCTTAGGATAAAATGAAAACTTTTTAAAAAATTTTTGCATTTAATGCCCTTCACAACCTGGCTCCAACCTATCTTTCTAGACTAATCTGACACTCCTCCTCCTTATGGCAAAATGGTTTACTTGACATTCCTGGCAACACATTCTATCTCCTGCCTCCCAGACTGGGATGTTCTCTCGTCTCACCGCTGCCTCTGGAAATTTCATGGCCCGTTCAAGCATTACCTCAATTGCTACCACCTGTAGGGGGGCTTCCCCTACCTCCCAAATTACTTTGCATTGACTTGTCTTTGTACATGGTGTCGTCCACCACCACCACCACCACTCACCCACCCACACCTCAATAACCTGTTAGCTGTTTTTTTCATTTTTGTCTCTATATCCCCAGCACTTAGCAAAATTCCTGGGACCTAGTAGCTGCTTAATAAATGCTTCTTTCCTACCTTTTAGCAGTTTGGCTGGGTTGGGAAAAAAATGGGGAGGAAGGGTGACAGCTTAAAACGGAGTTAAAATAACCCAAAGGACCATTTTTTAATCCTGGAAGAAGACAAGATTAATTTCCCAGGAATATATTTTAAGTAAAGCCTGGTAATCAGTTACTCTTTTGTTCTGATGCTGCCATTGGGTGGTCACTGGTGGTACCAGTTGGTAAAGGGGTCCCCCTGGTCCTACCCTCACTCTTCTCTTGTCCTGGAGTATTTGGGTGCCCAGACTCCTTCCATTTCAACTTGCCCCATCACCATAGGTATTGATCCAAGCAGCAGATGATGGTTTTTGTGTGTGTGTGTGTGGGGGGGGTGTTTGTGTGTGTGTGCACATGTGTGTGATTCTACCCGTTTATTATTTCATAATTTTAGAGTTTAAATTTTGTTATAAAAATATTTGATGGCAGAGTTTTAGTTTATATCTAAAATCTCAATCTAATAGTGCTTCGAGTAACTCTCTAAGATTTTAAATAAAAAACCAATAGTTGATCAATACTGGTGGAGGGCATTTTCAAAACAAGAACTTGTGTGTAACTATGAAATCACAGGTGTGGATCCACAACCACCTCTCCTCTTCCTCCAATATTCAGCCAATATATCTCCAGCTCAAAAATTATTTGAGTACTATGTACTCAGTACAATTTTAAACACTGTATTTATGTAAGAAACAGGCAAAAGACAGCCAGATATGTTCATATATGTGTATATATTTCTTTATAAGGGGCTGCCTAAATAAGCTCTTTATGTCATATAACGATGTGTTGTTGTTTAGTCATTTTCAGTTGTGTCCGACTGTTTGTAACACCATTTGGGGTTTTCTTGGCAAAGATTCTAGAGTGATTTGCTTTTTCCTTCTCCAGATCATTTTTCAGGTAAAGAAACTGAGGCAAACAGGGTTAAGTGACTTGTCCAGGATCACACAGCTAGTAAGTATGAGAGGTCTCATTTGAACTCAGGTCTTCCTGATTCCAGGCCGGGTACTCTATCCACTGTGCCATTTCTCTGCCCAACTTTGCTATACAACATGCGCATGTATCAGTAAGTATAAAGCAAATACAAAGCAGTACACAGTGGTTTTTCAAGGGAGAGAGCACCCTTAGAGAACAGCTCTGGGGAGGGAGCTGGAATAAGGAAAGTACGATGTAGGCGGTGGTACCTGAGCTGGGTTTTGATGAAAATTAGGCAACTCTGGAAGTGATTGTGTGACATGGCAGACACTGGCACAGGACCATTCAGCATAGCGTGCTCACATCAGAGAAGGTGCTGTGCTCTATAAGCAAAGCAGAATTGAGACAGCTCAAAAGAAACGAAGGATGCACAAGTTTGGAGTATCCACCCCAAATGTTCACACGAGCTATGTGTGCCCGACCTGTGGTAGAACATTCCGAATTCCTATTGGTCTGCTCAGCCACAGTGGGTCACACTGAAACTTGACTCTAGCATGGTGATGTCATTTTGGTCCTCTTCGAGAACAAAGGACAACAACCAACCAGGGAATCCAAGAGGAGATGAGGAAGGAGTACATTCCAGACCAAGAGATGGCTTGTACAGTGCAATCCAGGGGATGGAATATAACGTAGGGGGAAAGGCTAGCAGGCCAATTTCACTGTAAAGGAAAATGCATGAAAGGGAGTAACATGAAAGAAGGTGGGTGGAAGTCATATTGTGGATTCTAAATACCAGTCTGAGACTTTGTCAAATCTTCATTTTAGAATGATCAATTTGGCAGTTATGTGGAAGATGTATGGATGGCACAAATGATAAGGACCCTAAGGTCTAAAGAAGTTTTGGAGGAAGACCTTCGGCCTCTAAGCCGATTTCTTCTGTGGAGGATTTCTGGGAAAGCATGGACAAGAATCACATACTATGAGAAAGAATGGAGGAGTTACAATTAGCATTGGTAGATCAATTCCTAATGCCAATAAAATTACATCTTTCAAAGTATCAAAGTAAGCATGTTCATTAAGATTTTAAAATGCCTTCAGTTCTATTAATGACTGGCTTTTACCCCAGATGTTCCCCTGCTTCATGTTCCTTGAGCCCCGTCTCTGTTTTTTTTTTCCCCCTGGGGGGTCAGATTCTATGAGTCCAGTTAAGTTAGATTTGGATTTGGCCAGAAAATAATCTCTAATTTGCCCCTTTCCTCTGTGTGCCCAACTTTGATTTCCTTGGAATTTTGTCACATCCAGGCCAATGCTCTTCTAACCTGTTCCAATATTCAGAATTAGAAAAGCTTCTAGTGAAAAGTATTTAGTGTTAAGTATCCACAGAAACTAAAGATAATTTACAGAACTCATACATAAATATGTTATGAAAGCTTCCTTTTGCTCCATTCTTTAGAAGAAAAGGCATTTTAAAAAAATCATAGCTTTTTCATTTCATTTGCCTTCTGGAAATATATACCTGCAGAGTAATTTAATTTTTTTTTCTGCTCTTCATTAATAAGAACTTACCAGTTTATCTTTAAAAATAATAATTTTTAAAGAAACATTACAAAGAAAAGTAAAATATTCTCAGTACCAGGAAATAATAACAACTAGCATTTATATAGTTTCTACTATGTGCTAGGTACTGTACTAAACACTTTACAAATATCCTCTCATTTGATCCCCACAACAATCCTGGGAGGTAGGTGCTGTTATTATCCACATTTTACAGACAAGGGAGGCAAACAGAAGTTAAGTGACTTGCTCAAGGTCATACAGCTAGTGAGTATCTTAAAGACAAATTTGAACTCAGGTTTTCCTGACTCCAGGCCAACAGCTATGACCAACTAGCCTTTAATTAATGAATATGCCAAAGTGATTACAGTAGTACAGTCTGGTGGGAGTATCACTTCTCATTTCTCCAAAAGTACCAATTACCAAACGCGGCCATACTGATATCCACTTAAAGCAAACACAAGATTATGCACAAAGAAATTAAGCTTGGTAATTGCCTCGCACAGGAAATAAAGGCAAATGTATTGCAAAGTCGGTTTTAGAAAATAATACTCCAGGGCAATCAGCATTTTGCCGTTAAGACCCATGTAACCTAATACTGCAGAATCCTCATCCATCAATGATACACTGCTGTTCTCCATTGTCCAAAATCTATAAAAGGAAAGAATATCACAAGAACATTTTTAAATTTTAGTTGGTGCCTTTGGGGTTTTTTTTATATCGTAGTTATTTCCCCATATGCCTTGCCTCCCCCATAGAACCTTCCCTTATTTCAATAGAGAACTACAGTTAAGCAGAATTGTTGGCACACCTTCAGTCTCTCACCTTTATCCCAAAAGAAGGCAAGTGTGTTTCAACACCTGCTCTCAGGAACTGGGTAACCCATGAGGCTTTACAGCTTTTTAATAAGATTAAAATTGATTGCAGTGCTTTGGTTCATCCAGAATAACCCGTCAGAAATTAATCAGACGACAATCACTGCAACGGGGGCTAGAAGCAAATGCAGACATCCCTGTGCCCACCTCTCTTCTCATTTTAGGAAACTGAGGGCAGGGCTAAGTAAATAACTTTTCCCAACGTCACAACGCTAGTTAGGTAGCAGAACTAAAGATTCAAACTCAGCTCCTGGATCCAACACTCAGCGGCCCGCACGGTGACAAACGGCATGGAAATGACACTTACTCAGAGGGTGACATTGCAGTTCGTCCTTCCAAAGCGTTCCTTGCTTTTACTGTAAGCCACTCGTGCCAGCGCACGACGCCAAGAGCAAATCTCATTTGCGTCACTACAATCATCAGTATGTGCCAGGGTTCTTTATCAAACCCAGTGCAGATAACTTCCTAAGATGTAGGGCTAAACGAAGATGAGGGGTTTTAGTGCAGCCGGAAACCAAGTGTGCACTGGGGTTATGGACAAGTCCTTATAAAAGAAATCCGTGATTTATTAAAGCAGGCTTATGACGAAGGAATTTAATTAGTGGATTCATTTAGCTCTGTACCAAAAGCAAAAGAAAATAACGCAAGTCAATCCATGGCTTGCTTGGGGCAGAAAGGCCGTGAACTCACGGGCTGCTCTGCTGTTAAGAGAGAGATGGCCAGAGACTAGTAAACCAGCGCTGAGCTACAAAGACGCGGAGAAGCGTCTTTCTCATTTTCCAGGATAGGCTGAGTTACAGCAGCTGACAGCCGGGGGAAATCCATTGGCAGGGAATTCAGTGAGTCAGCGCTGAGTCACGGTCTTCTCTACGTGACCGAGGAAGGCGCAGCAGCCGGTTTGCCGAACAAGACAAGCGTCCAAACGCCTGCGATCCCACACGTGCAACCAGCGAGACCCTCCCCGGGTCAAACGCGCTACTTTGTCTGCTGCAGCGTCGCGCTCCCCAGCCCTGGAGCGAGTCTGCCTCGCGCACGCGCGAGTGTCTCGGGGCTGTGGAAGGGCCCGCAGCCGGGCGCTTGGGGAAGCGAGCGCAGCTTTTAGCAGGCTGCTGACGTTCGAGTTCCCCTGGGTTTCCTCCAGATGGGCCCGAACGTACATGCGTGCGTGTGTGTTTCACTCCTCTTTTGGGGATGCACGTAATCAAAATGCTGGTCTTTTGATAAGATTTCACCTTTTAAGAGGAAGCCCAGGAAGAATAAATTAATAAAAGCGGGTGGGGAAAACGATGCGTGGGGGAGAGTCCCGGCGCTGCAGGCGCTCCACCCATTCCCGGGCTCTTGTTCCGGCGGTGCTCGATGCCGAGAAACTGGAAAACGCGCTCGTTTCCTGCTGTACCTGGACGAGGAAAGATGTGCTACCGGATAATCCGTATTGGTCTGGATGGGGAAACCAACCAACCGGCAAACAAAAAATCAACCGGTTCAGTTTGACAAATTATTTATTAGTAGGTGGCACAGTGGATGAAGTGCTGGACCTGGAGTCGGGAAGACCTGGGTTCAAATTCAGCCTCAGATGCTAGCTGTGTGACCTTGAGCAAGTCATACTATAATAATAATTATAGATCATATGATGTATCATATAATAACAGCTACTTCCCAAAGTTGTAACGATAAAATGAGATATTTGTAAAGGGCTCTGAAAAACTTTTACTATTAATAAGTATGATAAGATTGTTGTTAAGCACCAACTGTGCTCAAGGAAGAAAGGGAGGAGAAGAGAATAGGCATTTACATAGGGCCTACTATGTGCCATGCAAGAACTTGATCCTCATAACCCTGGGAGGTAGGTGTTATTCCCATTTTGCAGATGAAGAAATTGAGATGGGTTAATTGACTTGCACAGAGTCATACAGCTAGGGTCTGAGGCCAAATTTTAATTTAGGTCTTCTTGACTCTAGCCTCAGAACCCTTGTCCACTGGGCCACCAACTGCCTCTATGTTCAAGGCTCTGTACTAGATATACAAGACAAAAACAAGATAATCCCGGTCCTTGAGAGGCTTACATTCTATAGGGAGAATATAGGGACAGACTGTGGTTTCATAGGCATTAGGGGATCCTGAATCAGAAAACCCTGTCTACTAGTAGATGTCAGGGCTTTCGCTTCCACTTAGAGTCTTAGAGCTGGAGCTCTCGACCTTTCCTTGTGTCATGGACCCTTTTGATAGTTATATGAAACCTATAGGACCCCCCCCCCAAAAAAAATGATGGACCTTTTGTGACCTCCCATTAAACTTTGAAAATAGCAATATCCCTAACTCTTCTGTCTGTCTGTTAGAATCCAAAACATTATGGTGTCAGATACTGACAGATAATTGACCTTTTTCAAGCAAATAAATAGAGGTTGCTGTGATTCCCTGGGATCCTGGAAGCAGCATTACTTCAGTTGTAGTGGATCTGCTTTCAATGATGTGAGTGCTCTCCACTTCCTACTCCCAAGTATGGATGACAACCTACTACATTTTTTCATCTTGTGTGACTCTTGTCCATATTCTCCCCTCAGTCCTCACATACCAGGGGGACTTCCCCTAGATCTCCTGCCACTGAATGGATGTCATTGAAGCCCTTGGAAGGTCTATCAATTATCCACCCACTTCAATAAATGACTAATCCACCTCCTTTCCTAGTCATACATCTGTGTGATGACATCCTTTGTGCAACTTTCCCCCTGTCTACTCACTCCCATTATTGGGCTTTGGATTGCCTTTTGGGTGACTCACAACCTTTATTCTTGAGAGACTAGTATTCTGTGATTCGTAGCCTCATCGCAACCCCAGGAGACTGCTGATACTAAAAGGTGGTTCTTTGTTTCAGGAGGAAGCTTGGAATCTTAAAAACCACTTCACAGTCCACCCCCCCCCCCCATGCCAGCATTTGGTGGTAGTGGTGGGGGATGCAACCTACATATGAAACAAAAATAACAATGCTGAAGTCAAAAAACTAATGTATGCACACCCTGCAGTGATCTTCCGTGATCTCATGCTCCATACCTTGCCCACTTTCAAGACTTCACTTAACATGTTTCTTGACTTTCAATGGCCAGCTCTGTGTCAGTCACACTTTCTAGGCTTAGTCTAACAAACAGCCCATGGCTGATCCTGCAATCAAAGCTTTGTCAGCTTGGTAAATTCTACCATAAGTTAGGCATCATTTCGAGGCTACAATGACACAAGGATACATCAGAATAGGACTTTGGTGGAGTGTACAGAGACAAAAGCAACACTAAGTCTTGTCAACCAAAACCTCACCATTGTATGACAGAAAAAATGGTGCTCCATAGAAGCTTGAAGGCATGAGGGCTTAAAAGAATTATTTAACTTGAAATTAGATTTTTTAAAAATTTAGCATAATGCACATGTTTCTATCAATTAAGAATGCATGCACAATTTCTTTTATTTATAAGAAAATTTAAATATATAGATGTCGTTATTCAGTCGTTTCAGTTGTCTCTGACTCTGTGTGACTGCATTTGGGGTTTTCCTGGCAAAGGTACCAGAGTGGCTTGCATTTCCTTCTCCAGCTCATCTTACAGATGAGGAAACTGAGGCAAACAGGGTTTAGTGACTTGCCCAAGGTCACACAGCTGGTAAGATTGGAACACAGGAAGACGAGTCTTCCTGACTCCAGGCCTGGCATTCTAGCCATTGTACCACCAAGCTATTTGGTGTATAGTAGATGCTTAATTGATCTGTGCAACTTGTTTTTGTGCCCCCAAAAAAGTGCCTTATGAGACTGGAACCTAATATCTTCTTTTATGATCATTGGAAAGATGAGAGAGAAAGAAAACTCCTAGGAAGAGTGGAAGTATACATAGCACTAGGCTACTGAACAGAAAAACGTCTACTACATGTGATTCAAGACTTCCAGAGAAAACTACCCCCTCTTCAGAAAGGAAAGCATTGTCTGACTCTTCACATACTAGTTTAGTCATACACACACACACATCTCATAAAGCCTTGGGAAATCAAGATTCAGTACTGAGAGGTTGGTTTTGTCTGCCTCTGCATTTTCTTCCCTACCCCCTTCTCCCTTTCTGGCTCGTACACATCTTTTAAACCCAGCTCAAGCCTCACTCTCTCCATGAGATACTGCCTTGTCATTCTAGGCCACACTGTTCTCTTTCTCCTTAGGAATCTTCCAGCACTTAACTTCCTGTAATCACTCAGCTTGGTTTTTAATCACATACTGGCTCATACTGTTATTTAAATGTTTCATGTGTTTATGTGTTTTCTCTCCAAGCAGATTGTAAACTGCCGGAAACCAGCTAATCCAATCTTAGGTTGCCGTAAAAGAGAAATAGTGTCCAAAACTAGGGAGGCAATTGTCCCTCTGCACTCTGCCCTGGTCAGGCCACATCTGGAGGATTGCTTAGTTTTTGGTACCACATTTTCAGAAGGATATTGACAAGCCCTGGAACTTTCAGGGGATGGCAACCCAAATGGTGAAGAGCCTGGAGGTCATGCCACATGAAGTTCACTCAAAGGAACTGGGAATTTTTACCTTGCAGGAGAGAAAACTTAGGGAAGACATGGTAGGTTTCTTAAAGCATTTGAAGGGCAGTCATGGTAAAGAGAGATTACACCTGTTTACTTCGACTAGAGAGGAGAGAAGTAGAAACCATAGGTGGGAGTTGCAATGAGCCAGATTCAGTTTGATACAAGGAAAAACTCCTAGCAGCAAAGGCTATTCAAAAGGCACAATACCATGGTCAAACCTACCATACTTAAGAAAAAATTGCCTTGGCAGCTGAGTAGAGGATGGACTGTGGAGGGAAAATCTTATGGCAGGGAGTTTCCTCAACGAGAATTGAGTGGCAGCCTTGGGAGGTAGGGCTGCCCCCTCCCCCACCCACTCCCCAGTTAAAGTTTTTTCAGCAAAGATGGGACAACCAAACACATTTCAGATAGATCAAACCTTGTTCTGGTCTCAGTCCTCCTTGACACCCTTCCAATCTAAGGTTCTGAGGTTTATGATTTTGTCATTCAGTGGCATAAGAAAACTTATCTTATGCTTTTCTTGTTTCCTTCATAAAATCTAGCAGATTGCTAGGCACATGAAAGAAACTCAGGAAATATTAACTCAAACAAAGACTGTGGGAGCAGGAAAAGACCTTAGAGACAAGAGATAAGGAATGTGGCTCATAAGACTGAATCGACTTGCTCAAAGTAAGAAGCATTTAATTTGGGAGTGAATAAAAAAATTACATTTAGCTAAGGTTATATCCATAAATGTGAGCATGAACAAAATTTAGGTATATCAAGGTACATCAATTATGGTCATAGGATCAGAGTAACATAGATTTTGAGCTGGATAAGATCCTAGAGGTCATCTAATCCAAACCCCGCATTTATAAGTGAGAAACTGAGGCCCAGAGAAGTTTGGGCCTCACAAAAGTCACAGAAGTAAGAAAGGGAAGACCTGGATTTTGAGCCTATGTCTTCTGGCAAATTATTTTTCTAATACAGTATACTGTCCAGTAGACATTCAATAAATATTAATGGAATTAAATTGAATCTTCCAATTTGAAAGTTGGCTTTTATAAAAGACTTCTATGACCCACCAATTCAGAGGAGATGTCAGAGAAATGAATGGGCTGGAATTTCACCCACATTAATGTGGAAAAGCTACAGGGAGCTCGGAATTTGGTTTGCTATGTGATAAGAGTAAAGCACCCTTACATAATGTTTGGTAAAAGTAAAAGAAAATTAGTAAATTGTCTTCCCTCTTAATCAGGTCAAAAGAAAGGATAATAAACACAGGATACATTATTGTCTAAATCCAAGTTATAATAAGCATAGCTTCCTTCCTTCAGATAAAGTCAAAGCTTCATTTGAAATAGCTGAAAGAAAATAGGAGGAAAACTCAATTTTCACTATTCCCTGGGGGAAGGAGCTTTTTTGAGGGTATCTGTTGAAACAGCTCCAAGACCTGAGAAGGAAGCCAGCCAGCTGAGGCAGCCAATAGCTGAGCTGTGGGATGTGTGTCACCCTGTTAAATCCCTGTGGAACAAATAAAAGAGTAGATATGACCTGGCCCATAGGTGCTAACAACCTAATTTAGTTAATATGGTAAAAAATGAAGCACCAAAGAGTAGCTAGGGGCTAGGAAATAAAATGGATCAAGTGCTGGGCCTGGAGTCAGAAAGACCTGAGTTCAAATCTGGCCTTAGATACTTCCTAGCTGTGTGATCCTGGGAAAGTTACTTAACTTCTATCTGCCTCAGTTTCCTCATCTGTCAAATGATGATATTTATAGCATTTACCTTACAGGGTTATTTTAAAGATTAAATGAGATATTATTTGTAAAGTGCTTAGTACAGTGCTTGGCACATAAATAAATGTAGTGCTTAATAAATCATTTCCTTTGTATGAGTTAATTCCGGATACTTACTTGACCACTGTCTTATATATTTGAGCAGTGAATGAGTCACTATTGTACAAATCAAATTCCTACAAAGAGTTAATATGTAAATATTCCCAGTTGACTTCTGTAGGACATAGGGAAATTTTAGCAATTTTTGACTGCTTGACCATGTCACAGAAGACTACTCTAGCTCATCCACTAAACCACTGGCCAGTGACCAGTCCATAGTATCTAATGAATGTTTGATGAATGCTTGTGGAATGAGATAGAGACAAGGTTGTTAGGGTCATCTGACTGCATCACATATCATTCCTTTATGATCCAGAGCCAATTTGGCTAACCTTCATGGCCAGGATCTTTCCCCTTCACGTTAAAAAAACATCTGTATCTGTGATTTCATTAGTATAGAGAATTCTCAATGAGGAAACTTTCTAGTCTCTTGCATAAGTCTTTCCAGCTCCAATCCACTCTCCACTAAGCTTCTAAGGTGGTTTTCTGAAGCACAATTGGTTTGAACACAATGCTACTTTATTCAGTGAGATCCTAGGATTTAATCTAGGATTAAATATAAACTCCTCTGTTTGGAATCTAAAGTTCTTGATAGAAGAAGGCCTGAAGGCCAAGACCAAAAAAAAAAAAAACCTAGACATCATATTTCAAAAAAACGTAAAAGAAAACCACACAGATCTCTTAGAACCAGAGAGCAAACTGGAAATGGAAAGAATCTACCAGTCACCATCTGAAAGAAACCTCCAAATGAAAGATCCCTATAATATTATAGCTACATTCTAGAGCTTCCAGGTCAAAGAAAAAAAAATACTGCAAGCAACCAGAAAAAAAGAATTCTAGTTCTGAGGAGCCGAAATAAGATCACATGAGATTCAGCGATCCTCACTATAAAGGAGTAGAAAGCTGGAAATGTGGCATTCTAGAAGACAAAGGAGATAGGCTTACAACCAAGAATAATTTGCTCAGCAAAACTGAGTATACAAAAAGGAAAAATGGATTTTTAATAAAATTGAAGACTTCCAATCATTGCTGATGAAAAGACCAGAACTGTGTAGAAACTTTGAAATACAAACACAAGAGCCAAGAGACACATAAAAGGGTAAATATGAGGAGCAATCACAAGGGACTAAACAAGGAAAAACTATTTCTGTCCTAATATGGGGAGATGATACACATATCACCTCAGGACTCATCATCAGAGGGAGTATAACTAGACAGAATATCTAAGAATGGTTCAGTTATGTTTTGATTATCTTTAAAGAAAAATGCAAATGGAAGGGAAGAGGAATACACTGGACAGGGGGAAGGAAGGGAGAAGGGTGGAGAAAATTATCTCACATAATTGGGGTACCAAAGTAGA
Source organism: Phalanger gymnotis (assembly GCA_028646595.1). Taxonomy (NCBI): domain Eukaryota; kingdom Metazoa; phylum Chordata; class Mammalia; order Diprotodontia; family Phalangeridae; genus Phalanger; species Phalanger gymnotis. The sequence continues at coordinate 372,230,558 of CM053622.1, forward strand.
AGTCTATAAAAGCAACGAGGATGGGATAAAGGAAGTATGCAATATTTGAATCGCACTCTCATCCAAACTGATCAAAGGAGAGAAAGAATACACAAAGAATTGGGTACAGTCACTCAATGGGGAAAGAGGACAAAAAGAGGAAAAGAGAGAAGGAAGAATTAGAGGGAGGGTATAATGAAGGAGATATTAGTCCTTAGCAATACAAATTCTAAGGATATACAAAAATACTTATAATTATTTTGTAGTGTCAAAGAATTGGAAACTGAATGGGTACTCTTCAATTGAGGAGTAGCTGAAAAAGTTATGATATATAAATGTTATGTAATTCTATTCTGCTGTAAGTAATAATGAAGGAGAAAGTTTCAGAGAAACTTGAGAAGACTTGTATGAACTGATACAGAATGAAATAAGCTGAACCAGGAGAAGAATTTGTACAATGACAGTAATATTGCAAAGACAAACATCTTTGAAAGACTTAAGAACTCTGCTCAGCATAATGACCAACCATGATTTCAGAAGACCAATGATGGAACATGTTATCTACCTCCTGAGATGAGGTGAGGACTTAAAGAGAGCAGAAGGAGAGATTTTATTAATAGGGCTAAGGTGGAAATTGGTTTTGCTTGATTATACATAATTGTAACAGTGGTTTTGTCTTGCTCTCTCTATTGGGGTATGGAGTTTAAAATTTCAAATTTTAAAAAGAAAAAAATAAAGGACTACTAAAGAAATTGTTAAAAATTGATTGAAGACTAGATAACTTAATCTAAAAAATGAGTGACAAAAAAAAATCAACCCAAGAAACAACCAATAATTTCATTGAAAATAATGACAAGATAGCAAAATTTTCTGAGATGTAGCCAAAGTAGTTTTTAGGAGAAAATTTATTTAGGAGAAAAGTAGTTCTTAGAAGAAAAAAACTTTTATGAACTAAAAAAGAGGAGAAAGGATTAATTGCATATATAACTAAAAGAAAACCTGGAAAAACAACAAATTGAGAATCTCCAATCAAACACCAAAATAGAAATCCTGAAAATCAAAGAGATTAACAAAATAGAAAGCAAAAAACCGCAGGAACTGGGAGTTTTTCTTAGGGGGAAGGATATAAATTCTTAGCTAACTTGATTTTTTTTAATCATTATTTATTTATTTAATACTTTTTAGTTTTCAGCATTAATTTTCACAAGAGTTTGAATTACAAATTTTCTCCCCATTTCTACCCTCCCCTCCACTCCAAGATGGCAAGATGATTGCCTCATTCCCCAGTCAACCCTCCATTCTGTCACCCCACTTCCCCCGCCCCATCCCCTTTTACCTTACTTTCTTGTAGGGCAAGATAGATTTTTATGCCCCATTGCCCGTTTATCTTATTTCCTAGTTGCATGCAAAAACTTTTGTTTTTGAACATCTGCTTTTAAAACTTTGAGTTCCAAATTCTCTCCCCTCTTCCCTCCCCAGCCATCCTCCCTAAGAAGGCAATCTATTCAACATAGGCCACATGTGTGTCATTATGCAAAACCCTTCCACAATACTCATGTTGTGAAAGACTAACTATATTTTGCTCCCTCCTTTCCTATCTCCCTTTATCCAATTTTGTCCCTTGACCCTGTCCCTTTTCAAAAGTTTTTGCTTTTGATTACTTCCTCCCATATCTGCCCTCCCTTCTGTCATCTCCCCTTTTTTTTATCTCCTTCCTCCTTCTTTCCTGACGGGTAAGATACCTAATTGTGTGTGTATGTTATTTCCTCCTCAGGTCAAATCTGATGAGAGCAAGATTCACTCATTCCCCCTCACCTGCCCCCTCTTCCTTCCCAACAGAACTGCTTTTTCTTGCCGCTTTTATGTGAGATAATTAACCCACTCTATCTCTCCTTTTCTCCCTCTCTCAATATATTCCTCTCTCATCCCTTAATTTGATTTTATTTTTTTTAGATATCATCCCTTCATATTCAACTCACCCTGTGCCCTCTGTCTATACACACACACACACACACACATATATATATATACACATATGTATATTGCCTTCAGCTACCCTAATACTGAGGTCTCATGAATTATACATATCATCTTTCCATGTAGGAATGTAAACAAAAAAGTTCAACTATAGTAAGTCCCTTATGATTTTTCTTTCTTGTTTACCTTTTCATGCTTCTCT
>CM053622.1:372233215-372246033 GCA_028646595.1 Phalanger gymnotis
CTTGGAGAATTCTGTATACCCATCGATTTCGAACCATTCTGATATTTATATGATCCTTTTTGAGATCATAAATTCGGCCTTCCTACTACACAAGGAGACTACAATAACATAAGATGAAGATTACACTCTATTACTAGGTTGGATTTATATCAGGAAAGCAGAAGTGGCTCAACATTAGGAAAACTATAAGCATAATTGGCCTTGTTAATAACAAGAACAACAAAACTATATTACCATATCAATAGATGCAGAAAAAGCTTTCAACAAAATATAATTCCATTCGTGTTAAAAACACTAGAAAACATAACATTAAATAAATGTTTCCTTCATATAATAAGTAGTATCTATTCAAAACCAAGAGCCAGCAATAATGTATAGTGGGGATAAACTAGAGGCCATTCCAATAAGATCAGGGATAGAGTAAAGATGCCTGTCATCACCACTATTATTCAGCATAGTGCTCGAAATGTTAGCTATAGCAATAGGACAAGAAAAGGAAATTGAAGGAGTAAGTAAGGCAAAAAGGAAACAAAATTATCACTTTTTGCAGATGAGATGATGATTCCCTTAAAGAACACTGGAGAGTTAAGTTAAAAAAAAAAACTAATTTAGACAATTAACAATTTTAACAAAGTTGTAGGATATAAAATAAATACACGCAAATCATCCGCATTTCTGCATATTACCAACAAGGACTAGCAGAAACAAACAAAAAGAGAAATGTCACTTAAAACAACTTCAGAAAACTTAAAATACTTTCGAATCCACCTGCCAAGACACATATAGGAACTATATGAATACAAACTACACAATGCTCTTTAACCAGAGACAGGTCTAAAAAAATGGGGAAGATATTAATTACACATGGATAGGTCAATCCAATGTAATAAAAATTATAATACTACCTAAATTAATTTATTCAGTGCCATATTTTAAAAATTACCAAAAGATTACTCCACAGAACTAGAAAATATAATAAGATTCATCTGGAAGAACAAAACAGCAAGAATCTTGAGGAAATTAATGGAAAAAAAGTGGGAAAGAAGGGAGGCTAGGAGTACCAGATCTCAAAATATGCCATAAAGCAATAATAATCAAAACAATTTGGTACTGATTAAGAAATAGAGATGCTGATCAGTGGAATAGATTAGGTTCATAATGAGCAGAAGCAAACAACAACCATAGCCAAATGTTTGAAAAAAGACAAAGATCCCAGCTACTAGGGTAAGAACAACAAAGCTATTGGGAAAATCCGAAAGCAGTCTGGCAGAAACTAGGTATAGACCAACATCTCATACCATACCAAATTAAATTCCAAATGGGTAAATGACTTAGACATAAAGGTTGACATCGTAAAGAAATTAGGGGCTCAAGGAAGAAATTACCTCTCAGATGTGCGAATACAGGAAGAGTTCATTATCAAACAAGAGACAAATAATGTGACAAAAGGTAAAATGAACAATTTTAATTACACAAAATTAATTTTTTTTTGCACAAACAAAACCAATACAGTTAAAAGCAGAAGACAAGCAGATCAATAGGAGTGAGAGTATAAAAACAAGACAGCACATTTTTCTGGTAAAGGTTTTGTTTCTAAGACATATATGGATTGATTCAAAGTTATAAGAATAAGAACCATTCTCTAAATGATAAATAAAGGATATTATTAGGCAGTTTTCAGAGGAAGAAATTTAAGCTATCCATTAAAATGTGAATTAAAATAATTCTGAGGTTCCACCTCTTACTCATACTATTGGAAAAGTTGGCCACAAAGGAAAACTACAAATACTGGGGGAGGGTGCTGTTGGAAAAGTGGTATATTAATACACTGTTGGTGGAGTTGTGAACTGGTCCAGCCATTCTGGAAAGCAATTTGGAATTATGTCCAAAAAGCTATTAAATTATGCATATGCTTTGTTCCAACGACACTACTAGTAGGACTGTACTCCGAAAAGACCAAAGCAGGAAAGGACCCATCTGTACAAAAATACTTATAACAACTCTGTTTGTAATGGCAAAGATTTGGAAACTGAATAGGTTTCCATCAATTGAAGAATAGCCAAACAAGTATGTTATATGAATGTTGTGTTGAATACTAGTGTGCTGTTTAAAAAAAAAGGTGAAGGGAATGGTTTCTGAAAAAAAAAAACCTGGGTAGATTTGTATAAACTCTTGCAGAGTGAAGTGAGGAGAACTAGGAGAACAATTTATATGATAACAACAATATTTTAGATATTTAACTTTGAAAGACTTAGAATATCTGATCACTACAATGTCCAACAATGATTCCAGAGAACTCATGAAGAAACAGGATGTCTATTTCCTGACAGAGAAGTGATTAACTTAGAGTGCAAATTTGAGGGAAGACATATCCTTTCTGGACATGCTTAATTCAGAAATTTGTTTTGCTTAGCTATATATGTTTATAACAGAGGATTTTATTTTTCTTATATTCTCATTTTCTCAGTGGGGGTAGTCAGGGAGGAGAGATAATAGAGAAAGTAGATCTTTAAAAAAATTTAAGAAGAAGAAAGAAAGAAGGAAAGAGAGCAAGGGAGGAAGGAAGGGAGGAAGATACAAAAAAGAGAGATGAAAAAGAAAGAAAGAAAGAAAGAAAGAAAGAAAGAAAGAAAGAAAGAAAGAGAAAGAAAGGAAGGAAGGAAGGAAGGAAGGAAAGAAAGAAGGAAGGAAGAAAGAAAGAAAAGAGGGAAGGAAGGAATGAAGGAAGGAAGGAAGGAAGAAAAGGAAGAACTTATTTGCTTAGTGCAATGCCTGGCATACATTAGTCATTTAATAAATGCTTATTGACCAACTGCTCAAGGATTAATAAATTAGAGGACAGATTAAATCAGAAACCCATCCTGAAAACTGATTCCATAGTTTTTTAAAAGGATTAATCCCTATCCTATTACTATTTTATAATACTTAGCAAAAAAAACCTTTTTTCAAACAAACAGCACTTTATTTCCACGAATGAGAAAAGCATGATTAATAACAATTGCATGGTTAGTTCTACACGTTTTCAAAATGTAGTCTTTAGATTTTACACAATAGCTCTGTGAAGTAAGCTAGCCCAGAATTATTTTTTCTCTTTTTATAGATGAGGTAACTGAGTCAAGTAGGAATTAGGTGACTGATTGAGGCCACACAGCAATTATAACCTAGACTTTCTGGCTCCTAGGCTAAGCATGATGCACAGACCACTAAAGGACACTGCTGAGTTGTTTTTATTACCTGGGGACAAGTGTTCTTGCAGACTTTTTACCTTGGGTGGGCGGAGGGAGGGGGAGAGAAGAGAAAGAGAGAGGGAGAGAGAGAGAGAGAGAGAGAGAGAGAGAGAGAGAGAGAGAGAGAGAGAGAGAGAGAGAGAGAATATGTGGAAGAGTTAGGATTGCCCTACAAATAACAACTTGGATGCAAGCACACGTCATTAGGTTTCCCAAGCCAGGATGAGGGCCTAGGGCTTTGTTATAATATTGTCTCTAGGTCACACTCCTAATTTAGAACTGTTAAAATTCATTAAATTATTCTGTGTTGGTTTTTTTTTTGTCCTAAACTTGAGAAGTTTGAGTGTACTACCATCTATTCTGCATTACTTGTACTATGCAAACACACCTAGATGTCTTCCCATTCACCTTCTATGTGCATATGGTCAGCTAGGAATAGGACAGGGACAGCAAGGTGCTTTCAGGCCCTCTAAATAATAGCTTCACTTTAAAACGTTCAAATTAAGATATTTTTTCCCCTTGATTCAATAAAGCTGTTTTTCTCAGGTTTCTAGAGATCTACTGCTATGTTTCACATCTTTCGGACATCTTTGCCCTATTATCTCCTCCACTTGTGTTCCTGATAACAGGGTGACCTTTCTCCTTGACAAAGCCAATACCTCTCCATTCACCCTTGGTCCCATCCCTTCCTCACTTCTCAAGCAAAATATTGCCACTATCCTCTCACACATTCTCTAATTTTCAATTTTTCTTCTCTTTGGTTCCTTCCTTGCAATCTACAAAGATGCTCATTCTCCCTAATCCTTAAAAACCCCTCACTTGATCTTATCAGCCCTATGTAGTATTAAGTATATGATTTACTGTTACCTATGCTAACTAATGCTATAGGAAATACTTGCTAGACTTACACATCTCTACACATGCCACAAACTTTACTAATCAAAATGTGTAAACAATATCCTTTAGAATCTGACCGCCACCAATCATCTGATGCTATAGAGTTTCTGATAGTCTTCTTTCTTACCTAACTTGGCAAGGTTCCCTCTCTGCCCAGTTCAGGACCACATCATCCTTGGGAGTGGTACTCTAGTAAATTGCTAACATTTCCTTTAACCAATCAGCACTGTCCTTCAGCTATGCAGACTGGCTCAAGCCTCAAATGTGGGAACAGGAGCCAGCTCTACTTTCAATTTAGGAAGAAACTGATGATTGGGATCTCAGGCAGATTTTTTTATACTTTTTGCTAAAATTTACCATAAAATTTGATTGATAGTTTACTTCAAAATTACTGATAAAATTGTTTATAATATTTTTTCATGGGTGCTCTGTTTTATTAGAGGTTAACATATGTTGTCTTAAGTAATAATAATCATAACAGTAATAATATGGTATAATTAGTATTATAAAATATATTGTAGTACAAAATATAGTCTATATAGTATATATTATAGTATTATAGTAGTATGATAAAATAATAATAATCATAATAATCAGTTGTTTTTAAGACTATACACATGTTGCTTACCATGGCATAGCACACAGATGCTTATCTTATCGCTGAAAAGCAATTTATAAAAAAACAGTTTACTCAAGACAGCTCAAAACAAAATGGAAGCTTAAAACAAAATGCAATCAGTTATGCTGTTAGCAAACGCTCTTATTAAGGTAATAGAACTTATTCTCATTGCATTATCAGTTATAATAACTTGACAAACCATCTTATTAAGGCAATAGAACTTATTCCTATCACCTTGTCAATTATACTCTAACCGATAAATTTGTTCCCATTATCTTATTAAGGTACTGAGACTTATTCTCATTATATCCCACTAATTATCATCCTATATCTTTCCACCTCTTGTGGCGAAACTTCTTGAGAATGTCTTCTACACTGGGTGCCTCCACTCCTCCTTCCATTTTCTAAACCCTCTGAAGATTGATTTCCAACTCATTCCATGAAATTCCAATGTTAACAGTGATCTCTTAATTGACAAATTTAATGGCCCTTTCTTAGGCCTCATCCTTGTAGACATCTCTGCAGTCTTTGATACTATTGACCACATTTTCCTGCTGGAAACTCTCTTTTCTTTAGGTTTTCATGACACATGGCTCCATTTTATCTATATGACTTCCTTCTCAGCCTTTTCTATAAGTTTTTCATCCATGTCACATACCCTAATGACGGGAGTTCCCACAAGGCTCAAGTCCTGGGCTCTCTTCTCTGTTCTCTATATACTTTCTCACTTAGTGATCTCACCAACTCCCACAGGTTCCATTATTTCTATAAAGATGACTCATAGAGATATATAACTATCCAGTGGTATGCTAAAGCCAGTTTGAACTGGTTCCTTGGAGTCAATTGTTAAATTTTCAGTGTGAGCATATATACGTCAGAAATCTCAAACTCTACAAATCAGGACTTGATTTATTGTTTTGTTGATCATCTAAACTCGAGAGTGACAGAGAAAATGTTAATAACTTAGATTAAACTTGAAAGTATGTTGTAAGGTACAGTTTTGAAGAGCTGTGTGTTAATCCTTTATTGTGTATATGCAGCCTTACTTTCTCTCTTGAGCTTTAGTCATCTAAACTGCCTTTTGGATATCTTGAATTGGATATTCCATAGGCATCCCAAACTCAACATATCCAAACTAGAACTCAACTTTCACTCTTGAACCCTACCCCCTTCCGAAGTTCCCTAACATTATTGAAGAAACTACTATCTTTCTAGTTACTCAGGCTTGCAACTTGAATGTCGCTCTTAATTCCTCACTCTTACTTGCCCCACATACCCAGTCCATTGTTGTGTGCACCTTCACGACCTCTCTCATATACCTTCCCTTCTTCCCACTCGTACAATCACAGCCCCAGTTCAGGCTTTCATCACCTTCTACCTTGAATACTGCAATAACCTAACTGGTTTCATTGTTTCAAAGCCTCTCTTCATTCCAATCCATCCTTCACACATATGTCTAAGTTATTTTTCTAAAGAATAGGTCTAACTATGCCACCCATATGCTTGCTCGATGAGCTCCAGAGGCTACTGATTACCTTCAAGGATTGGATATAAAGTCCTTTGTTTAGCATTTGAAATTCTTCATAACTTTGTCCTTTCTAATCATATCTCTGACCCCCCTGCATGTATTCTACAATCTAAATACATTGACCTACTGGAAGTCAGTCAGTTAGAAAGTAATCATACATTAGTTCAGGCACTATGTTAAGTGCATGGCATACAGAGAAAGACAAAAGTTGGTCCCTATTTTCAGCTAGGTAAAGACAAGCTATATACAGGATAAATTGGAAATAGTCAATAGAAGGAAGGCAATAGAATTAAGGGAGATCAAGTTCTATCTCCATGTAATAGGTAGGATTTTAGCTGGGACTTGAAGAAAGTCAGGGAAGCCAAGAGGCAGAGAGGATGAGGGATGCATTCCAGCATGGGGAACAGCCAGTGAAAATGTCTGGTCAGAGGACTTGTATGAGAAATAGCAAGGGGGATATACCCTTTGACCCAGCAAAACCACTACTAGGTCTACTTCCAAAGATGATTGGGGAAAAGGAAAAGAACCTATGTGTTCTAAGATGTTTATAGCAGCTCTCTTTGTGGTGGCAATTGCAGGCATTTCCATCAATTGGGGAACGGCTAAATAAGTTGTGGTATGTAATTATGGTGGAATACTATTGTACTATAAGAAATGATGAGCAGGATGCTCTCAGAAAAACCTAGAAAGACTTACAGGGGTTGATGCAAAGTGAAATGTACTGGGTACAAAGGAACAGCAATATCGTAAGATGCCGAGCTGTGAATGACTGGGCTATTCTCAGCAATACAAGCATCCAAGACAACTCTGAAGGACTTAGGATGAAAAATGTTATCCATCCCCAAAGAAAGAGCTGATGGTGTGTGAATACATTTTGAAACAACTTTTGTTTTTTTTCCACCTCTTTTAATCTTTCTTGAGTTTTTCGTTTATGTTTTCTTTCATAACATGACTATTATGGATATGTTTTGCATGACTACACATATATAACCTAAATGAAATTGCTTGCCTTCTCAGTAGGGGGTGGGGAAAGAGGAAGGGAGAGAATTTGCAACTCAAAGTTTTAAAAACAAATGTTAAGAATTGTTTTTTACATGTAACTCGGGAAAAATTAAATACTAAATAAATACAAAAAAGAGAAAAAAGAAATGATAAGCTCAGTGACCTTAGAAAAACATAGAAAAACTTGCATGAAATAATGAAGAGCAAAATGAGCAGAACCAAGTACAATGTATACACTAACAGCAATATTGTTTTAAAAATGACTTTGAGTTAATAAGTCATTTTGACTATTATAAATATCCAAATTAGCTATAAAGAACATATGAAGAAAGATGTTATCTGCGTACAGAGAAAGAACTGATAAACAGGATAATTTTACATGTGTGTGTAATGCCCAAGATTGAGCCATGTGGGAAAAACGTGGTTATTGCGAATGACCTGGAGGAAGATACAGCAAGAGACTGTGAATGAGTGGCCAGATAGGCATGAGGAGAATCAGGAAAAAAAGACTGGAGAAGGGCTAGAGTGGAGAGAGACTTAAGGCAGGGAGACCAACCAACAGTAATCATCAAAATGGTGGCAGTGTCAGAGGAGAAAAAAGGGGGATGATATATGTAAGAGATGTTATGATGGTAAAATCAACAGGATCTGGCAATGAATTCGATATGGAGGGTGAGAGAGTGAAGGTTTGAAAATGTCATCCAGATGACGAGTCTGGTGATGGGGAGGACGATGTCATGCTTCAAACCATCTTAGGGAAATTTGAAAGGGAGTAGGATTCGGCTGGGAGGGGAGGGGAAATGAGTTCAGTGTTGAATACGTTCAGTTTAAGATGACTCTGGGACATACAGCTTAAGATATCCAAAAGGTAATTGGATATGCAAGTCTGGATGGTAGGAGACCGTCTCTCACCTCCATGATCTTTTATGATCTTTCCCCCATGCCTGGAATGCTGTGACTTCCCTTCCACATCTCAGATTCCCTCGTTTCTTTCTGGGCTCAGTTTAAATACTACTTTTAGCAGAAGGCCTTTCCCAGTCTTCCCCTCTTTCTTCTCTCCACATATTACCAGGGGCTTCCCCTCCCATATGACCTTCCCTCTGTTCTATGTATATCTTATATGTACCTAGTTATTTGCACGTTACCTCTCCCATTAGAACATGCATTCCTGAGGGCAAAGACTATTTTTACCTTCTTTGTATCTTCAGCACTCAGCATAGTGCCTGGCACATAGTAGGTACTTAATAAATGTCTATTGAATGACTGACTGAATCTAACAGAAGGATATTTAATTGGTATAAATGCAAAGTCTTTCACTTTGGATCAAAAAATCAACATCATAAATGAAAGATAGGAGGGCTTAACTAGACAACAGTTCATCTGAAAAATCTAGGTATTTTGTTTATTGAAAGCTCAGTGCAAATCAACATAGCATTTACAAAACATATGCAATCATAGACTATACCGAGAAGAAAAAAATGAAGTTAAGGCCATTGTGCCTTTATCTTCTGTGCTCAAATTTCTGTTAGGACAAGAGCAGTTAGAATATGTGACAAATATACACTCAGCTCTGTGGTTGAATCTCAAAAATAAGAGAGTACAATGACTGAGAGGCTTTCAAATGTGAGCCATGTGGCTTAGACCCAAGTACACATGCTCAGATCTCAGCACATAACAGCTCTCGACATAAATCAGCTTACCTTTTCTTTTACATATAGATTTTAATTGCTCTTATGCTGATAGTGTGGATGTGAACTATAAAGATTTGAGCTTTGGTTTTTACTGTAATTATTTTAAAATCTTCCAACGTTAAGTTCAGCTGTCTCGTGATATTACAAATTAACATGTAAACATCTCTTTGATTGGTTAAAATAAGTTTAATGTTGTGATGTATTTAGTGAGACCTGAGCACATGTATCTGGGTCTATGCCAAATGACTGATATTGGAAAAACCATACGTTCTGCATGAAAGTAGCCAGGTTTATGTTCCATGGTCCAGATTCCAGATGTATAACAAGAAAGCTTGTTCCTTGAGTGAGGGCCAAAAGTGGTTTATCTGGTAGCCTGGTGACAACTTCAAATACCATACATGCACTTACATATCTATCTATTTATACACACATACACACATGTATATACATATATTTGTGTATATATACTCATCCATGTACGTATGTGTATACATATATACACATAGAGTATATTGTTGTTGTATGTATATGTATATAAACCTAGCTGTCTGCAGGAAGAAGAGCCAAGGCCATCCCTGAGGGACTTGGGAGGAAGAGGTGGGGAAGGTGGATCTCCCCCTCCAAAATCTTAATACAGGAGGGGTCACACTTAAAAGGAACATTTACCTTGGTTCCTAAATAGAAGGGCTGGTATTGGTACATAATGCATACTGGTAGATTCCTTTTGTTGTTGTTGTTTAGTCTTTTTTTTTCAGTTGTGTCCAACTCCTTGTGACCACATTTAGAGTTTTCTTGGCAAAGGTACGGGAGTGGTTTGCCATTTCCTTTTCCAGTCCATTTTACAGATGAGGAAACTGAGGCAAAACAGAATTAAATGCCTTGCACAGTATCACACAGCTAGTTAGTGTCTGAGGCCAGATTTGAACTCCTGACTCCAGTCTCCACGCCTTTTCCACTGTACCACCTAGCTATCCAGTAGATCACTAGTGTATTATAAAAAGCCAGGTGCAATGAAGAAGATAGAGTGTTGGATTTGGAGTCAGTTTGGGGTTCCAATACCAGCTCTGTTCCTGCCTACTTAGGTGACCCTGGGCAAGTCCCTTCATTTTCCTGTGATTCTGCTCCCTCTTGGGAGCAGGAGTTGAGTTGATGATGAGTGGGTTGATCTGTTTCCTTTCTACTCTAAATTTACAAAAGGAAAGATCTGTCAAAGGAAATACTGGTAGGTGAGCTTTGGCAGAAATAAAAGGAGAATCAGAAAAGGCCAAATTCTAGAGAAATAAAAATGTGGAAGAAAAGTGAAGAAAAACAAAACAATTCTCTTTGCCCAAATGTTGGGTGGGAGTCAAGACACTTAGAAATAGCACAGGGTACAGAGCTCTGTAACCTGCCCACAGTCTGAATCTCACCCAAGCAGTGCTTCTAAGAGCGTCGCCTCCTTGTGTCCTTGCCCTCTCCTTCAAAATGAACCCCGAGATGAAGGCAATAGCCAACTCTGCTTCAGAACTAGGATGCTGTTATTTGGACTCCTGCTGTTGATGCATGCCAATCCTGGAATGATAGGCTGCCCCACCCTTCCATCACATTTCTGGCTGAATTAGGGGCATCTCAGTTCCAGTACATGGAGAGGCCATAGCCCAGGTTTCACTTTGGACTTTTGATTCCGGGGTAAAAGCCAAAAAAGCAACCTATTCTTAGGCAACAGCCAGAATTCAGGTACTGCCGGCCAATTCCTGGCTCACTGGACCATTCACCTACCTCCTACTTTCTGATCTAAGAAGCCACCAAGAAAACTAAAGTTGCTGATACCTCATCCTCAGACAAGTCAAGCAGATTTCTTATTTTGCCAAAGGATGTTACTACTTGATAATGACGTATGTAGCCACTTTGGAAAGTACATTAATAGTTTTAGACTATCAGGGAACAAATTGACTAAATTCAGCATAGCATTCACTTAATGTATACCTAGCAAAGGTTTGGGGTGGTGGTGGTGGCATTTTATATTTAATTTAATATATTAGTATGTTCTCTGCTCTAACAGGCACACGACTAAACATTAAGTATTCAGTAGAAGTAATTTATTCAAACTACTATTAACACATCATTCATCATCAATTAGAGAAGTATTTCAATTCTACAATTCCTGTGTGTGACCTTTCTCTCTCACTTTCAGCCCAGCACTGAGTCTTTCCTACTCTCTCTCCCTTCCCCCTCTTTCCCTCCTTTCCTCTTTCTGAACTGAGGTAAATTATTTGCATGAACCTTCGAAGAGTTAGTCAGGAAGCAAATGAGGAGCCAGATGTTTACATCCTAAAATCCAAGAATGAGGCCACAAATGCATGAACCATTTCTTACGTATCTATAAAGCCCTGGGAGTCAGGTATGTCTGTAAGACGTGGGACAAAAAACTCAGAAACAAAAATTAGGAACATTGCCTTGAAAGCAGTTTAAGGTTTCAGGTACCACCCTTATAGAAGCTAGAAATGGAAAGATTGAAATTGGGATTTGCCCTCCAACCAAGTGGTTAGGATGATTTAAGAAGGCAATGCATATATTTGCATTTGATTTTTTTAAAAAATTATTTCCATATGCCATCTTTCATTTAAACTGGACTTTTTCACTTTTCAAAGTTTGATTGGTTGGTAGGTTGCTGTCCTTCGTTCTTGAAGAGGACCAAAATGGCATCTCTATGTTAGAGTCAAGTTTCAATGTGTTTTACTGTGGCTGATCAAACCAATATGAGCTCAGAATGCTCTACCACAGGTGAGGCACAAATAGTCTATGTGAACATTTGGAGTAGATTCTCTAAATTTGTGCATCCTGTGTTTCCTTTGAGCTATTTCAATTCTGCTTTGCTCATAGAACACAGAACCTTCTCTGATGTGGGCATGCCATGCTGAGTGGTCCTATGCCAGTGTCTCCCATGTCATACAATCAATTCAATATTATCTCCTCTTACCGATGTGAAAATTGAGGCACAGAAATACTAAGTAATTTACCAAAGTTCCATAGTAAATTAGGGGTGGCTAGGACAATGTTATCCTATCTTCAGACTCCTGCAATTGAACCCTATCACCTCTATGGCCCCTTGTGACAGATAGCTTTTTTGTTCAAGGCCTGTGGATTTCTTAAGTGTAAGGAACTCCTGGTCAGGAAAGTTTGCTGTGCCAAAGCAAACCACCAACTGCTAGGCAAATCAAAGTCTAGAGAGTTGCCTGGGACCCTGAGAAATTAGATGGCTTGCCTCAGGTCATAGAGACAGTTGGTGTCTTAGATTGTACTTAAACTCAGGTCTTTCTAGCTTCTGAAAATAGCAGGGGCCTCTAACCACTCTATTCATGTTGCCTCTTTCTGGCAGCTAGTTATGTTGGTCAGTGCTACTGTTAATGCCATTTCTTTCTTTCTTTAATTTCTTTCTTTCTCGCTCAGCAGTTGTTGGTGACTTAGATACATACACTTCATTAGCAATATGTAATAGAGGTTGGGAATCATCTCTCGCCTTGAAAAGAATGTGCAGCAAAGCATTTCTTTCTTTCTTTAATTTCTTTCTTTCTCACTGTATTGTAAATATATTTTTCCTTGATTTGAAGATCTTTCCCATGTATTAATAGATTCATGTGACCTGCTTAAGTTGCATGGAAGTGTAAGTCACATGTGGTGGGAGGAGCTTGCTGAATGGGTGGAGAGAGGAAGTGGGGACAGAGCAGGTAGAGTGGTGGGAAAGAATGGAAACGGACAAGGAGGCAGCTAGGATTGTGAGTGTTTGTTTGTGGGATGGCCCCAGCAGGGGAAGGCTTTGGGATGAAGTTGCTCTCTGCAGCGGATAATGTGTATTAACTTCTTTGTAGCTATGT
>CM053622.1:372254676-372301737 GCA_028646595.1 Phalanger gymnotis
CTTCTTCTTCTTCTCTTCCTCCTCCTCCTCTTCCTCCTTTTCCTTTTTCTCCTCCTCCTTCTTTGCCTCCTCCTCTTTCTCCTGTTTCTTTTTCCAATTTTTACATTTTTATTTTCAATTCCAAACTCTCTCCCTCCTTCCAACCTCTTCCCTACCCATTGAGAAGGCAAGAAATACTATAACCATTATACATATGAAGTCATGCAAAACATATTTCTGCATTAGCTATTTTTTAAAAAGACAGAAAAATAAAGAAAGGAATAATATGTTTTAAACTGCACTTCAAGTCCATCATTTGTCTGGAGGTAGAGAGCATTTTATACCATGAGCCCTTTGGAGTTGTGTTGGATCATTATATTGATCAGAGGAACTAAGTTTTTCATAGTTGATTATCTTTACAATACTGCTGGTGCTACATAGATTGTTCTTCCGGTTCTGTTCGCTTTACTTTACATCCGTTCATATAAGTCTTCTCATGCTTTTCTGAAACTATCCCCTTCGTTATTTCTAATAGTACAATAGTATTTCATCACATTCATATGCCACATATCATGACTTGTTCAGCCAGCCATTCCCCAACTGATGAACATCCCCTCAGTTTCCAATTCTTTCCCACTTCACATAGAGCCAACAGAGCTGCTATAAATATTTTTGTGTATTTGGGTCCTTTTCCTTTTTCTTTGATCTCCTTGGTGTATAGATCTAGTGGAGGTATTACTAGGTCAAAGAGTATACATAATCTTATAATTCTTTGGGCATAGTTCTAAATTGTTCTCCAGAATGATTAGACTAATTCACAGCTCCATTAGGTGCCATGTTTTAAACTAGCTGTTTATTTTTTAAATTTGCTTTGGTGAAGCATTTACATGAATACCACCCATGCCTGTAAGATCTTCAATTCCCAACAGAAGACCTCCTAAACTTTAGTGATGCTATCTAGATTCCTTATGGCAGTATGATTTGTACTCACAAATTACCATCAGTGTGTATTATCTATTTTTACAGGTCTTGAGAAGCTCTTTGTCATGTCTTGGAAAAATGCCCCCAGTAAGATAAGAAATTATTGTTATTGGATTGACAAATAGCTAGTTCAGTAGCTCTCAATAAGACCTCACCAACCACAACCCCTCTTCTCTTTTCCTTTTCACCCTTACTGGATATTCTTCCACATAACAGCATCTGTGAGTCTACTTTAATATTCACTAGAGGACAAGTAGCTTCTGCCTCAGCAGAGTATCCATATCCCTCTTCTTCAGAAAAAAAGATTGAATTTTTTTAGCTCCAAGTGTTTAGTGGGCCTTTTTCTTCCCTTCCTCTTTGATGTGCCATTCTCCCATCCTCCAACCTCCTGACATAGGTCAGGAAGTGGGCTTTAAAAGGTAATTGGGAATGCAACAAGTGAAGAGTGGTTAATAGGAGATTGCAACATGGAGACCACCAAGAACAAAGGCAAAGAGACAGAAGATGTGCAATGTGTATGGCAGGGCGGGGGGGTCATGGGGAAAGAAAGTAGTCTAGTTTTCCTGGAGTGCAGAATGTGCAGAGGGGAGTAACGTAAGATAAAGCTACAAAGAGAATTGGTGGAATCAAACTGAAGAGTCCTGAATGCAAGACAGTGGGGTTTTAACTTTATTTGGTAGACAATTTGGAGCTATGGAACTGAAAGGTTACATAACTAAATCTAGGCCAGAAAAAATATTCTAGAGATGGTATGAAGGATGAACTGAAGAGAAGGGAGAAAAAATGAAGGTGGGGAAACATGTTAGGAGACTACTGTGACAATTTTGAAAGTCTTAACAACTATGATCAATGAAGTGACTGACCACTGTACTTGAGGACCTAGAAGGAAGCATGCTACCCACCTTTTCAAATAGAGAGGTGATCCACTCAAGATGAAAAATGACACGTATGTTTTTGGACATAGCCAGTGTGCAGATCTTGCTTTAACTATGCATATTTGTTACAAAGGTTTGGTTTTTCTTTTTTTCCCTTTTTTTGTTTGGAAGTAAGATGGGAAAGAGAAAAAATCATTAATTCAAAGGAAAAGTTTCTAAAATCCTTATATATGTATATGGAGGAGAGGGTAGTTGCTAGGTGGCCCAGTGGACAGAGCACCAGGCCTGGAGTCAGAAAGACCTGAGTTCAAATCCAGTCTCAGACACTTACTTGCTTGTGACTCTAGGCAACTCATTTAGCCCTGTCTGCCTCAGTTTCCTCATCTGTAAAGCAAGCTGGAGAAAGAAATGGCAAACCACTGAAGTATCTTTGCCAAGAAAACCCCAAATGGGGTCACAAAGAGCTGATGAAACAAAAAAAAACTAAACAATAAATGTGTGTGAGAGTGTGTGTGTATGTGTGTGTGTGCATGTGCATGCTGACAAGGAGGCTGTTGTAAATGTCCAGGCACATACCACACCACTGAAAAGACCATATGACACAGTAGAAATAATATTACCTCTAGAGCCAGAAAACCTGGGTTCCTACCTCAACTGTGGCACTTCCTATCTGTGTTATCTCATTTCTTTTAAAAGTGAAACTCCCTAAAGAGACTACAAAAAAGGGAAGGCTTACTAATTACCTTGGGGTGTAAAAGTATGAAAATAACATGTCACTTTCTTGAAGAATCTAATGACCCTTATTGGGAAAAGGAACTGAATTGAGCAACCTCACTAGTGGGAATGGGCAATGGAAATTCCCACTTCAATGAAGCATTACCAAAGCTTGAAAATCTCACACCTTAAAAAAATATCTGCAGAATAAATATCACTGAAGTTAATCACAACAATGCTACCCAGGTCTCCTCTTAGACAGTCAGTTCCATAGTCTTCCTCTCTACTGAAATGAATCTCGCCCCTTCAGTCACCTGAACACATTTATTTTTTAAAGTGTTTAAAACACTCACTTGTCACAAAAGTAAAGTATCTGAACTCTCAGTAGTAAATTATCTTAATAAAAAGAAACTGTCTTATTTCACATGTGCAGGAAAGAAAATCAAGGTAGGGTGCCCAGCAGAGCACAGGACCTGGAGCCAAGAAGGTCTGGGTGCAAGTCATGCCCTGGCCGCTTATTAGATGTATGTTTCACCTTACTAGATGTAAGTCACTTAAGCTCTCTCAGCTTCAGTTTCCTCATCTGTAAAATGGGGATAATAATAGCACTTGCACCCCAGATTTGTTGTGAGTATCAAATAAATAAGGTTTACATTGTACCTTATAGAACCTAAAGTATTATATAAGCATGAGCTATTTTAAATATGTTCATATAAATGCAATAACTCCCTCTTTGTCCACAGAGAACAGGCATATTCTGAGTCAATAAAAGGTTGATAAAAAGTTTCTCCAGAAAAGGCACAAAATCTTTTCTAAAATATAAACCTACTCAAAAATCTTCCTTCTTGCTAGTGTTCTCATCCCTCTTTCACCTTTGAAAGTTTCCCTAGCTTCTCACCATATTAGAAGAGTTCCTTCCATATGTGTCTACGTATATATTTGCAGAGAGAACTGGGCCAGGAGTCAGGAAGACTTGTCTTCATGAGTTCAAACCCAGCCTCAGATACTTACTAGCTGTAAGACCATGGCCAAGTCACTCAACCCTGTTTGCCTTAGTTTTCTCATCTTTAGAATGAGCTGGAGAAAGAAATGGAGAGCCACTTCAGTATCTTTGCTATATATACACACACACACGCACACATCATATATATACAGATATTTATATTTAATTTTTCTGAAGCAGCCTCCCCAGCACAAATCAGCCAGCAGCCAGAGTGCTTTGTTCCTTTAGCAGAATGATGCTTATCTGCTCTTTGAGTCAGAAAGACTCTTGTTGGCATTTCCTTGGCAAAGATCGAAAGATCCAGGTTCTAAAGAGTACATTGTGTTCTGTGCACTATTGTAATCACATCTCCATGCAACTGATTTTCACATGTTTAAAAAAAAAGTGATGTCCTCATTACCTAGTCAGAATATGCTTGAGTAAACAAAATATGTGGAGAACATTACCTAGGAGGAAGACAAAATGATGGTTAAAAGGAGGATTGCTATTCAGAAACTGTGAGAAACCCAGGCTTCTGGGCTATCAAAATGATTACTAGAAACAGCTGTTCCCCACTCCTGGCACTGTGGGGGAATGTGTGTACTGTATTCAGATGACTCAGAAAATATGAAACAGAAAGCACTTCATGTAGACATGACTCAGCTTCTTGGGGAATATGTTGTCTGTATCAAGCACATCTGGTCATAGCATTTCATGGCATATTCAGTAGTGAGTTTACATTTGGGGGCCCCCTACTTTTATATTTTCTTGGTATGAAGTATGTCAATTTATTGAGATGCAGCCAGGTTAAAATATGCTGCAAATGAGTTACAAATTATCTAAATAGCTACTACTTCGGATTTTATTTTGCTACATCTTTCCAAGGTTAGTTGCAAAACTTATGGTCAGATTCTGTATGAAAAGCTTCAATGTTTCTACAGGGAGCGGAAAAGGTTGAAGTGTTACTATGATTCCTTAAAATAAAGTTTGGAATGTCTAGTCTGCAAAGTAATTAAGGAAGCCACAAATTATTGTTGGCAGTTGGGAAATTGCATTTGCAGCTTGTAATTAGCATTGACGATGAATTGAGAAATTTATAAAATTCTATCTCTTCTTCGGAATACAGACCACATTAAATGGCCACTTGTGCTGACTTTTAGAGACCCTAGCATCAGATTTCATATTCTACAGTTATCCTCACTGAACCTTAGAGGCCAAACTAATTACATTTAAATCTAAACTCACAAACACTGATTTCTACATAAGAAATAAATTTGGTCACCACTAACCTGCTTTACTTTTGTTCTTATTTTTAATATCACTTTTGTGGGAGAACTAAGGCCTAGAAAAGCTTTACATAGCAATTATTTGGTGCATTTGAGATCCTGTCAAAATGGGTACTACCTCCACTAGTGATACTTGGAAGCTACCTGTGTCTTCTCATCAAATGCAATTCTTGTCTATGAACTCTCATTTTTTCTGCATAGAAGATATCCCCAACAAGCCAAGATGTCTATATCTTACAACATTTCAATATAGCACTGAGGTTGTCCATGTTGTCTCTCCCTTACACTGCATAATGAGACCACCTACTTTTGTGAACATACATTTCCTGACTTGTTTTACAACACATCTTATGTACAAGTCATTTTGGGAATATTCTACAGCTTACTTACCCCCACCATGCAGCTCTTTGGGTTAGCCACATTTTAGTTTCTATTGAGATCAAAGTTTCATGAGTTGTAGTTATATGGCCTCATGACTGTTAAATATGTGCGTTTTAATTCAGTGATTCAGTGATCAATGATAGTTCAGTGACTTAATTGATTTTTGGAATCATCGAAGGATCTATGCCATTTCCCAAGTGCAATCCAGCCTACTCTCTTCTTCCTGAGGAAGGAGCAATGATGTTTTGGTTAATGGATCTTCATTCATGGCCCCCTTCTAACCCTTACTACCTGTGTGACCTTGGGCAAATAACTAACACCCATGAAACTTAGTTTCCACATGTGAGAAATGAGGGTTTTGGATTAGGTAGCCTCATAGATCTCTTTTAGCTCTCTTGTTCACATCTGAGGCTAGCTCATTGACAATTGCACTTTTGCAAGAGTTCTTAACCTGGGGTCTATGAACTTTAAAAAAATATTTTGATAACTGTCTTTCATTATGATTGGTTTCCTTTGTAATCTTACGTATTTTATGCATTTAAAATATTATTCTGAGGAGGCCATAGTATATTGCCAATAATGACTTGTGTGCATGACTTGGTGTGAAATAAATCAGCATAGAAATGTATGATCATAAAAAGAGGAGGGGTCATCAAGCAGTATGAGAGAGAGATAACCTAGGCTTTACCAGAGTGTCAAAGGGATCCATGATACACACAAAAGTGACAAATCCCTGATTTAAATTATCTAGCCAAGATATTGATTGACTAACTCAATGGGCTGCCTCCTCAAATGAATGTCATAATGTGGGAAATATACTTCCTCCCTTCACTTATTCTTTCCTGAATGGATTTGTGAAGCCATTGTCATTTGAGTAGCCACAAAACTAATTAAAGAGGCCCTATAGAGTTCATGGATTCAAGGTTATCTTTATAACATCAGGTCAGGAAGCATTTATTAAGCACCAACTATGTGCTAGGGGCAGCTAGGTGGTGAAATAGACCATCAGCCCTGAAGTCAGGAAGACTTCTCTTCATGAGTTTGAATCCGGCCTCAGACACTTACTAGCTGTTTGACCCTGAGCAAGTCACTGCTTGCTTCAGTTTCCTCATGTGTAAAAATGAGCTGAAGAAGGAAATGGCAAACCACTCCAGTATCTTTGCCAAGAAAACCCCAAACAGAGTCACAGAGAGTTGGTTGAAACTAAAATGACTTAACGATAACATGTGCCAGGCACTGTACTAAACATTAGGTATACAAAGAAGCACAAAAAGACAATTCTTTCTCTCAAGAAGCTCACAGTCTAATGAGGAGACAACAAGCAAACAACTACAAACAAACCAGATATATACAAGATAAACTGGAGATAATATAGAGGGAAGATACTACTAACATTAAGAGAGAAAGTTCTTGCAGAAGGTGGGATTTTAGCTGAGATTTGAAGCCAGGGAAATCAGGAGATGGAGATAAAGAGGCAGAGGATTCTAGGCTTGGGGGCCAATCAAAGTAAATGCCTGGACCTGAAGGAAGCCATGAAAGCTGTGGATCATCTACAAACAAGAGTATCTGGAGTTCTCAAGCTGTGAGAAATCTAACTTTCATTTTGACTGTACTCAGGACATCCTTCATAACCAGAGTGAACCAACCCATATACTTCACCTTATGTTTATATTCAGAAAACCATGGAACAAATTTATTTCTATAGTTTTCTCTATCGATGTATATCATGTGATCTTACCATATGAACGAAAGATGCCTTGTTGAAAAACAGCCATTAAAAAGAATACATTTTGTCCTGCTGAGTCAAATGCTTTTTTGATATCCACAGAAAATAAAATGTACTAGGACTTCTTTTTTCTACTGTGAAGATTTAGTCTAGTAGAAAAAATCATCCATAAAAGGATGACTATTCCCTTCTTGTATTTTCATCATATGTGCATAGACTGTTTTCATAAAAGGATTTTTGGGGGTATGTTTTACTGTTTCCTTTTAGCTTCATATCAAAGCCATTTACAGGGGTGGGGAAGTCCTCTATCAACCTCATGATTGAATCTCCTCTCTGGTAACCGCAATAAAGTCCATTCAAGCAAAAAGACCCAATACGATAACTATCTGACAATGCATACATTTTGCTGTAGCCATCCCCAGACTCTTTTCCATGAAGATGGAAGTATGACTCATTGTCTTTTCCCTGGGCCATCATTTTTTTTCTAGTTAATTAGAATTGGAGTCTTCTTTTAGCACTTTCCATTTACGCAGATGTGTGAGACTCATTGTATATATTCTTTAGTCATGCTATTTCAGTTCTACCTCAGTTCATACAAACCATCCTAAGTTTCTATGAATTTCTCACACTCATCATTACTTATTACACGATATTACATTACATGCAAATGCTGCCTCCACCTCCCAAATAGCCAGTCTCCAGTTGATGGACACCCACCTTATTTCCAGTTCTTGGCTACTTCCACTGGGTGCTGCTACGTAGCTCTTTTTGTACAGAGAAAGAACTAGAAAATAAGAGAGTGTCTCATTATTGGAGAATGGCTAAACAAATTGTGGCATGTAGTTGTAACGGAATACAATTATGCTGTGAGAAATGATGAAGCACAAAAGAAACCTGGGAAGACTTGTAAGAGAACAATTTGTATGATACCATCAACACTGCAAAGGTGGACCACTTTGAAAGACTTAAGAACTCTGCTCAATAAAATGAACCAAGCATAATTCCAGAGGACTGATGATGAAGAATGCCAGCCATTTCCTGACAGAGAGTGATAGAATCAAGATGAGAATGAGACATACCTTTTTGGACATGGGCAATGTGGGCATTTGTGGTTGGGTTGTTTTTGTTTTGGACTATATATACATTTGTTACACGAGCTTTATTTTACTTTTCTTATGGATGTAGAACAATCTTTAATAAAATACAGCACCCACTTATTTTAAAAATTTAAGAAGCATGGTATGGAAAGGACTTCCTTTAACATGATCAAAAGCCAAAAGCTACCATTGTTTGTAATGGGGAAACACTAGTTTATCCAGTATGAATGATAGCAAAACAAGAATATCCATTATTATTTGAAATAGTTCTGGAAATACTAGTTAAAGCCATAAGACAAGAGAACAGAATTAAAGGCATAAATTTTGTCAAAAAGCAGAGGAAAATTATCCCCATTTGCATAAGATAGATAATGTTCTTACAAAACCACAGAGAATCAAAGAAACTAAGACCATTAGTAGCGAACTGGACCACTTAGCTCAATATATCTAATAGCTGGCTCCAGACCACGCATGACCTTCCCAGTTTATCTAGCAGTTTACTCGGGATATTTTGCCCTCTGCCTGTTGTATGCAACCTCTGCCCCATCCCCATCGTCAGTCAGGGGCTAGAGAGAACCTCACGCCCACGACAGGGAGAGGGAAGTGGCACCACCCCCATGAAAGTGAAAGACACCCAAGAGGAAGTTAATTTTCACCAGTCAAATACTACCAACTGTGGTATTCGCATACGTGTGTATATATCTCAAAGAAAAGTCTTTAACAAATTTAATCATATAAATATTTAAAAGGATATTTTAAAGGTCCATTGGTTTTTGGAAATTTTTTCAATTAATAAACATTTTCTCTCCCTCTTGCCCATCTGCTTCAATAAAATGCTCATGACAGATATTCATTGGCAAACAAAACAGATTCCCACTTTAGCCATGTCCAAAAATATATGTCTCATTGTGCATCTTTCTTCCATCACCTCTGTGTCAGGAGGTAGGTAGTACGTTCCATCAAATAGTATTCATCAAATAACATGTTCTCTGAAGATTATGAAAACTTGTTTTTCATGACTACACATGTATAACCTATATTAAATTGCTTGCTTTCTCAACAAGGCTGGTGAGGAAAGAAGGAGAGAAATAAGGAGCTCAAAATTTTAAAAAACGAATGTTAAAAATTGTTTTTACATGAAATTGGCGAAAAATAAAATACTAAGTAAAGAAAAAAACATTCTCTGCACATTAGAGATGGGAAGAAGGGGTGGAGTACAATATACACATAACATGTAAGTATATATATATATATATATATATACTTGTGCACATATGTGTATATATGTATATATAGACACAAAAAACTAATCCCAAATTCCCACATTCTCCATGTCCAAAAATGTATGTCTCATTCTGCATCTTGATGCCATCGTCTTTCTCTGATGGCTGTGTGACATATATATGTGATATCTAGAGAAGTGATGGGATCTAGATGTCACATATACATGTGTGAATAAATATATACATGTATACACACGTGCCCACACAAATATATACACATGTATATGGGCAGTTAGGTGGTACAGTGGATAGAGTACCAGACTTTGGATCAGGAAGACTCATCTTCCTGAGTTCAAATCTGGGCTCAGACACTTACTCCTGGGGAAGTCACTTCACCCTGTTTGCCTCAGTTTCCTCATCTGTAAATGAGCTGGAGAAGGAAATGGCAAATCACTCCAGTACTTTTGCCAAGAAAACTCCAAACCGGGTCACAAAGAGTCAGACATGACTAAAAAATGATTGAACAACAACAAATATACATACATACATACATACACATATATGAAAGCATCTACACATATACACACACATCTCTCTATAACAATACTCACTACACAACAGGGCAAGTCTGCTTTGGACTTGATATTCATGTCTTTATTACTGAAAATATCTACATGCAAACTATTAATACTGTTTGACCTGTAACATTGTATGTATTTTCAACTATGCCCCAAATTTACTATTGCCACACAGACTAGAACTCTCTTGGCTTTGCCCAAATCAGTCTATTAGATGCCAAGTGACAGCTATATACTCATCTCTAGACATTTTCCGCAAAAAGATGCAGCATCCATTGCCATGAGCTGCAATGAAACAACTTAATTAGTTTTGACTGTGCACACTTCCTTTCCCTTTATCATCCTCTTATCTAAGATGGGCCCTACCAGCAGGTGGAATGTTCAACTTCCTAAGTGAAAAGAAAAGCTATTCCATGCCACTTGTCATTGAATGGCCCTCAACAATCCTATTTCTCTCTGGTCTGGTTGGCCCTCTAATGTAATCTTTAAAAACAAAACAAACAAAACAAAACCTCTTACAAAAGGCTTATTTGTAATAATTTAAACATAATGAATGTACATGGTCTGACTTTATTATCAATTTTTTTTTTAAATAGGCTCTTGGGAATGGAAAGGGCAAATGGAGACACATATGCCACCTCGATTCACTGCTTCTCTTAGATTTGTTGTAAGGCCTCTAATATGCTGGTGACTTTTTTTTTTTAATTACTAATACCATCCTAATCTTGTTCTGTTGCCCACCCTCCTGGTAATCTCTACACATTCATCAATCATGTGATTCATATATGAACCAAGTTCTTCCCCTCATATTCCTTGTCCATGCCTCCTACCATCACTCCTTTGTTTCTGCCCAACAAAAATTAATAACTTTCATATTCTTTCCTCAAATATATAGTCTCTCTTTTTCCCCCATAATATAGTATAATAAAAAAGATGATTGCACATGAAACTGCAAATCTACTATGTACAACTTGCTGTTCCTTTTAAATATACAGCAAAGTTATTATGTAAATTTCCTCTTCGCCACTTTTTCCCCTTCCACTCCCCCACCCTAGAGATGGCCACCATTAGACACAAATATGTATATGTGTGTAAAAATATTCTGTACATATTTATATTTATCAGTTCTTTCTCTGGATGCAATGGCATCTTTCTTCATATATCGTTTATAGTTAATTTGGGTATTTATAATAGAATGACTTATTCATTCAGTTATTCTTAAAACAATATTGCTGTTACTGTATACAATGTTTTCTTGGTTCTTCTCATTTCACTCTTCATTATTTCATGCAAGATTTCTATGTTTTTCTGAGGTCATTGAGCTCATCATTTCTCATAGCACAATAGTTTTCCATTGCATTCATATACCACATCTTGTTCAGCCATTCCCCAATTAATCGGCATCCCTGTAATTTCCAGCTCTTTGCCACCCTAAGAGAGCTGCTGTAAACAATTTAGAACATATAGGAGCTTTTCCTATGTCCAGAGAGTTATTAAACTGCCTAAATCCTTTGACACAGCAATATCATTACTAGGTCTTTTTCTCAGATATATATTCTCTTGGGTATGTGGACTTTGCTCATTGGGTGCTGTCTTTTCACTTCCTTCCTGCATAAGCCTGCGTAAAGCCATGGTTTTATTCAAGTTCCTGTAATATAATCCTGTAATGTACTCCAGGAGCAAAGTCTCCTCTGACGGTTGCCTTACTAGCCATCTCCAGTGGGGAATGATGATCTCAGGTACTGCTGCATCTCAGTAGGGCTCCACGGTTCCCATAGTCTGCCTGGTCATCACCAGGTGTGGCTCTATTGACCTACTCCCAGCTTCCAGATTTGTCTGGAATCCTTAGCTGAAGTGTTGACTTTTCCTAACAGATTTTGCCCTCCCCCATCCCCCATTCTCCTAATTTACGATTCACACATTTTCAAGCTACAATTCTTTTAGAAAATGGCAAAAACCCTAACACTTCCAGAAAACTGAATATAGGAAGAGAGAGAGAAAGGGAATCCTTACTTTCTTTCTTTCTTTTTTTCTTCTATTGGGTTCTGGTGAGATTTCTTTCAAAACAGTGGCTAAATAAGGGTCCACTATCCTAAGGAGTCCTTGACTCAGGCACCAAGTTCTTAGGAACCCCATGGAGGGCCACTCTCAGCTAGCTTCTGGCCTTAGGCTTCTTAGTTTTGGATTCTATTTCCTGGTCCTTGAGACTGCTAGGAAGTTTATTTAACTCCTAAATGGAGAACTTCTCCTTCGAGATTTAGTGTGGTGTGGTGGAGTGGAAAGGGCATTGCCCCTGGAGTCAGGAGAGCTGGATTCGAACTCTCTTTTTTGACACTTTAACCTGTGTGTGTGTGTGGGGGGGTGCAGTGGGGTAGTGAACAGGATAGAACATGTTGGGCCTAGAGTCAGGAAGACCTGAGTTCAAATCCAGCCTCGGACACTTACTATGTGACCCTGGGCAAGTCACTTAACTCTGTTTCCCTCAGTTTCCTCATCTGTAAAAAAGAAAACCCCTAAATAGGGTCACAGAGTCCCACATAGCTGTAACAACTGAACAACAACCTATGTGTATGAGCTTTGGGCAACTCACAAATTCTCCAGATCTAGTTTCCTCATCTAGAAAATGAGAGGGTTGGACTTCATGACCTCTGAGGTCCCTTCCAGATCATTTCAAAAGAAGCTCTGCCACAAAAACCTTCCAGAGCTAAGTGTGCCTCTTTGGCCTTCTATGAGATTTGAAATCTCCTTATGCAAATGAATCTAAACTAAAACAAAAACTAAGTTCTCAAGGTGGGGCCTTTCACTTCAGCTTGTACCAGCAAGCCTATTCTACATAAATTTGATATATTTCACAATTTTGCACAAGGATATACCCATGTCCCTCTTAGTCTTTTTTCTCTGGGGAAGTTGGTGGAGGGGGGGAAGAGGATTCCAATAGTATAATTGAAAAAGCATTAGTAATTCCTGGTAATTCCTTCCCTTTCCCTGCACCCAAAACAAAAGTAGAGTCAGTCTATGAGTGTTCATATGTTTCCCATATCCCACCAGAGTTAGTTTCTCTTTCTTCTTTCCCCTTTAATTACTCATTTGGGGCACTCAGGGTCGGTTCTGTAACAACTTTTTTAGGATCTTCAGAATAAGAGAAAATATTTTTCCATTTGCTGATTTTTCTGTTCAGCTGTTCAGCGGGAAAGTGTTAAAGACAGGGGTGTGCCAGAGCCCTGCTCAGAAGAGCTCTCAGAACTAATTGTTAAATTTCAGTGTGAGCATTTAAACCAAGGAAATTGGCGATCTCTCCGAATCGGGGCCTGATTTATTTATTTATTTTAATCTAGATTTAAGAAGGTGGATGAGAAAATGTTAATAATTCAGATTAAACTTAAAAGCGTTTTATATATATACGTGTATATATATATGCACACACACATATATATACATACACATACACATATATACATACACACACATATGTATACAAATATATAGATATGAGACTAGCTTACCACTGGTTATAGAAATGATAAAATAGCACCAGAAAACACTTTGGATCCAGGTTCAGAAGACCTATGTTTAAATCCCAGCTCTGTTATTTTCAACCTGTGTACCTTTTGATAAGTTACTTAAACTATGGGCCTCAGTTTTCTCATCTGTAGAACCCACATAATTTTGAACTAGCTGATCTTGAAGGTCTCCTCCAGCTTTAAATCTGCTTATAGTTCAGATATACAAAACACACACACACATATATGTATATGTACATATAATTTAAACACTGGTTCTCCTTATGTTTCCCAGACTGGAAGTCCAGCAATTACCTGTGGCCTGGTCTGACTACTGATCAGCATGATAGCTTTGACCTGCTCCATTTCCTATCTGGGCCCATTCTCCCTTGGTGGGCAACCTGGCATGTTGTACATTTTACATGCACAAAACTACATCCATGTTGAGTAATGTTTTTGCAGTTCTGTTACCAGAAGAAAAGCCCTTTGGTTAAACCATCAAAGCAGGAAGGCCCTTCTCAAGCTTCCACCTTTTGACTGTCTGACGCAGTCTCCCAGAAAGACTGTAATGTGTTACTTATTTACAGAAACTGCAAACTTTTTTTTTCTTAAGAGGAAGCAAATGCATCAAAAATCATAATACAGGAAGTCATTCTCAGAGTTCTTTGACATGTGATCTCTCTTGCTTCTTGCTGTAGGGCCTGTACCCTTTATAAATTTATTCACATGAACAATCACTCGGGTTCAAAATTATGAGAGGCTTTAGCTTAATGCTTTAGGATATGGTAGATGGAAAGTTGATAGACTAGGATGGCATAAGGGTATGAGAACTCTACTCTTTGGACTTCCTCTGAAAACTGAATTTAGGTTCTAGCTATGCTACTTACTAATTGTGTGTGCCTGGGCAATTCCCTTATCTTCTCTGAACCTCAATTTCCTCATTTATGAAATAAAAATAATAATATCTGAACTACCTTTCCATCTTGTTTGCTACAATTCCTGTTCTGTTGCTAACAGACTATCCTTCAGATTGAATTTGTGTTCCCCCTGGAAAGTTTTATACATACACATGTACATATACAC
Organism: Phalanger gymnotis; assembly: GCA_028646595.1. Classification (NCBI taxonomy): domain Eukaryota; kingdom Metazoa; phylum Chordata; class Mammalia; order Diprotodontia; family Phalangeridae; genus Phalanger; species Phalanger gymnotis. The sequence goes on from CM053622.1 coordinate 372,269,082, forward strand.
ACATACATACACACACACATTTATACGTATATACATATATGTTTGCATGTATTTGTATATATACATGCACATATACATACATGTTCATACATTTTATATATGTGTGTGTTATATTCCATTTTCTATAAATGGAATGCAATAAAATGTAAGGATAGGGACTGTTTTTGTCAAGATAAGCATTTATTAAGAACCTACTAAGTGCTAGGCAATGTACAAAGCACTGCTTACAATCTAATGAAGGAGACAATATTCAAACAAATATGTATGAATGAAGTATACATGGGATAAATAAGGAAAAATATTACAGAAATGAAATCAGCATTGAGGGGGACTAAGGAAGTCTTCTTGCCTAAGAGGGGATTTTAGCCTTTTAGCCGAGACTTGAAGGCAGCCAGGAATGTCAGGAGGTGGAGATCAGAAGGCGGAGCATTCCAGGCACTAAAATTCCCAGCCATTGAAAATGACTGTAGACTGGTGGTGGAAGGAACAGCAAGGAGGCCAGTGTTGTTAGATCTCTGAGTAGGTTGAGAGAGGTAAGGTCTAAGAAGACTGGAAGGATAGGAAAGAGTCAAGTTTTTGTCTTTCTATGTATAGCATCTCCTATAGTGCCTTCCATATAGTAAGAACTTAGTATGTATTTGTTGAATTGAATCGAATGTTGATCACACAGGATTGTTTTGAGAAAAGCGTTAGGTAAAATATAAAGACAGTATTATTTTCAGCCTGACTAGGGTTGAACACTTTTAAGCACTGAGATCATCTTGAAAAAAAAAAAAACTAAGGTGAAAAATTAGAATCCTAAATGTCTCTCATAGTAAGTACATAGGCAGTTAGGTGGCACAGTGAATAGTGAGCTGAGCCTGCAGCCAGAGACAGCAAAGTTAAAATCTGGCCTCGGATGCTTACTAGCTATATAACCCTGAACATGTCACTTAAACACTATGAGCCTCAGTTTCCTCAACTATAAAATGGGGATAATAATAGCATGTACCTTGCAGAGTTGTTGTGAGAATCAAATAAGATATTTATAAAGTGATTAGCATACAACTTGGCATGTAATAAGTACTAAATACATGCTAGCAGTTATTTTTTATTTACTTATTTTTATTTTCACATTAATCATGTTGTAAAGAAACATTAGAACCATGGGAGGAACCAAGAGAAAGAAGAAACAAAACAAAACAACAAAAGAAAAAAAGAGACCAAAAGGTATGCTTCCATCTGCATTCAGACTCCATGGTTCTTTCTCTGGATGTGAACAGCGTTTTCCATCATGAGTCTTTTGGAGTTGTCTTAGCAGTTATTACTATTATTTTTAGAAGTAGAAGTAATGGTAGTAGTAGTAGTAGCAGCAGCAGCAGCAGTAGTAGTAGTAGTAGCAGTAAATTTCCTAGATGCACAAATATTCACACGGACAATTTGTGCCCAACTCGTGGTAGAGCATTCCGAGTTCATATTGGTCTGATCAGTCACAGTAGGACACTGTATGTAACCTGACTCTAACATAGTGATGTCATTTTGGTCCTCTTTGAGAATGAAGGACAACGACCAGTAATAGTAGTAGTAGCAGCAGCAGCAGCAACAGCAGCAGCAACAGCAACAGCAACAGCAACAGCAACAGCAACAGCAACAGCAACAGCAACAGCAACAGCAACAGCAACAGCAACAGCAACAGCATGTCTTCGAAGAAAATTAAATCAAGTCAGGGAGTTTTGGTAGCTTTGGTCCATTTGAAATTGAAGCTGTCAGAACATGTGTCCAACAAGATGTTAAATTAGTCCTACCGCAAAATTCCTCAACCTTCCAAAGTCCAAACAGATGAATTACGAAACTGGATATTTGAGCCTAAATTCTTTAGATAATAAGAGAAAACAGGTAGAAATCTTATTAATTGCCACTGGAGAAATGTAAAATGCTTGGAGAACTCTCTCAGCAGCCCCACCTTTTCCCTCAGGATTTTGTAGAACCTAGATCTAGGGGAGGAATTCCCCTACCTCTTGCAGTGAGCCTGCCCTAAAATTCCCACTCTTTCCCAAACCCACACGAAGGAAAGGAGACCTAGGAGAGGAATAGCTAAAAATGCCATTACTTGTGGCTACTCTGGGCCTTAGGGAAAGACAGCTGGAAAGAGCAAGAACCAGTCCACCACCCTGGAGGTTGTTATGACTTGTCTTTAGTGACTTTGCCTAAACCAGGGGTGGGGAACCCGTGGCCTCAAGGTTCTTGGGTGTGACCTTTTGACTGAGTCCAAATTTTACAGAACAAAACCTATTATTAAGGGGATTTGTTCTGTGAAGTTTGGATTCAGTCAAGGGGCAGCACTTGAGGACCTAGAGGGCCACATGTGGCCTTGAGGCTGCAGGTTCCTCACCCCTGGCTTAAACATTCTTCTCCCACCCCTCACCTTTCAAGAAGCAGCAGATGTTGACTCTGCCAAGTCAAAAATAGAGCAGTAGGAAAAATGCAGTGTCTTGAAGATGGGCCTGGAAAACCATTTGGAGCCAGTCCTGCATCTCAGTCCTGTGTCAGGTCAGAGCACCTTAAATTCTGCATCCAAAGAGACTGAGGTACCACAACAGCCATTCCAGCTTTGGAGGTCAGCTGAACCAGCTGAGATAGAAGAGACAGAAAGTGAGCATGGCAGGGAGGAGAATGGGGGGAGGACAGGGAAGATGTTGGAGGGAGAAGACTGAAACATCAAAGACACCAAGAAAAAAGTCTCAATTGAAACTGAAATACAATCACCAAATATTACAACATGAAGGAAAATGAAACAAAAATGCCTTATGAAATACAGAATCCTGTTGACAACCTCCCCTAATGTCCCCCATGGAACAGCAACAAAAACCATCAGAATAGCCTAAAAAAGAAATAAAACTCAAAAAAATAAGTTAAGGATAAATCTAGGTCAGAAACTATAGTTTTCAACACAGAAAATATATTTTTTGAAAAAAGTGAATAAGGAAAAAACAGATTCATGATGGAGAATCTAAAGAAGTAAAAGAGACTTGGACAGATTTGGAACGCAAGAATACTGAAATGGAGGAAAATTTTCTAGAAGAGAAACAAAAGGCATCAATATTAAAAGGATACATGAATTCTAGACACATCAAAGCTATTTTGATGACAGGCTACATAAAGATAATTTCAGTATGATGGCGATCAGAAGAATATGACAAATAAAATACCATAATGCAGGAAATAATATAAGAAAATTGTCAACAATTTCCAAATACAGCCAGTAAAGTACTGATAGAGGAAATCCACAAATTGCCACCCAGAATGATGCTGTTGGTACTTTTATGACATGTTAGATTTTTTTTCTTTGCCTTTTTCTGAAGTCGGCAAAGCCCAGATGCTAATAATTTGGTCACTTTCTTTAAATTTTCTCATAGCAAAAAAAAACTTATTTTGGCTTTTAATCTCTCTCTCTCTCTCTCTCTCTCTGTCTGTCTGTCTCTCTGTCTCTCTGTCTCTCTCTGTCTCTCTCTCTCTCTCTCTCTTTCTCTTTCTCTCTTCCCTCCCTCTCTCTCTCTCCCTTCCTTTCTCTCTCTCTCTGCCTCGCTCCTACTCCTCCTCTTCCTCCTCCTCATTCTCCTCCTCTTCCTCTATCTGTCTCCCTTCTTCCTCTTCCTTCTGTCTGTCTGTTTCTCTCTCTCTCTCACACACACACACACACCTCATTTGAATGCAAAATACACAATGGATCCTTTGGTGACCTTCTTACCTTAGCTTAGATGACATTAAATATATTAAGGCTAGAACACATTCCAGGTATGCCTAATCAAAAACTCAAATAGTTCTGTGATGTGGGTATTTCCTTTACTAGTAAAGATTACAACTTTTCCATACTATTCCATCCTGTGTGATTTTCATCCGTGTCTTCTCATAAGCTCACCATGCAGGGTCCATTCAACTTACTGGAGTTTGTGTGTGTGTGTGTGTGTGTGTGTGTGTGTTTCCCTGATATTACAATGATACCAGTGAAGCCCTTGGGCAGTCAGTTATCCCTTGTTCTTGGCAAGTGATCAACCCAATTTTTTTCAGTGTCATATGTCTCTTTGAGAACACCATCCATTATTGCTTCTTCCTGCTTCCTTATCAGCAAGGTTTTACAGACTGTTTTTATCCACTGTGCTCCTTTTGATCACACTTTGATGTGATGGTGATACCCAACTTAATACTTAAGAGGCTGTAATGTTCCATGACTTGCAATTGTATAATAACACTAGACAAATGTTATATTAAAACTTAGGAGGGAGGGGAAGAAAATTTGGAATTCAAAAACCTCTGGAACTGAATGTTGTAAACTAAAAATAAAAAGAATCTAAAAAACCCCCAAAACTTAGGGCCATTAAAAGAAAATTTCAATTTCCCAAATGCAATCTATCCTACTGCTCTTTTTCTGTTCTGTTCAATTCTGGCCTCAAGTAATTTTTCATTAACAGTGTCTGTCCAAAATGTATATAATGTTGGACAAAGTCTATAGGCTATTCATCTAATTGTTTATCATCCATTTGGTATTTTCTGTGAACATAGTTGATCCAAGTAAGAGTTGAATGACCACTTTTGTGTGTTGTATGGAGGGGATTGTTACTCAGAATGAGATGGTTTCTGAAATTTCTTTCAATTCTGAGATTTTATTATTCTGGGGTTAATATGTTAAAAAAATTGAGATGCCAAAACAAGAGGGAGTTAGTTGTAAGAAGCTATTAAATTCAATTTCATTCAAATCAATAATTAGTCTTAGAGAAATGCAAAGTTGAGAGATTAGGTCCCTGATTTCATTTAGCTAATTATCTAGTAAAAGAATATATCTATACAAAATGATACATGACAAATTCATATGTGATACAAAACAGCAAGTTCTGAGGCCTCAAAAGAAGGCATGATAATAATTATAGCTGGCATTTATATAGCACTTTAAGGTTCACAAAGTGCTTTACATATATTATCCCATTTTATCCTCCCCAAATCCAAGTATGTAGGTGTTATTGTAACCCTGGTTTTACAGATTAAGAAACTGAGGCAGATAGAGGATTGTGATTTGTCCCCTGAACAAAAGTATGGTTTCAGAAAAACCTAGAAAGACTTTTATGAACTGATGCAAAAAGCTGGTATCCGAGGTGAGATTTGAACTTGGGTCTCACTGACTAGAGGATTAGGACCAACGTTCTATCCATTTTAACTGCCCCTGTCATTAGTAACTGAAGGTAAGATGGTATTTGAGTTAGACCTTTTGGCAGTAAAGGACAGGTAGGAAAGCAATAAGTGAAGGGAGAAGGAGTAAGACATTCCAGCCATTGAAAACAATATGAAAAAAGGCTCAAAGGTGGGAAAGTAAAAGGCATAGTAGAGGGTATATTAGTAGTTCAATTTGGCTGGAGTACAGACTTTGTAGAGGAAAGCAACATGAAAGATGCCTGAAAACATAGGCTAGCAGCAAACTGTGGAGGGACTTAGATCACAGGCAAAGGAATTTGAACTATATAGGAAATGGGCAGCTACTGAAGACTTTTTGGCAGGAGTGACATGATTTTAAGTGTGTATAACAATTCTAAATATACTTTTCTTCTCCTCTGTTCTCTAGATCTACATAGCAGTTGCTGTGTTCAGTTCTTGGGAAGTGAGTCTCTAATAAGTAGGATTAGGTTCCTTTACTCATGGTTAATTATATCACCTCACAAAACACACACACACACACACACACACACATACACACACACCTCGCACATACACACACACCCATTATTACTCTTGGGGGTAAAACTTGTTTAAGGCAGGACTGTCCAAAATGAGGCCCACAGTGAGATTTATGCAGCCCACCTACAAGCACAGAAATTTACATAAATGCTTTAGTAAACGAAGCTGAGCTACCACAGAGCTCTCACTAAGATGGCAAATCAAAATATATTGTCTATTGTTTCAATAAAAACCTAAGGTTGGACAGCCCTGGCTTAAAACAAAGCTTAGGTTTTGTTCTTATCTAAGGTCTCCCCAAAGGGAGAAATAGAAAGGTATTAAATGTATAATACGAATCAACTATGGGACAGCTATTTATTTCCTACACACAAAAGAAATACGTACTATGCACAAGATCTACAAGTAAGGACTGACAGAAAGACTTAAAATAAGTGACAGTAATAAATACTATTATATTCTCCTGAGTGGTTGAGGCATAAAAATCAAAGCTGGGGGCCTGCTAAGAAGGCATTTTGCATTTCTCCTCATTCTGAACTGTTCCTCTAAAGGCATATGTCTTCTAGTAAGCCAGGCTAAGAATTGAGCATATTCTTCTTGTCCTTTCTGATGCAGCAACTACTCCTACCACCAGTCAGTTCCAGTCAAGAGAACCAAGTTCTCCAATCTCTTGAACTCACAAGTTTGTCTCTAGGAGTAGATGCATTCATCTCAGGGATGTTGTTTAATCACCTATATTCAGGAAAGGAAACACAGAGTGGAAAGGCAATCACAAGGAAAGACCATAAGGCAGCTGTGTTCTCGCTTAAGCTGCTCCTTAGGCAGTAATAAAATATTTCTACTACAGTTGGAAGAGGGGAAAGGGCTGCTCTTTTTCCCATTCTTCATAGGATAGATTCAAATAGACCAGACATAATCTGCATTCAGGAAGAGAATAGACAGACTTAGGTGAAGAGATGGTAGTAGGGAGAGAGTAGAGGCAATCTCTTTTTTAAAAATTCATTAACTATATATGATTGTGATAGAATACTATTGTGCTGTAGGAAATAACAAAAAGGATGGTTTCAGAAAAACCTAGGAAGACTTATATGAACTGATGCAAAGTGAAGTGTCCAGAGCCAAGAGAATACTATACACAGCAATAGCAATATTATAATGACAATCAACTGTGAAAGACGGCTATTCTGAGGAATATAATGATCCTCAATAACTCCAAAGGACTAATGACGAAAAATACTATCCATCTCCAGAGAGAACTGATGAACTCTGAATGCATATTGAAGCATACTTTTTCACTTTATTTTTCTTGCTTTTTGGGGGATGAGGGAGCAACTAATATGGAAATATGTTTTGCATGGTCTCATATGTATAATGGGTATCATATTGCTTATCTCTTTAATGGGTGTGGGAGGGACTGGAGGGAGAGAATTTGGAAGTATAATTTTAAAAATGAATGTTAAAGATTAGTAAATTAACATTTTAAAAATCCACTAAGTCATTAGTTCGTTGGCCAGTAAGGGGTCACTTTGTCATCCCAAAGTAGAATCCCTCTGGTGCTATCACATGCGTCCCCAGAGTCCCCACCAGTTTCTAGAAGAGCTTGGAAATGTTCCCACAGGCCCAATCCTACACATACTTCCTGAGATGTAACTTCCAATTTAATCTCAACTACACCTACATATGCACAATTAGTTTGGGGTGTGTAGAGAGGGTAAGGTGATGGTGATCTATTCCAATTTTTTGGAAATTGTTTCAGCAGGTGGCTATGAGGTCCTGTACTAAGATATGTATCCTTGGGAATAGAAAAGAAGACAATGGTTCCAGCTGATTCCAGTTGTGTTGTGGTGTAGAAATAGCTAAGCTATCAGGCTGAACTTTTGAAATGCAAAGAATGTGGGAGATTGTAATCAATTTATCTTTGGCACATCATTGTCCTATTTCTCATTTAGAAGGTTACAGCTAAAAGAACATTAGAAAGCATTGAGTCTAAGGCACCTCTCCCCTCCCTTAATTTTAATGATGAGAAAACTGAGGTTCAGAAGACTATATTACTGAATATCACAGATCCAGTTAACATCAGAGATGTTATTCTTTGGGACATACTGTAAAACCGAGTGGAACATTTTGTACTGTGTGTTTTGCATGTTAGCCTAGTGAAAAGCACATGATTTTCTCCAGGGGTTAATTTACTCTAATTAAATTAACTAGCTGCAAAAGGATATAATGCATGTGTTCAAAGTGTTTCCATTAAAATATGCCATTTATCTTACTATTGTATCCTTGTCTAAAATCTCTACAATCAACTTCCTTTCTACTATCTACATATTAGTCAAAAAGAAATTGTATACATTTCCAGACTACAAGTATTCCATTATAGAAAAATGATGTATCATTTTGCACACATACCAAAGACTGTTGCTATAAAATAAAATTGCTTTTACTTTTCTTCTCTGGACCTCGTTGACCTCATCTATAAAATGAAGGGAAAGATTAGATCATTTCTATCATCCATTCCACTTTATTCTTTTTCAGCCACTGGGGTCCCAGGACAATAAGAGGTCTGGGACCTGTAGAAGGCAGAGTCCATGAGGGCTCACACCGAGTCTAATCGGTCATTACAAAACCCTAAAGGGTGAGTGCCCCGTATAAGGCTTGACAGGCAAATTTCCAGCTCCCACTTCATTCATCTTTAATATCTGTGGAGGCACAAATCTTTTTCTTTTCTTTTCTCTTCTAATACTTTCATTGCAAACTACATCAGCTCCACCTCTCCATAGTCCTGAAAACTTAGGTGTAGAAAAGACTTAATCTTAGCCCGAGGGGCATTCTCCCAGGCTTTTGTTATCTGGGTGAGGCAACTGGGCTACTCAGACTAAAGATCAAGGAACCTGCTCTTTTTTTAGCAATGATTTGCTACATCTAAGTTTTCAGCTGTCTTCATCAAAGCCTTCCAGTTACAGAAAACTATCTAATTCTGGGTTTGATGTTACCAAATATTCTCTAGTTTAGCATGTAAACAAATTTTAGCTGGAACAAAAGAAACTAAGGCAGTCAGGTCAGTGTTCTCCATCCTCCTATCACAAATTCTTGCTTTTACTATTCATGTCTATCAGAAGCAAAGCCTAATTGTTTGGGTACCATATTTTTGTCAGCAGAAAAACCTCAGTTTCTTCATTATTTTATTCAGTATATACTTTGAAGGACTGCTGAACTCAGTTGTTTATTGTGCTTTCACTGCGTCACACTGATATCTTCAAGGACTATTGTCTCTCACATCTTCGCAGAGGTGGATTCCCATGACTGAAATGCTCTCTCCTCACCTGGTTTCTCAGAATTCCCGGATTCTTATAAAGCTTAGTTCATGGATCACCTCCTACAGGAAGCCCCTCTTGATCCCCTTAATTGCTGGTGCTGCTCTCTTTCTCTTCAACACTTATGCAAATATATTTTTCTTTTCACATGTTCTAGCCTTTTCTCAGTAGAATGTATGCTTCTTGAAGGCAGGGACTGGTTTTTTTTTTTGTCTTTATATTTACAGTGCTTAACAAAGTGCCTTACCCATAGTAGTTGCTTAATAAATGGTCGTTGAACCAGACTCTTACATCTGGTTCTATTTCTCCACTCCACTTGCTTCAGGCCCTCTCCACTGTTGGATATTTTATTAATTAGAAAGATATCAATGTGTATTCAAATGAATAAATATAAAGTATGCACAAAGTTATCTGTAAGGGTAGGGACTGTAATTATCCCTACCCTGCTAAACATTGATTTTTTTTTTAAACAGGCGAGAACGTATCTCATCCAATTAGCCAATCAGAGATTGGTGTGAACCAGGCAAGTGTGAATCAGGACTAAGTGTGAACAAGGCAAGTCCCAGAGAAGGAATTACTGGTACCAAGGAGGGCATCCCCAGCCTTGCCCTTGGTCTAAGCCTCCTCCTTCCCACTCCCAGCACTTGGCAAGAGAAAGAACTCATGTACTTTAGAGGACTAGAAGAGTTTTACTTTTTCATCTGCTTCCTAGCAGCATCCCTGGGACAGCAATGATCAGGGCATCTTGCCTTACCGCTCTCCATTCTCCTTTGCTAACTCTTTAGATAGGTCTTATCCATTAATAGTAGGTGTTTCCCCAAAGTCTATTCTTGGTCTTCTTTCTTCCTCCTCTTTACTCTCTCACTTATAAAACTTATCAATTGATGTAAATTGAATTATCATCTCTATTCAGATGATCCTCAGAACTACTTATCTAGCTTTAATCTCTCTCCTGAACTTAACCTAGTCTGCCTCTAACACTTATTAGCTATGTGACCTGGGCAAGTCACTTACCCTCTGTCTTTTTTGGTTTCCGGGTCTGTGAAATGGGGATAATAATAGTACCTCTCTCAGGGTTGTTGTGGGGATCAAATGAGATATTGTAAGTGTTTAGTACAATGCTTGGCACGCAGTAAGTGCTATATAAATATAGCATCTTCATTTCCTTTCCCTGTTGATGGTGATGATGATTATGGTGATGGAAATAGCTTCAGAACCTTTGCTCCACATACAAAATAATTGAAAGAAGAGATCACTTAGATTGGGAAGATCCAGAAAGTCTTCATCTTGGAGATGGAGATCAGAGTTGTAATTGCATTGAGTATGGTAAACAGCTAGGAGGCAAATCTAGAAGAGAGAGACAGAAAGACAGATAGGCAGGACAGGCAGACAGACACACATGCAGAGAAACACACACACAGAAACACACACACACACACACACACACACACACAAAGACAGAGAGAGACAGAGAGAGTGGTGGGGTGGGGGTGGGGGTGGGGGTAGAATCAGGAAAGGCCTTCTGCAGAAGGTAGAATTTGAGTTGTGTCTGGAAAGAGACCATGGAGGTCAGAGGCAGAGATGAGGAGAGGGAACATCCCAACCATGAGGGATAGGCAGCAAAGAGGCACAGTGTCTGGAGAAAGGGTTTCATTAAAGAAGGATAGCAAGAAGGATGGCGTCATTGAATCTTAAGAGAAAAGTGTAAGAAAGGAGCTAATCCATGAGGGGCTTTAAATGCCAAGTGGAGAATTTTACATTAGATTCTGGAAGTAATAGGCAGCCACTGGAGATTATCAACTTACTTTTATTCTGAATTTAACAAGAGTTAAATTAAATGGGCATTTCCATATACATGGTAGAACAGAAAATGAGGATTGCACATGAAACAGTATATCTTTATCACGTAGAGCTTGCTTTCCTTTTTAAGCATGTAACAAATTCATCATGTAGCTTTCAAAACTGTCTGCTTTCTCCTGACATAAATCATCATGGTGCTCTCTTGATTTCACCTGACTTCCATCTTCTACTCTGTATGCCTTCCTCCTTCCTCCCCTTTTACATTAAAAAAATAAATTTAAAAATGAAAGGAAAATTTTTTTATCTAGGTCTTTGTTATTTTGCCATGGTCATTTTCTGGGGGAAAATATCCCTTTTCCACTCTTCCTAATGAATCCTTCCTTGTCACAAAGAAAAGCACCTAGGCAAAACCACCCAATCTGATGACCGAATCTGACAATGTAAACATCCTGCCCTTGCAGTCCCCTATCTCGCTGCTGTAAGGATGGGATATGTCTTGTTTTCTGTTCTTTGGCACCATCAACAGTTTTTCACAGACTCAGAATTTCAACTTCCTTTTGGTATTCTTTACATTCATATAATTTAGTCATTCTGTATACTGTACTTTTGGTGTTACATGTTTCACTCTATATCATTTCACAGGGGCAGCTAGGTGGCACAACGGATACAGTGCTGGGCCTGGAGCTAGGAAGACTCATCTTCATGAGTTCAAATCCAGCCTTAGACACATATTGGTTGTGTGACCCTGGGCAAGGCACTTAGCCTTGTTTGCCTCGGTTTTGTCATCTGCAGAATGAGCTGAGGAAGCAAATGGCAAACCCATCCAGTATCTTTGCCAAGAAAACCCCAAGTGGGGTCATGAAGATTTGCACTTGACTGAAAATGATTGAACAAAAACAAAGTCATTTCACATGCATCTTCCCGTATTTCTTTGAATTCTTTATATGACAAGGGCTACATGGGCTAGGTGGGTAGTGGTGTTGATGCCAGAGCTGTACACATCTATACCCAGGTTTGGTCCCAGGCTTTCTGCCATCTACAGAGGGAACAGGCTGTCACATAATTAATTAATTAACTAACCAGCAAGGGGTGTAGTATATATTTTGACCATTAGAGGATGTGCTTAGTACACGTGAGCAGACTATTCCCCTCCTCCCATTGTTTCAAATTCTTTTATGTACATAGGCAGCTAGCCCAGGGTTCAGGATAGATCTAGAGGTACCACCTAGAATATGCTTGATATTACAAAAATAGAAAATTCTCTCATCTCTGCTCTAAGTCACCATGTCCCACTTTGGGAATCTCCCCATCTCATTCCAAACAGATTTCATTCCTAGGACTGAGACAATTTGCTTTTTAATAGTCATATGATTTAATGAAACATGACAAGCTTGCAAAGCAAAAAAAAGCTGCAAAGAAGCTTTCAACTAGCCAGCTTCAATGAAACTCCTGCATAAGCTCAATTTTCTCCCTTCCACCCTCCCTCCCAGTCAGTAGATGGGGAGGTGGGGAGGGAAGAATGAGGGGAAAGGTTATTTGTTTTCAGAATTTGCTGACTTTGCCTCACCAGGCAAGCTGAGGGAGCAAAAGGAGAAACTCTGAAATTGGCATTGCCCTCTGGTCATTCTCCACCTCAGTGGCTGTGTGGGGAATTCACAGCATGGTTACTTCCTTTAGTCTCATTCCAACCTGGCTCAGTCCATACCACCTGTTCCCATCTGGATACCTGGGTCGCGAGTCGCACTGGCTCCTAATCACCCTTCCCTAGGCTTTAATTCCCTAAGTCTCAATTCTTGCATAGGCTACAGCAGGTAGAAGCTCAGGTCATGTGTGCAGTGACCATGCTCTAAAACGTCAGTCTGAGCATAGCACTCTATTGTTCTTTGTGGCTAGCATGGCCAACGGGAAATGTAGTATAATTTTTTCCCTTTTTTTCTGCTGTATCCCAAAACTTGTCGCAGGAGATCTTAAGGGAAAAGGAATCAAAAAATTAAGGATTTGGGGAAGGGTATGCACATACACAATTCCTACCTTTCTTTTGTTTCACTGATCTATTAGCCCTAGTCATTTTTAAGAAGCATTACAGAGGTCTGTTAAGCTAATATTTCTCTCTTTTACTGCACAATCATATTCCATTTCATTCATCTACAAAAGCTATTTTTTAGCCATTCATCAATTGATATGCACACTTTGTTTCCAGTTCTTTGCAAACACAAAGATAACTGCTATGAATATTGTGGTGTACATCGCATTTTAGACTTGCCTGGGACATGTGCCTACTATTAGGATGGCTGAGTCAAAAGGTATGAATATTTCAGTCACTTTTCTTACATGATTCAAAATTGTTTTCTTGAATTGTTAGGCCTTTAAATTCTCTCATATGAAGAAAAAGTTTTGTTCTATTGGGGCTAGGCTTATCTTTTCCCTTCTCCTCTGGCTATACAGCTCTGGTGTGGCCCTTCACCTGCCTGTCAAACTAGTCACCTCAATAGCTAACCAGTCTTATATAAAGAAAAAATATTTTGATATGATGGTTCTTTTCCCTCTGATTCCTAAGAATTTCATAGTTAATGACTTCCTTCTTGAAAAGGGGAAATTGGTGTTTCCTTCAGTCAAATTCTATATCCTGGCTTCTGGAATAATTGTTCCTATTAAGGGACAAAGTCAATAGTGACCAAAGAAATCCTGCCATACCTTACAGGAAGATTTTTTTTTTCTATGTAGCTCAGATACACCTCTTCCCCTGAAATGCCTGGACCAGAGATTTAGAGTTAGAAGGCACTTAGAAGTAATCTGGTTGACCACCTGCATTTTACAAACAGGGGACCCTTAGTATGAGAGAATAAAAATGCCTTTCATCAGGTCACACAGGTAAGAAGGCACCTGAGCTGGGATTTGAACCCAGTTCCTTCCTTTACTTATGCTTATACTCATATGCCTTCCTGCTAAATGCCCCAGAAAGCAGTTAGAATGAAACAAGCTATTACATACTTAACAGATATTTTGCAGGAAGGCTGAGACTATCAAACGAACTTAGTGCCAGTCTTCTAGGAATTAAAGATTTAAAATAGGAGTTTATAATCTATAATTTACAGTTTGTAAGCCAGGGGCATTTGGAAGCCAGATAACTTTTTTGTCCCCGTAGAGTACTATTTAATACAGTGTTTTGAGCACTCTATACTTAGTGGCTATGTATTGAAGTAATGATTGATTAAATGATAAATAGCTCCCTAGTGGTACGAAGGAGTGACAACCGTGCAGCTTTCAGAGAAACACATTTTACCTTCTGGAAAGAAAAACAAGTCAAGATGATCCTCTAGAGCAATCCCAATGGCCACACACTGAAGGAAAAAAAAAATAAAGGACAGAAGACTCTAAAGAACAATGGATTTGGCGCCAGGAAGACCTTGGTCTAAAGCCTAACTCTGCTACAGACATTAATTTAGTATCTGGGTATCCTTGTGCAAATTATTTCTCCTTCCTTACTAAACCCACTCTCATTGGGCCTTCCCTCACTGTAACCCCTGTGTTGGCACCATTAGTGTAGACCCATAGAGAATACTATGAAGGAGAGGTAAGGGAACTTGTCTTCCATGATGTCTTCCTATCCTCCTTCAGGGGCCCAGGCCTGTATACCACCTTACTTCCACACAAGCCAGCCCTTCCCAGAACCACCTACTTTCTGGTAATTCTTCTTTCCTTTCTTCACTTGAAATAAAATGAAAAATCAGATAATGAAGATGAAGCTTTTTCAAACCATAAAGCACTAAATGCATGTTAACTATCATTATTATTAATTATTATTATGAGTCTTACATCCTGAGTAAAATTATTTAACATATTTATAACTTAATAGTGATCTTCATGAAACAATACTTTAATATCAAAGGAAGAATGAGAAATAGCTTCCATTCTTCTGCATCTCTCAAAAAAGGGTATGGGAACAGTGAGATCAAAAAGAACGTGGACACAAGAATCATTTCAGCCAGGGACTCAGGAAAGACATTTTCTAGGCTCCTACAGAAAACAGATTTCAGGTTTCTATGGGATTATTTGTAAGTTATTGTCTTAATATAGTATTTTGTACTCTACCAGAGGTCATACCATTCATGAATATGAATGAAATCTAACTATGTATAATCCAGGGATACGGGGAACATTGTATTTGAAGTCCTTATAAAATTGGCAGGGTAGAATTTTGTGGATTTGGCTAGTTTTTTCTATGCTATAACCTTAAGTGTCCTCCAAAATGGAAGTGGGACCAAATATTCTCATCCCCCTAGACTCCCACCCGCTGCTCCTTTCCCCCTCCCTTTTAGAAGGTCTAGCTGGCACCTGTAAGCAATAGGTTGTTGCTGATGCATATGGAGTTAGGGCAAATAAAGACAGGTTTGACCCTTTCTGGGGACATAGCCACCCCTAACCCCCATAGTATGTAAGCCAAAGTCATCAGCAGCAACACCTTTAGCATAAATCACAAGATGTGGAAGGTGGCTTACTTTGCAGCTGCTCCTTAGTGTCAGCCAGTTCTGTCTGCCATAAATGAAACTCTCGTGGAAGGTATCCATTTTCATTCTTATTCCAGTTAAGTATCGAATCTTCTTTTTTATGAATTATGATGTTCTCTACAGCAGGTATAATTGATGACTATTCCCTTTTTAATAGCCATATTCCTGAAGAGATGTGCATAGTGCTTTATGTTGGTTCTGGGGGTGCTTAAACATCCTGAAGAGTATGTCTATGATCCTCTATGGACAACTAAACTACTCCTCTATAGTCTGTGATTTATTATATGGAAATCAAAAGGATAAGCTTTGCTTGATTTTTTTTTTTTTTTTGCTACTTCAGATCTATTATCTTGAAATCAAATAGAGGCTTACCCAGTAAGCAATCATTCATTGCTCATTTTGTACACATGAATTTGTTTTTTGGGGGGGACATGAGCTATGATTTCATTGGTTCAGAAAATTCCCTCTAGCAGTGCAGATTAACACCTACTCTGCAATGCATATATAGTCTTAGAGAATTAACTGGAGCTCTGAGAAGTTAAGTGATTTACCTAGGGTTACAAAGCTATTATGTCAGAGACAGGACTTGAACTCAAGTCCTCCTGACTCTATAGCCAACTCTATCTACTAGATAATGCTGCCTCTTAAAAACAGAAAAACTTTTACATAAAATGTAGTGGTGTTACGTGGAGGAAAGATTTGGAGTCAGAAAACTTGATGAGAGGCATGATCAAGTTAATAAACTTTCAACAAGGTCCAATAATTCTTTTTTCCTTTATTATACCAAGAAAGCTAATTCTCTGAGGAGCAGGGCTGAGAAAATATCTGTTACTTTAAAAAAAATCTCAATTATATTGTTTTCTATGAGATGTTACTCGAAGAGCATCCATAAACCAAACCTAACTCACTGTACAATACAGGGAGGTGCAGAAAGCTGTATTGGAAATGCATGAGTTTGAATATCATCTCTGCTACTTACTACCTGTGCCACCTTTGGCAAACCACTGCACTGAGTCTGTGGGTGTTAGATCTCTCATCTGTAAAATGAAGCTTTTGGGACTTGGTGACTTCAAGGGTGGCTCTATGGTTAGATTAGAATTTCAACACAGCACAGGGGCTGAAGCTGCAGCCTAGCTCTATTAAACATTATCACTATCCAGGCAAAAGGAAAAGCAGGGAGCCAGGTTCTAGGAGCTATGTTTGGAATCAGGACATTCCCTGGAGAAATTCCTGTGGTCTTGAAAAGGGAAAGAAGAAAGATAGATCCAGAATAAATAATGGGTTTCATAGGAAAAGTGAATTATTATTAGTTGGAGACTACAACTCCCAGAATGCCACACACTTGAATCCATTTAAATCTCTTTCTTGCTAAAACATTCTAATTCAATCCTGGAAGGATTTGTCTTTGTTCTTTTATTTTAGAAAAGAAAACCTATTGGAAAAATTAGATGCATTTTATAATGCTTTGCCTTATATCTAAGTTATCTGGAATGTGTCAGTTCTAAAATTGAGGAATACTATGGTCTTTATTTTAGCTAGGTTGGGAATTTTTCCTTATAGATACTATATTCTTTCTCTTCCCTTCACCTGCTTCTCTGTCATCTTGGCCTCCTTTTTTTGGGGCGGGGGGAGTTAAGAGACTACAAGTTTTCCTTCTCCATTTGTAATTTTGTCAGTCTATTCTGTTTCTCCAAGATGTGCTTAAGGATGTTTATGATTCTTGAGGCATTTGTGTTCACATATATTGATTCCCCCTGGGCTTCCCTGGGAGACCAACTCTTCTTCCAGAAGAGATGAGCAGAAGGGATCCACACTCTTCTCTCTGTTCTTGTCAGTTAAAAGTGACAACCCTGTTGTATCTGACAACTGGACAGGGTAGGGTGAATTAGTTAATTTCAAGCCTGCCACCACAGACAAGGAGCTTGTCTGTAGTAAAAGGTTCAAAATAAATTGACAGGAGCCATCAATTTCAACTGCGTGGAAAAAGACTGATATCTTAAGGGTTCTGAAATATATCCTTGTATAGGCCAGCATACTAAATTGTTTGCTTGTTTATTTGACCTTCTTCCCCCTGCTCCAGCACCCTGGTAACTATCTGACTATTGCTTTTGGGTACCAAGTTTACATTAAAAAGTCTAGATTTTAACATTATTATTTACACAAAGTTATTTGCTAAGTATTTGTTGATTTGCTTTGAATTTTTTTGCTGGTTACAAACTGAATTTAAAATTGGTTAATTCATTTATCTAATATTTATTGTTTACTATGGACAAAAAATAAACAAGTAAATAAATATCAAGTTATTTTCACCTTTTGGGGAAAAATTCTTATTATTTAGAAGAAATCCCATAATAATGCCTCGAATTTTCTCATCAGTGATCTCTCCAAATTTGGAACTATCTATGAGTTAGTGAAATCCACCATCTTATAAGGTTAAAATTATATTACATTTGTCTTTGGCATCTTTCCTTTAACTGGCAAAGCCTGTTTATCTAACTAGCAGGTAGACTATTAAATAAATTGATGCTTTAATCCCAAATCTACAGTGACTTCTACGTTCTTTCCCTGATCCAAGTGTGAAATATTAATCACTTCCTTCAGATGAAAATAGTATACTGGTGGTGAGTTTAGAAGCAGCAAAGTCAGTTCTGTTTTAACTTATTTTTTCCCAGTTCAACCTATTAATATTTATTTTCTCATACTGGATTCTGCTACTATTTTAAAAATATACACAAATAATAGGTGGTTTTTTTTAATCAGCATGTGGTATGGCATTTAGGATAACTCTTGCTACCATTTCAGGTCATAACCTGCCTATGACTCGATAGATAAAGTTTAGCGAGTTGCCTTACAGGTTAAGAGACTGGTCCAGGGTCAAAGAGCTATTAATTATCTGAGGCTGGATTTGAACCCAGGTGTTCCTGACTTTAATTTAGCACTACCTACTGCACTCTTTAGCACTACTATACTGCCTTTAATTTTAAAATATGAATTTGAAAAAATACATCTTAAAAAAACTTTTATTGCTTCTTGACGTGCATAACATTTGGACATCTAAATATTTCACGTGATAAATATTGGCCCACTGTCTATAGGGTTGTTTGGTGATGGAGTGGACTTGGAATCAACAAGATCTGGGTTGAAATCCTGCCTTATACACTTACTAGTTGTTTGATTCTGGGCAAGTTTCTTGATCTTTCAGTGTCTGTTTCCTCGTCTATAAAATGAAGAAGTTGGACTCACTGGCCTCCAAAACTCCCTTTCACCCTTAAATATATGATCTTATGACCAATCCTTCTATACCCAGTCCCATGTTGATTTAATGGTATATCAGACAATGGGGCAAGGTAAAACATGAGGGTGAATTAAATTCACTCATGATGAAATCATTTCTCAAGCATACAGCCATATTGCTTAATATGTGGGATAAGGGGTAGGGGATGTTACCAAATTCAAAGACTTGGGACCTAGTAACCGATTTTGATTCCTTTTCTTTTATGCCTAACCCCAAATTTTAATACTTTAAAAAACATGAAATCACTCTTAACTAGTGGCATGCTACTCTGTTTTCTATTTTTAAAAACAAGTGGTTATTATATGTGCCACAAACGTCAAGATGAGAAGAGATTTGGTTTGGCTCCTGTAAACTCTTTTCTCCCTTTCTGTTATGGAACTGACTAATTGGTTACAATTTAAGAAGCAATGATTTTCTTTCATCATGTTCCTGTTTTCCTTTTTGTTCACTGGGTGTTATGTAGTGCATCTATTTCATTTTCTGAGCTCACTTATTCTCATTTCTATTTCCTTGTAATTTTTTTTTAAAGATTAAGATCTATGACCTATTAAAGTTTAAAAAGTTACTTGGTGTTGTCCTACATATCCAAAGCTTTGGTTCTACCCTGGCTCTTTCTCAATTATGAAATTAATAACCTGAAAGGCACACAGTTCAACTAGGTTATGTGACACATGAGCTGTTGATGTCCAAATTCAGGCTTTGCATTAATTGCCCACTATTTCAGGAGTTACAAGGATCTAGCTCTAAAAATAGTAGGCTATAAATGTTCTTTTGAGTTTCAAAATGGCATGATTACTTTCCACTCACTGAATACCATATAGCTATCAGATACACATTTGTTTATAGCACAAGACTCATGACACTTTAGTTTTAGGTTCAGCACTCAAATACGGGTCAGTTTGTATCCTCTTCTGTGACCTGCAGACTACTATACTGACCAGCCTGGTCTTCTGTTAGTGTTGGAAAGAATGTTGGATGAATTCAGGGTACCAAATTTAGAATCTAAATCCAGACTCTGTTAACTACCTGTGTGACTCTGTACAAATAACTTAATCTCCCCGGTCCTCTACTTCTTCATCTCTTAAACGAGTTGAGTCAGGAAGATAATTTTTAGTCTGTTTAAATGAAATCCTCTAACCATAGTTGGATCAACAAGCAAATTGTAAAATAAATGCCATTTTTTGCACATGAAAAATTATGTCCAAAGTTAAATGTATTTATAAAAATAGGTCTGTGAATAGATGTTTTTCTATTTTTAGTATCACAAGAGATCCCAAACAATTAAGTAATGTTTTAGAGTTATTCAAGATGTATTGTTTGCCATCATCTTCAGACCACTCAGAGTATACCATAAAGCTTACATATAAATTTTGGAGTTCTATTTCCATTAGTGAGAAGGAAAAATAATGCATATTTTGATGGTTTTCATAAGTATATCAAATACCTTTCATGACTAAAGATTTCTCATTGAAGCAATTTTCATCTCATTAAATAACTCATTGGGTAATCCTAAAATTTTGATTGGGTTTCACTTTCACCATAGAAAGAACTGGTCCTTTGGTCTAACTTCATTTTACAGATGAGAAAACTGAAGCTCAGAAAAGTTGTGATTTGTATGAAGTGAGGCAGTTTGTGCCAAAGAGAAGACCAGAAAGAACCTCCTGATTCTTTCCATTCCCCCATGCCACCTCTCTGCTTAGTATGGCTTGTCTTTGTATCATTATTGGTTGCTAAGAATAAAGAAAAACAACAAAGGGTTTTGGTTACAAATTTGGTGGAGCATGCTAGAATTTTTCAGTATCAAAGGAATTAAGAACATGCAAGTTATCCATATAATGTGGCAGTCCCACTGATCAGTACCAACAGTAAAAAAAAAACCGGAGAATTGAAAAAAAACTACATGAAAACTATTGAAACCTATGAAAAAAGGAAAACTGAGGGAAAAAAAAATCTATTTCCTCTCCATATTTAGATACAAATGTTCATTGAACATATAGACTTAGTAGCCCTTAATTAGGGATTCCTAGTTCATGGATTTGCATTACCACTAAATAATATGTATCCTGAGTTTAAAAAAAGTTAATTTTTCCACTTTGACAAAAACATTTTTCGCTATTCATTGTAGCAACAAATTCTGAGTTTCTTCCATAAAAGGGGCACTTTAATAAAACTACGCAAACACCAATGAAAACATCCATGCAAATTTGTGATACTAGGAATGTAGACAAATAGTGATACTGAATAAAATCCAGAAAGAAAGAACTAACCCTAGTTAAATTCGTTCAAAGTACTGAAATGCAAACAAATGAATAGAATTAAAGAGTAAGGGTTGACTTGCAAGGCTAAATCCCAATTTTGACAATCTAGTAGTTTAAGTTTTAGATTTTCATTCAAATGGGCCACTGTGAAGTAACACTCCAATATTCTCTTTAGTTGGAATATGGCTTTAATCAGGGTAATTAGTGTCTAGTGTGAACTTAGCAAATGGGCAGGTAGAGATAGATAGAAACTTCATGGAGTGTGTGGTTTTCTTTTGCAAGTACTAGTGAATAATAAAATACTGAGTTTCTTAAGAGGATTACAAAAAACTCTAAACACAATTTTACAAAAAAAAAACCCAAAACAAAAACTTTATTTTCCACAAGGAAGAGCAATAGGAAAAATTACCATTCCCCATGTATTCTTAAAACAGAGCCTACGGACATGTTCAGCACCAAAATAAAAAAAAAAGGGAAAAGGAAAAAAAGTACAAATGACCATAGAATATATTCTATAAAGCAAACATTTAATATTGCACTTTGTTTCTTTAACATTTTGGATTTAACTTGTCTTTCCTAATTGGAAAATCAGGAATCTCAAACACTGGAATACATTTATGAATATAATGCTTTATGTCAGGAACTGACCAATACCTAGGAAATAATATAGTAAAGTAATGCCTCTAAACAACAGAGTATAGAAATACTTTCATGGAAAAACAAAAACAAAGACCAAAAACTTTACTTGATACAGTTTTCAAAATTTAAAGTGATCACATTTCTTCATGTGGTCTGGCGCCAATTCCTATTGGTCATCCCTGCTCTCTGTGTAACTTAAGGATTACATCATGTTAAGTATTCCAATGCTATGCATATCAGTAATTGTTCCCTAGTTAGTGAGACAGAAGAGGAAGAAAAAGATAAAGGGGGTCATCTGACAACCCCTCCCCCCCAACAAAAAAAACAAAACAAAAAAACCACCAAATGCCCTTTATGCCAAATAATCCATCAGTTTTTTGGGGGGAGGGAAAGGGGGGGACATTCACAAAATTGTTTAACAAGAATAAAAAAATATTTCACCCCCCCATTTCCTTGTTATCTAGTATTAGTTTTCTTACTGGAAAACCCTTTAACTGAATCACTTAAAACGTGATTCATTTTTATGCTGGGCTTTCTTCACCCTGTCAGCATTTTTCAAACATGAATTTTCTTCCATGTTTTCTTAAAGGCCACTTATGGAAAAGCCTATTTTGTTTTTTGTATGAAATTTTAAGACAGTATTTAACCAGGTCAAGCACCATACCAGAGTCTCTAAGGTTTATAGCCACTTCACTAAGTCATGGGTTAGAGGGTAGGATAGTTATAACACACCCTTCACTCATCAAAAAAATGTTAATTTTGGTAGAAAAAAATTATTAAATTCTTTCGGAAATGGAAAGTTTATATATACTCGGAGAATGTAGGGTTATCAACGATTTTATAAATGCTGGTATGTATTAAGAGAGCTAACTGTAATTGTCTTTAATAAATTATGCTACTGATCTGATCACGTTCCTTGTTTGCCGAGGATGGAAACTTCCTTTCTATAGGTCCTTTGAAGTTTTGTCTTTTTTTTTTCTGTATGAACATAAAGCTGACTTCTAACGAAAAATTGTATTGCTGGTATAGGTTCCTCAGTTCATGGAAACATACCTTCAACAAGAGATAATTCTGCCAGCAATTACTGTTCTGGTGCTGGTCATTTTGGTGGGTTTTTGTTTGCTTATTTGATAATTTGTGTTTATTTAAAAAAAAAAACACCTTATCAAACTTCAATAGACCAGAAAGCAAATAGTATAAACTGAGCCCTTTTAGCCTAACAGTATTTTCTTGCAAGTTTTAAAATATACTTTCTACCAAAGACTTAAAACGTATACGTATTTTTTGGTGATTCAGTTGCTATGTATAAAAATAAATTTACTTTCCCTTCCTCCCTAGTGGCTGAGATACTTCCATACTGTTTGGACGGTAAAAGACATTTCTTAAGAGCAATAGCCCTTATTCAACCCTTGGCTGGTGCCTGCTGATACTGCCTTTATTATTCCATTTTCAGCTCTTGACAATTTCTTCTTCCATGTATAATGATAAAAAGGGAATGTGGGTGGGTTTTTAACTTTTGTGTATGTCCCTTTTCCAAATCTCCTTCCCCCAAAACCAACCAAATAAACAAAACAACAACAAAAGAAACAAAAACAAGAACAACAAAAAATTCAACAGTGCAATAAAACACAAATAGCATTCCAACAGTTTGGCAAGTGATGCGTTCACCTGAGATTAAGTGATTTTAGGCAGTCTGTAACAAAATGCTGCTTTGCTGTAATAGTAGAAAGGCAACACATTCTTAAAATAAATCAAGAAGGTTATACAATCTTGACAGTCTCATGAGTTTTCTCATCTTTTTTTTTCTCCCTACATTGGTGTTTGCTTATCTACTACAGTAGGCTGCAAAACATACAGCAAAAAGGATTGGCTTGAAGGCATTTGATGTTTGTAAATAAATCCACAATTGGATCCAAGCTGAAGAGGTGATAACATGGTCAGCCTAGAAGGACAATTCTGAGCATGTGCTACACAGGTAAAGTCCAGGCTACATTAAATTAAAAAAAAAATGTCAGTGCATTTGTCATAATAAAGTTTTTTTTTCAAAGCTTTCTTTTTGCTCCTTGTTGTGCTGATCACAAGCAAGTTTTAAAAGAGCATCAAGAGTCCGGCATAAATGGAAAAAAAAAAAAAAGCTGTAGTGACACTGAACCGCACAATGTAAGCATTGAGCATGTGCAAATTTTCAAATCAAAAGAAGGAAATTTTCCCTCTTTTACAACGTGGTGTCTTGACACGTACGATCATAGGCTAGAATAAGGCTGCCCCGTGTATGTGCCAGTTTAAGGGGAAAAAAAGCTCACTTCTTCAAGCATGTGGGAGCAGTCCTGTGATGTTGCTATAAGGCTTCAGAAGCATGATCACTGGTGGTTTTGTGTATTTGCCGTTTTCTGGGCAAGAGTAATACCACTTCCTCTGAAAAGGTGTCTCCAAGATACTTCCTCTATCCACAGCTGGGCAGAGAGACACAGTTCTGGATCAAGGTCAACTTATTTCAATCAAGCTTTCCTTCAGCGAGAGGGGCAAGATGGTCTGTCATCTGTTTGTTGATCAGGATTGGGATCGATCTAGAAATAAAGAAAAGAAATACTAAGCTATTTTGAAAATACAAGTGGTACATCAAGCATGCCAATAATGTATCTGGGAAGATACACCTGAAGTTTCTAGTAGAGAGTACTGTTCCAAAAAAAAAAAAAAGAAATTCAGCTTTAGTCTATCATATGCAAAAATTAAGAAAATAAAAAACTGTGAAAACATTTTCACGGACATCATCTCCTTTGCTAAAAACATCATGTGCGTATTTTGCTTTAAGAACTGGCGTAACTCTCCGTAAGACATCAGGAAGACTGTACTTGTGCCAGAAGTGCCCTGGGAGATTGTGGGGGGTGCAGTAACAGTCTCCAAACTAAGCAAAACTGTGTAAGCAGACAGCAGAAGAGAGGGCACACAACCAGTTATTTCTTTTACTAAAGGTCTTCATGGTCAAGTCCTGTCCAATTTCATTTCAACTTGGGACAATCATAAAAGCTTGGAAAACAAGCAAGCTACTGAATTAACCAGGCTATTTCCCCGCTATGTGAGCATGCTTTAAAAGAATAAAAAGGGGCAGCAACTCTAACTTAAGAGATCATATTCTCTTCTGTTACAAATGGTCTTAATATTCTTACACGTTTTAAACACACTATGCCAAGGGGGGAAAAAAGAAAACAAAAATTCTCCAAAACCTCTGTTATGAGGCCATTCCTGAGTCATTAAAAAGTATCACTACAACTCTTGAATTCCATAAAAACAAAAGTTGTTACTGATCCAACTAAAAAACTGCTGAAAACTGATTTTACATAGATTGTGGTACCTGTTAAAAAAGTTCTTGGTACCCCTGCTAGGCAGGAGTCAAATCCAACAGCCAGATGTGAAAAGACTAAAAAATATCCAGCTAAAATCTGACCTGATTATATACAGAGCATTTGAAGGAATATGCTCAGAATGTACCATAAACAACAGGGCACACCTCATATTAACTTTTAACGACAGAAAGTAAGGACAATCAACTTAGTTCATTGAAGAACTATAGTCAATCGATGAGTGAAAATCATAAATCAAGCTGTGAAAGGGCTCTAAATATTAGTGGCTTAATATTAAGGGTTTAGGCAAAAATCTTCCAAGTCCTCAAGATGAGCTCTCATTCTACCAACACCTAAAATACTGGCGTTTCAACACAGAATAGACTGTTAAAGAGAATTATTCTTAAGGGCCAACATTTTTTGAACGTGAGACTGACAACACCAAGTACTGGCATTTTAAAAACAAAAGGAACGAAAACTATTTTTAAAAAAAGTTGATATGCCAACGTCATTAAAAGAATATAATACCATTAGAATAGCTAAATTTTTTTCGTTAGAAAAAACTGCCTGTTCATTTCCTTTGACCACTTGTCAATTGAGGGATGTTATATATGTGTATATGTAACTTTATTATTATATTACTTAAAATACATATTTATTATTTATTTACACTTAAAATTCGACTTGCTGCAAAGATTTTTTTTCCAAAGTTCCTTGTTTCCCTTCTAATTTCAGGAGCGTGGTTTTGCTTGTGAAAAAGCTTTTTGAATTTTATGTGATAATTAAAACTATCCATTTTGTCTTTTGTGGTCCTCTCTTATCCATTGTTTGGTCATGTACTGTTCCCCCATCCATAGATCTGCAGGACAATTTCTTCCTTGCCCCTCTTATCTGTTTATGATGTCACCTAAGTCATCTGGAGCTTATTTATCTTGGTATAACAGAATATGATGTTGGGTCTATGAAGGCAGTACTTTTTTCAGCTTGTATGCGGTCTCAGAAAAATAAACCACAGTATTAGTCTAGAAGGAATGTCATTAAGAAGGCTGCATTTCTTGTAGAAGAATTCTTATTCCATTCTCAAGCCCCAAAGAAAACACTTTTGTGTTATCTGCTGTTTTTAGGAGTTATTCGTCTCTCTCACAGCTTAGAGAAGGGTTGAAGGCACTGAGAGGAAGCAAGGTGTTGGAACTTACCTCTGAATAAAGAGGTGGCGGCAGAAACCGGAACTCCTGAATGTATGCAAACAGTGGTCCTTGGAGAGCTCGCTCAAAATCATCATAGGCACTCATGGGTGCGAGATGGCTCTGCCTCTGCTCCTCTGTGACAACCTCGGCATAGCTGGGTGGTGCTAAAGGATAAAGATACACGCAATTCGAACAGCAAGTTCTTATGCATGTCAAAATACAGAGCATTACAGATAGTATAGATGTTAAAAGGAAAATCTGGGGGTAAACTAGATAAGTAAAAGTGCTGGTGTCTAAAACTTAAGACTAATTGCTAACAAAAAGTTTTGTTACAAAAAAAAAAGCTTCATTTTAAGTTTAAATGCTTGGGCTAGATTGGTACTTAATGGGGAATAATAAATAATTAACTCAAAAAGATTTACATAGTACTTTCCTACCAACTACCTTGTGAAATAGATGCTAATATTATTTTTATACACTCAGAAAAGGAGGCTCCAGGCAGTCGTGACAGAATAATGACGATGATGATAGGAGTTAGTATTTATATAGTGCCTACTATATACTAGACACTGTGTACACTAGACACTAGACACAATATTACCTTATTGGAGCCTCACAACAACCCTTGGGAAGTAGGCGGCATTAATCCCATTTTATAGTTGAGGAAACTGAGGCAAAGAGGTTGGGACCTGCCCAAAGTCATAGCTGATAAGTATCCGAGGCTGTTTTTGAACTTGGGTCTTCCTGACTCCAGACCCAGGACTCTATCCACCAAGCCACATAGCTACTTTGTAGATAATCACACATCTAGCAAGGTGCAAAGCCAGGGTTGTCTGAACCCAGATCTACCATTTCTTAGTCTGGTCTCCTCTTTTTCACTATACCACCAAGTAGATAGTCCTGTTCTACAGAAATTAGGCTGCTGAATCAAGAGCTTAGAAATGTATTAAGCAAATTACCTTCAGGTCTTTCAGGCAGGGATAGACCAAGCCAGTTCATGTTCACACTACACTGGCTGCTGACACTAGATGTCCTGCTACCAAATGGATGTAGAGGAATAGTACCGATGACGAGTGGCAAATTAAGAAATAAGTCCATGGCTCCAGGAATATCAACATAAACCTAAGAGGTAAAAAAAAAAAAAAAAGAAAAACACCAATTAGTGAAATACTGTTTTACATCTCTGGAGGGATGTTGCAATTCAAATGTTGCATGCTTACTTAAAACTGCTATCTAATTTTTATTATAGTCATCTATTTTATATCAGTGGTGTCAAACTCAGGTCACATCTACCCTTTGCTGAATGAGATTAAAATGTAATTAGAAAATGTTTAACAAAATAAAAAAAAATATAATGCAACATAATTTAATCTGTGGATTTCTACATCAACAGCATGGATCCTTATCTATCCTTTAGTAGTCTCCTTCTCTATGTGAGTCATTATAATATGATGAGGTATTTAAAATGTGAAATTCGTAAGCCTCATATAACAAAACTTCATAGCTAGATTGTGTTCTCTCTTAAAAAAAAAAAGCCTAAAAGCAGGCATAAAAGAAGTCTGAAATCTGTGCGTACATACCATGAGTGAATACTCCACCCGGATTATACTACAGTCCAAAATAGAAGGGGAAACTGGTGGAATTTTCAGCAGCCTCCCATTCCAGGTCTCTGTCTTCCCAGATGACAAAGATTCCCCTCGCAAATTGGCCACAAGCTGTTTTACTTCCTTCATTTTCCCTTTGGCATAGAAGGCCTGTGTTTGGTAAATGGCTGCCTTTGGCACCACCATTCGGGAAGAGCAGTTCTCAATTTCAGCAAATATCTGAATTGATTCACCTAGAGTAAAATGCAAACAAATAAAAAAAAAAAAACCAAGGACGATTAGTGGTAAGACAGCTGATAGGAAAAAAATATTTACTGAATTCTCTGACGAACGCTAAAAGCATATGAGGTATTTCACAAAATGAGAAATTTGTCCCCAGAGTGGCAAATTTTAGAGCTAACAGATTTGCACCAATAATATTTATGTCATCTTCTAAGTTCTGCAAAGATCTCTTTACACGTTATCTCACTTATCTTCACAATAACTCTGGGAATAGGTGCTAATATTCCCATCTTACAGATGAGGACATGGAGGCCAAAGAGGCTAAAAGTGCCTTGCCCCAACATCACAGAGCTATTAAGTGTCTAGTTAATAAGATCATGTGAATAGAGAGTACTATTTTTGATGAAAAATTTGATAAGCATAATGTATGCTATTTTACTGAACAGAATTAGGTTTTTAGCTGGGTTACAATCATCACAAATGTATACCGCAAAAGCAATATAGAGAAAATGTTCTTTCATGGGCTAATTCCTGATAACATACCTGGGGTGTAGCCCTTCCTTTCAATTTTGGCACTTAAGGATATTGGGCCTGAGGTACAGAACCAGCAACACAGAGTCTTTTCTTTTGTGCCTGCTTGGGGTGACTGTAGGAAATAAAAAAGAGAAACGCTTAGGAGATGGTTTCATACCATACTGTTTAGAATATGACAAAGATTAGGCTTAAAAAAAAAAAAGTGGTATTTTTCATTACCTAGACACATATTTTTTTTCCATTATTCTTCATTGTGATGATTCTTTTCCATTGAGGCAATACCAATAAATTAAAAATTAAGGTAGATGATTTATTAAGATCATGTAATCTATACATGATTTTGGCATCTCTATGTATAGTTAGAAATTTAAAAAAAAACCCTTTCCACAGTCCATTTAAATTTTCTCTTTAAAGAAAATAATTTGGTTATATTTTCAAAATGAGAGTCTTCTCTTCCTGAGAATTTCCCTTTTCATTTCAATCTACATATTAAAACAGAAAATACAACTCAGTCTTAATAAAAGATGTTTTTATTTTTGGTAAATCAAATGAAGGTTTTGAAGTCAAATTGGAATTTAGGTATCACAGAAAACATCATTAAGATGCTTACTTTTTATATGGAATTAAAAATTGCTTTACGAGACAAATGATCTGTTAATAACCACTATCCTTATGTAGTAGTAATAATGCAATGCAGTACGATTTCTTAAATTTGGTTCTTTTGAAGTTGCAGTCTCTTTATAAGAAACCTTGTTCCTCTTCCAATAAAATACTGGTCAGGGAACGGTTCAAAGGTTTGCTTTTTGTTTGTTTTTTCCCTCTGGAATGACATATTTCATACATAATGCTGGTTGTCTGTTTCTTTTAAAATGACTTAAAAAAATACAACCAAGAGCACGCACAGAATATGCTTGTCATTTCTGAATTTTGGTGCTCTAATAATATGTCATTAATATTTACAGCATTGGTTTTCTAAATATATTGATTATGTAATAAAGATTTTGTCGTTTCGGTGATTATACTTTAGTATTTATATGCCAAAAACCAGGAATGAAGAATTCAGTCCATTCTTACCAGTAATGAAGGAGTGTTGATATCTATATGCTCAAAGACTGTAAATTCCTTCTTTAATTTTACTGGTAGAAGCCAAGGCCTGTGCAATTCGGCTTTCACCCAATAGCGCACACTACCATGTCGGCCTTCGAATGAGGTAGCAAGTGGTCTGTGCAGAACACAAAGGTCAACATATATTATTTTTTATTTCTCTTTCTAATAATTATACATTTGGTCAGAGCATAAGTATAAATATATTGTGCTGTATTGTTTATGTATCATGATACATGAAACATTTTCTGGCAAGAGTACCAGAGGGAACAATCTTTTTTTTTGGAGGGGGGGAAGGTTGGTGTAAAAAAAAATTTCCTGTTATCCAATAGTAGCTATGAATGTTTTACTGTAATTACAGGGATTTTCCTAAAACATGCCATAAGAATACAGTTCTTTTAAACATGTAAGAGGCTACTTTAACTATGAGCAAAGTTATGAAACTGGAGAATAATTCTAAATAAATAGTAATTTCCTTGAAAATGGCTTTTAATAGATATCCCACTTATTCTTTTATTGTGGTTTACTCTGTATGCCAACTAACATGAAGGTATTTTAGTCCAACTGTTTTCAATGCCAGATTTCATTAGCCAAGGGTTATGACCCCTTGTGGTTCTTAG
The DNA here is from genome assembly GCA_028646595.1 of Phalanger gymnotis. Classification (NCBI taxonomy): domain Eukaryota; kingdom Metazoa; phylum Chordata; class Mammalia; order Diprotodontia; family Phalangeridae; genus Phalanger; species Phalanger gymnotis. Next base: position 372,299,205 of record CM053622.1, read on the forward strand.
TTAAGCGACAATAAATTACATATTCAGTGTTGCAAACCTGTTTTGGGTGGCTTTTTTTCCTTCAATATCTTTCGGATCATTATATAACCCCCAGCCCCCTAAATAAAAACACTTTCCAGTGTCTACTTAAAATCTCAATTGCTGATTTATCATCTTAATTTCTGCATCTCAGAACCATATAAGAATATATACATATATACGTATATATCTATCATTTTGAACAGCTTTAAATATCTTTGAATTTTCTATTTTATTTCTATCAAACTATTTGGATAGCCAAAAGTTCACCCAATTCCCACCTAATCTGCACCTTATCTTTTTGCATCAATGCTGTATTAGATTTTTTCCTTAATTTTTATTTTCAAGAACATTTCATCAGTTAAATTGTTTTAATTTGCATAGAATAGAAAGTACAAAACAACGTTTCTAAACCCAAATCTTTGTGATGACATTCTAAAGTTAATTTTAGTTTATTATGGATAATTTATATGATCATTGGTTTTAATTAACTCTATTAACTGAATTTAATTGCTCTATATTGCCTTTATTCTAATTATATTTTGCTTTTCTCTCTAAAGAGATATGCTTTGCTCAATTTGAGGTTAAAAAAATTCTCAACTATTTTCCTTTATGAATTCTCTTTACATGTAGCAATTCAAATATTAAATTTCAGTATGCAGAGATGAGAGTTAAATATTATGGGCACCTGATTAACTTTTATATAAGGTAAGTTTATTCTAAGACAATCAGTACAAGTGCCATTTTTCACTATCTGTGAAATGCATTCGTTACTCCTTTTCTGTAAGTCGAAAAATTATAAAATTCCTTCACATCCCTCAATATTCTTCTTTCTGTTAATAAGAAAACAAGATTAAAATGAATATGCAAATATGAGTTTACTTTTCTAAGTATACTTTTATTACTAATTATTTTCTACCCTCTTACTGACTGGGATGTGTATGTCTTCTACTCCCACTTCAACCTCAGTCCCTCTGCTGAACTGTTTCATCTTGATTTTTTGCGAGTTTCAATATGTGTAGTCACAATTTTCTTTACATTTCCACTTTGTTCCATTTAATTTTCTCCCAAGGCTTTCCTTTTATTGTGATGTCTTGTAAACCTGACTTACATACCTTCACAGAGCCATACAAGACTTCAAAGACAAAGTCTAAGTATCTCATTAATGCTTACTGATCAGGCAATAGGTATTTCTCAAATGTCTACTATGCTAGCACCAAGCTAGGCCCTGTTCAACTCTAGTCTTATTCTCCCAAAATAAACAAAATATTGTGTTTCATACTCAAGTATTGTAACCCTTTGGAAGGTACTAGAAATTCAAATTTTATTTCCACTATTTTATCATTGGAAAGAAAAAATAGCCTCTTAAGTTTAATGGGCTGTTTTCCTATATCAGGTTTTAGTACATTTCCTCAGTAATGAAAAGGGTTTTTTTTTGTTTGGTGTGTGTGTTGTGTTTTTTGCAACTACAGATGTAAAAATGTAGACTATTGAGATTTTTTTAAACTTTAAAAGAATGCTTTTGACAGTTTGGTGAAATGTGGAATTATATATAATACTTACGTCTGTGGAAGCTCAAAGCTGAATGCATATTCATGCCTTCCTGAATGAATAGTGTTGAGGCCTTCTTCTGAATTGTCATCATCTATAAAAAAAGAAAAAATGCCATTCTGTCTTTAAGTATTATATCTGTTGCTATAAATTATAAATACGTGTCTACTTATTCAACATGGCAAAATTTTAATTTAATTCTCCCCTCCCCCAAAGTCTTTTGTCACATTAAGGGCCTATTTTAAGGAAAAATTAAGTTCTTAACCTAGGCACTTATTAGTTTGCCTCTTTTTGCAGAATGGTAAAATGTATGTGAATATAAATTTCCCTATTTCAAATCATTTAAAAACTTATACATGTAGAATGGTCTTTTATAGCAGTGCATTTTTATGTGCTTCCCTGCCCCCCATCTTTAAAATGTGACTTCCTAACTAAAAAAATAATTGTCTCGATAGTTGTTTTTTCTTTATTTCTATTAATAGCAGCAAACAATTTCCAAGCAACTACCTTTTTAATGCTTTCTGACAATATGAAATTATGGAGTTTGGGGAGGAGGCAACTTATAAAACAACTACCATTGTTTAAAGGGAAGGGTCTAGTATATAGAGTAACACCCTTTGCAAAGATGAAACCTAGGGAGGTGTTTGTAACTTTCAGACAAGGAGCTAAGCAGACCTTCCCTTTCATCCGATCCATATTATCTTATTACTAATACACTGTAGGAAAGCCTTTCACCCAAAATGGAGGGGAGTCTGTCTTTGGTCCAAGTGTCGTCCCTACTTTACATAGAGTGATGGCTATAAAGGCCACTTTGCTTTGGGCAGCCAAATTCTAGTGCTGCCCCCCTTGCTATTACTGCACTCCCCTAAATAAACTTATTTTCTCTCCCTCAACTACTTTAAGAACACATACAAAAAATGCTTGGTTCTTATTTTTCCATTTTATCAAAAAGGTAAAAAAAAAA
>CM053622.1:372302237-372360515 GCA_028646595.1 Phalanger gymnotis
AAAAAAACTTACCTCTTTCATGCCCAATTAAGATGTCTTTATGGTTGAAATATTCTACTTCTTCAGTGTAATTCTGTGTATAGGCAGTATTGGATCCAGCATTTCTAGATTCAGTCCAGCGTACTTTCGCATGCCCTCTCGCATGAATTTTGAGAGATTTTACTCTGATTTCCCCAGTAACTTCTAAATTCACTCTTCCTGAGACTGTATCCCCACTAGAATATACAGGGACATTACTGTCATTAAGACAGTCAAAGCTTATTGTCAAACTCTTAACCTTCCCCAGCACCATGATTATAACAAAATCTATAAAAAAATATAATGTAAGACAAAAAAAAAGTCAAGATCACATATAAAATGCGATCTTCACTAAACACTGATCGATGTCTTTGCCGTGCAAAAGGCTTGCAGGCAGGATCAGTGCCTTCTTTACAAATAGTTCATTGAGATTTCTTAAAAAGTCACAGCACTGGAGGCTGCTCACTGCTACTTCTCAGATCAGTGGTCTCTGTACAAAGACGGGTGGCTACAGCTTGCCAGCTCACTTTAAAAGCAGCTTTGTGAAAAACAACCCCACAGAGCATGCGCACGGCTCTGCTGCTTTTTCTTCCCCCTCCCTCGCGTCCCTCTTCCTTTCTGGTACAGTAGGTGTAGAACAGAGGGAAGAAGACTGCTGTAGACGGAGAGCTGAACCTGACTTCTCTTCATTGAGTGTTCCTATTGGTGGGCAGGCTACCGTAAAACTCCAGAAGTGGGATAGGACGCTTTACTACCGAGCAGATTCTAATAGCTGTTGGTAGAACGAGAATGGCAGAGCAGGGGCCACGAGGGGACGCAGGCGGAGAGAAGCTGGGGTGGCAGCTGCTGAACCGCTCTCCCAGGGCTTGCATCGAAGACAGGGCTGAAATGTGCCCACCGGGAACTACCGGAGAAAGACGGGAAGGGGGGAGGGAGAAAGGGAGAAACCTGTTGGACGGGCCAATATTAAAGTGATCTAATGAATTTCAAGAGAAATTGCAATAAAAAATAGTACAACAAACCCAGGCTTAAGAAATATGGTCAATAGACAAATGTGGGGAGGATGATTGGAAACTTTGTATCTGATGCTGTTCAGGGTAGGGAGGAAATCGGCTCCGTGGAGGTGAAAGGAATTCTGTCTTAACATTGAGACTATTGCCATGGCCGAGAGAGAGACCAGCTTAATTTAAGCAGATCTGTGTGCAATAGCAACGGCTTGCCCTCTCCATCTCTAAAACTCCATTGCCACGAAAAACAACCAAATCATTAGGGCTGACCACTTCCTTAAAAGAAAGAGTCCTGTTTAAAGGAACCACCTACAAGCCTTATTTTAAGGGTTTGACATGATGTCCTCAGAGGTCTCCAAGAATTGTCTGGTTTTAAAAAAAGAAAACCTTGGAAAAGACGGGACCTAGTGTTTATTTAGACATACTGTTACAACAAGAACAAAATACTGTAGGGAAAAATAGTGTGGATGTATTTTTTTAAATCTTACTTCTGGATTAGATGACATTAAACGTGGTCTTTTAAAAAGCACCTATGTGGCTTTGAAGGCCTTGAATCTTCAAGGTACAGATTATTGTTGCCATTTTTTTCAGAAGTAAAGAAACACAGCTGAGCTACCAAGACTTCCCTTCATAATACAGAATTCCTGATTTCCTGATCTCTCAGACTGAAACAACATTGCTTAAAAAAACCTAAGTCTTCAAAAATAAAGCTTGGCTCTAATGAAGTCCAAGAAAGGAATAAGCTACTGAGGATATTTACTAAATATGAAGGTAAGTTTAATGGCAAAATATAGAATTTTCCAACTTAAAATGTTAGTCTTCCCCCCCCTTTTTCTTATTTTCTGCATCTAACTAAAAAAAGTGACACCAAAATAATAATACACTTTGGTTATCTTTCCTACACCTACATTTCTACATTTTAATTTTTTTTTTTTTAGTGTAGCATATCAGGATAAATTGAGTAAGTCACAATGAAGTCAATGTGTTAGTTCTGCTGGCTACTTTGTAAAATGCCAAAATAGCCTACAGTTGAGCTATGATAGCTTACTTATTTCTTGTCTCTGGATCTTGGCTATGCATATATTAGTATTTTTCTGAAGTATAAACCATTTAAGAGCCAGGGACTAAGACTTACTACCATGATGTGGAAAGAGAGCACTGGTTTTGGAGTTCAAAGGACCAGAGTACAAATTTTAGCTTCTCACACATCGTGACTTTGGCCAATCTTTTAAATGCTACGGGCTTGAGATGTCTGGTCTGCAAAATGAGGGAATCGAAATAGATAATTTTTAAATTCCCATGCAGCTAGAGATCTTTGTTTATGAATTTTATTGTTCACATGACTAAATATCTCCTCTGACCTAGGACAGGATGCAGTGCATTGATGGAGAAAATTACATGGTATAGTGGAACCAGCGTACCAGACAAAGTCAAGACACCTAGGTCAGACTCCTGGGTTCTATCCTCAGTAACTGTGTGGCCATGTATAAGTCACTAAACTTTTGTGAGCCTGTAAAATGGGACTGAAATGTCTATGCTATCTGCTTCATGGGTTTTTTGTGAAGAAAGTGTTTCATAAACTTCAAAGTTTACAAACTTTCATAAACTTTCAAAGTCTTAATAAATGTTTGTTGAATTGTTGTTAATTTGGACAGTTATGTTTAGAATAATGGGTCTGTTTTTCATAGGGGAAAAAATGTATCTTCTCTTGGTTGACACCTGGTGGAAATTCTACGGATCTTATCAAATCCTTGGAAGGCTAGCCTAGTTCTGGAGCACAAATAATACTTGTGTTTCCCCGCCACCTAGTGGTAAAGCTGTTGAACTTGCCAAAATGCCTATTCATCAGCTTCCTCAATATTAAATGCTTTTTAGTTCAATAATGACAAAAAGAAGTACCGTACACTATGAGAAAGACTCCAAAGCTAGCTGCCGCTTTACATAATTAAATAAAATTTATCAATAGCGAGATGCTTCAGAGCTTGTAGAGAAATTTCTTCTGTAAAAATACAGATTATTTCTGAAAACCATGCATTACAAGGCTATGGTTAAAATCAATTAAAAGAGAGCCAGAAACACCCATAAGTGAATCAGTAAACTGTCTTTAACATATGTCTTTAGCATATATATAATATATATTTATGTAGTTTATAACTTATTCTTGATTTCATACAATCTCTTATATTTGATGCATTCAGATTTAATAACTTATCAATATTTCTTTTTATTGTTTTTGTTTTGTTTTTTGAAGGTAGGAAGGCAGGGCAGTTGGGGTTAAGTGACTTGCCCAAGGTCACACAGCTAGTAAGTGTGTCAAGTGTCTGAGGTGAGATTTGAACTCAGGTCCTCCTGACTCCAGGGCCAGTGCTCTACTTACTGTGCCACCTAGCTGCCCCCCAATATTTCTTTTTAAATAAGGTGGGTAAAGGCTTATCAATTTTGTTAGTCTTTTCAAAGAACAATCTTTTAGTTTTGTTTATTAGTTCTATAGTATTTTTGTTTCCCAATTTATTTCTCCTTTATTTTAAAATATTTTTTATTCTGTACTTATTTAAAGTTTATTTATCTATTGGGTTTGCTGATATCTGCTGGTTTCTCTTTTGTTTTGAGGGTTTTTTTGTTTATAAAAATACTTTTAGTAATGCTAAAGAAATACTAAATTACTATTTATCACTTCTCCACTAACACTTTATTTTAACCCCTGAAAGATTTTATGCACTTACCTTCAGGTAAACTTTTATGTTTTTCGGGTAAGAGACTTTAAATGAATTTTAGTTTTGCTTTTGCTTCTCTTTCCCCTTGTTCCAGGGTCTAAAACTACAAAATCCCAATGCTTCATTCAGAACCTCTTTAAAATCAACGTCTACTTTTCTATTTCTTGTGAAAAAATTTTGTCCAAAATTTGGATGTTTTCTCTTATGATTATCCATTTATTTTTTTCCTTTCAGGATTTCTTGCCCAATTTATCCACCATTTAGTCAGTTTAAAATGCCGCAGTCAGAATAATCTTCCTTTCCTATATTATAATCATTATGTTATCCTTCTCAAACAGCTTCACTCGGCCTTTTTTTTTTTTGCATAAGTTTAAGCTATTCCTACTTGCCACCGAGGCTTTTCCTCTGCTGTACCCCAACTTGAAACTCATGTGTCATCTCCTCCTACTCATCTGCTAACTCTCCATACTCTTGTCAAGCCCATCTTTCTGCCCCCTTTGTTAACTTGTCCCACTGTTGCCTCTATGCATGGTTACATGCTGCTTCCCATCCTCTGAACAACCTCCCACTGCTGCAAGTTACCTCCTTTCTCTTCAGAAAACCCCTTCTCTAAACTCACTTCTGGCCAGCAAGCTGAAAAAGGAGAGGTTCCAATGAGATAATGTTCACAAAACCCTTCACACAGTACATAGCAGGCACCATCTAGATGCTTATTCCTTTTCCTTCCTCCCAGTCTAGATTGCAAACTTGCAGACGAGTCCGTTTAGACAAAATAATTATTTTTTCCTTTTTTCTGCTTATTCAGAAGACTGAATGATGAACAAAGCTTAATAAATTTTATTTTAAGTATCTTGGTAGAAGTGGTTTTTATAATCAAAGCTGAAATATTTGTGAAATATTTATGAATTTATTAATAAAAGAGCAATGTGAGTTGAGGGGCTCTTAATTTCTGTTCCCCTAAAGTTCTCCTCTGGTAGGTCATACAGTAGGTAGAGCACTGGCTCTTAAATCAGGAGAACCTGAGTTTAAAGCTGGACTCAAACACTTACTACCTGTGTAACCCTGGGCAAGTCATTTAACACTGTTTGCCTCAGTTCCTTATCTGTAAAATGAGCTGGAGAAGGAAATGGCAAATGATTCCAGTATCTTTGCCAAGAAAACCCCGAATAAGGTCACAGAGAGTCAGGCATCATTGAAATGACTCAACAACTACTACTAGCTAAAATTTTTATAGCACTCTACAATTTTTATTTAATTTGATCCATACAACAACCCTGGGAGGTAGTTGTTATCATTATGCTCCTCGTTTTATGATTGAGGTAACTGAGGCAGAGATTAAGTGACTTGCCCAAGGTCACACAGCTAAGTGTCTGTGGTGAAATTGGAACTCAAGTCAGCCCAACTCCAAGCCCAATGTTCTATCTACTGCATCACATAGCTGCTCCAGATAATGCGATAATGCATGGCTAATGACAGCATAAAATATTTTTTGAGTGGATCTGTGATTTTGTTAGTATAGAAAACTTCCAGTGAGGAACTTCCTTCAGCAAGGCAAATTGGCATCTTTTCTGCCATTTCTCATCTTAGAGAATAGTAGGGCATGGAAGAGTTAAGTGAATTACCCAGAATCCCATTGCCATATGTCAGCTGTGTGGCCAGAGTCTAGGTTTTCATTTGTAAAACTTGTTGGAGATTGCAGAGTACCATATCTAAAAAAAATATTAAGTAGAAGCTTTGGCAGAACTACTGCCAGTTGTTATATTCAAGTCTTTTAAGATTATGTTAGTGTTAGATATTATTATAGAGAAAGACAGAACTCTGACTTATTTCATGCAAAAACCACCCAAATTGGAGATACCATACTAGGGGCTGAGATGTAAAGAGCCATATAAACTCTTCATTCCTCCTTGCTAGGAGTTCAAAGGCAGAATTTTGTCTTGTAAAGTTAAAGGTGGGATTGTATACTTGCATATTTCTTGATTGCATTGTTCAAGAGTTTTTATGGCTCCAACTTTGGGTGTCTTCTACAAATTCAACAAATGTTAAGTGTTTATACCTGTTAGACCTCTGAGGTTGATGTTGACTTTATGATGAGAATAGTTAAAATTTTAACTCAAGAGTTAGTTCTGTTTTTATTCTTCCTCATTAAAAAAAATTAAACCTGGAATGATCAACTCTTCAGTGGCTTGAGTAACAGGTTGTGAACAAGATACTACTTTAGGGAGTCCTGGGAGATCCTTGAAGGAGGCTCCGGTGCCATCTTCCCTTCCTTTCTGTAAATTACCATGAATAGTATCAATCCCCTGCCATGTGCTAGGCAGTGTATTTAGTACTGGGGATCCAGAGACAGAAAAGAAGCACTCTTTGCCCTCAAGGATCCTATTCTACTCCTTCAAGGGAAACAATGCACATACATGCACACATATTACATGCATGCATGCACACATACATATACACGAATATATCAGTGTATATGAAATATTTAAAACGTGATTTTTGTAGTGAGGCACTAGCGACTGGGGGAATTAAGAAAGGCTTCATGTAGAAGGTGCACTGGAGCTAATCTTTGAAGGAAAGTAGGGATTTTTCAGAGGTAGAGGTGAGGATTAAGTGTATTCCAGGCATTGGGGATAGCGGTTGCAAAAGCGTGGGGTTGGGAGGTGTGGCTAGGTGGCGCTATAGTGCACACAGAACGCCTAGAAGTGAGGAACACCTGAATTCAACTCTGATCTCAGACACTAGCTCCTGTTTGCCTTAGTTTCTTACTCTGTAAAAATGGGGAAAATATTAGTACCTACCTCGCAGGGTTATTGTAAGGGTGAAGTGAAGTACTAATTGTAATGTGCTTAGCACAGTGCTTTGCACATAGTAACTGCTATATAAATACCATAGGCTGCTATATTAAGACAGCCTAAGGCATTCCTTCCCCACTCCCTTCACATTCCATCCTTTCCCCCTTAGTAAACACTATATAAATGTTAGCCATTTTCATTATTATGAGGAACGACAAGGCCAGGATGGACAGGCATAATGTGTAATAAGTCTGGAAAGATAGGTTGAGACCTGGGGTGAAGAGATTTAAGAATTTTAAATGCCAGAAGATCTCTAGAAAGAGAAATGCCAAGCATAATCGTTTGTATGTCATCGTAAAGGCTCAGAGAAGGGACGTGTTCTACAAGTCCTAGAGCAGAAGAGCTGAGATTTGTCCCCAGAGGCTTTCACTCTTCCTTCTTCTTCCACCCCCACAATCAGTTACTAAATCCTGCTAATTCTGTCTCTGCATAATTTATTGAATCTGTCCCCTCCTCTCCATTCATAGATCCATCACCCTCGCTCATGCTTTCATCATCTCTTGTATCACTGAGGAAAGAATAGAATATGAATTACCCATGATGCATACCTTCTCCTAAACTTAAGTTTTCTAGACCAAGAATTTGGGCATATTTTAAAATAATTGCATAGACATTCAAAAGGCTTAGGTTACTGTGAGTTATGCTTGGTTAATGTCTGTCAAATACTTTACACGTGCTGTGTAGGTAAATTCATAAGATGAGGAGAAAAAATATTTATTTCAAAAGAACATATAAAAGACCAAAAAAAAGCAGTAAATCCCTAAAGACTTATTCATACACACTTATCTCATTTCATCCTTTCGGCTGTGCTGGTATAATCAATTGCAGTTCATTGAAAGTGACTTTGAACCTTGGCTCTGGCCCTTGCTAGCCATGAACAGGCCACCTCCTGACCTTTCTGGGGTTGATAATACTTGTGCTGCATTGCTAACTTTGTTGTAGTTGTTCCTTCTTTGTTTCTGAAGAAGACCAGTGACATTCCAGTATGGGAGTCAGGATAAGGTGTGTTCTTATTCAGCGGTGGCTGATCGGTCCAATATGCGTTTGAAAGGCACCACCACAGATCAGGCACAGCTCACTCCGTTAGGACAAGTAGAATGGAAGTGGCCCTGGATTTGTGCAGCTCAGGTTTTCTTTGTGTTTTTATTATTCTGCTTTGTTCATGGAGTTCAGTGCCTTCTTTGATGCAGGCATGCCATGCTGGGGGCAAGGTGGTCCTATGCCAGTGTTTCCTGTCTCACAGTCAGTATTAAAGTTCTTCAGAGATAGCTTGAGAGTGTCCTTTTACCTCTTCTGACCAAGATGTGGGCCCTTATCTTGAGGGAGTTGTCCATAAAATAACCTTTTGGGTAAGTGTGCCTTTGTCATTCAAACAATGTGGCCAGTCCATTGGAGTTGTGCTCTCTGCAATAGGGTATGAACATTTGGCAGTTCAGCTCTAGAGAGGACCCTAGTGCCTCAGTGTTTGGTACCTTATCTTGTCAGGTAATGTTCAGGATCTTCCTGAGGCAATTCAAATGGAAGTATTTCAATTTTCTGGCATGGTGCCGACAGACTGACCAGGTTTTATAGGTGAGGCAGTACGGCAGCTCTGTAGAGCTTCAGTTTGGTAGGCAGCCTGATACTTCTCTCCTATACTTTCTTTTGGAGCCTCCCAAACACTGAGCTAGCTCTGGCAGTATGTGCCTCATCATCTATGTGGACATCCCTGGACAGTGTACTGCCAAGGTAAGTGAAATTATCCACAGCATTGAAACGTTCTCCATTTGCTTTAACCTATGGTTCCACATATGGATGGTGCAGTGCTGGCTGGTGAAGAACCTCTCTTTTCTTGGTGTTAACTGTCAGGCTAAAATTGTCAGGCAGCAGAGAATTGATCCATCCTCTGTTGCATCTTGGCCTCACAGGATGCATTGAGTTACACAATCATGTGTAAACAAAAGGTTGAGCACCAATTCCACTTCCACTTTAGTCTTGGCTTGTAGCCTTTCCAAATTAAATAGTTTACCAGTTGGGAAGCTGACCTTGATGCTGCTTTCATCCTCATTGAAGACATCTGACATGGTGGAAAACACCAAAGCTCATCAACATTGTATGCCCGTTTCACGATGGCATGCTTGCACAGGTTTGCATGAAGGATAATGCTCTTATGCTTTCCCAGTCACCAGCAGAATGAAGCAGGATCGTGTGCTTGTTCCCACACTCTTCAGCATGATACTAACCTTAAAGTGCTAAAGAAATGCAGATTAATCACTATTATCTGCTTCAAACCCCATGTTTAGTTTCATCTTAATTACATTACCTTGCTGCTAGTCCTATGGCTAGATTTTTCACAACTCCATCTATCCACATTTATCCACCAACCCAGGTTAAATGGCATAGATTTAAAAGAGAGATAAGTGATAGGAAGAGATTGAAGGCATTAGGGAATTATTGAAACAGTGGACTGGAGGAGTTCATTTGCTTCCTGTGTCCTTTCTTCTTGTGACCTAATCCACATCCATGAGGATATTTGTGAGTACAAAAACATACTAATAGGGCTAAAATAACATGAGAAGTAAAGAAATATCAGTGCAAACATGGTGTTTCATCTATCTTTTCATTTGCTCATTTTACAGACATTATTCTCATTCACTTAGAGAGAAGATGGCGACAGAACCCAAGATGACTAACTCACAGGAGGTGGGTAGTTTGATTCTGGCACTGACTTTGTTTCTAGAACTTAAAAGAAATAGGATTTTATTTCATGAATTAAAGAATTATGGTCTTCCATTGCTTTGGTCTTCCTGGTTTTTTAATGCAAATATGTATATTTGTCTCTGAGATTATCAACTACATGTAGAGTCTTATAAACATGTTAACCTTATTCAAACCGTAGAGAGAGATACAAGTGGAAAGTAAGGGCCATAAGTGGTACTTGTAATGTTAAATTTTTTTTTTTACTCTAAACACCAAAAAAGGGAATGCGTTTCCATATAAACAACAGAACACAAAGAGGATATTCTGTGAAACCAATGAATCTCTATTTTATGCCATTTTCTTTTCTGGTAAAAAGTATATAACAAATTCTGCCTCTTACTTTCAAAAGTATCCAGCTGAAAGAAAGAGGGGGAAAAACACTTTTGTATTAGCACATACAAGCAAAATAAACCCATACAGAGGCTATGTCCAAAAATATATATCCCTTTACTTTATGTCCATCACCTCTCTTATCAGGATGTGAGATTATCCACAACTGAGATTATCCTTCCTCTTAACACGCAACAGTTCCCCCACCTCAGCATGTTTCCCTCAACAAACTAAGTAAACAGGCTTTTATTAAGCGCATTCTAAGATGCCCAGAAAAGCAAAAACAAAAAACCACAAAAATCTAACCAAGTCCCTGCTCTCAAGGAACTCGCCCTCTAATGGAGAAAAAAAACCATAAATAACTGTACAAACAAGATACATGCAGGGTAAATTGGAGATAATCTCAGAGGAAAGGCACCAAGATTAAAGAAGATTGGGAAAGGCATCTTTTAGAAGTTGAAACTTTAGTTGAGACATGAAGGAAGTTAGTGAATCTAGGTAGTGGAGATGAGGGGAGAAAGAGTTCTAGGCATGGGTCCATTGAAAATGTCAGAGTTGAGAGAGAGGGTATCCTGTTGGGGAGTAACAAGGAAGCAAGTGTCACTGGATCGTAGATTACGTGGTGAGGAGTAAGGTGTAAGAAAACTTGAAAGATAGGAAGGGGCCGAATTATAAAGGGCTTTAAAAATCAACAGAGGATTTTATATTTGCTCCTAGAGGTAAAGGCAGCTAGGTGAAGCAGTGGATAGACACCCCCACCCCCACCCCAGGAAGACATCTTTTCCAATCTGGCCTCAGGTATTTAGTAGCTCTGTGACCCTGGGCAAGCCACTTGACACAAATCCAGTTTGCCTCATTTCCTTATCTGTAAAATGTGGTGGAGAAAGAAATGGCAAACTACTTTGTATCTTTGCCAAGAAAACCTTAAATGGGGTCAGGAAGAGTCAAACACAACTGAAATGACTCACTGACAACAACCTGTAGATAATAGAGTGTTTATTGAAGGGGGAGTTGGAGAGGAGGGCATGATATGATCAGACCTGTGATTTAGGAAGATCACTTTGGCAGATGAGTGGAGGATACATTGGAATGGGTTGAGACATGACATGAGAAGACCAAGCAGCAAGGTACAGTAATAGTCTAATGCAATGTTCCAAGCTGAGTTTGAGGTATTTTAGTACTAAACTCTGTGTGTGTGTGTGTGTGTGTGTGTGTGTGTGTGTGTGTGTGTTCAACCCTCCTTTGTCTAGTTTAGATAAGAGTGAAGTTCATCTGATGCCCACTCTCCCTTCCTCCATGTTTATATACTCTTCATGCATTCTAATTATAGAAATAGCAAGTTCTGCTTTCTTAGTATATTCCTTTTAATCTCCTTTCTCTTTCCCCTCCTAAAATCCTCCGAACAGAACCAATTTACTGCTAGGACCTCTATTTTTTCTTATTTAACTCCATTAGTACCCTTAAAAAACATTAAGCTTCTAAAGGGACACTTGTTTCTTGTCCCCCTCATCAAAATGGATATATTATTTCTTATAATTGCTCAAATAAATTTATCTTTCTATGTTTCTTTGGATGTTTGTGTTTGTATTTTAGAGTTCTTATTTAACTCTTTTTAGCAGCAATGCTTGAAAGTTCTGTTTCATTGAAGGTTTTTTTTTTTCCTGTAGAGTTATACTCAGCTTTGTGGCCTAAGTTTTTCACAGTCGTAAGCTTTTACCATTTCCTTTTGAAATATTGTATTCCAAGATCTCCTCTTGTTTGAGGTTGTAGCTGACAGGTCTTGTGTGACCTTGGTTTTTGTTCTTTGGTACTTGAATTGCTTTTTCTGTATGCTTGGGGTATTTTTTTTCTTTGAGCTTTGGATTTTGGTGATCACATTTGTTGACATTTCTGACTCTCTTCATTTTAAGGTTCTTTTTAGGAGATCATCAGTGAGTTTTTTCTATCTTTACTTTGTCTTCTAGTTCTACCAGATCTAGGCAGTTTTATTTATGGCTTCTTGAAAAATGATGTTCAGGCTTTTTTAAAACCATAGTTTTCAGGGAGTTCATTGTTTCTTAATCTATCTTAATGTAACTCTACCTTCACTCATTCTCTGCCTCAACCCCTACCTTCTTTAATTTATTGCTTTTCCTTTCTTTTATTTATTGAATTCTTCCCCTCTTTCTGACCCTTTTCTTTCCCATTTAATTAAAAATTCCCCTTTCTCTCCTGCCCTTCAGCTTTTTAAAAAAATCTTTTTGCTCCTTCTGTTAGAAAGGATTTCTTTAACTTGTTCTTTTCATTACAATTCTACCTTTCTGTCTATTCTAAACTTTAATTCTTTGATTCATGATATTTATGCTTATTTATTCCTCCTTTAGTTTGTTTATGCTCATGGAGGTAAAGCTTCTAAAGTACTAAGTTTGAGTTTCCCCTTCTATTTATTTTCTGCTGTTACTTTGTAGATTTTAATCCCTCCCCATTTTTTCCCCTATGTCCTTAATTCAGCATCAAATCCTGTAGGAGGTAGTGAGGATATGAACATTACTGTATGGTAGAAATTTCCTTAAATCTTGTCTTTCCTATTTGCCAGGAAGTCTCCTCTCTTGGTCCATATCTTTCCACCCTCTGGATACTAGTTGCCCCATGTTGTTCCAGTTCTCTTCTCTTGAGATGGGAGATGTTATCCATGGAGGCACAACACTCTCAGAGGAAGAGGGAATCCAGTAATTCTTAAATTATCACTCCTTAACTATTTTCCAGGGAAGTTATTGTTGATAGTAGATCTTTTATTTTCTTTTCTTTTTAAAAATCTTTTCATTTTTTTCTAATGTTTCTTGATCTTTCTTTGATTTCTTTTTGATTTATTCTAGTTTTCAGAAAGCCTATTTCCTGTATTCAGTTTCCTATTCTTTTTATTCTTTCTTTCAGTTTTTATTTCATTTTTCATTTCTTGCTTCATTTCTTCCAAGTATTCATGCAGTCCTTATAAAATATCAATTTTTTTTCTTTAAGTCTTTGTTTGAAGTTGTTATAGAATAGTTTTTTGAAGAATCTCTAGATTTGCAGCAATTTTTTTGGTAGCATTTGGCATTTTCTGTGATTTTCTTCTCTCCAGCCAGAGTTGGGCTCTGCTTCCTGCTGTACTTTTGGGTGATGTGGTCTCACCTTTGGTCCCTTGGATTCTTGCACTGACTCTGTACCTTGGGATTAAGATTTGAGGTTCGGAGGACTGGATCTTCAGGGTATTCTCTTCAGTTTTAGGACAGTGTTAGGAGCCTTACAGCCCTTGGTCTGAGTGCTGCAACGTTGTGCTAATTAGCATTTTATGAATGGTTGCTTCTGCTCCCTGAGACTTCTAAGATCCCTACTCTGAGGCTTTCTGACCACTTTGGGATTTTTTGATTGGAAGCTCTTCAAATCTTTCTGACTTTGGACATAGAGCCTTGTAGGGTGCAGTTCCCCTCTTGGGTGGGGAGGCTATGTTGTTCTGGCCATCTTGACAGGAAGTTATACTGATAACATTTCATTGTTGTTGTTGATGTAATATTATATTTGGTTTGCAAGTCATGATCTACCTTCTAACTCTCCCATACTCACCCCCTCTCTTGCCTCAATTGAGAACATTAGAAAAATATAACCTATTACAAACATATTTAATCAATCAAAATAGATTTCTACATTGGCTCTGTCCAGTGGAATTACTTTTTGGAATATCACATTCCAAATTTTCCACTCCTTTATAGTGGTGGCTGCTAATCTTATGGGATCCTAATTTTGGCTCCTTGCTACTTTTTCTTTCTTTCTGTCTGCTTAAGAATTTTCTGGCTACAAAGAATTTTTTCTTTGATTTGGGAGCTTTGGATTTTATCTGTGATATTCCTGAGAGTTTTCATTTTTTTTTTCTTTAAGAAGTGACGGGAAGATTTTTTCTATTTCTACTTTATACTCTGGTTCCAAGAGATCTGGGCAGTTTTCTTGTAACACTTCTTGAAATAGGATGTATAGGCTTTTTTTTTTTTTGGGTCTTGGTGTTCAGATAGTCCAATGATTATTCAGTGTTTTGTCCTTAATTTATTTTCCAGGTCAGCTTTTTTTCTTATATTTTCTTCTATTTTTTCAGACTTTTAATTTTGTTTTGTAATTTATTTGTTGCTTCATAGAGCCATTGGCTTCTATTTGGGCCATTCTAATTTTCAGGGAGTTAGTTGCTTGTAGAAAGTTTTGTACCTCATGTACCAAACTGTTAATTCCCTTTCCAATTCTTTCTTTCATAGTTCTTATTTCCATTCTAATTTTTTCCCTTAAGTGTTCTCATTCCATTTATTAAAAAACAAAACAAAACAAAAACATTTTTTAACTCTTAAAAACAAACCAAAAGACCCTTGCTTCATCTTTTGCAGGAATTCTAGTTGAAACTGCCAAAACTGTATTTTTCTCTTAGACTTTGCTTGTAGATGTTTTAGAGTCATTTTCTCCTTTGGTGTCCATGTCTTGAGCATCCCTGCCACCATAGTAATTCATTGTAGTAGAGTTCTTTTTTTGTTTGTCCATTCTTCCAGATTACTTCCTGACTTTTGATTTGATGTGAGGGCTGAGCTTTGGCACACTTAGGGAAGGAAGGTCTAGGATGGTCCTATTGCTGCTTTCTTGGGGTATTGAGTGTTATATTATTCCAAGATCTTAGGGACAGACTGGTAATCTACAAGCTTTTAGTGCTCCCAAAATATTCTGATGCAGAGCAAAGTCTTATTGCTACCTCCTTGGTCTCAGTTTTTCAAGTTTCAGACTTGGGTTTGGGTCTAAGCAACAGTAGACTGTTGCAGGACTCAGCCCTATCAGCCAGCTGGAAAGCTCTGTTGGTTCAGTGACAGAATTGTAGGATCCCCCTTGATCTCAGATCTCTGCCTTGGTTATTCCTCTGCCAGCTGAGCTTCATGCTTTAACTGAGATCCTGCTCTGTGCCTGGAGGCTGAGCCACACGTTGCTTCCTCCTTTTTTCGGGACCTTTCAAATCAGAAGGCAGCTCCCCTGAATAGGAACCCTTCTCACTCCAGGAAGATCTCTTCTGGATCTTTTTGGAGGAGTTTCTTGAACAGAGCTCACGGCACTGCTTATTACCACATTTCTACCTTGGCCCCACCTCCTCTATTCTACTAACATTTTAAAGGCTAGGTTGAATTCTGGTGTTGGTATTGATTTTGACAATATTTGTAGGATTCAAATCAGTTAGCTCTATTCTTTGGCTCTTTGGAATACCACTGCAGTAGAGGATTTAGACTAAATTATTTCCAGCCCTATTTTTCTATTAATTTAATGATCCCCTAGAAAACCCAGCGTAGGGAGTTGAAAAAAAAATCTTTCATCATCCATATTTTGTTTTCTTGAAAGACCTGACTTTTTTCTGTGAAAAGTTTTGGTTGATGGTCACAAGGGATAGTAGTCTCTTAAAAGCATTCATTGTGCTAATGGTCTGTTAATTTAGATGAAGTCGTAGGTTTTTCCCACCCTGTGTCATGGAGCCCTAGCACACAGGAAGGAGCAGAATTGTAGACTTAGGCCTTCATATCCTGAAATGTCTAATGAACTTTACAATAAGCAACAATAAAAAGGATTCATTTTAAACCCACTATAATATTTTTTTGACATGTCATGATTTCAAATGGTAAAGTGTCATTGGAATTCCAACCTTTTTTTTCTGATCAAATTCTCATTTACCTAACTAAAAATTCATATCAATGTCTTTAAGTAGTTTTTTTTTTTTTATGTTAAAGAATGTGGCCCCTTGTTCTTATAGTAAGTAGTATCCTGAAGCTTTTACCTGAAGAGACCTCAGGCCAGCTGCTGACCCCCTTCACCTCCATTTAGCAGATGAGGAAACTTAGGCCCATAGAGATGGAGTGACTTGACCAAGGTCCACAGGTAGTAAGCATTAGAGGTAGGATTTAAACCCAGATATCTAGTTAGACTCCAGAGTCAGTGTTCTTTCTGCTGTAGCATGCTACCTCTTTTACAAACAGTTTAAACTCTGGTGTTGTTGCTCAGTTGTTTTAGTCATGTCTGACTCCTAGTCAAAACCCGTTTGGGGTTTTCTTGGCAAAGATCCTGGGGTGGTTTGCTATTTCCTTCACCAGCTCATTTTACACATGAGAAAACTGGGGCAAACAGGGTTAAATGACTTGCCCAGGGTCACACAGCTAGTGTCTGAAGCTGAATTTGAACTCAGGTCTTCCTGATTCCAGGATCTGCACCCTATCCATTGTTGCTGTGTTGCTGTGCTTGTCCTGATGATTACTGCTTTGTAATAGAGTTTGAGATCTGGTACTGCTAAGCTACTTTCCTTCACATTTTTTTCATTGATTCACTTGATATTCTTGACCTTTTGTTCTTTCAGATAAATTTTGTTGTTGTCTTTTCTAGCTCTACAAAATAAACGCTTTTTGTTAGTATAGTATGACACTGCATAAGTAAATTCATTTAGTTAGAATTGTCATTTTTGTTATATTGGCTCTGCCTACCCATGAGTTATTAGTATTTCCCCAGTTGTTTAGATCTTGTTCATATAGTTCCTGGATTTATTTGGACAGGTAGACTCCCAAGTATTTTGTACTGTCTGCACTTATTTTGAATGGAATTTTTCTTTCTATCTCTTCCTTTTTGACTTTATTGGTAATATATACATATATATACACATATATAAACACATACGTATGTATATATACATACCCATATATACATATATATTCACATACATACACATGCAAACACATATGCACACATATATATGCTGATGATTTTTATGTGGGTTTATTTTTTTTTTTAGTTAATTCTCTAGGATTCTCTAAGTGTATGATCATATCATCTGCAAAGAATAATGATTTTGTTTTCTCATTTCCTATTCTAATTCCTTTGATTTCTTTTTCTTTCTATTATTGCTATAAGCAGCATTTCTAGTAGGATGGTGGTAATAATGGGCATCTTTACTTCATTTCTGATCTTACTGGGAAGGCATCTAGCTTATCCCCATTACAGAAAATGCTTGCTGATGGTTTTAGATACTACATATCACTTCAAGGAAACCTTTATTCCTTTTTTTATTAGTGTTTTTAATAGGAATGAGTGTTGTATTTTGTCAAAAGCTTTTTCCGAATCTGACATAGTCATATGATTTTTGTTGTTTTTGTTATTGATGTGGTCAATTATGCTGATAGTTTTCCTGATATAAATCCCACATGGTCATAATGTATGATTTTTGTGATGCTGTAATTTCCTTGTAATATTTTACTTAAAAATTTTGCATCAATATTCATTAGGGAAATTGGTCTATAGTTTTCTTTCACTGTTTTTGCCCTCCTATGTTGTAAAAGGAATTTAGTAAGATTCCTTTGCTTGTTTTTCCAAAATAGTTTATATAGAATTGGAATTAATTGTTCTTTAAACTTGCTTATATATCCATCTAATCCTTGTGGGTTCTTCTTAGAGATCTCTTTTATGGCTTGTTCAGTTTCCTTTTCTAAGACAGGATTATTTAATTACTCTATTTTGTCTTCTGTTAATCCGGGCAGTTTATATTTTCATAATTATTCATCCATTTCACTTAGATTGTCAAATTTATTGGCATATAACTGGGCAAAATAGCTCCTAATAATTGCTTTGATTTCATTTTCATCAGTGGTGAATTCACCCTTTTCATTTTCGATAGTATTAATTTGCTTTTCTTCTTTCTTTTCTTAAATTAGCTGATGGTTTATTTTATTTTCATAAAACCAGATCTTAGTTTTATTTATTAGCTTAATGATTTTCTTACTTTCGGTTTTATTAATCTCTCCTTTTATTATCAGGATTTCCAATTTGCTGTTTAATTGAGAATTTTTAATTTATTCTTTTTCTAGTTTTTTTTAATTGCATGCTCCAGTTCATTGGTCTGTTGAGCTGAGCCTTGCAGGAAGCCAGGGAAGCTAAAGGAGGGAGAGCATTCCAGGCATAGGGGTCAGCTAATACAAAGACTCAAATGTGAGAGAAGGAGTCTCATATGTGAGTAATATCGAATAAGCCAATGTAGGAGATAAGATTGTAGAAGTGAATTAAATATAGGAAGACTGGAAAGGCTAGACAGGGCCAGGTTGTGGAACTATATTTAAGTTGTCTAAATATGTGTTAGCCTTTAACAAATAAATATATAAAAGGAATATTCTCAGGCCTTGATTCTTTGATACTATTGAATTTAGAGTACTGCCTTTATAGTGATTCTGTTTGATTTTAAGAGGTCTCATTACAAGAAGACATGCAAGTTAGATACAGATGCGTATAGATTTTCTGGAGTTAAATTTTTGAACCACTGGATCTCAAACTCATATGTTCTCTTCAGTTAGTATAACCATCTCCCCCTGAATAAAAATAACAGGTTTTGCTTTTTAAAAAATTTTATAAAAACTATTTTAATAGTCTAGGCAAAAAAACGATGAGGGCCTGTCCTAGGGTAGTGGATCTCTATGAGCAGGATGAAGGGAATGTGTAGGAGAGATGTTATAAAGGAAGACATGATAAGATTTGACAACAGATTTGATATGTGGGTAACTGAGTAAAGAATCAAAGATGACACCAAGGTTGGAGCCTTGACGACTGGGAGGATAGTGGTGCCCTCAGCAGCAAATAGGAGAGTTCTGAAGAGGGGAGCATTTGGGGGAGTAGGAGGGAAGATAGTGAGTTTGGGATATGTTGAGTTTGAGATGCCTACCAGATGTCCAGCTTAACGTGTCTAAAAGGCAATTGGTGATGTGTGAGTAGAACTGGGATAACAGACTAGGACTATATATACACACACATATATACGCACATACATATATGTACATATATGTATACATACATACATACATACGTATATGTACATATATATGATCTAGAAATCATGTGCATAGAGATGATAAGTGAATCCATGGGATCAGACAAGATCACCAAGTGAGATATTATAGTGAGAAAAGGGAAGAGAATCCAGGGAGGGAGGTTTCTCAGTAATTTTTAGGAGTATAAAGGAATCCTGAGACCAAAAACCATTAGCATAAGGGATAGAGGACTGGCCTAGGATTCTGGAAGACCAGTTGAAGGTCTTCCTCAAACACATATTAGCCCTGTGACCTTGAACAAATACACTTGACCTCTCAAGATTCTAGGCAACTTTCTAAGATGATAAGTTACAGTGCTGATCTGCACAGGTGAGGGGAATTTCCACACAATTTCCTTATATCAATGAAATAATTTGGGAGAAAAATGTAAAGGTGGAGATTTTCATTTTATTGCTGAAATATATTTCAAAAAAGTCCTATCACTTACTCTTTCAGTGATTAGCCATTCAGTGATTTTTAGATGTTTGATGATGATGACCGTTGACATTTTATATAGTTTTAACATTTTCAAAACACTTTCTATATGTTACCTTATTTTATCCTCCAATGTAAATGCTCTTAATTTGAGCATTTGAAGTAAGGCACTAAATTCTGGTCTAGTTAAATAATTGTATTTTAAAATTTGTATTTGCATGTTTTTGTTATGTAATATAAATCTCAATGAATTATAAGAGATCATTTAAAATAGATTTATTATTTTCTTTAGTAAAACACATTTTAATCACTTCTGGTAGCATAATTTTGGGGACACTTGCAAAATTCCTTCAAAAGTATATTGCTCCCTATGGTCAGTTTTGAAGAAAGTTTGTGGTTATTTAAAATTTAGTTCCTTGGAAAGTTTAGTATGTTTTTTTCAGAATTTTTAAAAGCACAGGTGATATATTTGGTGTCAGATATCATATGTTATCAAAATTTAGAAATATAGGTGGTTTACAGTAAAATAAAAAATTGGAAGTTCTTGGTTCATATGACATAAGTCCAGTCTTTTTTTTTTAATTCTAAAAGATGTTTTTAACAATATAATAGAAAAAGTAAAATGGCAACAAAAAATTAGCAGATAACTTTGAAGTTTTTGAAAAAAATTATTTTAATTTACCAAAGGAGCTGAAAAAAAAAATGAGATGTGTTATCTTACATAATGGTTATTCTACATTATGGCAAGCTAGATAATCCTCATATATAGGCAAAACCAAACCAGTTTTCAAAAATATACTTCATAATATGGCATCACATAAGTGAATTTCCATTTATAGTGGTCAGCTGATGTATTTAGTATCCTGTAACACATACCCTAACCTTTCACTTGTCTCTCTTCACTCTTTCAGAATAGCCTACTTCTCTCTCCCTTTGGGAGGATTTATCTTCCCAACCTGTAGAATGAACTTGCTTTATAGCATCATTTAGTGTTGTCTTTTATTTCAGTCAATCAATAAACATTTGTTAAGCACCTACTAGTGCCAGGCACTGTGCTAAGCCCTGGGGATACAAAAGAACAAGACAGTCCCAGCCCTCATAGAACTTTTGATCTAATGGGAGAGATAACATGCAAAGCAAGCTATGTACAAGATAAATAGGAACTAATTAACAGAGGGAAGGCTCTGGAATTAAGAGGGGTTGAGGAAAGGCTTTCTCTAGATAGGATTTGAGTTGTAACTTAAAGCAAGCCTGGAGGTCCATAGTTGGAACAGGGGAAGGAAAGTGTTCCAGGCATGTGGGACAGCCAGAGAAAATACCCAAAGCTGAGAGAGTGTTTTGTTCATGCCAGGAGGCGAATGTCACTGGATTGAAGAGTACTTGTTGAGGAGTAAGGTATAAGAAAACTGGAAAGGTAGGAGGGAGCTAGGTTATGGAGGTTTTTGAATGCCAAACAGTGCATTTTGTATTTGCTCCTCTAAGTGATAGGCAGCCATTTGAATTTATTGTGTGGGGGTAGGGTGAAAGCATGGGAGGAGTGTGTGTGTTTGACGTGATCAGACCTGCAATTTAGGAAAATCATTCTAGCAGTCGAATGGAGAATGGATTAGAGTGAAGAGAGATTTGAGGCAGACAAGTACAGCAGCTATTACGGTAGTCCAAGTGTGAGGTAAAGAGGCTTGTTCCAAGGTGGGGCAGTATCAGAGAAGAAAATGGGGCATATTCAAGAGCTATTGCAAAGGTGAATTTAACAAGCTTTGGCAACAGCTTGGATACTGGGGTAAGAGACAGTGAGGAGTCCAGGATGACTCCTAGGCTGTGAGCCTTGAGGGACAGGGAGGATGTTGTTGCCTTTTATAGTAATAGGCAGGAGGGGAAGGGTTTGGGGGAAAGATAATAATTTGTATTTTGGACATATTGAATTTAAGATGTCTATTGGATATCCAATTTGAAATATCTGAAAGGCAGCTTTGAGAGGCAAGATTGGAGGTCAGCAGAGAGACTGAGAAAGAAAACGTAGACTTGAACATTATCTGCCTATAGAGAATCCATGAGAGCCTATGAGATTGCCATATGAAGTAGTATGGAGAAGAGTAGGGAGTAGAGAAAATCTCTCAGAACAGGACCCTGAGGGACACCTGTGGTTGGTGGGTGTGATCTGGAGGAGGATCAAGCACAGGAGACAGAGAAGGATCAATTAGGTGGATAGCAGGAAGACCAAGAGAGAGTAGTATCCTGAAAACCTAGAGAGAAGAGAATATCAAACGTGTCAGAGTGATCATCAGTGTCAGAGGCTGCAGAGAGGTCAAGGAGAATAAGGGCTGAGAGAAGGCCATTGGATTTGTCAACTAAGAGATTGGAAAGAGCAGTTTTGGTGGAAGGGGTTAAGGAGGAAATGGGAGGAGAGGAAGTGGAGGCACGTATGGTAGATGGCCTTTTTGATGAATTTAGCTACAAAGAGATAGAGGGTGATAGTGAGGGTGGAAAGATTAGCATGTTTGTAGGCAGGAGGACATGAGCCAGCAGAGAAAAAGAGACTGAAGGTAAGTGATAGAGCAGGGATGACAGAGGGGACTATCTGCTGAAGGAGATGGGATGGAATGGGGTCTTTTGAACAGACAGAGGGGTTGGCCTTGGTAAGGAGTAAGGGGTGAAGGAGAGCAAAGTGGCAGAAGGTGTCTGTGTGATAGTAGCTGAGGGAGTTCATGGTTGCGCTCCTGCGATATTGGGAACAAATAGAGTATCTTACAGCGGTGAAGCATTTCAGAGTTGTTGGAGGTCTTGGGGGCCAAGCAATTGAAATTATGCCTCAATGAAATCGTGGAAATTAAGTGTATTCATAATGACCTGATGCATTTTCCGATGCACTTAGCATGATTTGTGATCGTGGTTGAATGATAAATCTTTAAAATTTTATACTATTTCTAATTTTATTACTCTGTCATATGATATTTGAATATGTATATTCTCTTTTCTATGATAAAAATAAACCCATTCTTGTGGTCTGTGGTATAAAATAGGAAAATGAAAAGAAAATTTGTGTTGATTTGTGTGTGCTTATTGATGAAGTTAATTAGTCCTAGAGGGTTAGTGGGGTGAGAGGAAGGGTACAAGAGTGACATTTTGTAACAAGGTCAAGGGAAAGAAAATATATGTCTGAACTTTTGGAGATCTTCATCAGTGTTCCTCTACCTCTGACATAGGCACACCCAAGAGAACATAGTCAGCACTCAGTAAGCGCCTGTTCATTGGTTGATGATCACCCAACCAACTAATATTGTTTGTGCCAAAGACTGCAACTTGCTCCATAACCCAGCAAAGAAGATGTCCTCAGAGACATATAAAACAGGGGAACACAGAACCTAGGGAAAGCCATACCAAATGCCAATAGGCTGACCCTGCTGCTGTGCCACAGAGAAGTCAATGGTTAGAGCTTTAGACCTGTAAGGGACATTAGAGACCATCTCAGTCCAAATCCTCTTTTTTTTTTTTAAACAGATAAGCTAATTTAGATTAAAAAAGGTTAAATGACTTGTCCAAAGTCACTTAAGTAACAGCCCTAAGTTCGAATGTGGGTCCTCTTATTGTAAATCCTCACTCTCTTCCTCCTGGCTTCCTTCATCTCTCCTTTTCTAAGAAAGTCATCTCTGAAACCACCATCTATCAGGTCAACCCAAGGGGATTGTTGCTTCTCGTTGGCAACTTCAGAGTCAGAGAAGTGACCTTGTTTGGGTTATTGCAGCAACTGCTACCCTGTTTTTACCACAGATCCCAAAGAGAACTTATCTCCTTGATTGGGGTAACCACATTCATTTCTTGATTCATTAGTAGTTTGACCTCAAGGTCGAAACATTTGATGTATCAGCAGATGTGTGACTCAAGTTTGCTAGCATGCATAAGTTATTTTTCATGAGGTGTATAGACATGTACTAGCTGACACGTACTAGCTGACAAGTACTCCCCTTCCATACATACTCTATCTGTCTATTTGTCTGTCTCTATCTCTCTATCATCTATCTATATAAATTATATATGCATATATATATACACATATAAATGCATGTATTTGTGTGTATCTATCTATATATTTACTTTAGCTGCATGCATTTTGACTGGTAATAATAGCTAGAGGGAAGAAGCACTCGATTCTAGTATTGTGGAAATGGGGGACCAAGCCGCCAACTTCTGTGGAGTATATGGAGTCATAAGAACTGTAACTAAGGTAGGGTGACTAGGGCTTTGCCTCAGGACACCAAAATGAAGAGTATGTGAAAATTTAAAATATCAGCTCTTCAAAACTAAAATTTAAAAATTTATTGACTTTACAGGTTGATAGCCCCTTCACTTCTTCAGCAGCATAGGAATAATTGAGCTTAGGACCTATTTAGTAAGAATAATTAGTTAAAATAGGAAGCTACCAGATGGTTCATATTACGATTAACACTTATCTGTGAGCCACTATAGCAATTTCCCTTGCTGCTTTACCAAATTTGCTTTGATTACTTTTATTATTTTTCAAAACATGATTTACAAAGTTGATTTGAGGACATTTGCCCTGGATATCCTAATTGCACAAAAATGACTAATGATGGCTAATTTATGTTACTTTATCTAAACTGAGTCCTCTTCCACAGCAAGGCAATCCTTTTTTAACTCTTCTCTAATTTCTTTTAAAAGCATTTAACATTTTTTTCAATTAAAAATCTATTTTCTCTCCTTAACTGATTCTTTATCTCACTCTTCAAGATGGCTGTTCCAAACTCTCTGTTTCTCAAGCTCCCACAAAACCTTCCCCCCACCACCTGCCACCCTCACCTGGTGAGGATCTGACCTCAATCTTTTACCGAGAATATCAAAGCTCTCCATTACCAGCTTCCTCATTTCACAAACTTTTCCTCTTTTCTCACAATTTGATGTTACCCTATACTATTTACTCCTCTGTTCCAATTTCATAAAGAAGCGACTCTTGCTAAGTCAAATCCTTGACCTTGTCCTCTCCTGTCCTCTTTAGCAGATTACCCCTTACTCTTAGTTGTCCCTTCTCTCTTTATAATCTTCATTCTTTCCCTAACTACTGGTCTTATTCCTGCTTCCTTTAAAAATGCACACATCTTCTGCCTCTTCGAAAAGCCTTCTCTTGATGTTGCCATCCCTAACTATTGCTCTGTAACTTTCCTGTCTTCCTTAGTCAGACTCCTTGAGAAGGCCATCTTCGATCGAGGCCTGTACTTGTTCTCTTCCACACCCTTTGGTTTCCAGCCTCATAACTCAACCGCTTGAATCAGTTAGCAAGTGCCTACTATATGCCAGTCACTGCTAAGTGCTGGTAATGCAAGTGGAAAGATTGAAACAATCCCTACTTATAAATACATATACAATAATCTGTTGTTTGGCATGTGAAATTCTTTAAAACTTGTCCTTATCCTATACGTTATTCCCTTCATACACTGGTCCAGCCATACGGGCCTATTTGCTGGTCTTCACATGTGACACCCCATCTCCCATCTCTGTGCCTTCATACTGGCTTTTCCCTATCTTTAAATGTACCTCCTTTTCACAGTTGCCTCTTGGAATCTCCAGTTTCCTTCCAGACTCAGCTCAAATGCCTCCTGTTCATTTCTGATATCCCCACGTGCAAGTATCCTCCTTCCCCAGACAATCTTGTATAACAGATGCTTTGCATATGCACATGTTGTCTCCCTTGGTAGAATGGAAGTTCTTTGCAGACAGAGGCTGTTTCATTAGTGTCTTTTTAGCCCAATTGCATAATATGTGGCATTGATACTTAATAAACACTGATGAACTGATAAAAATGAGCAAAAAAAGCTTTAAATTTGTTTTATGCATTGTACTTATGTCTATAAGTTGGTTGCCTTGTGCACAAGACTTAATGTGGGGCTATCTGGATCTCTTCTTTCTTAATTTAAATTCAGTTTTATGTAGTTGGATTGGTATTCTTTTTTAGTTAAAATAACAGGCCTTTTTATAACAAGATTTCATAACTAATGCAAGTTTATTTACAATGAAGAAAACAAAGCTGTCCCCGAAATCTCATCTTCTAACAACTTATTTGCTTTCCTCTGTGTTTAAAGTTCATTTTACTATAAATAAATTCTATTTATATCTACTAATATACATGTGTAGGATTTGGTACAGTGACTCTATGCTTTTGTTTTCTTGCAGAGAGAAGGACCGGTGTTGTATGCTTGGGATGGACTAATTATTTCTGCTATTATCTCATCTCCCAGAAGATCACTTTCTCCAAAGACACATGTTTTCTTTATAGAAGGAAATAAGCAAAATTAAAAAAGAATTATATCATGGAAAGAATTACCATTGTGTTTATGTTAAGCAGAAACAAATATTAACTTGGATGGTTTGGGAAATGGGGCTTGGATTAGGCAAGTTACTCTGAGTAAAAATGAAAAGAAAACTTTTAAAGGAAGGGCACTTTAAACAAAATAAAATACGCTTGTGTATTATAACCTGGTACAGTTTTTATATAAAAACAAGGTTGAGTCAAGTTCAATTTAATTCAATTCAACAAGTATTTATTAAATGCCTGTTACATCTCAGGTACTGCTGGGTCTGTGTTGGGGATACAGTCCCTGCTTTCAAGAAGGTTAAACTCTGCTAAGATTATGAGCTTCATTAGTTATTGGAAAGAGAGTCTTTTAGACTACACAAATAATAGAGGAATTGTCTTCATCAGCCTCAGATGTTTAAGGTAGGCCCCAAAGAGCACAAGCATCAAAATGGTGTTTGGAGGATCCACAGCCAGCATTTTTTGTACGAAATTTGTGTGTGCAGGTATCTGACACACATGTATTCAATTGCTGTTTCTCTCATGAGTGACTGTCACAAGTTTACTTGGAGTCCTCATAAAAAAAATCACTTCTGTTGTCATGAAAGTTTCATTAAATTGAGTTGTCTTTTTTTCCTCTAGCTCATAAAATTCTTTCTCATAATTTTTTTTTTTGATTTAAATAGTTCTCCATACCACTGTTTCCATTATAGTTTTTAAGGCACAGATGGTCTTAAGACCATCACAGATACATCTTTTTATTTCTTAATTTTTGTCATTTTTGTGGAATCAGAATTTTAGTGCTAGAAGAGGCCTTAAGTAATGAACCCAATCCTCTCATTTTACAGATGATAAACCCAAGGTTAATATGATTAAATGACTTCTTATATTTGACGCTGTCCAATTGTTTCAGCTGTGTCTGACTCATCATGACACCATTTGAGGTTTTCTTGGTAAAGATGTTGGAGGGAGTTTCCATTTCTTTCTCCAGCTCATTTTATAGATGAGGAAACTAAGGCAAACATGGTTGCCCAGGGTCATACAGGTAGTCAGAGTCTGAGGCCAGAGCTGACCTCAGGAAGATGAGTCTTCCTGACCCCAGGCCTGGCCTCGATCCATTGCACCACCTCACTGCCCTTTTTTGTATTTATTTACTCCTATTTTCATATATACCCATGACTGCCCACCTGTCCTCGTTCTCTATTCTTTTATTTATCTTTTTAGTTAAAATCTTTCCTGTGTAATTCCTAATGTGAGTACTAGCTTTTATAACAATTTATGTGGCTAGTGAAATGTTTTATGTGTAACATGTTCCATCTCTTGACTCACTGTTCAGTGAGGACAATTCATTAGTGTCTATTTTTGCATTTAAAGTCATACAGGATGAAGAAGTCTTGGCCTTTTGTCATCATATCTAAATAGGATTTTCTCCCTACTAATAGTATAAGTTGAAATTATGTCTGGCAAATCAGCATCACTATTGAGGAGAAAATGACCCTTTGGTTGCGTCATTGCCATAGCTATCCTATAGATACCAGCTAATTGCTTCGCTCCTTGTTTGACAATATAAATGCTGTCATATTTAAAGCTAGTACCTTTACAGCATTTCCATTTTCACGTGCAATTGTTGCTGAAAAAAAAACCTGTACGTGACCGATAGTCTTTTTCACATTGAGTGAATGTGAAGACTGGCCTTTCGTTTTGTTCCCCAGTTTGACAGATGTTAGTGAAGCATGGGACTGTGCCTTTTCATTTACACTTGGGATTCCCAAAGTCTTCTGTCAGAAAAGATGCCCCATCTCCAAACCTATGTCTCTGAGTTTCTATCAAAGGCAAATATAAATTTAGAAAAATATTTCCTCTTGTCCCCTTATCCATGCTACTTCTTGCTTTCATCATTATGGGTAGTTAAGGATTTTTTTTCTTTATCCTTTGTTTTTGAGGTGATCATATTCAAAACTAAGGAAAACCTATTTGAAGCTATTTGGGTAGTTCAACTTTTTAAATGATTTGTATTTTTCATTTTACTTTGATGCTGTAGTTTTTTTCAGTAAATGAAAGAAAAGGAGATGTGATGACAGAATCTCACAGGATATAATGAAGCCCAGGAACCCATGCTATTCCGTTTTATGCATTGTACCTTTTAAACAACATTTCTTAGCTAGAAGAACTGGCTAGTAAGTTACTACTAAATGAGAAAAAAATGTGTTATCTCTTGTAAACAATAATGTGGCTTGTAAAAAAAAATGACCATCTGAATGTTTATTAAGTTATTTTTGTGGTTGTTGTGTCATTTCAGTCATGTCTGACTCTCTGTGACCCCATTTGGGGTTTTCTTGGCAAAAGATACTGGAGTGGTTTGCCATTTACTTTTCCAGGTCATTTTACAGATGAGGAAACTGAGGCAAACAGGGTGAAGAGATTTGCCCAGGGTCACACAGCTAGTAAGTGTCTGATGCTAGATTTGAACTCGAGTTCTCCTGATTCCAGGGCTGGTGCCGTATTCCCTGTGCCAAGTTTTAGGACTGTTAAGACTTTGTCTAAGAACATAGCTGTGTAGTTTTCTATTAGGAACTAGTTTTACTCTTCCTTTGACTAGAAGGGTACTGCATTTTGGCAGGAATGGTGTTTAATATAAATGGACTGAGTTTTACTTTTCCTGTAGATGTTTGTATAGGACTCATTTTTGGCCCTAGGTAGGTGTCAAAGCAGATTAGTTAATGCTATGTTAAACATTATATTCTCCTAAAACAGAAAGTTCCAATTTGAAAGTATTTCAGTTTGTCTCAAATGTAAAGATGATTTTAAATGTCCCCGATGGCTACCAAATATAATGATTATCATTCCCAGAGGGGTAGCGTCTTCAGACGTGCTCAGCTAAATTCTTTCTAACTGTCATTTTTGCCATCTACATTCTTCATGTTAAGATCTCAATAATGTGCAAGGTTAATTAGAGGAAGGTAATCTTAGCCGGTGTTAATCATTCTTTTATTAGAATAAATTAACCTCTTTAGCTCCTGTTTTAGGGAACTCCCTACTTCAGCAGAAAGTATTCCTAAAGCTTTGAAGATCCACATATATTTTTGAATGCCTTTGAATTTAAAAAAATATTTTTTGTAATAGAGTTACAACATTTAATCATTCTAGAACTGTTCTTTATGATAAGTGAGATAAATTGCATTCTGATGTCAGTCATCCTCAGAGTGGTTATAGAGAAATGGATGCAAATACTTGAGGACTCTGTTAAGCCCCCAGTGGTAGTGATGCATCCCTCAGAGGATGAATGGTAAGGGAGAAATACCTTTCTTAGAACCTCTTCTTTTTTTAGGCTACAAGATTATATTTAATTGTTAATATGATACTCTTAGAGGGCTTCTTCCAGTAATTAGATCCACTCCAATTCAACAATGCTGTTCTTTTATCTAGACATTCCATCTCCAAGGATATTGCCCATTTGCAATGTGCAGCTCTAGGCCTGAAAGAAAGACAAAATGAAACTATAACCCCTGTTTATCAGGTGATTACCTCCAGGGTTTTGTTGTCTAAACAGATAAATGTATACATAATAATAGGAGGAATAAGAATACAGATGGTTGGGGACATCAGGGAAGGCAAAAGAGCAGAGCCATTTGAAAGATTACAAGATTACAGGTTTAGAGCTGAAAGAGACCTTGGTAGCCATTTGATTCAGTCCCTTTTCCTACAAATTAAAAACCTAAAGCCCAGAGAGGAGAAATCACTTACCCTGAGTCCAGGTCCTCTGGTTTTAGATGCAGTGTGTTTTGCATTGTACCATGGTGTTTTACTCTTGAAGGAAGCCAGGGATTCCCAGAGATGGAGGTGAGAAGGGAGTGGATAGATGCGTATCAGGCCATTGATGATACAGGACTGGTGCTCTGGAGAGAGGCTAGATATGAATGTGTAGATCTAGAAGTCATCTGCACTGAGATGGTAATTGAACTGGGAGGTGATAAATCAGTAGGCAGTAGTTTGGCATAGCTTACTGCATGCCAAGAGGTGATGAGATCCATCAAGAGAAAGGGTAGAGAGAGAAAAAGAAGAGGGGCTAGGAGAGTGCCTTGGGGGATACCAGCATTTAGGGACTAAGTGACATGGATGGTAATCCAGTAAAGAAAAACAGAATAGTCCGACAGGTGGGAGACAAAATCTGTATCATGAAAACCCAGATAAGAAAAACTATTGAGGAGGTGGTGGGTGTCCTGTGGAGAAGTAAAGAAATATAAGCACTGAGAAAAGGACATCTGGGCTTAGCTGCTAATAGGTTATTGATAGCCTTGGACAAAGGTTTCAGCTGAGTAATGATGTTGGGGGCAAGATTAAGAAATGAGAGGGAGGGTGGAAAGTAGAGTCTGTCAGTGCTGCTCCTAAATGCTTTTTTTCTTAGGGAGTTTGGCAATGAAAGGGGAAGAGTAATTAAGATCATGGCTCTAGAGCTGGAAGCCACCTTAGAAACTACCTAGTCCAACCTCTTCAATTTACAGTTGGGCAAACTGAGGCCTGAAGAAGGTACAGGAATTGCTAAGGTCACTGAAGAGATAAGGGCCAGAGGTCATAGTCAAGTCCTATCGCTCTAGAGCCAGGACTTTTTTTTTTTAAGTAATATTTTTTTTCCCCAATTACATGTAAAAAAAAACCAGTTTTTAACACTAAAAAAAAGTTTACAGGTGAAAATTCTTTTTCTCTCTCCTCTCCCCCCTCTTTCAGATATGAAGTAATCTGATTTAGGTTCTACATGGGCAATCGTGTAAAATATTTCCATATTAGTCATTTTGTACAAGAAAACTAAAACAAGAAAGAAGGAAAGTGAAAAATGGTATGCTTTAGTCTATATTTAGACATCAGGTATTTTATTTTATTTTTTTCTGGAGGTAGATAGCATTTTTCATCATGAGTCCTTTGGGATTGTCTTGGATCATTGAATTGCCGAGAACATGTAAGTCATCCACAATTGATCACCATACAATATTGCTGTTACTGTATACAGTGTTCTCCTGGTTCTGCTTACTTCACTTTTTATCAATTCATGTAAGTCTTTCCATTTTTTTTCCTGAAAATCATCTTGCTTGTCATTTCTTATAGCATAATAATATTCCATCAAAATCATATACCACGACTTGTTCAGTCATTCCCCAATTGATGGGCATCCCCCTCAATTTCCAATTCTTATTCACCACAAGAAGAGCTGCTACAAATATTTTTATACAGATGGCTTCTTTTCTTTTTTTTTAGTCTCTTTGGGATACAGACATAATAGTGGTGTTGCTGAGTCAACGGGTATGCACACCTTCATAGCCCTTTGGGCGTAGTTCCAAATTGTAGATCCAGTACGCTTTAAAAAAATTAAATATTGATTTTTTTAACATCACTGTCTCTTCTCAAAGACTAATCCTGCCTCTGGATAGAACACTCCTTTGCAACAAAATTCAAATAAGCAAAACAATTCAGTACAATTTTGGACACTATATACCCCATTTCACATCCATAGTCCACCGTGCTCTATGTGGAGAGGAAGGAGGCACACTTTAACTCTCTGAAAGTCACACTTAGTCCCTTCATTGATCAGAGTTCCAAAATCTTTTTACCTCATCTTCTTTTACATTGGTGTGGGCATCATGCAATATTATTCTTCTGGTTATGTTCACTTCATTCTGCATCGATTTGTAGAAGTCCTGCAAAGTTTTTCCAAATTCTTCATAATAACATTTTTCATAGAGTATAATAATTTTATATTACATTACATTTCTATGCCACTGTTTGTTCAATCATTCCTGATTTGCTAGGCACCCATTTTGTTCCCAGGTTTTTTCTAGCACAAAAAGTGCTACTACAAATACTAGTGTATATTTGGACCTTTCCCTCTGTCTTTGACTTGCTTGGCACATATGTCTAGCAGTTCTGGGGCAAAGGGTATGTACAGTTTAGTGACTTTTCTAGTATGTTGCAAATTGGTTTTCCAGAATGATTTTCCCAACTCACAGCTCCACTAACTGTGCATTAGGGTGCTTTTTAAAAGTCCATTTTTCATATAAACATTTATTCTCTCTCCTTCTCCCTTCCCTTCCCCACCCATTGAAAAAGGAAACTTTCATAACAAATATGTAAGATGAAGCCAAAAATGTATGTCTCATTCTGAATTTTAAGTCCATCTTCTCTGTCAGGAGGTGGGTATCCAGTCCACCTAGTCTTCTTTCTACCATACTACACCCTCTCCAATAGCTTGAGGGGATAGCACGCTCAAGTAAAGGTGTTTTTTTTTTTAAATTTTTAGGATGATACCATTGTCCTGTTAGTTCAGGTTTGATGTTAGGATGAAATGAGGCACCCATAAGTCATTGAACAATTAACAAGAAGAGGTTTAGTTTGCACTAACTCAGCAAGGATGCAGTGACATTTAGTTTTTCTGGAAATCCTTTCCTCCCTCTGCCCCCATCCCTCTTCTGGTCAGTAGGGCAGAGTATGGTGACTTGTATGGCCTGGCATGTTTTATGTCCTTAGGTGACCAGGAAGCTGTGTCAAGGGAGAAGGGGCCAATCAAGTCCCAGGGACAGCTTTGCTGCCTTTTGGGGAAAACCTATCCCTATTAGGGGAAAATGTGAACTCTGATTCTATCACAATAGCCAATACTTGCGTAGGTTTGCAAAGCGGTTTACGTACATCTGAGCCTTACAACCAGCTTGTGAAGGCAGGTGTTATTATTATCCCCATTTTACAGTTGAGGAAATTGAGGCAAGCAGATTTTAAGCTATTTGCCTAAAGTCACCTAGCTAATTGTCTGAGGCAGAATTTGATCTCAAGCAGTGCTGACTCAAAGCCCTAGCTCTTTATCCATTTTGACATTGAGCTGGGCGGCAGGGGTAATGCAGATTTAGTTCTAGAAAAGGATGAGATATGATGGGTGAAGGCAGCAAGGGATGTTTGAGAATATTGCCTAAATCAATTGATTAACTATAGCATCAGGATTTTGAGGAAAGGACAGTGGAGCCCCAGCATGAAAAATTGCAAGAATGGAGGTCATGGTTAGGATGAAGAATAGGTTTGGGAGGAGGAAGGTACAGGATAAGATGGAATGATTAGAATCTGTGATCTGATAGAAGACTGGACCTGTGATTTCTTTGATATTGGGAACTCCCAGTTGAGGAACTCCCTCCACCAATGCAGATCAGCCTTTTTTTTTTTTCCAACTTATAACCTTAGAGTTGCATAGAATACTTAGAAATTAAGTGACAGCCCGTGTGGGTTGCAGGTGAAACATGAACCTGAGTTTTCTTGACTTTAAGTCCAACCTTCTATAGACTCTAGTGACTATCCTTTCAGCTATTTGAGGTCACCAGGGGGACCTTTTATAGGACCCTCGATATATAGTTAGGAAGAACCTCACATCTTACAATCCTAGTGCTTCCTCCCATCTTTTGTGGGGTACACCATAAGACAGTAGAATACTGGAGGGACCATCCAAGAGGGAAAGAGTATTGTTTTAACAATCTACCAGCTCAGGTGTGTGAATCCCTTGCATATTTTGTTTGGTTAAATAAAGCCTTTCATATATTTTTTGTTGTTGTTATCCTGGAAGACTGCTGTGTTTAAGCAGGATTAGACTTGTGCTTGGCCCTAGAGTACAGAATTATTATTGGGAAAAGAAGGAAACTTTTTGGGCCCCTTTTTAAAGGTGAAAACAAAACAAGGCAAAAGCAAAGAACAATTGGCACTAACAAGATACCAGCAAATTGATATGAGTATGTATCTTGGGGTCAGAGGTCAGGGGGTGGGAGGGAGGTTGCCTCTTGAATCCCTGGACCAGTGCCAAGAAACTAGCCTTGGGTTGTTCCCTGAGCCCAGAAGACTGAAAGTGAAATACATAGTCTATCTTCTGCCAGAGAGGTCACGGTCTTAAAATTCAGAATGAGATATGTGCTTTTGGATATGGCCAACATTTGTTTTGCTGGACTATGAATATTGTTATGATGGTTTTCTTATTCTTTTTTTAAAAAATTTCAAATGAGAAAGGGCAATGGAAAGCAGAGATCATTAGTGCTTGTAAAAATAAATGAATAAATTTTTTAAAAAGACAAAAATATAAACATAAATCAATAAAATCTCTCTTCTATATAGCTCTGAGCCCCCATCGTTCCAGGAATGGTTCCAGTAATAAATTTGTGGCACCTAGATACTTTAGGAAGAAAGGAAGGAAGCAAATATTAAGCACCAACTATAGGCCAGTCACAATGCTAAGCACTTTACAAATATTATCTCACTTAATCACAATAACCCTGGGAGGTAAGTACCATTATTATCTTCATTCTACAGCTGAGAAAACTGAGGCAGACAAAGAATAAAAGATTTCCCCAGGGTCATGAAACTAAGTGTCTGAGGCCATATTTGAACTCAGGTCTTACAGATCCAAGGTCTTTGTCTCAATTCACTGTTTACCTATTCCTCTGATAGCATTTATACAAGGGCACACAGAGATCAGCAGTTCAATGATTAATAGTTTTCTTTCATTAAAACTTCAAAATAGAAAGCAATCGATTTCATACAAAAAAAAGGAATTGAGAAATAAGCTGATTTTTGTCTCTGTTTCTATCTGTCTCTTTCTCTGTTTGTCTGTGAAGCAAAAGGATGAGAAAATGTAGATTCCCTGAGTCCAGGTTTGTTCTCAGCAGCAGGAATGACTCCAGCTGATGGAGTGCAGGGTCTGGGAGCCCCCTTGAATCTTCCCACTAGATAAGGCTTTTGCCTGAGGCCGTAAGCCTTTCATTATCACTAGGCCCAAATCTCTAGGTCACTCTTAACCTAGCCTAGCCTTCCATTATCTGGCCAGTTTCCACTCTTGATCCTATCAAGGTATCTATGCCCAAATCTGTTACCCTTAAACTAGCCTACCCCTATATTGGTCTGTTATCTCCAAGCAGCCTTCAGCTATTTCCCACCCTTAATTCTCTTGGTTCTCGGAGTCTGACCTCACCCCAGTCCCACCAAGCTTCTCCTTAGAACCCTTTTCAAGACCCTCCCTAAACTCCTCCTCCCATTGCCCAGGACCACCCCAGATCCCTCCCACAATCTTTCTGTGTATAAGTTTCCTCTTGACTCCATGAAGGTGTTTCTGAAAACAATCATCCCAAATGGTGAGGTTTCTTAAGAGTCAACAAATCTGTAATAAATTTTGTCTTTCTTTGGTTGTGAGAAGGCTTGAATCGAATTCGTTAGAGCAGGACCCAGTATGTTGGTATTTTGGGGTCTTGAGCACCCTTAAAAACAAATGGTTCTCTGACCTCATCACAGCCACTCTTAATCTGTTTTGTGTGGCTTCTGCAAAGCTTGGTGTTAACCTTTGTTTGGCATTTGCTCTCTTTCTGGTTAGTTCACAGCTCTTGTGGCAGCAGGTGGGCAGTAGTGGTAACCTTAAACCTGGGGACCCCACTCTCTCACGTCTCATGAGACATCTTCTTTGCCTTCTTCCCTTAGGAAGAGATAGAAACTAATCTTTCAGTTGCAGTCTCTAGTAGACAAACATTAGGGATTTCCTGTCTGCCAGTGGACTTTGGGGTCCAACATTTTGCTATACTTGCATGTACCAGAACTTTAGCCATTCCCCAACCAATGGGCGTATACTTTCTTCCACCCTCGCTGCCTGCCTATTTTTTTGCTACAAAAATATGGTTTATGCAGTATTCTTTTCACCAATCTAAAATGTATCAATTTTTAAAAACAGAAAGGAAATTATAGACCAATTTCATTAATGAGTAAGGATGCAAAAATCTTAAAATACTATCTGAAAGATTATAACAATATATTCCAAAGATTATACATTATGAGCAAGTGGGATTTATACCAGAAATGCAGGGATGGTTTAAGATAAGGAAAACTTAATATAATTGATATATCAATAATAAAAGTTTAAAAAAGCATGTGATTATATCAATAGATGCAGAAAAAGCTTTTGATGAAGTACAACACTCGATTCTACTAAAAACATTTGAAAGTATTAGTATAAATGGATTTTTCCTTAAATTGATAAAAAACTAATCAATCATGTCTTCAATGCTAAGTTCTTGGGTTTTTCTTTGTCCTACTTGAACTCTCCTCAGCTTTTGTTATTGTGCACTCTTTCTTCTCCTTGGATTTTGACTAGACTTCTCTCCTCCCCATATTCTTTTCCTATTTGTCTGCCTGCTATTTGTCTGTGTCCTTGGCAGGATTACCACCCATGTCTTCATTCCTCTCCAGGCTGTAGTACTACTGACTCATCTCTACAGGTTTGTCTCCACCCCCCTCCATTTCAGGAGACCTTCAAGCTCCTCTCTCCCTTTTATGTGTTGTCACCTCCTCATGATGTCAGCTCTCTGAGGGCAAAGACTGTTTTTCTTTCTGTTTGTATTTGTATTGCCAGGCTTAGTCCTATACGTAGTGTGTAGTAAACTCTTTTTTTTAAATTATATATTTTTAGTTTTCAGCATTCTGTTCCACAAACTTTGGAGTTTTAAATTTTTCTCTGCCTCTCCTTCCCCTTCCCCAAGATGGTGTGCAGTCTGATATAGGCTCTACATATACATTCATATTAAACATATTTTCATATTAGTCATGTTATAAAGGAGAATTAGAACCAATGGGAGAAACCACGAGAAAGAAAAAACAAAATGAAACAAAACAAAACACAAAAAAAGAGAGAGCAAATAGTATTCAGACTGCATAATTCTTTTTCTGGATGTATAGTAAATTCTTGATAGATACTTGTTGACTAATATACCGTGCCCCCAGTATGTGTGGGTGCACTCAAGGGCTAGGTCTAAGGCCTTTGACTGAATCCAAACTTCACAGAAAAAATCCCCTTAATAAAATGATTTGTTTTCTAAAACTTGGACTCAATCAAAAGGCCACATCCAAGGATCTGGAAGGCCACAAGTAGCCTCAAGGCTGCAGGTTCCCCACCCCTGGTGTAGGCCCTCTTGTGTCTCTTTGTGTTCTCTTCAGCTCCTCTGAGTTCAATCATCGTCTTGATGCACATCACCCTCAAATCTACATATCTTGTTCTAGTTTCTCTCTTGACCTCTAGTCCTGAATCACAAATTGCATATTGAATAGCATCACTTGGGTGTTTGCTATACATCTCAAATTCATCGCGGGTAGCTAGGCTCTGAAGTCAGGAAGACCTGAGTGCAAATCTAGCCCCAGGTACTTACTAGATGTGTGACCCTGAGCAAGTCACTTCACATTGTTTGCCTCAGTTTTCTCATATATAAAATGAGCTGGAGAAAGAAATGGCAAACCACTCCAGTGTCTTTGCAATAAAGCCCCAAATGGGGTTACAAAGAGTCCTACAGGACTAAAAACAAGTCTACAACAACAAATCCATCATCTAAAGCAAAACTCATTTAATCTTCCATCTGACTTTCCAATTTAGTTTGAAGGTATCACCCTCCTTTCTTATCCTCAACTCTCCAGTCTCTTTCAACCCAATAATTACTATTGTCAAGTCTTGTTGATTTGACCTCCACAGGATCTACTGTATTCATTCCTGTTCTCTCACATGGTTAAGTCCCTAGTTCAGATATTCATGTCTTCTTATCTGAACCACGGCAGTAGTCTCCCAGACTGACCTCCCTGCTTTCAATCTCCTTGCTCTTCAATCCCTTCTCCACACAGTTATGCGAATGGCTTTCATGAGACTAGGTCTGACATTGTCATTCTCCAGCTCAAGAAGTCTCAATAGGTCCTTGTTGTTCCTAGCATAAGTCGTCAAGACTCTTCTGTTTGGCATTTAAATCCCTTCTCAGTCTGGCTTCATCCTGTTTCAAGACATATAAAATATCTTTTCCTCACACATTCTATGTTTTAGTCAATTTGCTGTTCCCTCTCTGTGGTATTAAATCTCTTCCCTGGTTTCCCCAATGCATGGAATGGAAGTTCCTTGAGGACAATGATTGTTTTGCTTTTGTATTTCTATCTCCAGTGCCTACCTTGGTGGGAATGGTGGAGTGGTGGGTGGTGGTGGTGGGCAGTGGTCTGAAACACAGTAGATACTTAATAAAGTCCTAATTGATTAATTAGAATATTCTCCCTTCTTATCTCTGCCCTGTGGACTGTCAAGCCTCCTTCTAGTCTTAGCTCAGGGGCCACCTCTTACATGAAGCCCTTCTTGAGTTCCCCACTTGTTAGTGCTCTCCATCACCCAAATAACAAGTATTTTACTTTGTATATATAGACTTGGTATTTAGTGATACTCTCAGTAGACTGTAAGTTCCCTGAAGGCAATAACTGACTTGTTTTTGTCTTTGGAACTCCACCACCTAGTGCAGTCTCTTACACATAGTAAGAGGTGAATAAATACTTGTTGGATTGGATTCAGTCTCTAAAAATCTTTAATGATCCGTACACATATTTTTTGGTATTTTTGATGAAAAAATGACAAGGGACCACAGCTAGGCTCAGACAGATGATTTTCTACAAAAGATCACATCTTCAGTCACAGCTGATTGGGGGTTTTTAAAGGAAACCATATTCCACTATGTTTATTTTTTTTTTAATTACGAGGAAAAAAAAAAAGCTTTTGACTTGCCAGATCAAAACGGAACCTTAAAAGCTTTCTTCCAATAAGGAGTCATACAAAGACTTCTTGTTTTTTGGGATCCAAACAGGATTCATCAGTGGTTGCTACCACAGAGCTAACTTTTTCAGTGACTCCCCTGAGTGTGAACTTAAAGGGAGGCATGAAACCGGGAGAAATATTCTTGCCAAGATGCCTGCCAGAGCTATGGAGGATGTTCCACACAAAGTCTAAAGGGAAGAGTAATTCAGATGGATGGTGATGTTTTCCACAGTCTCCCATTTGTTAATGACTATACTGACTACACCAAGGCCTAGAACATTAGCAGTTGTCTTCAGGGAGAGGCGTGGCCATGAAAAGGGAAATTTCCACATAGGAAAAAAAAGTAGATGAAGAATGTCAGTTCCACTATGTATAACATGGTATAGGCAGTCCGTAGAATTGGCTTTTTAAACATGTATCTTAGATAAGATCTTCAGAAGGACAATGAACTGGGTCCAAAATTGAATAAAATAAAAGCCTAGATTGTATTTGGAAACTGAATAGCACTTTCGATGGTCCCAAGTTCCTTTCTTCTACAGAAGCTATCATTTCAACAGTGATATTCGCCTGGTGATGCTATAGGACTTCAAATCATGGCACCTTATGATCTCAGGAGAATAAAGATCATAGAAGATTTCAACATCAACAGAGTAGGACAGATATATTACCAATGAGGCTTTATAGCCAAGAAATGGCATAAATAACATAATATCATCATCTGGTGAGAAAAGTGCTTTTAGGTTTACAAAGCATGTTTTTCACAGTACTATGAAGTAGACCATGATTATTACACCG
This sequence comes from Phalanger gymnotis, assembly GCA_028646595.1. Classification (NCBI taxonomy): domain Eukaryota; kingdom Metazoa; phylum Chordata; class Mammalia; order Diprotodontia; family Phalangeridae; genus Phalanger; species Phalanger gymnotis. The sequence continues at coordinate 372,340,900 of CM053622.1, forward strand.
ATTTTATAGACAAGGATATTGAGAATCTGGATATGTGGTGACCTCCTTGTGTTCGTATAGCTAATGTGTCTAAGGAAGGATTTGAACTTGACTTTCCTGACCTGGGATCTATATACTGTACCACATAGTGGTCATCAAAGACATATATAACCATAAAAACAATTGGGCTAGTAATGTAAGTTTGAATGGTAACTACTATCCAGTCACACTGGCTTATTAACCTCCGTACATATGACATTTCCATCTCATGCCTCCATGTCTTTATACAGTCCCCCCACTGCACTTGCTCCTCATGACCCTGTCTCATAGAATTTTTAGTTTTCTTCAAAACATTCCTCAAGTTCCACTTCCTACATGAGGCCTTTCTTATTCTTCCAGTTATTAACCTTCTTCCCCTTAAAATGATTTCATGTTGCTTTTGCTTAACTTCTTTTATCCTCCCTCCCCCTGCCAGCTAGAATGTTAGCTCCTTGAAGGCAGGGACTATTTGTGTCCTAGTCCCCCAGTAATTAGGCTTTGCCTAGTAGCAGCTTGCTGTTTGTTCAGTTGAATTGGTTCAGAGAATTGCCCTCTGATTATCCAGGGAAACATTTACATACTCAAAGGAAGCTCTTCACAATTCATTGAACAGATCCATTATGAGGATTTCTAAAAGGAGAAAAATGGAATACTACTAGATGATACAGGCAGCTCTGAGTTTCAGGGGCTTGGAGTCAGGAAGACCTGAGTTCAAATCTGGCCTCAGACATAGCTGTGATCCTGGGCAAGTCACTTTACCCTATTTGCCTCCGTTTCCTCATCTGTAAAATGAGCTGGAGAATCAAATGGCAAACCGCTCCAGTATCTTTGCCAAGAAAACCCCAAATAGGGGTTGGACGGAACCGAAAGACTAAACAACTAGAAGATCCAATAAGGTTGTAAGCTACACTGGTAGGGAATGTTTTTAGACCAAGGACATCAAAGCACCATCAAAGTGTCTATGATGTATTGAATTATACTTACAATTACTTACAATACTGCATTGTGATACAGTACTTGCAATTGGCATTACAGAGAAGCCAACTTAATGTTATCTCTTCTCATTCTCCTAGAAATGGACACAAGAATCTATTGAAAGTCTTTTGGTTAATTGATTATTGATTACTGATAAATATTCACATCTTAAACAATTTGAAATCTTTGTCAAACAGCTTATTTAAGATAACTCTTCTAATTAAGAATGGAAGCATTGCAATTCCAATAGAGTTCAAGATTGCTTGAACTCTGGAAATTAATAAAAGTCAAAGATGTGCCCCTTTTCTTCAAATACTCTGTAATATATATATATATATATGCATATATATACATACATATATATGTAACTCTCATGTGTTTTCCTCATAGATTTATACCTATACGGATAACAAAATACTTGATGTTGAAGCCTTACGTGCTACACTGTGATCTCTTTGAGATCTAGGATCATGATTTATCTTTGATTTCCTCTCAGCAACCCTAAACGTTGTAGCTATTTAATAACTATATTATAAACATAATCATTACAAATAAATGTTTATTATTCAATAATACTTTCTAAAAGTAAAGTAAATCTCCAAAAAGGTGATTAGAGTAAATAGAATTTAATCACTAAAAATGGCAGCATTCCTGAGTGGTTTATAGTATAATAAAAAACACAATGTGAGATTAGAAAGACATAAACAAGGCCATTTTTCTGCATTCCCCAGAGGCCAAATCTAAGAAATCAAGGTTTAAGAGATAGCCTCTCACCAATGGGAGACTTTAGAATACTTTTGTTCAGACACAGTGACAAAACTTTCCTTGTTTGGAGAGCACATTCTAGACTTAGGGAAAGTTAAACGTGAATTCTGAAAACCATAAATCCAAAGCACATTCCTCCAAAACAAAACAAAATGAGAGTAAGAAAGAATTTCAAAATAACAAGGACTATTGATTATTTCCATGATGTCTTTCCATTTCCCCGGCCAATAGGCTTTCCTGCTTGTCTTTGATCCATTTTGGATCCTGCTCCTGCTAAATTAATTTTCCCAATTACTATTTTGATAATGATTATTTTTCTGTTCAAGAACCTTTTATTGGCCAATCAAATCCAGATTGTTCCATTTGTTCTATGATGCACTTCAACTATCGCCATTTTATTTACCTTTGCTAGCCCAGTTGTTCACTACCTAATAGTCTTTTGGCTTCATCTAGGCCATTCCAGTAGCGACAGGCCTCTGGACCTAGACTCAGGAGATATATGCTATGTTATACTAGACAAGTTACTTATACTTTCTGCCTTAGTTTCCTCCAATGTAAATTAGGGATAATTATAGCACCTTCCTCTTAGAGTTGCTGTGAGCATAAAAATGTGATCATATTTTTAAAGTGCTTTGTAAACCTTAAAGTGCTATATTATTATTGCCATCATTCATCTCTCTGCTCATGTGGTTTTTGTCTGAAATATCTTCCCTCCAACTCTCTGCTGATCTAAATTGTAAATGTCTTGCTTGGTCCAGTTTAAGGGATTGTTTCCTTCAAGGGAAGCTTTTTTGACTAACCCTACCCAACCATATTTCTAAGGTACTCACGCATACTATACTGGTGTGGCACTTAGTGTACCAAAGGACATTGCTTTTGCTTATGTGTTGGCATTTGTTATTGTTCAGTCGTTTCAGTCACGTTTGACTTTTTGTGACCCTATTTGGAGTTTTCTTGGCAGATACTGGATTGTTTTGCCATTTCCTTCTCCAGCTCATTTTACAGATGAGAAAACTGAGGCAAACGAGGCTAAGTGACTTGCCCAGGGTCACACAGCTAGTAAGTGTCTGAGGCTGGATTTGAATTAAGGAAGATGAGTCTTCCTGAATCCAGGCCCAGAACTTTACCCACTGTGCATTATTCTGTAGTTTTTTGTTTGTTTGTCTTTCCTGAAAGCAAAGTGTCTTCTACTTACTTTGTATAGTCTTAGATCTTAAAAAAAGCCAACCACTAAGCAAACAAACCTTTGTCTCAGATTAAACTAGCTGCCCCCCAACTTAATACTTCATCTCTTGCTTCTGGATAAATGAACAGGCCATGTCCCATGCCTGAATCACACTCCCTCTGCATTTCTGCTTCTCAGAATCCTTATCTTCCTTCAGGTCTCAGTTCAGGTGTCACTTTTCCTGTGAAGTCTTTCTTTCTTGATCACCATTTGTCAGGGTTTGTTCTTTTCTCAAATTATCTGATATTTTACTTACGTGTGCTTAAACTGAACATGTACCGGAAACTTAAATGTTTCTTTTTCATTGATGATTCATCTTTTCTAATTGCTGATTGTCAGATTAGCAGGATATATTACTATGGGCTACAATTCCAGCTTCCCAGTTTTTCGGAATATACTGTTTTATTCTCTTCTTAAATTTCTTATGACCAGGAGTAATCTCTAGTTATTCAAAGTGGTATTCATTCATCACTGAAGTTTTCTCCTGGATACTTGTAACATTTTTTTTTTTTTTGTATTGAAATTGTGACATTTGGCCACCTAGGAGTTTTTAAGTGTGTGTGGTTTTTTTTGTTTGTTTGTTGGTCTTCTGGCAATATTCTGTAGATGCAATTGATAAAGTACTTTGACATCTGTATGCAAAATTTGGGCAGTTGACTTATATTAGCTACGGTGTTATTTAAGTACTTTGAAGTATAGGTTCTTCAGGGAGACCTAAAATCCTTAAATTATCTCTGCATCTGTTTTCAAGGTTATTCTGCTTTGCCATTTAGAATTCCTTTTAAGGTTTTTGCTTTTCTTCTGCCAAATTTTCTTCCACTTCTTTATTTTTGTGTGCTAAATCTATTTTTTCCCCCAGAACTTCTTCTCCTTTAGAGAAATCTCCATTATCTCTTCTAAGTTATCTTGCTTTTCTTTTTAAATTCTTCTTTAAGGATTCTGATTTCTCACCTAATTTCATTTCTAATATTTTCATTTAAAATTTTATTTTATTTTTAAAGCATCCTGTAGTTTCTTACTATTATTCCACGATTTCTGGGCAATTTTCAAGATTCTTTTTTCATTCAGAAAATTTGCTAATTTTCCTGAATTTTACATTTTGTTGGGGTCTTTGTGTTTTTACTCATTTTACCTTCTGTCTTTATGAGGCTTCCCATTGGTTTGCTTGCTCCCAGTATAAGTTTTTAATTGGGCTTTTCCCCTCAGACTTTTGGTCCTTATTTTGTATTCCTGGTCCCTTATTTCTGGTTTCTCCTCTCATAATTTGTCCTGTGTTCTCTTTCCTCTGCTAAACAGATTTTTCCCTGAGACTGGCCTTCTCAGTTTTCTCATTTTGGGAAAGCTGATGCATGGCCCAAGAATGAATTCTGGGAGAGGACTGCTAGGAGCTCCAGTTGGGTGTCCAGTCCTCCTTCCTTCAGATACAGTTCATGTACCCAGCTTGGCACGGCCCCCTGCACTAAAGCTTCCGCATTGCTCTCCCTTCCTTTAATCCAGCTGGGCAGAATCAGTTTCTGTCATCACTTGTGGGATGTTATGGGGTAGATGTTATTTCTGGGACATAGCTTCTTTTTGCTTGAGTTTTAGAGTTGGAGAAGTTTGTTGAAAACAACCAGTCTGCTGTCTTGTTGATTATTCTTTTAGGTCTTTTTGCATTCCATAGACAGGGATATAGTACTTAGTTATCCCTCAATCTAGCTCATGACTGTCCTATCTTCTCTATTGATTATATATAGGCTTTGAATGATATCAGTTGCTTTTGGTAGAGCTTAGGATCAGGGGCAGTGTGGTACAGTGGAACGAGCATTAGCTATGGAATCAGGGTTCAAATCCCACCCCTGACATTTATTGTTTGTATCGCCTTGGGCAAATCACTCTGCTTTTCTGGGTCTCATTTTCTTCATTAAAGTTGGACTAGATGGACGCTCAGCTCTCTTCCAGGTCTAGGTCTACGATCACCTTAGTAGAGATATGTTCCAGCCTACTTGTATCTCACAGCTTTGCTACTTCTCAGTCTGCTGTCCACTGGCAGGGCTTTTAAGAGCCCAGGGCTACCTGCACACCATGATGAGGTAATACAATGGGCCAGTCAGTCAAGAAATATTTATTAAGCACCTACTGTACGCATGGTATAAAGCACTGGGAATACAAAGAAAAAAGAGAGTCCTTGCTGTCATGGAACTCATAGTCTAACATGGGAAATCACACATAAACAACTTATGTATACTTTATATAGAATAAATTGGAAATAACATATTAGGTACTAGCAGTAAGGGGGATATGAAAGACTTTCTGTAGAAAGAAGGATTTTACCTGGGCCTTGAAGGAAGCCAGGGAAGCCAGGAGGCAGAAATGAAGAGGGAGAGCATCCCAAAATGCCTGGAGTTGGGAGACATAGTGTCTTGTCCCAGGAATAGCAAGAAGGCCAGTGTTACTTAAGTGCAAAAGACTTGGTGGGATTTAAAATATAAGAAGACTGGTAAGATGGGGGTGGGAAGTAGGACATGAAAGGCTTTGAAAGCTGATGATTTTAATTGGACCTCCATCTTACTTCAATCAGTATTAATCAGTTTAATGTGATTTCGCTGGAGTAGTGATTATTAGTAATTATTAGCATTATACTATTCTATCAGTACATATTTGGTTAATTAACTAATATTAGTATAGAAAAGCCCATATTAACACATATTTAACATTCAGGGATAATTAAATAAGATAGGTTCTTTCTTATAATAGGCCCTAAACTTTAAATTATAAGTTCACTTGCTTAATCATAGGAAGCTTACTAGAGGACCTCCACTCTTTCTTCCTGATGAGTACGGGGCCAAGCCCAATGTGGACTCAATGATATGGAAAGTCCCTCAGCTATTCTTTGCCCCCTTCCCCCTCCTTCATCATCCCTCTATTGCTCACCATCAGGAGATGGCCATGAACACTTGGTCAACAAGTAACGCTGTTTGTCGGCCTATGGCCCGCCTGCCTACTGGTCCTTCTGCCCACTTGGATGTTTTGACATCTGCTTAGCATCCTTGCCCATGGGTTGGCTTGTTGGCTCAGTAGGACCTCCTAAAATGTCAAGATAGGTCTGTCAAGGTCTGCTCATTGGCTTGTTTGTCAACCAGTGGGATTCTGTATTTTGTGTAGACCCTCCTGGAGGGTCAAGGTCAAGATCTATCAACCAATGAGGTTCTGTATTTTACTGTGCCCCTTCTGTATCATCTGGGTATCAAGCACTATAAAACTAAGAACCTGGAGGAAGGGGCCATCTCAGATCACGAGGAAGATCTGGGTTCTGTTCCTTAAAGGGGCCAAGTCACTTTAATAAATGGTTATTGGCTTGGAGTTCTGCCTCAGTGGTTTTTCTTGTAGATTGGACATTTTGGGGGCCACAGTGCCAAATAGGGGATTTTATGTTTGAATCCTGAGATAACAGAGGCATTGGAATTTATTGAGTGAGACAGTGGTGGTGATTTAATCAGATCTGTATTTTATGATGATCACTTTGGCTTCTGAATAGATGATGGATTAGATTGGGCAGAGACGTGTGGCAGAGAAACCACCCATCAAGTTAGTAAAATAGTTCAGGCATGAGGTGATCTAGGTCTGCACCAAGATGGTGGCAGTGTCAAAAGAGAAAAGGAAGCAAATGTAAGAGATTTCACAAAAGTAAAATTGACAGATTTTGGCAACAGATTAGATATGGTGGTGGTGGTAGTGGTAGTGGTGAGAGAGTGTGGAGTTGAAGATGACACTTAGGCTGTGAGCCTAGGGGACTTCCAGCATGGTAGTGTACTTGACAGTAATAGGGAAGTTTTGAAGAAGGGATTTTTTTGGGGGGAAAGATAATGAGTTTGGTTTTAGACATGTTGAGTTTAAGATTTGTATAGGACATCCAGTTTTGCTGTCCAGTAGGCATTTCGAGATGTGAGACCAAAGGTCAACAAAGAGGTCAGGACTGGATAAGTAGATCTGAGAATCATCAACATAGACATAATCATTAAATCCATGGGATTAATAAGATCACCAAGTGAAATAGTAGAGAGGGAGAAGGTAAAAGGGCCAAAGATAGAACCCTAGGGTACATGGATGAAGATTTAGCATAAGAGACAGTGGTCACTTAGGTAGAAGGAGAACTAGGAGAGCGGTGTCCCAAAAACCTGAAGAAAATTGAGTATGAAGGAGAAGAGGGTGAACAATAGTGTCAAAGGCTGTAGAGAGGTCAAGAAGGGTGAGGAGTGGAGAGAGTCATTAGACTTGTCCATTAAGAGATCATTAAGTAACTTTGGGGACAGCAGTTTTGGTTGCATAATGAGGTTGGAAGCTAGTCTACAGAGAGTTAAGAAGAGAACCAGAGGAAAGAAGTGGAGGCACCTAATAGAGATGGCCATCTCAAGAAGTTTAGCCACAAAAGTGAGGAGAAATGTGGGACAATAGCTACTGAGGAACCGGTGGATCAAGTAAAGTGCTTTTTGAGGATGGCAGAGACATGGGCACGTTTGTAAGGAGGGAAACAGTAGACGGGCTTAGACTGAAGTTAAGTGAAAGAATGAGGATGATAGAAGGGACAATCTGTGGACAAGACAGGATGGAATAGGATCTCTTGTTCATACCTCATTATGTGAAACAGGAATGGAGGAAGAGATAGTGGTAGAAGGCATCTGGGTGATATGACACAAAGAGGAGAAGCGGGAGCTCTCAGAGAATGACCTTAATTTTTTCAGTGAAATGTGAGGTGAGGTTCTCAGCTGAGAAGGTGAGGGGCAGGGGAAGCCGTGGGAGGCTTGAGAAGGGATGAAGAGGTTTGGAAGAGTCACTGTGGAGAGTGAGATATTGAACTGAAAAGGGTGGTATAGTAGAGTTGTCTAGCAGCTGTGAAGATACAGGTGAGGATATATAACATAAAGTTATAGTGGACTCAGTCAGTCTGGTTTTGTGATCCTCCCCCCTCCCCTTCATTGAGTAGCACTATCAGATCACGGCAGTTATCCTAGGGCAAAGCTTGGCAGGGAAAAATCGATTAAATGATAATGGGGCTAAGGACTCAATAAGAAGACATGTAGAATTACATTGATTCAGCAAGGGGTCAAGTAGGGCCAAAGAGGAGAGAGTGGTTAGTGCAGGGGGAGGTGGCCTGGGAAAATATGAAGAGGTCAAGGGATTAGAGGTCAGGGTGTGGATAAAGAGCACAGTATTGTAAGGAAAGAGTGGTGCCGGGTGGGGGCGGGGAGATATGGCTAGCTAAGGGGATTTTGGAATTAAAGGATATGACCATTTTTGTGTTATTTAGGTGGGGTGGAGGAGTAGGTCATGGAGTAGGTGGAGGAACTGAGTAGTTACCGTGTTTGGTGTTTGAAGGGGGAAGAGGAGAGCAAAGGACTCAAGAAAAGAGGACGGTGTAGAGTTGATCAGGCTAACCAAGGGTCCAGGATTGGGAATAGAAGAAAGGTTAGCTGGTGTAGGATGTTAGCTTGGGAAAGACTTGAGGGGTTGAAGGACTGGAGGATTGTGCACAAAAAATAGTTTGGTAATACAAAGGGGAGGGAGAAGTGGAATGACAATAGATTGTGATCAGATAAGGGAATTTCAGAGTTCATGAATATAAAAGTGGTGCATTTGTGGATGGTGGCAAGATCAAGGGTTTAACCATCTTTGTGTGTGTCTATGGTGAGGTAGAAGTTTAGGTCACAGGAAATAAGTAAGTTGAAGAATTGGAAAGTTAGGGTGTATGAGGGAGTATCAATTTGTATGTTGAAGTCCCCTAATATGAAGTCAAGAATTGGAAAGGAAAGATGTTGAGCCAAGGGACTGAACTCATTGAAGAAAGAAAGGGAGTATCCTGGAGATCTAATTGTCATTGAATTGTTTTTCAGTCCTGTTTGATTCTTCATGACACCATTTGAGATACTGGACTGATCTGCTCTTTCCTTCTCCAGCTCATTTTACAACTGAGGCAAACAGAGGTAGGTGACTTGCCTAGGGTCATACAGCTGGTAAGTGTTTGAAGCTGGATTTGAACTCAAGTCTTTCTGACTGCAGACCCGGAGTCCTATCCACTGCGCCACCTCACTGCCCCCTATAAACACATAGCTACTAGAATTTTGACTGGGTTATAGATATGAATTGAATGACCTCAAAGGAGAAGAGGTTACTGATAATATTCTGCCCATAAATGTACCACATGACTAAATACCTATAATTACTGCAATACAGATTTAACCATGCATTCTGTACATGCGCAAAATATTGAAATAAAAATTTCTTCCTTTTAGAATTGTCAGTTTCCTTGATGGTAGCAATAGGTTTTTAATTATCTTCCAGAAATGGAATCCCAAAACAGCGTGGGTCTCAGTTTATTCATCCATAAAATTGGAGGGTTCAATTAAATTTATCTTTGAGGTTCTTTTCTTCTTTTCTACCTCTAGGTCTGCGTTTCAGTGAAATATTGGAAAAATGTACTAGGTTCAAATTCCTCCTTTACTTACACGTCCATGGGCAAATTACTCCATTCATTAGCATGTGAACTCTTTGAAGGCAGAGACTGTTTTTGCTTTTCTAGCTCCAGAGCTGAGCACTTACCTTAATGAGTGCCTGTTAACTACTGCCTGACTTCACTTCACTGGGCCTGTTTTCTAAACTGTATAATGGTAGGACTAGCCCCTAAATTCCAAAAGTTTAAAGGGATTTGTTCTGTGAAATTTGGATTCAGTCAAAGGGCTGCACTTGAGGACCTAGAGGGCCACATGAGGCTGCAGGTTCCCCTCCTCTGTTAGCATTTAGCATAGTACCTGGCACATAGTAGGTGCAGCATCCTTTAATGTCTTTAATACAATATATTGATTGACTGGCTCTGCTCCTTGCTGCCTTAATTTCAGTGACTAACAACAGTGTGAATCCTTAATTTTAGTGACTTCAGTGTATCCTTAATTTCAGTGACCAACAACACATTTTTCTGGGACTGAATGATTCCTTTAGCATTGGAGCTACATGATTTTTTAGTGGGAGTTGGTGCCATCTGGTGGCTAAATACTAGCATTTCACCTGAAAGTATGAGAACCATTTTTAGAAAGGAATTTTTCAAGTAATGGGAACAAATTCCTAATAAAGCAATAAAAGCGTTCAATTTTTAAAAAAGAATTATTTTTAGTGGTAGGCCATCTAAGCAACATAGCTAAGTATTAATATTTGTTTTGCTGTATCTAGAGAGAATTTTTTTTCATTTTCATTTTTTTCATTTTTATTTTCATTTTCATTCATTTTATTTTAAGGAACTTCTGTAATGAGACTGCCGCATTTTTATGATTTTTTTTTCTGAAAGGAAGTTATATTTGAAAATTTGTGTTCTAACTTTTTTCAATACCTCTGAAAAAATAGAACTTTTCCCCTTTTTCCTCCCTTCCTCTGTACACCTCCCCCACCTCATGTTAGAAACTAAGAAAATGTCTCTTCCAAGAGGAAACTCTGACCTATTTTTAGGAGTCAGAAATAATAAAGTTTTCTGTTGAAATCAAGATTATCATTGCAGAATCAGTGCGGACCCTTGTTTACTAAGCAATGTCTTTATGTGACCTAAGAATCAGCCATTTTTCAGGTTTCTTTCCTTCCTAAATGAACCCTTTTTTGCACGGCTAGTTGCATTAATGCATGGGGTTAATTCATTTTGGTCACTAGAACAGTGTTGGTACAGTGTATTAACTGTTTTACAAACTAGCATTTTGTGACACACAGATGTGGCCATGGTCATGATCCTCTTGTGAGCAAAGTCAGATGACATCGTGGGTGGTGTGGAACAGAAAAACTACCAATTGTTGTGCAGTTGCAGAAAAATCTAATAAGGGAAAATCTATATTTACAAAATATATATTAGAGGGTGCTTATTTGGTCTACTAACACAGTTTGTCTTTAAGTAGCAAACTTCCCTAGTTCTCTTGAGATACGATACAATTTACCAAAAAAAAAAAAAGGTAGCATGAACATTAACCGTTTAGTATTGCTGGGCACCATGATGGAAGCAAAGTAAATAACCCATGGCATTTGAAATAAGAGATCTGTTCTTTCAAAGATGACCCATATATCAAAAAGTTGAGTCTAGGGCAAGGGGCCAAATCATTTATGAAAAAGACCTAAAAGATAAAATACATGAACATATTTTATGGGAGCTGGATTTTTAGAGATAGAGTAGTTCAGGTTATTTGCTTATATCCAAAGGGACAAATAAACATCTTTAGACTATTGGAGAAGTGGCAGCATGGTGGTGCAGTGGCTAGAGAGCATTGGCTTGGAATCAGGAAGACCTGAGTTCAAATTCGGTCTCAGACACTTACTAGCTGTGTAACCCTAGGTAAGTCACTTAATGCTTGCCTCAGTTCCTCGTCTGTAAAATGGAGACACATTGGAGAAGGGAATGGCAAACCACTCTAGTAACTTTACCAAAAAATACCCCACAGACCCTGTGAGATCAGCGAAACATTTGAACAACAAAGAAGACTGTTATAGGAAATAGGAGGAGCAATTCAGAGGGAATTCCAAAGGATGCAGAGAAGCTTCCAGAGGTCTGGTCCAGAAGTTGCTACCAGGAAGCCAGATTCATTTATATTCAATTCCATCAGCTTTAGGCATTGGGGAAGCCAAGACAAAAGTGAAAATGTCTGCCTTAGGGAGCTTACAAAATAACATTTACACAGATAAATAAGTACAACATCTACAGAAAGTAAAGTTTTGTGGAGTGGGGAGTGCTACTAGTTAGAGGGAATCAGGAAAGATCTCATGTAGAAGGTGGCATTGAGTTAAACTAAAAATTCAGGCGTGAGGGACATACTGCTTCAGAGGTTTTAATTTCATCTAGAAGAGTCCTGGGGTTCCTGGACCAAACCAGATCCCGCTATGACTGTTTTGTAAATAGAGTCAGACACCAGGGCACCTTAAGAGAGAACCAATGATGAGCAGGACCTTCCATTCCTACCTCAACAGGAACAGAGGGCACATATAATTGCTTTATTTTTGATTGATTGACTGACCTCTTTTTCTAGGGATGCGCTAGAAAGGATATGACCTTCAGCCCCAAGTGCACCTGGCAGATGCATGCTAGGCTATTACCTAGTCCCATGGCCTGATGATTTTCATTCAAGCAAGCACTTGAATATTTGCCAGGCTATTCCACTGGACCCTTCTGGGTAGTAGCATATTGTGCCATGACTCCAATACTATGACACAATTTAGTACGTGTAGCCCATTTGTCCCAAGTAAATTGTCTAACAATATCACCATGTTAGTAAGTGAAGGTAACAAAATATCACCACTCACGTTAATAGTAACCAAGCAAAAGCGGAAACTTTTACAATCGGTTTTGAGATGTTCTGTATGATAAAAAGCGCAGTTGCTGACAGTAGGCAGGTGGCTGACAACATTTCCTATTTAGACAGCACCTGACCACCTGGATCAGGCCAGTATATGAGCCTTCCCCCGCAATCTAATAAAGAGTGGAGTTGGAGCTGGGAAGAGATGACAAAAGGGAGCAAATAAATCAACCTTCCCTTAGTTTAGGATTTGAGTTAGAGCTTCTTTTGGTTGTTGGGAAGGGTGTCATAATCTTAATGTCCTATAGCTAGCAAACTCCTTCCTTACTTTAGAATCCTCGTGAGTGGATTTATTCACAAATTCCTTGGGTGAATACTCTCTTCCCTAGCTACTACTCCTTCTTCCTTCTCCATCCATTTTAGCCCTACTCACTGCATCCTGGGTCATCAGCAGTCATCCTGACCTATATCTTACCACTGGACTCTGATGATTCTGGAGGAAAGAGTGAGGCTGATGACTTTGTACAGCCCTGTCTCACTTAAATCCAATTCATTTGCAAGCCAAGACATCACCTTCCTGATGTCATTGGTCCTCTTGGAGAATGAAGGACAAACCACAATCTGTGAGTAGTAGTAGCTGCTTCCTGGGGGATCCAACAGGCCAGTTTCAGTTGAGTAATACTGCTATTTTTTCCTCCTCCTCTTCCATCTTCCTCTCCTTCTTCTGTTCACAAAGCGAGTCATACCCTTACACGTGGGGCCTTATGTCCAAAGGAAAATAAATTTTGATCACCTGTACTTCTCAAGGTATCTTGGGGTTTGGGGCTAGATTTTTTCCTTCCCTACTTATTTATTCTATCATTTAAAAAAAAATTGGGACAATTAACTCTTTTGTCTCATGTAGTTTTCATTTATTATTTCTTGAAATACAGCTCTGAAAAACCAGGCTTTGATGAAGCCCATTGGGACTCAAATGGGCTTGATTATGTCTTTAAACCCAAATCGCTTTGTCTCTCATTGATTGGCCAATAATAGGCCCCAGCCCAAGCATTATTTGCTTATTGTTTGGGTTTTATGTCTCAGAATGAGAATAGCAATTATTTCTGTTCTCCCAGAAACTCTGAGGGTCTTCCCATCTCTGATTGATTCTTTTGTGAAGGCAAAGTAGATTATCTTTTAACTCAATTCTTACCTGGCCTTGAACTACTGAATGGGTTTTGTTTCAGACAAATTGAGACCTGGGAAAGACCTTAGCTTAAAAACACCAGTCTCCCACTGCATCCTGGGTCATTGCCAGTCATCTTGACCTATGTCTTGCCACTGGACTCCAAAGACTCTGGAGAAGAGGGTGGGACTGGTGACTTTGCATAGCGCTGCCTCACTTAAATCCAATTCACTTGCAAGTCAAGATATCACCCTCCTGATGTCATTGGTCCTCTATCCTCCTTTCAGGGGTATGCTAGTAAACATTTTACAATCAGCTTTGTGTGTGTGTGTATGACATACTTTTAAGTTTAATCTGCATTAGTAACATTATCTCCAACACTTTCTTAAGACTTGACAATCAATGGAACAGTAAATCAAATCCTGATTTGTAGCATTTGCTCATTTTTTAGGGTAAATTGAAAATTTAACAATCAGTTCTTGGCTCTAGCACACTCCTGCACTTCTGTCTTACTATTCTTTTCTGCCTTCTGAAACCATCAATTTAAAAAAAAAGTTTGCTTGCTTTTAGTATTAGACTTCTTCTTCTCACATTTGTTCTATCTTCTTGAACACAGAGAAAAATGAGTCCCTTTAGGAAACACTGTATCCTATATTGTTGTTGCTGTTGCTACAGTCATTTCTGACTCTTCATGACCCCCATATGGGGTTTTCTTGGCAAAAATACTGTAGCGATTTGCCATTTCCTTCTCCAATTCATTTTGCAGATAAGGAAACTGAGGCAAATAGGGTTAAATGACTTGCCCAGGATCACACAGCTAGTAAGTGTCTGAGGCCACATTTGAACTCAGGTCTTCCTGAATCTAGGCCCAGCGCTTTATCCACTGTGTCACCTAGTTGCCCTTACTATATTCCATACCACCCTCTGAAGTATTGGAAGCATTTTTTTTTCTTCTCTCCCCCAACCCCTTGCTTGGTTCAAATCTCTGTCCTGTCACTGTCACCCTCACCGTGCCATCATCACTCAGCAATCTTTCCTCCTTTAAGCTGATATGTCACCTCATTTAGATCCTGGTGACAGTTATCCTGCCGGCCCCTCAATCATTCTTCCTTCTTCAAGATGTTCATCACTTGATTCACAGTCTTGTGTTCTGTTCCAAACCCTGCCCTCACACTTGGACCAGGTCCTCTCAGCATATAAACCTTCTCAGCTCCCATGATTTGTACTTTTATTGCTTTACTAAGTCACCTATAGGGATAATACTTTTGAGCTCACCATCACTCATCATAATTCAGCTTTTAGGATGAAGAATTCTAAATTTTTTCTCTTAGATAATAACCACAGAAGAACACACAAGAAAGTTAAGCAGGAAGCATAAACAAGCAGGACAATTTTGAAGGTAGCACATGGTATTTATTACAAACTTTAAAAAAACCAAGTGGCATACAATGGAGAGATCATGTATAATCCTCTTTTTCTATTTTCCCTACTTATATGAAAATGCTGTCTAGTTAAAGGTTTACTTTGATTCAAAGTTTTTATTATCATTTTACTTTGAAATAAAAATTTTCATCCTATCACTGTTTTCTTCGCCTTATGGGTGAAAAAAATACATTGTGTCAACTGATACAGATGGGTCCTTTGAAGTAGTCTTAAATTTTGGTTCTAGTGTTAAGGTGAAAATACAACATAACATTAATAAGCGTCCCTCACTAAAATCCAATTCACTTGCAAGTCATGGCATCATCTTCTTGATGTCATTCGAGAACAAAGGATGAACCACAACAATAACCACAACCACATTGGAGGTGTCTATGACTTTGTGAGCTTCAAAAGGTCAGAATGATAAGCACCATGAGCTGAAGTCCATGCTGGGATTTTCTGGAAGCTAGACAACCCATTTCAACCTGGTCCTGAGAAACCTGCTTCAACCAGTTTAGAAAGCAGGCTGCCAAGACAGACTTACAGCGATTCAGCCAATGGCTGGGATGAATTGGGAAGTGAATTTCACAGGGAAAATGCTTTTGGTTTAAGCCCACTCTCCAGAGAGGTTAAAGCAGTAAAGGTGAAAGTGTGTTCCCAAGTGTTTTGTAATTAATTTCTGTTCTTGTTATTTCTTCTCAGTAAGCATCCCTTTGTAAAAGCCTATTGATGATAAATGAATCAAATTAAATTAGAGCATTAATCATTGATGGTTAATATTGGAGAGAATAGAATCCTTCCACTCCTTCAGAGGGGCCCCTAGAACCCTAAAGAACAGAAACAGACTTGCATGAGTATCTGACTCACCAGTGAAGGTGGGAGCTGGGATAAGGATTCTCGGAGCTTTAAAGGACTACATAAATAAAATCATTCTTGCAACTCAAAGAAAGTTGCTACTTTTAAGATTACCAATTATATCTTTATTGTTAAATCTTTCGTTCTTTTCTCAATCTTCAACCTTTTAAACCTCTCTGTATCTTTTGACACTGTTGACTGTGGTAGAGGCAACATTGACATATGGGCAGCACGCTGGACCTGGGACCTAAATGAACTGGGGTATCCTGCCCCAGGTATATATTAGCTATGTAACTCCGGGCAATTAAGTTAACCACTCCGTGCCTTGGTTTTTTGAAAGGTTTGGACTCAGTATTGTCTAAGGTCTCTTTCAGTTCTAAATCTATGATCTTATGATGACAGATCTTCCCTGCATACTTGATTGACCTTGGGTTTTTATGACACTCTTCTTAGTTTTCCTCCTACCTATTTGGCTTCCCCTTCTCACTCTCCATCGCTGTAGGATTATCATGTCTAGTTCTCTAAACCTATGCCACAAGGCTCTGTTCTAGATTGTCTCTACTGCACAGTCTGTGACCATGATTGTATCAACTCATATGGATTCAGTTTTTATACTCATTAAGAAGATAACTTTCAGGAAAATCCTTCTACAGTCAGTTATTGAACACTTACTAGAGGCAGCTAGATGGCTCGGTGGATAGAGCGTTGGTCCTGGAGTCAGGAAGACCTGAGTTCAAATCCATCCTCAGACACTTACCAGCTGTGTGACACTGAACAAGTCATTTAACCTCTGTTTGCCTTAATCCACTGGAGAAGGAAATGGCAAAGCACTCCAGTATTTTTGCTAAGAAAACCCCACGGACAGCATTGGTGTGCTATGGTCCACAACGTCGTGAAGAATCTGACATGACTGAATATCAACTTCTTGGGCTACTGCACTGAGGAAAAGGAAAAAATAAAAACAGTTCTTCCCTCAGGAAGTTTACATTCTAATGAGGGAAATGACATGGTGGGATGGGGGTGTATGTGTATGCTCATGTGTGTTTGTATAGCTATAAAAGATGAAGGCTCTGGTAGATGGGGTGGGGGGAGGGAGATTGGGAAAGACCTCTGGTAGCAGGTAGCATTTGAACTATAGCTTGAAGGAAGCTGGGGATTCTAAAAAGCAGAGGTAAGGAAGCATTATAGGGATGGGGATATAAGCCGTGAAAAGGCCTAGAGCTGAAAGGATTTCAGGGGTGGGGAACATTTGTTTTGTGAAGTTTGGATTCCGTTAAAGGGCCATGCTTGAGGACCCAGAAGGCCATATGTGGCCTTGAGGCTGAAAGTTCCCCACCCCTGGCTTAGGTCCTCTAGGGCATAGTCTTTGGTCCAGTGAGCAAGGAAGCTGGCATTTGTATTGTCCTTATTAATGATTTGGAGCAGAATTATAGAATTTTGAAATGGAAAACATTTAAGAAATCATGTAGTCCAGCCCCTTCACTTTCTAGATAAGAAAATGTAGTCCTAGACATATTAAAATAACTTTCTAAAGGTTATAAATGTAGTTAATGATAGACCTGAACTAGAACCAGGTCTCTTTAAAGCTGAGTGCTTTTTCCCTTTTGCCAGTATATTTAGGTTAAATTACCAACTGGTTGAACAATCATGTCTCCAAAATATTGATTAATAATTCCATATCAACCTAATAGAATGAGATAGTTATGTGACAATGGGCTCTGTCCTTTGCCCTCTTCTGTTGAACATACACACACACACACACACACATTATCCGTGCATTAACAGGATAGTTAGTAAATACCTAGAAGAGTAAGCTATGTTCTTAAAACATTCAGAACAACTTCTTTAATGTTTTCATGTTAAACTATCCTCAATAAAAAAGTGTTTGATATATCTTAGACTGATAGCTCAGTTAGATGATGTAGATTTTAGCAAAGCATTTACCCAATTCTCTAATCCTATTATTGTAGGAAATATGGAGAGATGTAGGCTAGACAACGGGACCATTATGTATATGTGACCGGACCCAAAGAATAGTCATTACTAGATCGATGTTAAGTTGCTTGGATGTCTTTGGTGTCCTAGCAATCTTTCTTTGGCTGTGTGCTGCTTAACATTTCTATAGGTGACTTGGATAAAGTCATAGAGGGCATTCTTCTCAAAGTAAAATATTATGGAAAGCTAGGAAGAATAGTTAACATCAAAATGTGGTGGAACTGTCTTATACTAGCTGTTGTGATTGTTAAATTTAGTAAATGCTACAAAGCAGGGCTTGATTTGTTGTTTTTTTGATCGTCCAGAGTTGAGAAAATAATGGATAAAATGACCATAATGAAGATTAAACTTCAAAGTGTGTCATTTACATTTTTTTTCCCCACAGAGTCAGTTGTTAAATGTTTACCTGCTTACCACTGGCTAACATAATGGATGACAGAATCAGAATAAAAAAGACCTTTATTGGCTAGAATGCTAGACTGATGCTAATAAGATGCGATTTAATAATGATAACGTAAAGTCTTATATCTGGGTTCAAAAATCAGTTTCATAAATAGAAGATGGAGGAAGCATACTAGGAGGCAGTTCATCAGATAAAAAGTCTAGCATTCTTGGACAATGCACTATGAGCTGACAAACAGTTATGGCAGAGCTTCCTAATACATAGAGTTAACCAGAAATAGAAGGGGTTGTTCTAGTAGGCCAGATTTCCTTCAGTAGGGTTCTTCAAGAAAAGACTGAGTGACCTCTTGTGGGTAATGTTGTAAGGGGGATTCTGATTCCAGCACAATTGCTCTAGAGGGCCTCTGTGATTCTATATGATATAAGCTCCTTAAGGGCAGAAACCCATCCTTCCTTCCTCCCTTCCTTCCTGTTTCATTAAGGCAATAAATGCAACATCTATGATGTTTTTGATTATGCCTGTATAATTTGGAATTGCAAAGTATAAGAGACTCTCTGTATAGAAGGCAGAAGAAGTAAAACATCTATTCAGACACCAGAGGATCAAATCCCAGAACCAATAACCCCAAGTCATCCTGTAACCTTCCCCCTTGCTGGGGCCTCCCCCTAAACACTCAGGAATTCTGACTGTCTGCTTACCTGCATTCTCTTCCCGATCAGTTCTCTGATCTCTGAAGCTCCTTGGTTTCCAGTCTCCTATCTGTACTCTCTCTGCAGCTCTGTTGACTTGGAGTTCTTAATCCTACTCTTTGGACTGTATTCTGAATTCTGGCTTCTCTTCTGACTCCTGAATTCTCACTCCTCAATGGCTATCCTCTGGGTATATATATGCTCTTTTTAGGGCCCAGAGGGCTTCATGCCTCTCTTGACCTAATTAGCATAAGGGTGTCGGTCTGGGCCTGAGGCCTCAGGCCTAGTTAGTGAAAGGATGTGGGCCTGGGGCTTCACATCTGATAAGTAAGGGTATAGGCCTGCCTACAATAAAGCCTCTCCTGATCAAGTTTACCTTAACTGGCTCCACCTGAGAAGCTTCCCTTAACTAGCTCCACCTGAAGCCTATTGAATGGGTGGGTGAAGATCTTTAATGACTGACTGGCATCACTCTTCTTTCCTCCCTTCCTCACTTGCTCCCTTCCTCCCTTCCTCATCTTCCTTCTTTTCCTCCTTCCTTTCTTCTTTCCTTCCTTTGTCTTTCTTTCTCATCTTCCTTCCTTCCTTCCTTCCTTCCTTCCTTCCTTCCTTCCTTCCTTCCTTCCTTCCTTCCTTCCTTCCTTCCTTCCTTCCTTCCTTCCTTCCTTTCTTTCTTTCTTTCTTTCTTTCTTCCTTCCTTCCTTCTTTCCTTCCCACTTAACATCCTACTTCACACATAGTAGGAGTGTAATAAATGTTTCTTGAACTAAATTAAGTTGAATATGTGGAGATATAAAGGTAGGAGCATGCC
>CM053622.1:372361015-372387018 GCA_028646595.1 Phalanger gymnotis
CTTATCTAAGAATTCTATTCACCTGGTTAACTTCTTTCTTCTTTATTTTTTAGTTAGACTTATCTAATTCTGAGAGGGAAAATTTTAAGTCCCCTACCATTACAGTGTTACTATCTATTTCTACGTGTAATTCATTTTTACTCTAAAAATTTAGATGCTGGAGCAGCTAGGTGGCACAGTGAGTAGAGCACCGGCTCTGGAGTCAGGAGGACCTGAGTTCAAAGCCGGCCTCAAACACTTGACACACTTACTATCTGTGTGACCTTGGATGAGTCACTTAACCCCAATTGCCCTGCCTTCCCCCTTCCAAAAAAAATAAAAAGATACACTAAAAATTTAGATGCTATAGCATCTCGTACATATAGGTTTAGTATCGCTATTACTTCACTGTCTGTGGTACTTTTATCATAATGTAGTTTCCCAATTTGTCTCTTTTAATTAAATCTATTTTAGCTTTAACTTTGTCTGAGATCTTGATTGCTACCCCTGCTTTTTTTTTTATCAGCTGAAGCATAATAAATTCTACTCCAGCCCTTTATTTTAACTGTGTGTATCTCTCATTTTTAAATGTGTTTCTTGTAAACAACATCTTGGATTCTGATTTTAATCCATTCTGCTATCGATTTCTGTTTTATGGGTGAATTCATCCCATTCATATTCGGAATTGTAATTACCTGTTATGTATTTCCCTTCATCGTATTTTTCTTCACTATTATCCTTCTCAGCCTCTCTCTTTGCCCTATCTTTCCTCACAAGTCTAATTTATTTCTAAGTACTACTTCCCTAATTTTCCCCTTTTTTTAAGAATCACTCCCTTACCTTCTCCCCTTACCCTCTTATTTCTTGATATACTGTTAGAGTTCCTCCCTTATCCTCTCTCTCTATCCTCCTTAATCCTCTATCCTTAATCTATACACCCTACTAAAAGGCCCCTATCCTGTCCATTTGCCTTCCTGTTTCTTTATAAAGTCAGAAAACTTCTATAACTTTCTAGATGTTTGTGTTATCCCCTCTTTAACCCAGTTCCAATGAGAATAAGGTTCCAAAACTACAATCCTCCACCCCCACCTGCTTTCACTGTAACAGTTCTTCCATTCATGCTTCATTTGTATGAGATAATTGTTCCATTTTGCCTCTCCCTATGATCCAAGATAATTCCAAGGGACTTATGATGAAAAATGCTATCCGTCTCCAGAAAAAGAACTAGTGAAGTTTGAATGCAGATCAAAGCATACTATTTTTACTTTATTTTTTGTTGAGGTTTTTTTTGGGTCTGTGTTTTCTTTCACAACATGACTAATATGGAAATATGTTTTGCTTGACTGCACATGTGTAACCTGTATCAAATTGCCTTCTCAATGAGGGGGGAGGGGAAGAAGAGAGGGAGAGAATTTCAATTCAAATTTTAAAAAAATAAATGTTTAAAATTGTTTTTCTATGTAATTGGAAAAAATATTTTAAAAAAAAAGACAGCTGCTCTGATCAATAGTGATCCAAGATAATTCCAAAGAATGACTCGTGATGAAAAATACTGTCCACCTCCAGAGAGAGAACTGATGAAGTCTGAGTGCAGGTGGAAGAATAATTTTTTTTCACTTTGTTTTTCTTGCTTTTCATTTTGCAACATGGCTAATAATGAAATATTGCATGATTTCACATGTGTAATTGATATCACATTGCTTGCCTTCTCAATGGGTGGAGGAGGGGCAGAAAGGAGGGAGAGAATTCAGAACTTAAAATTGGTTTTAAATGAATGTTTAAAAAAAATAATGAATGGAAACAGATTTTAAAATTTTCATAACAAAAATTCTACCTTTAGACATTTTCTCTTCTTTTGTCTTATGGTACTGTTCTCTCTCTCTTTCTCTCTCTCTCTCTCCCTCTCTCTCTCTCTCTCTCTCTCTCTCTCTCTCCCTCTCTCCCTCTCTCTCTCTTTGTGTGTATGTGATCTTTCAAATATCACTGACTAACTCATCAAATCACAACTGCTAGTTCTTTCAGGACCCAAGGATTCAACTTTTCATCTGGACCAGGTGAGGAATTCATCAAGAGCTAATAAGTATTCTCTCTTTTATCTTCTTATTTATCTTAAGAACCAAATCTCTATTAGTCATTTTTGTTCTATCATTTCCAGTGTAGAAGTAATTCTCTCTGGCAGAGAAAACAGAAACAAAAAAAAATTAAGTAATTGCCTCCTCTCTGTGGTCAGCTATTATTGTCCCATATGCCCCCTCCCCCAAAGCAAAGACCTATCTCTTCCTAGGTCCTCCTTATGTACCCAATATATCTAAGAAAAAAAATGTTTTGTGCTGGCCTTTGCTTCCCTGGCCAGCCTGAGCTCCTTCTGAGCTTCAGCAATCCTGGCCCTATTTTTATGTGATTGTTTCACATTGTTACATTCAATCTTCTGTTACCTTTCTTTGCTTTCATCCTCTATACACTTTGTTTTAAAATCTAAGATGGTTGATGAATTCCCTGTGCATCTATATCAGTCATTTGAGACAACTTCCATCTTTTCATCTCCTTGGAATTATTCCCCTTTATGTCTTCAGAATTTGATTCTTCAACATTTCCCATCCTTGCTGGTCTCACCTCCCCTGCAACCCTTTATTCCTGTTGGTCAGAGGAGAAAGCTGAAATTGAAGGCTAAATGACTTGCCAAAAGTCACAGAGATAATCTTCTCCTGGCTCTGACATTTCATGGTTGATGGAGTTACTGCAACAAAGAACTGATATAGTTGTATAGCAGCAACAGATATGTACTTACACATGGACTGAGAGATCCCGAAATCAATTAATAATCAATAAATATTTATTAAGTATCTGCTATGTGCCAGGCACTTTGCTAAGTAGTGGAGATACAAATTTTGAAAAAATAACAACAGTCCCTTACCTCAAGGAGCTTACAATGTAATGGAGGAAGACCGTACACAAAAGGAAGCTGAAAAGCAGCAGGAAATGGAAGGCATGGTGAAGAAGTCTATCAGAGAAGTCCCTCATAGTGCAGTCAAGTCAGAAATGAGGAGACGTCTGAGCTCAGCACTCTTCTTAAATAGAAAGTGGACTTTCCTAAATAAGTGAACATTACCCATTACTCCATGGATAATATCAAATTCAAGAATTTACCTAATATGAGAGTATGGGAACTAGCGTCCTAGATTTATAAGATTTACTCAACAGCATGTTCCTGGAGAAGGAAAGGAGATATCAATATGGCCCCTACAGCTGGAAGACTGAATGTGGAAGATCTGGAACTTTCAAACTCCTGGCTATTGCCATGACCTCTCTGGACAACAAATGTTTGGGATCAATGTTGAGTACTTGTTCAACAATTTGTAAACTCTTTTCACCATGCAGGACTAATAGTTAATTGGCTATTTGAGTGGTTTCTGGTTTTGTATTTGTTACATCATTTGTATTTTCTGTAGAGTGAAATAAAGGCAGCTCCATGGCCAATACCCATATTGTACAAGTGTCTATGCTGGAGTTGAGGCCTCTGTGATCTCCCTTTGGGAGAAACCTAAACACAATCCTAACCTTTATTCTTGCTGGAGTAAAATTTCAGGGTGGAAACTATGAGCAGACGATAGAAACTGACCCTTTTGGGTCAGCTCTTAGAATTAATCCTGGTCCACATGGACACAGAGCCTTTGGTGGATTTTCAGAGGTTACACAAAATTTCACCACAGCAGAACTGTGTGAATATCCTATGCTTATATGGTAACATGGTACCAAAAAAAATAGAAAGCAATTTACCCATAGAAGCATTACTAGCAATTACTTTATTTTTCTCTCTGCCTTCTTCCTCACTCGCATTTTTGCCTCATTTGGTTTTGGCTAGCCTAAGCCACATCTCAAGTTTTTCTATGATGAAAAAGTAAGCTATGATGATTAAATCAGATAGATGCTTCCTTGTCTTGCCTTAGAATTTGGTGATCCAATAGCAAGAGCTATGATCAAAATTAGCACTGTTTTTCACTAGCAACACTTACATAGTCTTACACACATCTTAGTATATAAATATATTGGCTGAAATAAAAGAAAAGAAAAGAATTCACAGCATTTGCAGATTCTAAGAAGGCAACACTAACTCCTAAGTTTTAGATGGCATATTGAAACTGATTTATTAAGGAATGGGCCATGGGACTTTTCATAATTGCAAAAGCTCTAGACCTCAGGTTTTCGTGTCATTTGAAAGACTTTTTAAGAAAAAGTCCCATAACAAAGAAACGTCTTGCTTCTGGGTACAATTAAGTGATTATTTTTACTGCTGAAAACAAAAAAAAAATGTCCTGTGTAATTAGCAAAATCTATTTTTCTCTTGGAAGTGTATATCAATATTAATTAGGTCTTGTGCTCTGATTGAAAACACTTTAAATGTCAAAAATGGCCAGGAGAAAACTTCCAAGATGTCTTCATAATTCATCTCTCCCTCCAACCCTATAGGGAACACCAGACTCAAAGAAGAGTTAAAAGGACAGAGGGCCCAAAGGCAATGGAAGGACATAGAGTAAATGTGGAAATAGGTTACAGCACATTACATATAAACAAAGAGGAGTGTAACAGACTTTTTCTAGGATACGGGCGGGAAATCTGCAACCTCAAGGCCACATGTGGCCCTCTAGTTCCTCAAGTGTGGCCCTTTGACTGAATCTAAACTTCACAGAACAAATCCCCTTAATTTAGGGGATATCCCACCTCTATCCAAAATCAAGTCTGTTATACCCGTCTTTGCTTATTAAGGGGATTTTGTTCTGTGAAGTTCGGATTCAGTCAAAGGGCTGCACTTGAGGATCTGGAGGGCCACATGTGGCCTTGAGGCTGCAGGTTCCCCACCCCTGATCTATGACATGTGTGGCCTGAATAAAAAAGGCCAGTCAGATATCTATATAGAAAGATGACAGAGTTCAGATAGCACACTGACACATCAGAGAAAGTAAAAGAATGAGAAGAAAGGATCCATTGTGCTGGCCAGATACCCTAAGGAAGATTACAAGACCTGAATAAGACCCACCAAAGCTCACAAGGTATAAAGAAAGAGATTTTGACTTCCATTAATACAATAGAGGGAATATCCACATTGATGAAATCATGGTTCCACCAAAGGAATAAAGTACTTTCCACCCCATAGGCTTAAATGATATAATATATGAGGTAATCCAGGGGGAAAAAAGAACTAGCATTCTAGATCTAGCCTTCCTCTAACAGGCTGCCTCAGTTCTAAAAATGTACTCTCTTCCTGTTTGTTAACTCATCCCCCACCCCTACCCCCACACACACACGCCTCAGTATTAGCTATTCCATAAGAAGAACTTCCATCTCTCATTGAACCTCATTGGTACCTCTGTGTTAGTGACATCACAGGTAGAAATGGAATGTGATGCATCTATGTAAGCCTCCTCTCACTCCTGCAATGAGTTTCAGCTCTGTTTGTGGGAGATACCAGTCGTCCATCACTGAAGAACAGAAGGAATGGCCATTTTCTCACATAGCATAAACAGGGTCCCAGAGTAGGATAGTATTTCCTACCCTGATCATTGATGTCCTTTCTCCTCTGCCAGGCCTAAAAATCCTTCTCCCTCCAGATCTTCAAAGCACTTTGCAGAATAAGACAATAGCAGCCAGAGAGGCTAAAACTCTAGATAAAATAAATGTTTTTTTTAAATAATATAATAACATCTCACAAATGCCACTTTGCTTTACTGGTTTTTCTTGAGGGGCAAAAGGCTGTTGTACCCATTGCTCATATCAACACCAGTGACTGGGAATTAACTTTAAGCAGATGGCAAAGAAGTCAAGTGAGGTACTGACAGTAAGGGAAAGACCTTCTTAATGCTTTTTCAAGGATTGCAAGTCCCCACGGAAACTGATGGTAAGATAATTCCACGGAAAATACTCTGAAGTTCTTCTTTCTAGAAATACATGTATGTGGGTTCCCCTGAGACAAACTCCCCTGAAAAGCCATGAGAGTATTGGACTGAGAGTCAGAGGACCTGAATTCAACTACTTACTCCATCACTTACTACCTGTATTACCTTGGAGAAGTCTCTCTGGTAATCTCTCCGAACCTGAGTTTTGTTGTTGTTGAGTCATTTTCAGTTGTGTCTGACTCTTCATGACCCCATCTGTGGTTTTCTTGGCAAAGGTACTGGAGTGGTTTGCCATTTCCTTCTCCAGCTCATTTTCCACATGAGGAAACTAAGGCAAACAAGGTTCAGTGATTTACCAAGGTCATACATTTGGGCTCAAGAAAATGAGTCTTCCTCACTCCAGTCTCAGGGTTCTGTCCACTGTACCACCTAGATGCCCTGAGCCTGATTTACTCCTCTGGGAAACTAGGTAATTGAACTAGATGACTTCTAAGATCCTTTTGAGAAGCACTAAAATCTATGATCCTATGACCTTCTTCCTTACCCCCCGCCCTGTCCTGTGTTCTTATGACTGCAAAGGATGGCAATGAACCTCCCCCCTAAAAACTTATATATTAGCCTTTATGACGAATTCTGGTTTAATAGTATAAAAGTACCAAAGCAGAGAATGTTAAAAGAGAAGAGCATCTTACTATTCACTTTAGATAGGCATCTGGAGCATTTATTTCAAAATACCAAAGATTTCTCAATTATAGCTCTAGTGAATTTATGTGCCTCATTATAAAGTAATTCTGCTTAATTTGGGGGATTAGAAACTAGAGTTATTAGCTTTTTCACTGCTGCAACCTACAAAGAAAGGAAAATGTAAATGATAATCTCATATTTCACACATATTCAGTATGTTATTAACAAGATATATTGTAGTCGCCAATTGGCCAGTCTCCTTGAAACTGTTCATATTCAGAAAGATGACCTATTCTCGATTGTGTGAGTTTAAATAAATCATGATATGATCCTGGGAACTTGGCAAGAACACCAATGATTTTACATCTGGCATCACACACCAGCTGCATGTTGAGGGAATGAAAAGATTTTCGATTTCTTTACCTTGCCTCATTAGTCATTATGTGGTGATGCATGCATTACCAGGCATATGCAGCCTATGGCTCTCCATATGGAGAGAAATTTAGCAATGTCATAAAATCTGAGCAGAACTTGCTGTGGTCCAGATATTTCAGAAAATTATATGATTAATTTACAGAAAAGTTCATCTATAATTTAATACATTTTATTTGTCAGGAGAATAAGAAATTTAATATGTGATTGTGGAACCTGTTGCAAGGGTTTCTAAGGGAAAGATAACTTTAGTCACTGTCACAAATAAAGTGCATGCACAATATGGCACCCATCTTCAAGTCATCATATAGATGGAAACAGTGGTTTCTTTGCCAAATCGATGTCCAACACATTTTTCACTTCATTCTGGATAAATTACTTGAAAATTTCTACTTGATGTAACTGATGACTTTTGAAGTTATTAAAGAAATTTTTTATATTTTTAAAAATATTACTAGGGTTATTTCTCTCAGATTTTCATATTATATGTGGAAATTTGTGGATTTGATTAAAAAAATCTATTAAATTTTAAAATCAAAGCAGTGTGTTGTACAAAGGCAACATAGAGGTCTGACCTTTGAGTTCAGGTCTTGCCTCTAATATACTGACCTCATGATCCTGGGCAAGTCACTCAACCTCTCAATGTCACCCCCCACCCCAAGCAACTTTCGAAGACTATTAATTAAAGAAGAGTTATATGCCCACATTGGTAGGGTGAGTTTTCTTACTAGTAGCTCCCCACATTGAAGAAATCATAGGTTCAGACAAAAAAAAAACACCAAATAAAAACACTCCAATTGTATTAGCTTATATTGTATTTTAATTTGATTTAAATTTTATTATGCACATTTTAACTTTCCTACCCTAGTTAAACATTGAAATAATTTAATAAATAATTTAAAATTAAAATTGAGATGTTCAACCTTAGTAAGTTTCTAACAAATATACCAAATTCCACTAAAATATAAATAAAATCTAAAAAACGATGTCTAGTTGAATAGTAATAGTATTTATAATGCAGAGTTTACAGCTGAAACCTGCAATTTTTCAAACACATTGGATAAAATTATAGATAATAAAATGGATACTTTGCTGTTCTCTTTCATTCAACATTCACAGGCAATATCCAGCATTCATCACAAAATAAAATATGCCTAAACTCAAGCAGGACAAAAAGATTCCTTGTTGGCCTTGGCTTATGAAAGACTTTCCTGAATGAGAAGTCAAGAGAAGATAATGATCTCTCTGGGTTTTGACGGTGATGTGAAAAAGAGATATAGCTGCAAAATAAATCTTTATGGTCCTAATCATTAAATCATTTGCTGAATCTGCCAGCTAGCATTTGGATACTGGATTTGAGAGGTGCAATTAAAAATATTCTACCTTATTCATACCTTCATTGGCTGAACTGAGTATCTTCTCATCCTACAATTGTAATATTGTCCTATGTTAATTCCTCAATTAATTCAATGAATATTTAATGAGCCCACACCATACTGTGCTGGGTGTTGTAAGGAATAGAAAGACATCCAAAACATGGCCTCTGCCCTTCAGAATTTATAATCTGATGGGAAAGATAAGATGCATGTGCAGG
Organism: Phalanger gymnotis; assembly: GCA_028646595.1. Classification (NCBI taxonomy): domain Eukaryota; kingdom Metazoa; phylum Chordata; class Mammalia; order Diprotodontia; family Phalangeridae; genus Phalanger; species Phalanger gymnotis. The sequence continues at coordinate 372,369,596 of CM053622.1, forward strand.
AAAAGCTAAAATGCAAAGCACAAAATAATAAATATAAGCCAGGTGTAAGTAACTATAGGAACTAAATGAGGGAGCAATCAGATTACAAGATTCTTGAAGGAGAGAAGCTGTCAAGCTTTTCTATAGTGTAAAGCAATGTGTAGGCATGTAATGGAAAATGAGTCTTGAAAACAAGGTTAAGGATTTTGACGCCAATTCCCCTGAATTGTCCAAAAATCTGCACTGTGCCTACGAGATGGCTAGATAAAATTCTGTACAAAAAAAAAATACATTTAGTGGACTTTCAATTTGATATGAGCAAACAATGTGACAAAGAGGCTCAAAAAATATAACACAATCTTTGCCGATATTAAGAGAGAAAAAGGATCTAGAAGGGAAAAAGTAATAATATTACTTTTATTATAATTAATATTAATATAATAATATTACTACTGCTTGCTGCCCTTCTTATTCCACATCTAGAGAAGTTTTTTCTGTTCTGGGCAACATATATAAGTGTTTCGTACCCCTCCTCTTTCACATGTGAAGCCTCCCCCCCATCCCGCCCCGGAAAAGGTATCCCAGATTACAGGTGCTCTAAGGATCCACATTCATTTAAAACTATAGCTCATCAGTCTCCATAAATGTTACTTTTACGAATCAGCCAGAAAACACAATTAGTTGAAATTAAAGGGCATTTTACCACAGATCTAGGAGTATGTCCTGTAATATGCTCTGAAATAACTAAAACAGAAAAATCTCTTATTTCTGCCCTGAGGTCTCATTAAAGACACGTCCGACTTTCGACTGGTTGACCTCATTTATAAAACAGACGCTTTACACTTAATGGACACATGATTTATTGAAACACATTAAGGTAATTTTAAATGAGTCGTATACTCCTCCCTGATCCTCCCACTGACAACCCTCTGTGCCCAGGATATGGGAAGAAAGATCAGAGAAATGATTGTGGTCTTGGAATTCACTGACATCAAAACAACAAGCACTCAAAGAAAACAGAAACGAGGAAGGCAGGGAAGGAGAAGGGAAAGAGAAGAGAGGGATTTCAAACTGCCTCCCATTTGATTTCACTAGTTAGGGATGTTTCATAGCAGTGACCAGTGCTGAGTCTTGCTCCAGTGGGTCTCATCCTGTTCCAGATTCCAAACCTTCATAGTCTGTGCATGACCAACACAGTACTTCAGAATCAGTTGCAACTCTTCATTTACTCCACTCAGTTTGTACTACGTTGGCAGTCCCAGTGGGGTTCTATACCCATTAAGCGACCTTGCTCTCCCAGGAGTTCACAGTATCTCAGAAGCCTCTTTACTCTCCTCAGCATGAAAGTAATTCCCGGAATTGTAGACTTGGTTGTCTAGCTTCTCCCTTCCCAACTACATAGAAGGAATAGAATCTCAAATTGGGATTCATCCTCCAGGCAAAGCCCACAAAACAATTCTAAGGGACATGACCAAGTTTGGACACTGTCATAAAAAATCTTGCCCTGCTTCCTGACCTCTCAAGAAGCTTCAACTTGATCTCAAACTCACAATTAGTTGAACCTTGTATATGGGTGTGTCCTTCGTGGATACTGAGACAACAGCCTACAGAAGAAAAGAACTGTCTTAAGGCAAAGAGGCAATGTTGTCCTTTTGCCCAGCCACTACTTTGCACATGGCTGACATGAGAGCATTGAAGTTGATAGTTAGGAAGCCCTGAGTCCTAGAACTGTTTGGTGACTACAGAACAAATAAATATACATTGCTTGGTTGGAAGCCATCCAAGTGAGTATATCTGGGAAAGCCCTGTAGATCTCTGGCTTATGGTTTCTTCCTTCACTGAAAGAGTCAGCCAAGAGAGGAGCAAAGGAAAAGCAGCCTTGTTTTCCAAGAGAAGAGTGATCCAAACAGAGCAATTAGTGGAGAAGCAGCCCCATCCATTAATAAACTATCATGCAGACTGTTCCTGGGTAAAATAAGAGACATCAACATCTTTGTGAGTTACTTGGGTGCAGTTTGCCTGTCTTATGCCTCCCTGAGCAAGGTGTAAGTTTATGGTCATGTTCCCCAACAAATACCTTCTACTTTATGGAAGAACGTGTCCCCGGCTTCCAGTTTAAAGGTTATGGTAGTAGTAGTAGTATTGCTTTACATTCTGCTTAGTAAAGACAATAGACTATTTGCTATATGGGACAGCTCTGGGGGCAGGGAGGAGAAGGAGGGATCCTTGGGGAAACTGCGGTGATATTTAAGAAATCAAATAAAAGTCTTTTTAAGTTTTAAAAAGACTCAATAGAGTTCACCTTGACTAATTTTTTTTAAATGGAACACACACTAGTAGGGGCTCAGAAGCCTCAGTGTTTAGTAAATAGGAGTTTCTCTACCAGGGTTACACTTATGACACTGAGTTAATTGTAGCAGAGCAACCACTATACTTACAAATTTAGCTATCTAAATAAATAGTATAATAAAAAAGTAGCAGTAAAATATTCTCCCCCATTATAAACCAAAAGAGCACTCGCACACTATATGTGTGTGTATGTAGGGAGGGAGGGAGGTAGAGAAAGAGAGGGAAAGAAATAAAGAGAGAGAGAAAACATCAGTATTATGTGCGTGGCCGGCATGAACATAGGAAGGACATACACGTTGGGAGTACATGTGGCCAAAGAACATACAGTAAAGGGCACACACAGGGAACATGTGAGACCAGGACCATATTGTAGAGAGGTAGCTCAAGCATCCAATGCTGCAAAGCTACTACATTTCACGATGATGTCATCGCTGGCCTCGTTACCCACTATCTTGTACAGAATTCAGCCTCTCTCAAGAACAATCTTTTCCTAGATTTATCTAATCATCTTTGTGGGTGATCAAGTCAATGAGCATTTATTAGGCAACTACTATGTGCCAAGCACTGAGCTAAGGGCTGGGAATACAAAGAAAGGCAGAAGCAGTCCCTGTCTTCAAACACCTTAAAATCTAATGAGAGAGAGAACATGCAATCATTTATGCACAAACAAGATATATGAGAGTACATGGATAGATAGAAAGACATAGACAGACAGACAGACAGACAGATAGATAGATAGATAGATAGATAGATAGATAGATAGATAGATAGAGAGATAGCTAGATAGATAGACAGATAGGATAAATTGAAAATAATCTCAGAGGGAAGGTACTAGCATAAATGAGAACTAGGAAAGATTTCTTGCATAAGATGAGATTTTTAGCTGAAACTTAAAAGAAGCTAGGAGATAAATATGAGGAGAGGGAATTCCAGGTATAGGAGTGAGCCAGGGAAAATGCACAGATTTTGGAGCTGGAATGTCTTCTCTGAGGAACAGGAAAGCATCCAGCATCACTGGATCACAGAGCACCTTGAGGTGCTTATGGTCTAGGGAGACTGGAAAAATAAGAAGGAGCCAGATTGTGAAAAGTTTTAAAAGCCAACCAGATAATTTTTATATGATACCAGAAGTAATAGGGAGTCACTGGTATTGATTAAATGGAGAGGGGAAGGGTATGTTATGGTCAAACCTGTATTTTAGAAAGATTGCCTTGATAGCTGGGTGGACTGGCATGGGGAGGGACTTGAGGCAGAGAAACCAACCAGAAGGCGACTATCATAGTCCAAATTTGAAGTGGTGAGGGTCAACACTAGGTCAGAGAAGAGAAAGAACCATGTGTACAAAAGAGGTTCTGAAAGCAGAATTGAAAGGACTTGGCAGCAGATTATTCATGGGGAATGAAAGCCATTAAGGAGCCAAGGATGATACCTAGCTTGTGAGCCTTTTTACTATGAAGATGGGGGTGCCCTTGACAGTAGAAGGGAAATTAGGAAGAAGGGAGGGTTTGGGGGAAAAGATAATAGTGCTCTGGTGGTCTCATGGCTGCTTCTAGGCGCTGCTTTAATGGTCCCTGCTAGGTATTGCCAAGCATGTAGTCGTAGAATTTTTCAGCCCATGGTAAAAGTCTTCGATTGACATTCTAACTCTTTCCTATAAGAGGAATGGGTGCAGCAGCTCTCTTTTAGCTTGCAGCTTTAATAATGGAAATTCAAGCTTTTCACACATCTAATAACAAACTATGGGAAACGATCAGTTGTTTTTCTCCTCTTAAGAAGAATTTGTCAGTCCCCAAGGCCTTAGGTATAGAAGGGATTTTCTCACCAGAAGGAGACTCTGCTTCCAAAGGCCAAGCGTTTTTGAAACAAATACAGTCAGCCAGCAAAGTAGATGCGACAGGTATTTAATTTATCTTTGGAACTCCCAACCAAATTGGCCTTCTTACTGTTCTTAGAATGAAGGAGTGGGATTCTTTCTGGAGTGTCATATGTCTTCACATATGTTCTACTGTTATTATATGGAATGGTTCTCTGGGTGGGGAAGAAAGAGAGATTCTGGGAGAAACCATGGTGATATAAAAAAATCGAATTAAATTTATTTTTCAAAAGACTTAATAGAGTTTCCCGGTGTATAGGAAATAGGAGAGGAATTTCCCCATCAGAGTTAGCCTTTTTCTTTTTTTCCCCAATGGGGGTGGTGAGGGAAAGCAAATAAATGCTTGCTAATTTTTTAAAAATAATACTGACAAGCTAGAAAGTATCAGTCCACCAGTAAGAATTTAGTAAATACCTACTGTGTACCAGGCACTGTACAAGGCAAACACTAAAAACAATCCTTTGGTTCCTTCCGCAAATGAAGTATGAGGGTGGAGGGGAGGAAAACCAAAAAAAAAAAGCGATTTGGGTGAAAACATAAGAGCCCTTGCTTCACCTTCAATCCTTTGTTCCAAATTTCTGCTTTTATCATGTAGACAGGGTAGCAAGGTGACAGAGTGGATAGAGTGCCCGGCCTAGAGTCAGCCTGACTCTTCTTCCTGTGAGTTCAAATCTGGCCTTCTGACATGCCTTCTGACTTTTCTTTCCACTGTATCTCGGATTGGACAGGTAGGTGGTGGAGGGGATGGAGTGCTGAAACTAGAGTCAGAAAGCCCTGAGTTCAAATCCAGCCTCAGACACTAACTGTGTGACCCTGGGCAAGTCACTTAGCCCTGTTTGCCTCAGTTTCCTCATCTGTAAAATGAGCTGGAGAAGGAAATGGCAAACCACTCCAGTATCCCTGCCAAGAAAAGCCCAGCTGTGCCCATGAAGAGTCAGACATGACTGAAATGACTGAGTTTATTGAGGAGGGTTAGGAAGAGAGGACAGAGAGGTCTAACCTGTATTCTAGAGCAATCACTTTGCTGGCTGTGCAGAGCACTGGTAGACTTGAAGCAGGGAGACCAATTAGAAGCCTGTTGAATGGCCCAGGGAAGAGGTGAGAGATATCTGAATTTGGGTGATAACTATGAGTAGAAAGAAGGAGACTGAGGATTGATTGTGTGAAATGAAGTAGTATAAGGAACCATGCAGAACACTGAGAATGTGACCTGGATGAATGGAAATTGGAGGGGTGGGTTTGGGGGAAAAATAATGAATTTTGTTTTGGACATGTTGAGTTTGAACTGTCTAGAGGCCATCTATTCTATGTCTCTCGTTTTACAGATAATGAAACTGAGAGCCAGGAAAGTTAAATGACTTGTCCAAGGTCACACATATGGCAAAGGTCAGAGGTGAGATTTAAATCCAGATCCTCTGGCTTCAGAGTCAGTGTTCTTTACACTGTAGAATAAGCATTGGATAAAAATATAATAGATAAATAAATCATTTTTAAAACTGGGCCTTAAAATAAACCATTTTTTTTCCTACCATACCTAAGCTAAACAGCTACTAGAAAACATTTAAGAGCTGTGTAGTTTCCCTAATTGTGACCAGACATTTTTGCCCTTCATTTGTAGCAAAATAGCTTCTCCATCTAGCTCATGCTACTGTTTCCAGGGTTTAAAGTTTAAGAGATGATTGATTAATAACAAAAATAGTAACTGCTACAATTATCTTGGCTCCACCTCGCCGACATTTGGGAGATTTCAAGTTCTCAGTCTCATGTTCTCCCCTCTGTCCTCAAATTATCCAGACAAGCGACATATGGATCCCTGCAATTTCAATGTATATGAAATTCAAATGAAAGTTTAAAAGGCATACTAAACTCCCCGACAAAACAGGGATTGGGTGTCTTTCATTCGTTCCCTACTCCCCACCCTCATGGCTATACTGGGAGATTCCTCCTGTACTCCTCCGACTCACAGAGAATGGAGGGAGAGGAAGAACCTTCATGTGTTCCTCAGAAACAAAGAAAGATAGGGAACTAGAGACTCTCGCGCTCAGCTAGTCCAATAATTAGGCAAGATTCACTGTGGCTTTCAGTCTGCAGTAGGCTCCAGCTGTGATGTGGCATCCTCTCCTCTTGCAGTTGGTCAGTCCCATGTGGTCCTGCATCCATCTCCCCTTCCAGCTTCACTGACAGCACCTAGAAACTGTCTTTCACCACTCTTTGTATCCCCAGTGTTTAGCACAGTGCCTGACACATAGTAAGCACTTAAATGTTGACTGACTGACACTGCTTAGAAATCACAAAAAGCCATAAATTACAGCTGTCTCCCTGTTATAATATTCTCTATCACAAAATTAAATAAAACAACCCCAGGGCAGTCTCTTTGTAGTAGAGAGATTCCAGATTCAGTTCCACCTCATCTCCATTCTGAATCACCCAGGCCTGTGGGAGATCTAAATGGCAGAAAATTCCCCCAGGTTACACAAACCTGCTTGATAGAAATCTCTGTCTGGATCAGGGCTGAAAGGCCACAGGTTCCCCACCCCTGACTGGATATTTTACTGCCACTTCAAATTGATCAAGTCCAAAATGGAACTTCTTCTTCCCTCTTCCCAGCTTCTCTTCTAGCCCTCTATAAGTCATCCAAACCTAGGTAGGGTGCTGGGAGAAACCTTAGAGAGCATGGAGTCCAATACCCAAATGATCAGAACCTTGACAAAGGGCATGCAAGAAATCAATTTTATGGACAGGATCTGAACCAAGGTCATCTGACTCCAAACTGAGTATTTTTTTTTTTGACTGTACCAAACAGTAATCATTGACTCTTCCTTCTCCCATGCCCCTTCACATTCCATCCTGCCAATTCTATCTCATATCCATATACTCTTCCATTCTCACTGCCATTCCCGAGGTTCAAGCCTTCATTCTTATTTCAACTATTCTAACAATTGGTCTTCATGCCTTCAATCCTTCCTCTTCTTATCCTTGCTTCACACTCTGGACAAATAATCTTCCAAACATACAAGTCTGATGATGTCATGCTCATGCTCAAATATCTTCAATGGCTCCCCACTGACTACAGGATAAGAAATTAAACTCCTGAGCTTGGCATTCAAGGCCCTCAAAAGGAATCCATGGAATTGTGCTGTGAGAATTTTAATACAAACCAATATGAAATGTGTATTCTTCACACCATGAGAACCAAACTCTTCTCTTCATAGGCTCAAAGGATCATCTTTATCAGTATATCTAGCTTCATACTTATTCTTGCTTCCTAAGATTTGCAATTAATTACAGCATAACATGCAATAGCATCTTAAAACAAATCTTTTTGTTGAAGGAAAAGAAATTCAAGGTCTGTCGCCAGTGGCAGAAGATAATCCCATAGGGTAGCTCGAAGAAAAGTGACTGAGCTGTAGATAAAAGCACAGCTCCTGCTGCGGGACATTATACAGCCATCAAAGATACTGGAAAAATGCCAAAAACGCCTTCGTGCTAGAGACTGGAAACATAAGTTAAGTAGTCTCATGCACACTGAATGGAAAAGAACGGTCCTGGGATTCTATCAAGCATAGCTACAGTAGATGAGAGGAGAGCCCTTTCATCTTCGAGTGCAGGAGATTTGTTTTCTTCTTTAAAAGCAATGATAACACAGAGAAGGCCCCTATACAGGGAAGAAATACACCACAGCAACCCATTGTCAGCTCCATTGAGTAGTACAGTTCTTTATGGTGCTCAACCTATTCAAACCCTCTACACACAATGACACCTAATTATAACACCATATGCTTGCAAAAGATCATTTTTCACAATGCCTGAGACCTTTACACAGGGCAAAATCTTTTCTAGTAAGGCTTCGTATATGAAGCAAAGAATTCACTTGATTTGCCATCCTCCTACCATCAGAGCATCTCGAAGACCTTTGAGGCATAATATCAAAACTGTTGCATTAATAATTTTTCCATATATTTTTTCGTGTTTGGTTAATTAATTGGCATCAGGAGAATATATCATTTTACATTTAGATTTGAGTATCCGTGGGTTAATTTAGTAATAGACCTGATTTTAATTGGATTTGAAATTGGGGTATAATGTCTCTAAGGAATTTCAGACTGGTCAGGGTAGACTAAAATATTAATTACTGTACTTCAAAATATTATCATGTTTTCTGAATTCCCTACAATCTCTCAAAGTTCCCACAGCAGCGATAAGGGTTTTCCAAATCCTTGTAATTTCTGGAGTGCTAAATTGTTTACCCAGATTACTAAATGAGTGTGGCTCATTACGGCTCATTATCTAACTATGTACAACAAAATCCTTGAAGGTAACAGAAGATGAGACAGGTGTAAAAATCTTAAAGAAAGGGGGTGTGGCAACCTTTTCTCAATTTACTCTACAATTGATTTTAAAGTGCTGCTTTAGACACACTTAAGGAACACGTATTTTGTCCCATATTTCTTGGAATGGTGAATTGGCTTTTAATAAAAGACCTGATAAATCCAGTGTTGTTCTCAAACTATTTAATTCACCAAAAAAAAAAAAAACAAGCATCGTGAGCCTTTGCCTAAGAACTGTGACAAAAATTCTTTTAGCAATTTAAAATTATTCAGAAGAAAAAGTAGAAAGAAATCTAAGATATTTTTGTTTCAATCATTTCAATCATATTTGATTCTTTGTGACTCCATTTGAAGTTTTCTTAAAAAGATACTGCCAGGGCTTGCCATTTCTTTCTCCAGCTCATTTTACAGATGAGGAAACTGAGATAAACAGAGTTAAGGGACTTGCCCAGGGTCACACAGCTAAGAAGTGTCTGAGGCTGGATTTGAACTGAGATCTTTCTGATTCCAGTTCCAGCATTCTATCCACTGCACCACCTACCTGCCCAATCTGAGATACAGTGGAAAGAAAAGAGTCAGAAGGCATGGTTTCTGGTACCAGTTTTGCTATTTTATAAGTTTTATTTTATATTAAGCAATATTAATATTAATAATAATAGCATTTACATAGCACTTTAAAGTTTGCAAAGTGCTTTACAAATATTATCTTCTTTCATCCTCACAATGACCTGGGAGATAAGTTCTATAATTACCTCCATTTTGCAGGTGAGGAAACTGATGCTGAGGGTGAGTGACTTGCCCAGGGTCACAGAGCTAGTGAATGTCTGAGGTTGGTTTTAGTAGAAGTCTATCCTGATATGAAAGCCAACTTTCCATCCACTGCACCACCAAGCTGCCTGAGCTTCTCTGAATCTCACTGGTTACAAAATAAAGAAATCGAACCTCACAATTTCCAAGATCACTTCAAGGCAAAGACCAAATAGACTCTTTCTCCTCCATGAAGAACTGGCACCATGGACAAATTTGGAATCAGAAAGTTCGAATTCTGCAATTAAATTATACCATGATCTCATCTGCAATGAGATTAGTTCTGCTGTTAGGACAATTGGGTAAATTAGAACTTAATGCAAAATGCATTTGCTATTTGATATTAAGGCTGAGAAAATGCATGGAATGGGCAGCTAAGTGCCACAGTGGATAGAGCACTGGCCCTGGAGTCAGGAAAACCAGAGTTCAAATCCAGCCTCCTACACTTACTACTGTGTGACTCCCTGGTCAAATAACTTAACTCTGATTGTCTCTAATAATAATAATGCCCAGATCAGAAAAACCTGAGTTCAAATCTAATCCGAAAAATTGGGTGGCCTTAAACAAGTGACTTCACCTCTGTTTATGGCAGTTTCCAATCTGTAAAAGGGATAACAATAGTACCCATTTCCCAGGGTTGTTGTGCAAATCAAATGATATAATAATTGTAAAGTGCTTAGTATAGTCCCTGGCACATGGTGAGCGCTAAGTGTCAGTGAATGTAAGTACCCTACATTGATCTTGAACACAATCGGTAGAGAATGCCAAAAATGATCAAATGAATGATTTTCTTTGTAAGATAATTGGGAAATCCATTCAGTTGAATTGATGTCATCTGACTGGTAACAAGTTTTGTTTCATGTTTTAAATACATGATATTACATATGTTATTATTGTGTTTCTAAAATTTTTCTTGTGTTGTAAAATTTGGGAAGGAACTATATCAGAAATGCTGTTGAAAAAGCAAACTTTTAATCTGGATACTATTAGATTATAATTGAGCTATTAAAGATTGTGGTCAAATGTTTGGAAATACTGTTAAGTGTTTAATTAGATGTATTTTGCTTTAAAGCGGCTAAAAATAATAATTTACTATTGTGTGGGGGAAGGAAGTAGCAAAGACCTCTTAAACTGTCCTTATCTGTGAAGTTTTAGGACTTTTTATTCAGGCAAAGTCAAAAGAGCTTATCAACCCTGCTGACAGCATGTTGTAAAATTCTAAAGTATTGAAGTTTGAGAAATTTGGACTATTACCAAAGTGGGGAAACTTACAAATTTGTTTATCTGATAGATTTTTTTTTACCCGATAGATTATATTTTGTGTGATTTTTATATTTTATCTGATTGCATTTTTGTGAGTTTTATATGATAGAATATTTGGCTATCACTTGTGAAGAATTACAAAATTGTACCCTGTTACTAAACAGTACGTATTGAAGTTATATCTTTGAGCCAACTCAGTAACAATAGACATTAGATTCAAAAATTTCATTTTTGCCTTAGGGTTAACAGGCAGTACAGATTGGAGCCTTACTGTTGGCAGCATTTTTCTGGGATTTTGAATCGACTTTCTTATGTTCATTGTAGGTGTGAAACTCCAGAATGTGATTCTTCTTAATTTGTAGGTGAAGAACGAAAAGGATGTCCTTATGTGTGCCTATTGTTAACTGTTATTGCAACATGAGAAAAATAATATCGTAGCCCTAAACTGCAATTAGTGAAATTATTATTAAAGTAAAGTATCTTGGGATTGTAATTTGATATTATTTTGTATTTGATATTATTTTGATTTCAGGTATGGTTGTCTGAATTGCCATGAAGGCAATAGCCCTCCATACAAGAAGAATGCTGTGTGCTACCCAAGGGGAGTGCAGTCTTAGAACTACTGTAAGTGGGTGTCTGTGCCTAGGAAAGTTAAAAGAACAACCTAGTGTAGACAAAGGATGCTCTTGACTCAGGTTCCCCATTGTGCTATTTCCTGTCTGAACAGGAAATTTTCCCACCTGGCAAATTCCAAACCTGGCCATGACACCCTGCAAATCATTGGAACATGTTTGTATGATTGGCTCTTGTGACTCAATTAAACAGAGATAAGGGAGTTTTTCTCCCTGTTATGGTTTATGTCAAGTCAGTCTGTTCCCTTGAAGTGACAGTCTTGATATTGTCATAACCATGTCCTTCCTTTCTCCTTTCATAACAAACTTCTAGAATCCGGGCAAGTGAACCATAGAAGTTTTGTCATGCCAATACTATACCTATTAATAGATTAATGCTAAAGCATCTGAATTACTATAATAACACAAATATGAAAGATCTTTCTGTTTTTAATCTGATTTTGTAGTCAACTCCATATCATAAGCAACTAAATAAAGGAGCTCTTAAGCTTGTCATCCTCTTCCTAATAATTATATATTTGTCATTCACTTTCTGACTCTTCTCCTTTGATGATGGCTTCTCCAAGGATTAGCCCTCAAAGCTCTGACTACAGTGGGGAATTAATTTTTCACTGCCCTTTATCTCTGCCCTAGATAATTTACGGGGCCTAAGTTGGATGCCAGTTCCTTTCCAGTGAAGCCTGGTAGAGCCCTGTGCACAATTTGATGCTTTGCCTTAGTTCTCTCTTCCTTAGTCCTTTGGTTGAGCACTCTTGCAGTACAGCCTATTGCTGCTGTAGACCCACCCAAACAGAATTTCCCAATTTCTGTGGCATAAGAGCAGAGTTGAATTCAGTTACAAACTCCTGAGCTGCATGTACAGCCCAACTAGACTATGGTGGCTAATGATGGAGGGGGTACTGAGTGACCACATTAGAAGTTAGGGATTCAAATGTCTGTAAAACCATTCATGCCCTTTGACGGAGCAATACCACCACTGCATCTGTATCCCAAAAGACATTTTTTTAAAAGAAAAGAAAAAGACCTATATGTACAAAAATATTTATAGCAGCTTTCTTGGTGGTAAAGAATTAGAAATTGGGGAAATGCCCATCAATTAGAGATGGCTGAACAAGTTGTGGTATATGATCATAACAGAATATTATTGTGCTATAAGAAATGATGAGCAAGATGCTCTCAGAAAAACCTGAAAAGACTTACATGAACTGATGCAAAGTGAAATGAGTAGAACCAGGAAATACTATACACAGTAACAGTAATATTGTAACATAATCAACTGTGAATTATTTAGCTATTCTCAGCAATACAATGATCCAAGATAACCCTGAAGGACTTATTATGAAAAATGCTATCCATCCCCAGAAAAAGAACTGATGGAGTCTGAATATCAATTGAAGCATATTTTTTACTTTATTTATTTTGGGGTTTTTGGCTTTGTTGTTGTTGTTTCAGTGTGTGTTTTAGTGTATGTTTTCTTTTACAACATGACTAATATGGAAATGTTTTGCTTGACTACATATGTGTAACCTATATCAAATTGCTTGCCTTCTCAATCAGATCAAAAATAGAAAGATGTTTCGTATTTGTGTCCTATTATAGTAATTCAGATGTTTTAGCATTAATCTATTAAAAGATATAGCATTGACATGAGAAAACTTCTATGGTTCACTTGCCCCAATTCTAGAAGTTTGTTACCAAAGGAGAAAGGAAGGACATGGTTATGACAATATCAAGACTGTCACTTCAAGGGAATAGACTGACCTGACATAAACCATACCAGGGAAAAAACTCCCTTAGCTCTGTTTGATTCCAGGTAAGAGTCACAATAGCCAATCATACAGACATGTTCCAAATGATTTGCAGGGTGTCATGGCCAGGCTCAGAATTTGCCAGGTGGGAAAATTTCCTGATCAGAAAGGAAATAGGGGGGAACCTGAGATGGGGAAGGAAGGAGAGAATTTGGAACTTAACATCTTAAAAATGAATACTATAAAAAATTGAAAGGAGTTGGGGATTAGTCTTTTCTCTTATTAGTTCATTAAGTTGTTATCTCATTAAGGTTCTTGGTGTCTTAGACAGTGGAGACTGCTGAAACAGCTTTATCTCTTGTGCATAATTCCTATTTTGGAGAGGTTTGAAAGGTCATGAGGACTGGAGAAAATCCCTAGTCCTCTGTGTTGTGAGTCATTTGATCTGGAACTCCACCAATGATCTCTTAATTCACAAATCTGATGGGGTTTTCTTGATCTTCATCCTTCTTCTCCATTTGGCCTTGTTGACCACCTACTCTTTCTCCATACTCTCTACCCTCTACATCTTCAGGACACTACTTTTTCCTAGTTCTACTTCTACCCAACTGACTGCTTCTTCCCAATGTCCTTTGCTTCCTCATCATCCTTATCACACCTCCTAAATGTAGGCATCCCCTCTGTATCCACTTGGAAACCCATAAGCTTCCATGGGTCAATTACCATTGCTATACAGATGAATCAGTAATACATATATCCAAATTCAGGTTCTCCTAGAGCTTCAGTCCCTCCTCCCTAACTGACTACTAGAATTTCAAGCTCAATGTCTCTCAGAGACCCCTAAACTTGATATACCCAAAACAGAGTTTTTTATCTTCCAAACATACCCCTCTTCCAAATTTCCTTATTTCTTTCAGAGAAATAGGAGACCGTTTTTTGGTCTCGTAGGTTGTTAAAAGGAAAAAATATTTGTTCAGACATTCTCCTTGAGTAATGAGGCAAACTCAGAAAGAAAAAAGGATTTTATTCAGCATGTCAAGGCAGTAAACTGATCATCATTATGATTTTGAATAGGCCAGCCTACAGTCCTTTGCTATGCTCTTTCTTTGACTCTTTGAAGCAGTTTTAGCACCCTGAATGTCATTTTAATCCAATCAGCCCAACCCAACCTAGTGGCATCACTAGAGCCCAATTTGCCAGCCTTTCAAGGTACCTGTTATGCTTTCACAGCTACCATAATGCTCCCAGGTCACATAGTCATATCATTCATAAAACAATACGTATAATTACCAAAGGTATTCACCACTGGGATGATGGAGGTAGCGCACAGAGTCCAAGTTAAAGAGGAATCTCTATGGAAGGTCAGATCCTATAAAAGTTCCTGTTTGTAAATGGCATTCTACTGGTTTTATCAACTCTTGAGTATCTTGAGGCTATATGTGGCCTTCACAGGTCTTTGAGTGCAGCCTTTTGACTGAGTTCAAGTTTTACAAAACAAATCCTTTTATTAAAGCAATTTGTTCTGTGAAGTTTGGATTCAATCAAAGGACCGCACTTGAGGATCTACAGGGCCACGTGTGGCCTTGAGGCCACAGGTTCCCCACCCCTGCTTAAAACATTCCAGAGCCTCCTGGAAGAGATCTATAATCACTCAAAAGAGTCTGACCTGATCACCCACACAAGAAATATCAATCTGTTGCCCAGATTAAGACATGCACTTGGATGCACAGTTTGGATATCTGTCAATAGGTATATATCTGCATCAGAAGGTACACATGAACAAATTGGGTCCAGAGTCAAGGAGGAGAAAAAGAGTTACCTGGATTGTCTGCAAAAACTGGGAAGGCTTTTTTAACAATCCCAAGCTTCCCACTGAAGCAAAGGCCCATGTTTTTTTTAAGATCAAACTATTACTAGTTTTGCTATATAACATTATAGAACAACATGGGATACAACAATCTAAAGATTCCAGCTTGCTGATTTCTAAGATCATTTCTATATCTAAAATGCTATAATTCTACTATCCAACGTAAGAAAAAGCCAAAACATAGAAAAAAGACTGGCAGCTACATTATAAGGAGAATACTCTCTAATTCAGGCCCTATTCTAGTCTGATCCAGGACATACTCCCAAATGGGTCTATACATTCATATTTGCTATTTTGAGATGGATCACATCTATAGCCAAAAGTAACAGGTTATAAACTGAACTACAGCAATATTCTCAAAGGAAAGACTTTCATATATGGTTGCTTGTAAGAACTCCCAAGTACACATGCATTAGAGAAAGGCTATATATGCATGTATAAATAAATGATTCATGACACACATATATGTATTGTGTGTGTGTGTGTGTGTGTGTGTGTGTGTGTGTGTGTGTGTGTAATGACCATTCAGACCCAAACCCCAAACCCTCTCTATCCTTGGGCAGTCCATTCACTAAGGTTTGACACTGCCCTGTTGAGGAACTAACCTCATATGTAATGAATTCACCAAGTTCATTAAGTTTAGCTGGCCTTGGACCACTGTTCAGGCACCTACCAGGAAACCAGGGTCTAAACAACATCTTGCTGTCTGACTTGCCTTGCTACCTGTAACAGCAAGCACCCTGGCACACCCAGGATGGCCTGCTAGATCAAGGTTCTTTGATCTGCTTTTAAAGGAAAGGCAACTTTTTAAAGGGGTCAACAACCTTACTTCAATTACATTCACTAGTTCAAGGGACGTGGAGAAAATACAAACAGAGAAGATACAAGTAGAGAAAATATAAGCAGAGAAATTAGCACAAAGACCAACAGGCAGGGCTCCAGCTGTCTGAACAAGGTAATACAACCTCCTACATATACTACCAGATCAGGGAAGCACAGATACACCTGAGTAGTTGGGGAGGCTCTGAATAAATAGCTACTCAGAGTCTGATCCAGGGAATCAAAAGGTTCTTTTCATTAGCCAACCCCCAAAGCAAAATCTCGCCTCAGAGTATATATACACATTTGGCTAATAGGTTCAAAGTCAGAAGGCCTTACAACTCTCACAGTGCCTAATTAGCATAGTACCAAAAAGTGGGAAAGCTTTCCTGCAAGCAAGCCTCCCCCTAAGCAAGCTTCTTCTTTAAGCAAGTTTCTCTTTAAGCAAGTTCCTCCCCCAATGGGCTCTATGTGAGTCAGGATTTATCACAGCTGTGACTGAACACATGTGGTCACATAGGCCTATTAATGGACGGGGAAGATCTTCCTATTCTTTTAACATTACAGTACCCCATATGTATATACTTGCCACCTGTTGCTCTTGCTTTGGGAACAGTAATCAAACCATTACTACTTCAAATGGTGTGACAGAGGACTATTCTATAGTTCATAAACCCCAGTTCAAATCTCCCTTCTCTGGCCCCTGCTCCTCCATATACTTTGTGCCCCATTTAGAACATAAGCTTCTTGAGGGCAGGAACAGTTTTACTTTTGTATGTATCTACCCAATGCCTGGCAGAAAGTAGGTACTGAAGAAACACTTGCTTGTTCATTCATTCAAACTGAGTTTGAAATCTGTCTCTGCTACTAGTCACCTCAGTTTCCCCATCTGCAAACTAGGGAATTAGACTGGGTAACTTCCAAGATCTCTTCCAATTCTACATTTGTGATCCTATGAATTAGGGGTCTTGGGATATAAACAGAAAGATAGTCTGTGATTTGCTAAATGTTCTTTATTGTGGTCTTTTAAAAGAAGCAGCATGGTACAAAGATGGTCTAGGTCTAGGATTCCCATATTCTGATGCCCCCTCTGACACTTAGTAATTATGGGGCCTTGGGCAAATCACTTACACCCTCCACCTCTGTTTCCTCACCTATAAAATGAGGATAATTAGGCCTAACCCATAAGGTCATTTTAAGGACGAAAGAGAAGATAGACATGACAGTATTTTTTCAAACGTTGTTCTTCAGTCACATTTGACTGTTTGTGACTCCATTTGGGGTTTTCTTAGAAAAGAAAATGGAGGGATTTGCCATTTTTTTTCTCCAGCTCATTTGACAGATGAGGAAACTGAGGCGAACAGGGCGAAGCAACTTGCTCAGGGTCACACAGCTAGTAAAGGTCTGAGGCCAAATTTGAACTCAAGTCTTCCTGACTGCAGGCCCAGCATTCTATCCACTGTGCCATCCTTGGAACACTGTAAAATTTAAAAGTATTTCTAAACAAATCTATACATGCCATGATAGCTGAATTTCAAATCCGAAGGAAATAATAAACATGAGGAACAATTTATGTATAATATCATCTTTTGGTTTTGTATCTCCAACACAGAATGTGGTGTCTTGCATATAGTAGGTGTTTGATAAATGTTTCTCATCTCAAATTGAAAATAATGAGAAGAGGTAAAAGAAATAGTGAATGTATAGAAGCTTAGTGTGAGATCCAATTAAACCAAATCACCTTAAGAACACTTAAAA
>CM053622.1:372387518-372408119 GCA_028646595.1 Phalanger gymnotis
GTTTCTCGATACCAGTGAGTGTTTCAGCAAGTTTTGTGTTGCACAAATCTCCAATACATAGAAAAAGTGCTAATGCTTTTTGACAAAATAAGGTGAAAAGGGAAAGCCCCAAAATGATAGTACATCTTATGTAAATGAAATAATTTGTATCATAAAATTGCTTTTGAGGTTAGACCAGCAGAGTAAAATAATTTTATTGCAATAAAATCAATTATAAACTCTTTCTTCCATGTGTGAAAATTACTTTTTGCAATTTTTTCAGCATGATGGAGGAACATTTAAACTCTTTATAATTTTTAATAATGAAATATACATTGATTGCATTTTAGGGCAATAATTGCATTGTTTGGTGTAGCAAATGAATGTCAGAGCTTAGATTTGGAGCCAGAAAATTATGAAGTAGGATTCAAAGATGAGTATTTGATTTAAGCAAACCCAGTGTCAATAGAAAGGAGAAATGAGCAACCATGGACCACTGAATAAAGACAGCATTAAAGGGATCATCTCATGTGTATCATTTAATACATTGATGCTCAGGGAGGTAATATTTTATTCAGTAATTCATAATTTGTTACAAAGCTACCTCTAGACTCTTGGGAACCCATGGAAGCCATCCTGTCTATTCTAGGACAGAAAAAAGTGGCAATTACTTCATCCAAATATATACATTTATTTTGTATATGAGTGATATGTATTTATTTTGTATGTATAGCATATAAATATAATTATACAATTATATATACATACATATATTTATAACGATGTATATAATTATACATCGTTCAAGATGAAGAAATGAAAGATATCCCAACCAAGCCATATGTGTGCACATATACATATATTGATATTAATATGTGCACACACAAACACTTTGCTGAAAGAAGATGTGTGAAGCCAGCCATGATAGATTTGAAGGGAACCACAGGTAGAGAAAAAGTATCAATGTTGGTTCAAAGAAATAAAAGTTTAACAACTACTAATTGTATTAAAAGAAAAATGTTTTGGAATTTCTCTGTGGCTTTTGAGTCCATGTTTTTGAAAATATTGAAGCCCAGGAAAATGGCTTTAAAAGGCTTTCATTTTCTATATGTATAATTGCTACAATTGGAGGGGGCGGGGATACAGGCTTTTGAGTACTGGTGGTGATCCACTTAGGTTTCTGGTGATGGCCACTGGTGTACCGAAGTGCTAAAAGATGATATGGTAAAAATTTAATCACTAATGGTTACTTACATAAACACTGAATTAAACATTGCTATGAAAAATACATCTCATAAGCATTCTAATTAAATTAACTCTTAAGAAATTTACTTCTCTTTTGGCAACTTTGAGTTTAATTGGTTAGAACAAACAGGGATTTTACAGCAAGAGATTCTGGCTGAAGTCGTTCAGGAAAAAGGTCCTGTTGCTTCAGCATCTCTTGTGCTATATACAAAGTGCTTAAAATGTGTTCTTACTATTATTGATATTACTATTAGAGGTATCCAATTTTTTCATTAAACATTCCGATGAAAACTTTGAAAACAAATAGTCCTTCAAAGAAAGTCTATAGGAAGACAGAGAAAAATGAGATGAGAGCTTTGTATCACAGCAAGTAACAATAGCCTGACAGTCTTAATTTGAATGATTTCAATGACCAGCTACATTATTTTTGTAAATGTAATGATTTTTTTTATCTGCTTGGTGTTGAAGACAGTGCTGCTTATACAGTATTTAAGACTATGATGGCTGAAGACCAATAGTCAGAAAGACCAAATAAGCAAATCCATGCATTATTCTTCATTTAGTCTATATTGCAATTCAGAAAGTCAGTCTTAATTTGTCATGCCTTATTCCTCGAGTACAGGTGTTTCCATATGAAAATGTTGACTGGCTTTGTGGCTCCCTGGTGTGACATTTAAGACTCATGAAATTTCAACCTCCTTGTGAAGCAGCATTTCTTAATGGCCACTAATAGTCTCTTATTAAAGGCGGAGACTATTATCTGAAGAGGCAATTCATGTGAAGTGTAAGAAAAAAGATGGTTTGTGACTTTGCTAATCAGCCCTTTCTGCTGCTTGCACTTGCCACTGTTTCATCTTTAACCAGGAACTATTACATTTTTCTCCATATCATTTAAAAAGCTTGTTTTAAAAGCTTAGATCAGGGCTGTTGTGATTTCCTATAGTATCTTCATGTCATCTTAATCCTTTCTTTAATGAGGAAATGATTAGTCAGTTAATAATCTAACCGTTACCCACATAGAGCTAATTCTGAAATGATTGCTCCATTGTTAACCAGTCATATTTTTCTATTAAAATGTAATCAATTTCATTTTGGGGGCTAGGGGTGAAGCTTTTTGGTACTAGTCACCTTCCAACTGTCTTCTTGAATAAATAATCATAATATACGGTCACGAGGCTATTCTAGTGGCCTTCCTCCTCACTCTTGGAATCTTTACTTTCCTTGAAAGCCTCATGTCGACTTCCATATGAAACTTTCTAATATCTCTAAGTGTTTAGTGCCTCGCCTCCCATTGTCTGCTATTTACATAGTCGTTTTGTCTATGTATGGGTGTGTATAATAGTGTTTCTGAATAGACTATATATTTACTTTGCATAATACATGCATTTATTTTGTATATGTGATATATATTTATTTTGTATGGATAGCATGTAAATATAATTATATGTGGTTCAAGATGAAGTGAAAGAGGCCCAAGTCTTATAGCCATACGTACACACAAATACAATCAACAGATGTATGTGCATCTGTTGTTCAGGCGCTTTTCAGTCATGTCCGACTCTTCGTGACCCCATTTGAGGTTTTCTTGGCACAGATATTGGAGTGATTTGCCATTTTCTTCTCCAGCTCATTTGACAGGTGAGGAACTGAGGCAAATGGGGTTAAGTGATTTGCTTGGGGTCACACATCTAGTAAGTGTGTGAGGCCGGATTTGAACTCAGGAAGATGAGCCTTCCTGACTCCATGACCAGAACTCTATCCGCCTAGCTGCCCCCATGTATGTGCATACACATATGTTTATATATACCTACTCCCCTCTCCACATATATTCAATATTTACGTAAGCAACAGGAGGTCAAAGCAATTTTCTTCATTCATTGCTCTGTATTCTCAATGATGTTTTCGTGCCCAGTCTTACAAGGTCAGCCACATCTTCCAGGTTCATTCCTGTTTGCCTCAGATGGAAAATGCATACTTCTGCCTCTGTATATTTTCTATTCAGGCAAGGATGGGAAGAAATCACTGTGTTTTAGGGTGGTAAGAATTTCTTTTTACTCCTCTACCAGTACTGGGACTGGGTGGATGTAAGCCCAGCTCTGTGGGCAGGCTAGGACAGAGATTATTGAAGCAGGTGTGGTTTTTAAGCCAAGGTGAGTAATTGCAGCACATAGGCCATCAGATCAGAAAAGGACCAAGTGATGGGAGCCCCAGCGTCTTTGAGATAACAGGATTATGTATGTAAAGACTTGCAAAACTCACATTCTATTAACGTAAGTTATTATTTTTTGAGGGGCTTAGAATACACTCCTACCTACAAAGACTTCTTCTCCTGAGGCCTTATGCTTGTCCTCTCATCTCTCATAGGACTTTTTTGGTTCCTGGCAATGTTATTTGAAGTTAATTCCAACCCATTTTCAGCTCCTCATTTTCTGCCGGCAGTGCTTTGAGGGAGTGATTAGGAGATAAAAGTGAGCTTAAAACCATAGTTTGGGTGAAAAGGAGTATCAAAGATAAAGACTTTTTTTTATTTGTAAGAGAACTCTACTGTGGTAGAAGGATCAATCACCTTGGTGTTATCCGGCATGACAGCAGGGTATTTTTCTAATAACTATTGGCTCCCAACTGACCAGCCCCTAGATTGAGAATCATAGGCAATTGGGAGCTGAATATTAATCTGGTGGCTTTTAAGCAGGGCATGCCTGAACCATGGCACAAATTAGGCAACCTGTTTTGATATGATATGAGGCAATAGCTCACAAGTTGTAGCCTAAAGCCTTGCTTAAAGTATAACAGGCAAATCACATAAAAACACACTTGTTTTTATGTGTTTGTCCATCTCCATGGATCTTTCATATGGAGGAACAGGGATTCTTCACCTTCCCAGACAATGCATCTGTTTGCAGCTTGTGGTGTCCTGAAGAATGCATAGAGAAAAAGTTAAACCAGTAGGAAAAAAGTGGCCACTTGTCTACTGCTGGCTTAATTTTCTGACATATTGGATGTTCTCAGGGTACTGTGATTCTGGGTCTCATTCAAGTGATTGCACCAAGACTCAAATACTACTTTAATTGCCAGCAGGACTTTTCTTGAAATTGTATAATTCTCTTTGACTAGTAGTTAGCGTATGAGAAAAGGTATGCACAGAATTGAATGGCATCAGGAAATGGTGATGCCAGCTTGGATAAGATACCCTTTTATTGCCACGCCAAAGGAGTATGTCACCATATAAATGATGTCAGAGGGGTGGGGGTAAACAGCATTTGAATTCATCTGTTTTTGTTACTGGATCACAGCATTTGAGAATTGAAAGGGACTTCAGTGTTCATCTGGTCCAAACCATACATGAGAAGTGGTTGTCCAGTCTCCATGGAAGAAGAGCTTCACCACCTCAAAAGGCTCCCCATTCTACTGTTGGACAGCTCAAATTGTTTGTCAGTTTTTCTTGACATCACTCTTAATTTGGCCTTGTTGGAATTTCTATGCATTGCTTCTGGTTCTGCCCCTGAGGTCAAACAGGACATGTCTAACCCTTTCTCCATGCTACAAGAATCCATAAAAAGTTCTTTGGATGTCTATGTAGGGCTGGGAGCAGTCAATACTGAGAAACCTCAGATCAGTTTCCTACAAATTGATATTGAAGTCATTGTAGGGCCTTGGTTGATATGGTTCCCTCTCATAGCAATACTGTCACCATACTTGGCAGGTAAAATAACATTCCCCTTACAGCCTCTTCTCCATCTGAGGAACTCTGGTTCCTTCTACTCAGATGCACATTTATCTAGCATTATGAACAGCTAGTTCTGGTTCAGTGACTGGAGGACAGTTTTTAAAAAAACTTTGCAGTTGCAAAGAAACATCACAATGTCATTGAGATAAACTACTACCTGGTGATCCCCAGGCAAAAAAAGAATAAATTTATGAATATCTAGAAAACCATGAAGGAAATTTGTAACAGAAATGGCATAACTCTATAGTCAAACTTCAATTAGTGAACAGTGATTAAACACCTATGGTTTGCCAGATACTCTACTAAGCCCTGAGCTGTTTCTGAGGGGTCTAGGGCATCGTCTGCCACTCATTCCATCCCTCTCCTGAACCTGAAACGAGGTGTAGATTCCCCAGCTTTGTGGGAGCAATGTTGTTCTAGAAGTTGGGAATTAGAACATGGGTAGGGAGAGTGAGCCTCTCAGTCTAATAGGCCATGATGCCTTCTTACTACCTGGGATCCTCAGCTTGGCATACCTTGATTTCACACCCTCCCCCCACTCCCACATTCCACAATATATGTTCCCTCTATGGTGCAGTAGGATCTCAGTTTGGATTATGTCTCTCCCCACCTCCCTTCAAGCTGCATGGGTTCTCATGGACCAAGCCATGTAGAGAGGAAATGTTCTGGGAGTGAGAGGGTGTAGTGTGTGAGGAGACCATAGACAGCTCAGGCACAAGTGGAAGCCTGTCTCTTTTGGTGCACTTGTCATTCAGCCAGTTAACAAGCATTTATTAGCACTTATGTGCCAGGTACTATGCTAAGTGCACAAAGTTTCTTTATACAAAGAAGGCAGAAATGCTGTTCCTGTTCTCAAGAAGATGACATTCTAGTGGAGGAGACGATATACAAATAATGATGTACATAGGAAATACATGTGTATGTGTGTATATATATATGTGTGCATATATATATAATATACACGCGCACAAATATATATATATACAAGCATATATATACATATATATATATATATATAATACACACATATATCTATTACTGAAGATGGTGTTAGAGAGAAAGGAGTAGTAGCTAGGAAGGACCTCCTGAAGGAAACGAGATTTGAGCTGAATTGTGAAGGAAGCCAGGGAACTGAAGAGTCAGAAGTGAGCAGAGAGAACAACACTGTCATGGGGGACAGTGCAAAGGCACAGTCAGGAGATGATGTTCTGTGTGTGAGGAATAGCTGGAAGGCCAATGTAGCTGACTTGTAGAGTACAGTTGTTTGTTTAGTCATTTTTCAGTCATATCTGACCCTTTATGACCTCATTTGGGGTCTTTTTTGGCAAAGATACGGGAGTGGTTTCTTCTCCAGTTCATTTTACAGATGAGGAAACTGAGGAAAACAGGGTTAAATGACTTGCCCAGGGTCACACAGCTAATAAGTGTCCAAGGTCAGATTTGGACTCAGAAAGATGAGTCTTCCTGACTCCAGTCCTGGCACTTTATCCACTGTGCCACCTAGCTGCCCATATAGTGCATGGAGGAGAATAACATGTAGGAAGACTAGAAAGATAGAAAGGGGCCAAGTTTTTGAAGGGCTTTAAATGCCAAATAAGGAGGTTTATATTTTATCCTAGAATTAATTGGGAACCACTAGAGTTTATTAAATAGGGAGGTGACATGGTCAGATCTGTACTTTATTTTTAAAAATACTTTATTTTTTCCCCAATTACATGTAAAAATAATTTTTAATATTCATTTTTTTAAGTTTTGAGTTCCAAATTCTATCCCTCCCTTCTTCCCATCTGCATTCCTCATGATAGTAAGCAATTTGATAATATAGTTTATACATGTACAATCATGTAAAACATTTCCATATTAATCATTTTTGTGGAAGAAAATTCAAATATTAAAAAAGAAAGAAAATGAAAAGTATTATGCTTCAGTCTGTATTTAGACTCCCTTGGTTCTTTCTCTGGAGGCAGATAGCATTTTTCATCATGAGTCCTTTGGGATTGTCTTGGGTCATTGTATTGCTGAGAATGGCCAAGTTATTCACAGTTCTGCTGTTACTGTGTACAATGTTCCTCTGGTTCTGCTCACTTCACTCTGTATCAGTTCATGTAAGTCTTTCCAGGTTTTTCTGAAATCATCTTGCTTGTCCTCTCTTATAGCACAATAATATTCCATTATAATCATATATCACAACTTGTTCAGCCATTTCCCGGATAATGGGCATCCACTCAATTTCTAATTCTTCGCTACCATAAAATATAAGTATTTTTGTACAAAAAAGACCTGTACTTTAGGAAAATCATTTTGGCAGCTAGTGTTTCGAGAGGGGAGGGACTTGAGGAAGAAAGACCAACCAGAGGGCCATTGAAATAGTTCAGGCTATAGGTAATGACGGACTGCTCTAGGGTGGTGGCTACGTAAATGGAGAGAAGGAGGTGTAAATGAGAGGTGTGATAGTGAGAACAATTGACTGGATATATTGAGTGAGTGTAAATGAGGGGTTAAAAATGATACTGACGTTTTGAGCCTGGTTATGGGGGGGGTGTTAGTGACCTTCACAGAAATGAAGTAAGGTCAGTCACTGTTGTCTATATTTTGTCCTGTTCTTATTGAACTCAGATTTGCCAAGGGATGCACGAAATTTTCATTTGTGGCAGATAGGTCTTGTGTTAGGCTATGGGCCAGGAGATACTGGGGCTATTGCACAACAGAGAACCTCATCTACTGGGGCTGATGGGTTCATTAGTTAGCAGATGTATGGTTGATGTGCCATACATAAAAGCCACTTGGGGGTTTCCTTAGGAATCTCTCTAAGTCCATCAGCTGGGGGCAGTTACCTGTCAGACAGCAGGGTTAGGTGTTTGAGGCAGGATTTGAACTCAGGTTTTTACTGACTCCAAGTCCCTTGACATATTTCCTAAGTCACCTACATCCCATCATAAACTATGGCTGGGTGTGTTCCATGGTGCTGATTGAAATGAATTTATATTGCAGGAGAATGCAACAACCTGGAAGTCTCTGGGCAAATAAATAGTGGGCAGAATTAGTGTGCAAAAAATGTATCCAGGCTGTGGAGCTGAAGGAAGAGAGGTCGAAAGCTGTGACTGGAGCCAAACTCCCCAGGGCCTGAAGGAGCTAGTTAGTAAGAAGAGAAGGCCAGCATTAGTCTGTCCCAGTCCCACAGTGACGTGGATGACTGAGGGTCAAGCCTGGCAGAGCTCTCCCAGTTTACTGCAGTCAATCTCCTGCAGGCTCTTGCGTGGTTGAGTGCCCAGTCTTGTGGGGTGACCAGCTTCCTCTGAACTTGTGTTATCTGTAGAGCTGCTACTCTGGGATCTCCATGGCAACGTGATCTCTCAAGGCTGGTAGTCAAAGGGGAGGTGAACTGGGCTCTTATTTACTCTTGTGCTCAGAATTGTTGATAGGGAAAGAGGAAGGAACTCTCCATTAAAATAAAGGCAGTGTTGTGGAACTGAGTGTTGTAAACTAAAAATAAAAATAAATTAAAAAAAAATTACCAGAAAAAAAATAAAGGCAGTGGGTTCTTTGTGGTTTCTCCTTGTTAGCCGTGGCTAGCCCTCATGACAAAACTTTCTCATTCCCACGTTGGCACACTTGCCACTCCCCAGACCTGTGTGAAACAGCACATTTATCCACGTCCTTGATCTGCTCCTTCAGAATTCCACGTCAGTTCTCTACCCTCATTTCCCCAAAGTCCCTACTCTCCTTTTTTCCATAGGGAGCCTTCTTTATTCGAAATCATATAATTTTGATTCTGTTCTTTGTTCTCTCATCTAGAGCGAAATAAGTGGTGCGGTGGATAGTGAACTGGCTCTGAAGTTAGTAAGACCTGAGTTCAGATCTGACCTCAGATACTGACCAGCTGTGTGACCCTAGGCAAATCACTTAAATCCTGTTTGCCTCAGTTTCCTTATCTGTAAAATGTGGATAATAATAGCACCTACCTTTCATAGATGTTACGAAGATCAAATGATATAATATTTGGAAAAGCATTTAGCATAGTACCTGTAGGTGCTTAATGTTTCCTTCCTCAGGTATGCATTCAGTTTGCCTTCTAGTCACTTGTACTAATTGGCACAACACATATTTTTGGTCTTTTTTATGCTTATATATTCTGCACACTCTACACAAGTATCAATTTTGAGGGAAAGAGGTCTCATTCCTTATTTCTTTAGTGAGGGAATTGGGCTTTTCATGGCCTCTAGTATGTAGTGGGCTTTCAACAAGTATGTTTGAGCTACTTCTAACAACAATGTTGCTAGCAGCTTTTGTGGGGGTGAAAGACTAACAACAAAAGCACATAGCAGGGTTGCTAGCACAGATTCTTTGATCTGCTTTTCTAAGGAAAGCAACTTTAAGGGGTTAATTATCTCAGTTTAATTAAACACACATATATCATCCACTTAGTTCAGGGGAAAAAGTCAGCACCCTGAACCTCAGAGCAAATACAAACAGAAATTACTAGCATACATTGCACAAACAGAGCAAATAACACACACAGATCAACAGACAGGTCTCTGTCTGACCAAAGAATTACATAGTTACCAGAGAGAGAGGCACCAATATCTGGGTTTTCAAAGCTGGGAGCTCTTAACCTACCCTGAGTCTCATCTGGCCAAATCACACAACACTCTTCCAGTGAGTGAGAGCCCCAAAACAAAACGCCACCCTCAGATCTTATATACCCTTCTCTGGGTCAGAGGGTGCCACAACCACGCAACTCAAACCTGTGCGAACCAGGCTTTCTTGTTTCTTAAGCAGGTTGAAGACTCTTGATTCAATCAAAGAAACAAAAGACAACAAAAAGTCCACTTTGCTTGCCATTACATTTGAAAGGCAAGCCTTTCAAGACTCAAAGGTACCCCAGCATTCCAAAAGAGAAAACAGTAAAAAAGTCCCACCCTAATTACCATTACGCTGCTCATCTATTCAATCCTTTTTATTAGAAAAGACTGTTCTCTATCTTCTAGCAATCTTCCTCTAAGTCTCCTAAGAACAAGGACTGTCTTTTGCCTTTTTTGATATCCCCATCGCTTAAAATGAAGCCTAGACTATAGCAGATGATTAATAAATACTAACTGTTTAGGGAATAGAAAGTTTTTAATCTCAAGGTGAAAACTTCTGCTTTTTGCTCGTAAACCTTTGGACTACTAGCCAAATAATTTGTCTCATCTTTGTCAGTCTCTGCCCCAGATCCTTCTGCAAGCCACTTTCTCTCACTGGGTGGCATTGCCCTATTCTCCACCAACATTCTTCCTTGGTTCTCCCATTTTTTTCCCTATTTCTCTGCCAGCAGAGGCTGTTGAGACCAGAAAGTTAGGCCTTATGGCAAATATACTTGAATCACACCAAATCAGGCAATCGTCTAAATGACTGGCCCAAGATAACACCGGCAGGAGCAGTGATGGGGAGAGATAGTTGATGGAGCATTGGAGCAGCTTCCTGAAATAGCAACACTACTAGTGAGGCTTCTCACTGTTAAGAGCAAATTATATCAATTTGGATGTTAGTAATGGGGGTTAACATTTCATAATTATATTTCATATTTAAGCTTTGGCAAACCACTTTGAAGTTATTTCTCCAAGAAACCAAAACATTTATTTTTAATTACCTCAAGTGATAATGAATTATTTACTATATTTAATTATTTCATATTTAATTATTTCAAGTGGTTACTTAAATCACTTTACCAATAAGATGTATATATTTAGCCATCTTTGACTTTATTAGTTTATAGTACAGCAAAAATAGTTTTTCCTCTCTCATTCAAAATGTATCATGCCTTAATTAAGCAAGTCATAGTATTCTGAACTGAAAATACACCATTTGGTCATAAAACACATTTTGCTCCTGTATCTGCTGATGTAGGATTACAGTTTCCAGCATGAATAATCACAGGCTTTTTAATATCCCACAAAAAGAATCCCAAATAATAAAGTTTTGTTGTCTGCTCTGTTCCCTGATGGTTTATCATAGTGATTGTGGGTGATGATAATGAAACTGGGATTTATCTTGGATCACTTAATCCATGCCCCTCGTAATTTTGAAGAATGTTAGGAAATTTCCAGTAGTCTCTTAAAAATGTCTAATAAATGAAAGAATTTTTTTTCATGGTTATACCCAATAAGATTGTAAAACATGTATATTTGTTTATTTATTTGAATAAAATGAAGAGAAGTTCTTTATGTGGAACATCTGCTATTTTGATCCATGGTTTTAAAAGCAAACTTATATACCCAGAAGTCCTCATAAGAGGGTTACAGATGCCATGGCCATTGGTGAATTCATGGGGCAAGAGTTACAGGTACTCCTGGGTCTTTGTTTCACAGAATTGGCTTGTGTTCTTACAAGTGGCTTTAACTATCATCACTTTAAATATTTTTGTGGTTTCCCATCGTGTAGTGCAAATGAGCATTTTTAGCACCTCAAATGATTCTTGTTTGCTAATTCCAGAGATGTCCGAGAGTAAGAATGGCCTTCTGAGCTGTTACACTTTGCAATGAAACAGTAAATCAACCAGTAGATAAGACTATCTATTATATTAAACACTGGGAATTCACCACAAAATCATTACACTAAAAAGCGACAATTTTGATTGATTAAAATGGTATAGGCTGTATAGTGTTAAATCACAGTGAGTGATGTGACATTACAATTTTACATATCATATTTCTGCCAAGACAATGAAGGTAAAAGGTATTGTCATCAGATGATAACAGACAATAAGAAGAATCCTGATGGTAGATTTATTACCTGGTTTAGATTTAGAAAGAAGTAATTCTTGTCCTATGCCACTTATCAAATGACTGTAAATTCAGGGATGATGTAAAATTCTAAGGCAGAGCCACTTATAGTTTTGACAAAGTGCCAGCTATAAAGTATTTACTGTTCTCAATGGTTCTGCCTCACACACTTAAATATTTATCAGGAACATGAGCCCCTCTGACAAATGTTTCTGATCTTTGCGGCTAGATTTTTTTTGTTGGCATATAGATTTTTCATAAGAAACCAGTTCTGCATTTTTATTAAGTTAATAACTCTATGCTCTCGACTGGAAGAGGGAATATATAATTTTGTTATTTGTTTTATTCTTATTAACTTCTGACGTTTGTGTGAAACCCTTAGTTTGTATACTTTCTTGGATATAAATCACCAAATACTGCGATCATACTCAGTTTGATCCTTTAAATGTGTAAACATATACTAGTTGCAATTTGTGGAGGAAATTGGTGGTCATTCTCTCTCTCTCTCTCTCTCCCCCCCTATCTCTCTGTCTCTTTCTGTCTCTCTCTCTCCCCATACTCTATCCAAATAATTACACAGTAAGAAATGGAGAAACAAATATGCCTACTGTATAAAAAACCACTAAAGGCACAAGATGGTTAAAATTTTGCAAAGTCAAAAGGGATTCTGAGCAAGCACCAGTATATGACTTGATATACTTGCTATACAAGACTAATGCTATGAGGTCACAGACTCTTAAGAAGGGTCTGTGGTTGTTGAATCGTATCATATGTGTTTGATTCTTTGTGACCCCATTTGGGGTTTTCTTGGCAAAGATATCAGAGTGGTTCGTCTTTTCCTTCTCCAGATCATTTTACAGATAAGGAAACTGAGGCAAACGGGTTAAGTGACTTGCCCAGGGTCACACAACTACTAAGTGTCTGAGGCCAGATTTGAACTCAGGAAGATGAGTCTTCCTGACTTTAGGCCTGGCTCTCTATCCATTGCACCACCTAGCTTCCCTAAAAAGGGATTGCATAGACCAATTAATCCAACTCTAATTCTACAGATGAAGAAATTGAAACCTAGAGAACCTTAAGTGACTTGCCCAAGGTCATATGGCTAGTTAATAGCTGTAGCCTTTCTGTCAAGATGGTGCCTAAATAGAAAGCAGAGCTTCTACATGCCTACTCCAACAAATGCTGAAGATCGTACCAGAGCCACCAATGATT
This sequence comes from Phalanger gymnotis, assembly GCA_028646595.1. Classification (NCBI taxonomy): domain Eukaryota; kingdom Metazoa; phylum Chordata; class Mammalia; order Diprotodontia; family Phalangeridae; genus Phalanger; species Phalanger gymnotis. The sequence goes on from CM053622.1 coordinate 372,400,443, forward strand.
AAGAAATCCATGTTAAGATCCAAATGAGATGAAATGAGATAATATTTATAAAAGTGTTTAGCACATTGCCTGGCATATATTAAGTATATATAAATGCTTATTCCCTCCCTCTCTCCCCAATGAGAAACTATAGTTTAAGTGATATTTACCACCCCAAAATGCATAAAAAGTCAAGCAGAAGCCCAAGAGAAGTAGACGGGGATGCTTCCCAGTAAAGCACAAATAAGACCAGAGATGGGGCATTGTAACTTGGAAGACTCTGTGTCTAGAGGTGGCAAGCATGGATAGTTCCCCAAGAAAGCCCGTAGAGTTCCAAGTGTAAAGTTGTAAGCTCTAGGGAGCAGCACCTAGGTAGCAATTAGAGTGGTAGCGACCAAGCCTAGGTCACTAAGATGCCAGAGAGGCCTTGAAGATTTAATGCTGTGACTCTCAAAGAACCCTAGGAGGTGGAGGTCACTGTAAGGATCCTGGGGCAAGATCAAGCAGGGTTGACCACCCCACCCCAAAACACAGCAGGGGATGGATACTGGACCTGACACAAAGTCTTAATTTAGGAACCAAAGCTGGAGAGATGAGTAAATTAAAGGAATAACTTAAAACCAATCACAAGGAGAGACTCAAAGGGAAAAACAGATTTTCCATTAGGACTACATGGGTAGCCAGAAAAGATGAACTGAAAAGTCAAAAACTGAAATAAAATATCTAGAGGAAAATATTAGATGGAAAATAAGCAGCTTAGGAGAGAAAGTAGTAAATACCTAAGAAATGGACTCCCTAAAAATAAGAATAGAACAAATAGAAATCAATGATTCTATAAGACAGTAAGAAATTTTAGAACAAAATCAAAATACTGAAAAAAAACCTCAGAGAGCTAGTATCAAAAATAATTGACCTTGTAAACAGGAAGAGAGAGAATTTAAGGACTGCCTGAAACCCATGAGTTTTAAAAAAAAAAGCCTTGACACTACATTTCAAGCAATTGTTAAGGAAAACAAGGCAGATCTATTAGGAAGAGAAGGCAATAATACAGCTAGAAAGAATCCGGAAATCACCTTCTGAAATGAACTTCTAAGGTACAACCCTCCCCCAAGAATGTCATAGCTAAAATCTAGGACTCTCCCACCAAAAATACTGCAAGCAGTTCAAGTACCAAGGTACCAGTAAGGATCACACAAGACCTGGCAGCTTCTACTAAAAATCAGAAGAGATCTTGGAATCCAACATTTCAAAAGGCAAAAGAGATAAGCTTTCAAGCAAGAATAACACCCCAGGAAGCTGAATATTATTGTACAAAAGGAAAAAAATAGTCCTTTAATGGGATAGAGGACATTCAAACATTTCTTGTGAAAAGGCCAGAGTTGGATAGGAACTTCAAAATACAAAGACAAGAGTCCAGAGAAATCTAGAGAAAGTAAATTTGAGAATTTGGAAGGAGCTATATGAAACTAATGTTCAAATAGGGGAAAATAAAGAAGGGTCCCTTTATAACCTTAGTGTCTTTGAAGAATATTGAAAAAACAGAGTACTTGGAGTTGATTGGTTTAGGTTTGGAGGATTTGAAAAGGGAAAAGAAGGGGGGATGGAAAGAGGGATACATGAGTGTAGAAAGGGGAAAGAAGGGTTGGAATTTGCCTTTTCTTATAATTGAGTAGTAGGAGGGAAAGAGTATGAAAACATGGAAAAAAGAATGCAGGGAATGGGCATCCAAGAAACCTCAGTTTTATCTGAAATGGACAAAGGAGGGTTGAACAAGCACAAATACAGTTTGGTGTAGAAATTAATTTGGAAAATGTAATGGCTATGCCTCCTTTTGTGGTTCTTTATTTCAGAATTTTAAAAAATGGTAGAGCTGGGAATGACTGGGTATTCTGATTTCCATCCTAGTGCTTTCCCCAATATAGGCCAAACATAGGAAAAAACTCATAGAATGAAAGAATGAAAAAGCATTTATCAAGCACCTACTATGTGCCAGGCACCGTGCTAAGTCTTGGGGATCGAAATATAAGCAGGCAAGATAGTCCCTGCCCTCAAGGAACTTATATTATAACAAGTGAAAGCAGTACATAGTAGGGAGAGGTGGCTAGAGAGGGGTGTTTTGGACTGAAAGTCAGAGAGAATGGTCATTGTAGTCAGAGGGCAAATGACTGATGCCCTTTCTAGGAATGGTAGTGTTTAATTGATTACTGTTCTCAGAAACGGAATTGGAGGGGAGGCACATAGCTGCATGTCACAGGTATGGCCTGGAAGTGTCCCAATGGCCAATCCTGGTAGAATTCCATAGCTTGCACATGCTTGAAAAACTGGTAGCTCTTTCACCTCTGATTCCTGAAAATATCCCTCAGCTTTTCTTTAATACTGTAATCAATCAATTAGCATTATTAAGCACCTACAAGTTCCAGGTACTGGGCTAAGGGATAGAATTTTTTTTAGCTGATTCTTGGGTAGCTGGATAAATGATTCATTACTTACAGGACAATATTCTAGTGATAAACTTTCTCATACTTAGCTTGGCTGATTCTTAGAAAATAGATACAATACAATCTTGCCCAGATCCATACTTGAAACCTTACAGATCCTGAGCTTCACTAGTAGAATGGCTTTCTGCTGTTTCAGAACCAGGCTAACTCAGGTGCTCATCACCATGAACAGGAAAACAAAACAAAATATTCAGCATCAATAAAAAAAGAACAGTCGAGTGCGGGTAGGGGAGGGAAGGGAATTGAGGAGAGAAGAAGAAGAGAGGAGATGGGATTGGGAAGGGGGTGAGGGAGGGAGAAAGGGCAAGGATAGGGAGAATATAATGAAATTTACTAGTTTTTTTTTTATTAATGCTCTTTTCCCTGTTGTATCTTTAAGGGACATTTGGAGAAATCAAGCTCCCCATTTTGTATTCATAGTGAATTAAAAAATAAGAAAGGATTGGTTATTGTTTACTCAGCGTGCCTGATAGACAAAATTCTGGAATATTAGTTCCTGACGCAGAACTACTTGGGGTAGAACATCTCCAGGGCTGATGATGTCCCATACATGGTATCACCAAGGGGTTTATGTCAGGGAAGAAACTTAATGACTACCTGTCACTACTATTCCTTCACTCCCTATCCTATAAAAGGATGGGCAACTGTAGCAGCAAGCACCCTAGCATACCCAGGATGGCCTGCTAGCCCAGGTTCTTTAATATGCTTTTCTAGGAAAGACTGCTCAAAAAGGAGTTAATAATCCTACTTTTCATTACATTCACTAGTTTAGGCGAAGGGTCAGCACCCTGAACGTCAGAAAGAACACAAGCAGAGAAAATACAAGCAGAGAAATTAGCGTAAAGACCAACAGACAGAGCTCTTAATTGCCTGAATCAAAGCAATATTGTTACACACTTTACATACCACTGGATTGAGAGAGCCATTACATCTGAGCAGTCAGGGGTCTGAACATATGGCTACTCAGAGTCTCTACCAAGAAATCACAAAATCCTTCTCATAAGTGAACCCACAAAGCACAATAGCAACTCAGAGCATATATACACTTCTCAGAGCCAGAAGGCATTGCAACCCTCCTCGGTGCCTAATTGGAAATTAGCAAAAGGTGTGAAAGCCTTCCTACAAGGAAGCCTCCCCTAAGCAAGCTCCTCCCCCAATGGACTCTGTGATTCAGGATGTAACACAGCTGTCTTCATATCCCATTAACATTACAGTAACCTAGCGTGTACTAGACAGATGCCTTCTGGAAGTAGTTTGAATCCTTTTGCAACACAGTAGCTTATCTTTGAGTCTTAGGGTCAAAGAACTACTAAATAAAGTGAAGTTGAGCTTGGAAAATGCATTAGCGTGAAATAGACAAAGACAGTTTTGTACAAAATTCTAAAAATGCAAATAGCTGAGTGTCACATTATGTGCAGAATACATTAAATCTCGTATATCGAGATGTCCTGGGTGCCTAGAATGGGGAAGGTGTCCTCTGTGTAGCTCCTTAATGTTGACATTTGGAAAACGGAGCCATTTTCATTCCTAAGAAGTGACAAAACATGACCTAATGATCTGATGCTACTTTTAAAATCATACCTCATTTTTAGGAGTTAGGCCTGAATGTTTTAGGGTAATTTTGTTTCTCTATCATCATAAAGGTCCTGTGTGAGGAAAAATAAATCCTGTCAGATTAAAGAGATTCAGAACATTATCATTCCCACTTTAGTGAGAGTTATCTCTTAGTTTGGGGACCCATATCTGTCAGGGCTGGTAGTAGAAGGAATGAAATGACATGAATTCAGTGCTTGTCTCACTACTGTCTATCCAAGGTCTACACAATACAAACTGGCTGAGATTTTGGATATTGAGCTGCAGCAGGTTTGTCATACAGCACAGCAAGGCCAAATGTGGCAGCATGATGGATATTGAGATTCTTCTTGGGAAATTAACCCATCTATTGCTCTGATGTTGGTACTATTTAATAAGGGATGTTCCCAGCCCACTGAAGGACAACTTTACTTAAACATGTGGTCGCACACAATACTGTATTTTTAAAAATATTTTTCCTTGTAGTTTGGACCAGGTTCGACAATGTTGTTTTCAATATAAACACACTGAACTCAATGAGGAAAAAATAAAGAGCAAAAAAATCGATCTAATTGGTTGAGAACCCATTGGGCTAGTTTTGGTATTTAAAGGTGTGAGCGGAGCATTCACACTTGACATTGCACAGTTACTGACACGGTAGACTCTTTTGCAAATTACTCCACACCAATTAGAGCCAGTATTTCAGAAATCGCATGGAGTATAACCATACCACTTCCATTGGAACTAAGGTTTTGGATATCTTTGATGCCATCCTGGTCTACAAGAGAGTGATAATAGGCTTAAAATTTCACAAGTAAGCTTGAATTTTATGCATATTGGCCTTACCCCCAGGACTTAGGTGTAGTCAACATTTTAACACCTTGCTACCAGTAAGAAAGGGCCGCAGGTTAAAAAAAAAAAGGCACAGGTTTCAATTTAAATAACAAATGATTATCTTTTACTATAGTCAAATACAAGCAGAAATGCATTCATTAGTTGTTTTTTTCCCCCCTGATGTGAACATTGACACTTAGACGTAATTACTGATATGATCTTTCATGTCCTTTCTTGCTCTAAATATGCGACCTTGTGTATGATGTGAACATTAATTGGGGGGCAAAGTCTTATTTTTTTTTAGGGAATATTTCTTTGAGAAAATGGGGACTCTTTAAAGTTTCATACATCAGGAAAGCTCCATCTTTTTTCTAATTTCTGTTTAGGTAGATTGAACCAACACTTCCATGCAATTTAAAATTCTGTATTTTAAGAGATTTGATCTATATTTGTCTAAATGATCTTTTTCCTTTTCTACTTCCCACCTTTCAACATTTTCTTGAGAATTTGATTGTTTTATAGAACTAGTGCTGGAAACAACCTTAGAAACTGTCTAGTCAAATCCCTCTGATTTTATAGATGGGGAAATTAAGGCTCAGAGATGTTAGGCAGCTAACTTGTCCTAAGCTCACACAGGTAAGTACAGATGTGAGATTTAAAGCTGATTGAGTTTTCTGATTCCATAGCCATTGCGCTTTCTATTGCGCCATTTTGCCTTTCATTTAGAAGTTACCAGCATTTCCCCCCCTATAGATCTCATATTTCAAACTTTGAAATCATCTTGTGGGCATGACTTCAATTTCATTTTTATGCTTCTATAGATCTATGATCTTATTATCTCATTGATGTGGGTACTTGCTCCAGTGGTGCAGATTGTAACTCTTTCATGCCTTTTTATACTCGGCAACTTTTGTTTGCTCTTTCCTATCTCATCCACAGAAAGTCCATCCAATATATTGGACGTTCCTCTAGATCTCTTGACTTTACATGGATTCAGGTACAACATGTGGAATATCCACTGTTTCCCTATATAACCAACCACCTCCTCCTTGGGTCATATATTTCCCTGTTAATCGTTTATATACCATTTCTTCTGCATAATTTTTCATTGGTAATATACTGCAGCTCAAAGATGACTGCTGAATGGTTTTCCATTGCCACTTGGGGGATTTACAATTTTAAAATTTCAGAGACTATTATATTCTATGACCGACATACATGTAGAATCATGAGAGATATTTTGATGTTAGGGCAGCTAGGTAGCACAGTGGATAGAGCTCTAGGGCTGGAGTCAGGAAGATCTAAGCTCAAATCTGGCCTCGGATACTTACTAGCTGTGTGACCCTGGGCAAGTCACTTAACCCTGTTTACCTCATCAGTTTCCTCATCTGTAAAATGAGTTGGAGAAAGAAATGGCAAACCATTCCTTTGTCTTTTCCAAGAAAACCTTGAATGGGGTCCCAAAGATTTGGACATGACTGAAATGACTGAATAGCATTTTGTTATTAATAAGATAGGCTTTCGTTGAAGAGAGAGACTTGGAATCATTAAAAGCACTATACATCTTCTCAAACGCAAACTGGACTATTCTCTTTCTCCTTTGCTACTTTGGGTCCAGTGACTGTATATTGCCATTTTCCCAGATATGCATACTTTGGACACTAGGCATTTCATCCTTCTTATTCTTCCTGTGTGGATGGCAAGGGACAACTCTTTTGAACAATTATGTACCTCATTTAGAAAGCTCTGCAACGTCCCAGGGCTTGAAGCAATCAATGCAATGTCATTTGTAAACAAGAGCATCTGGAGGAGCTGATGATCCATAGGATTCATGATCCTCATTTATTTGGACTTTAAGCTGGACATCCTTCATGATGATGGCAATACTGTTTTGCTTGATATTAATAATTGTAGGTTCATGAAAGAAAGTTTGAGTTATTATCTCTTTCAAGGAGTCTTCTTTCTATTCACACAGTTAATATCACTTTAGTTTAGGCCCTCATCACCCACTTATTACCTGGGCTATGCTAGAGACTTTTATTGGCTTCTTTACCTCAAGTCTGTCCCCATTCCAACCTAAGCCTCACCCAGTTGCCAAACTGATTTTCTTGCCTGTGTCACCCCACCCCAACTCAATAAACTCTAGTGACTCCAAATTACCTCCGAAATGTTTTCATTTGATATTCAAAATTCTTCATAACCTGGTCCTTTCTTACTTCTACTTTCATCTAACACTTTACTCTTCGCACACTTTACAATCTGGCTACACTGATTAACTTTCTGTTTCTCGAATGTGCCACTCTATTTCCCCTCTCTTTGCTTGGACGATTTTCCTACCTCATCCCAGCCACTTAGTTTCCTTCAAGTCTTAGCCCAAATCTCACCTTCTATAGAAAGCTTTTTTTTGGTCCCTCTCAGTTACCAGTGCCTTCCTGTCTGAAATTGCTTTCTATCTACTCCATATCATATCATATCATATCATATCATATCATATCATATCATATCATATCATATCACATCAGTCTATCTATCTGTCTGTCTATCTATCTATCTATCTATCTATCTATCTATCTATCTATCTATCTATCTAGTTCTTTTTACATGTCGTCTGTTCCTTTAGAATTTATTGGCCTTGGGGGCAGAGACTATTTTAGTCTTTCTTTGTATCTCTAGCATTTACCCCAATTCTCCAGATGTGGTAAACAATAACTCTTCTTGATCAATTGTGGAATCTTATATGATTTTGAATGTATACAGAGGAAACACACTTTTGGAGGTAAGCCTTCAAGACAAT
>CM053622.1:372408619-372423619 GCA_028646595.1 Phalanger gymnotis
GAGATCTCTGCTGACCTCTAGTCTCTCATCTACAACTGCCTATTAAAACGTCTCAAATAGGAAGTCCTGTGGACATCTGAAACTAAACAGGTCCAAAACTGAACTCATTAACATTCCTCCCAAACCATTGTTCCTTTCTAAATGCCCTAATTATTGTTGAGGACACCACCACCCTCTCAACCCCCAAGGCCTGCAAACTTCTCACTACCCAACCCAATTTCCAATCTGTTGTCAAGGTTTATCAATTTTACCTTTTCCATATGGCTCCTTCTCTCCTCTTAAGCTGCCACCATTCTGGTTCAGGCCTTCTTCATCTCATGCCTGGACTACTGCAATAGCCGATTTGTTGGTCTGTCTGCCACAAGTTCCTCCTTATCTAAGTTCATTTTTCTCTCATCTGTCAAAGTGGTCTTCCCAAAGTACAGATCTAACCATGTATCTTTCCTATTCAACAAACTCCAGTGGTTTCCTATCATCTCCAAGATCAAATACAAAATCCTCTGTTCAGGTTCAAAGCCCTTTATAACCTTCTCTCTCGACTTCCCTGGACCCCTTTCCAATATTCTTATACCTTAATTTTTCTCACATACAAATAGAGGAGTTTCTATTTGATCCTAGAGGTAATTTGCCATTAGATTTTTATTACACAGGGGAGTGACATTGTCAGATCTTTGCTTTAGGAAGATCAACTGTTTGAGTGGAGGCTGGATTGGAGATCAGACAGCTGGCTACTGCAATAATCCAGGCATGAAGTGATGCACCGGGGGATGGCAGGTCGAGAGGAGAGAAGGAGGCATATATGAGAGAGGTCACAAAGGCAAAATTGAAGGACTATGACAACAGATTGGATATGGAGGTGAAAGCAAGTGTTCTTATTTCACCTTTCCTTAGTTCGTATAGAATTTTCTGTTTCTTTGTATTCGTCATGTTCACCTTTTCTTACATTAATATTCCATTCCATTCAAAAGATCCCATCAAGTACAGTAGAAAGAACTCTAATCCTGGTTGTCATTTACCTCTTGGGTGACCTTGAAAAAGTCATTTAACTCTCATCTGTAACATAAGTAGGATCAGACTAGATGGCTTCCAATGTCCCTTCCATTTCAAAATTTGTGATCCTATGCTCATGTACCTCAATTTGTTTATCCATATCTCCAATCAATGAGTATTTTCTTTGTATCCAGTTTTTTGCTACCACAAGAAATGCTACTGAAATATTTTGGTGTCTTTGAGGCCTTTTTCTTGCTTACTTTCTTTGGTTGAATACCCAGTAATAGAATGTCTGGGCTCAAGGGTATGGATATTTGAGGTACTTTGTATAATTTCAAAATACTTTCCAGTATGGTTGGAGCAATGTGTAACTCTGTCAACAATGCATTAGTCTTTCTACAACCACTCCAACATTTACTATTTACATCTTTTGTCGTCTTTGTCAATTTGCAGGATGTGAGGTGAAACTCAGATCTGTTTTGATTTTCATTTCTCCTAGCATCAGCGATATGGGGCACTGTTTCATATGATTGCTAATTATTTGCAATTTTTCTCTTGAGATATGTTTGTTCTTATCTTTTGACCACTTGTCTTCTGGGGAATGGCTTTTGGTCTCGTATTTCTGTTAGTTGCCCATATATCTTAGATAGAATACCCTTATCAGAGATATTTGATTCAAAACCTTCCCCCACCCCTACTCCCAGTCAACCAGTTTTAATTTTTTTTGGTGCCATATTTAGTCTTATAAACTATCATGTCACTTTAGCACTTAAAGCTTCCAGTGTAAGACCAACCAACGTGATTCAGTAAGAAATTGTTTTATATAGAAAAATTTTTAAAAAATGACTTCTAGAGCTGTGTCCCTAACATTAGTTCTCTGCAGAGCCTTAGAAATTCAGAGAATGTTCTAGGTAAGAACTCTTATTCATTCTTCATCATTTAATCTAAATCATCTTCAATCAATATCATTCTCTTCTTATGTATAGAGCATGGTCTTTGGCTCTGATGCTAATTATAATATTAACAATACTAATAATATTTAAATGATAATGTGGCACCAGCCAGCATTTCTATAATGCTTTAATATTTTGCAGGGCACATTACAAATATTATCTCAGGTTATCCTTAAAACAATTCTGGATTAGATCCAGTGCTGTAATAACATGTAGTCTCTACCTTTGAAGAGCTTAGAATCTGTTCGTGCAGCATAGATGCAGAACCAGAAAGGATGTCAGGCGTTATCTGGTACAGCTGACTCATTTTAGAGATGAGGAAACAGCTTTTGTTACTTGCGTGCCCTTATTGCTCCAGGTCATAAGGTAGCGGTGTCAGAAGTGGGATGATGGAACATATACATGAGAAGAAAAATAACAAAACAATGTAACGTACTAGTGACAAAGAAGAGGTACAAACAGTAAGGGCTAAAGAGTTGGACAAATCAATCAGTCTATTAACAAACATTTATTAAGCTCCTATTGCTATGTACCAGGAATTATATTCAACATTGGGGATACAAAGGAAGGCAAAAGACAGTCCCTTAGTCTAAGAGCTCTTAGTAAAATGGTGGATACCAGTGTGCAGTCAGGGACACAGTGGGACTCGGCTGCATCTTTAAAGAAAATGAGGACTAAGATACATAGAAAGGGAGGGTGGAGGTCATTCAAAATGGGCAGATATAGTAAGTGAAGTCACTAAAAAAGGAATGTTTGCCTGGGACAGTAGATTTGCATGTGGCCATAGTTGGAGATAAAGTTGGAGAAGTGGGTTATTGTAAATTGTGGATTTTGAGTGACAGGGTAAGATTATTAACACTCAGAGTTTTGTACTTATAGGCTGGAGAGGTGTTAAAATAGGGGAGTGTTTTCTCTCCTAAGAGCTGAATTCCATCATTTGAGCTCCCACACTACTATATTCTTGCTATACATGAAGAAAATATGGATAAGACAAGAATACAATAACTAACCTTGTAGAATTTTCCATTGAAATGAGACAAGTAGATGATGATAGATATGAAGTTAAATGTGGTATAAATGTGTGGTTTCTAAGAAACAAAAAAAAAACCCCAACAACCCATAGAAACAATTCAGGCTGGCACGACTATAGTCAAGGAAGCCTTCTACAGATTTACACAAAGGTGAGAGAATTTATGTCACTGGGATGTGTTTTCCCTAGTGAAGCAAATTCATTTCTGCACACAATTAGAGAAAAAGAGACTTTTTCATTCATAGTTATTGAACACTAGATGTCACTGTAAGACTAAGATTAAACATTTTCCTGGTTTTTGCAATGCTCATTTTTCCCCCCACAAGCAATACTTTAAAAAAAAAATTAAATTTTTTTCTAACAAAGATCTTTTTTAGCACCCTCCTACCTCATCCTCCCAATTGAGAAAGCAAGAAAAACAAAATCTCCTGTAATAAACATGTATAGTCAAAGGAAATAAGTTCCTGAATTCTCCAAAGCAATACATTTTTAAAAGATGAGTTTAAATTCACACATGAGACCTTCTGCATTAGATTTCTGATATTTGTGCTGAACTTAGTCAATCCAAGTTTTTAGCTTTTTGGCATGAAAAGAAATACTATCAATGACTTATTCAGACTGTGAGCTCTAGAGCTGGGAATGTTTGTTGAACAATAACCAACCATAATTCACAATGACCAACCATAATTCCAAAGGATGCTTGATGAAACAGGCTTCTCCTTTCCTGATAGAAAGGGGATGGACTCTGGAGGCTTTTTTTTAGATATGGCCATTGCAGAAATTTGTTTTGTTTGACTATACATGTTTGTAACAGGGGTTTTGTTTTTCTTGCAGACCTGAAAATATAATAAAATTGAGTAAAAACAAAAACTTGATTACACAAATATATTTTTAAATTTAACATTTAAAAATGTTCATTTTTTGTTTCCTCATTTTATATACTCAAAAGTTAGCACTAGACCAGAAAGTTTGTGAATTTAACTTTGCAGCCGACTTTTCATTTGGAGATCTTTATTTAAGGTGTAAGGGCCCCTAAAATGATGGAATGTTCTGTCATCAACTCTAAAAATTTAAAAATCCATATAAAATACAGTTTTTTTCGCTGTGATTTGGCATTTGCAAGCTTAAACTAGGTATATTCAAAAGAATTATCATTCAAGTTACCTTTGTCAAAATCGGGCTGTGAATATCATACAAAACCACACACAGACTCACTCATAGATTTTTTAAAAGGACAAATAAAAATGCTTTCATACCATTTTTTTCCTTGTTTGAGAGTCATTGTTATGTGTAAATTTTCTTATTAACAAAAAGAACACACTTTCGTTTAGTAATCCTAGGTATTTTTTGCTTTGATTTTTTTTTATTTTTCTCTCTTAATTTTTACTTTTTCCTTCCACATGTCAGTCTTCTCTCATGCTTGCTTTCCTCTCCTTCCCCTCCCTTGTTCTCATTTTCAGAGCTTTCCAGCTCCCTGACACAATGACCCTGACAGGAACTTCATCTCACCATTTCTTTCCATTACCGTTTCTTCTCCTCTAACACACTGTCCTTTGACTCTTCCTTATTTTTCCTCTCTTCATTACTGACTTCCTGCACAACCATGTTTCTCCCCATCCGGCTTTCTTAAAGAATTCTACTGGTTGTTTACCCTTCTCTCTTTTTGCTTGATGCTTTCCAATTACTCTTTTGGATCATTAGCACCTGGATTGAGGCTACTTGACACCAGTGCAAATGTTAGAAAGTTTGAAAAAAAAGCCAATCAGTTTGTTTGTTTCAACTACATGTCATCCAACAACTGGTCTGATTGATTCCCACCCCCCCCACCCCCGACCAAATTGACCAGATGTTCGGGTTTGATGTAGCAACAGACTGTGTCTTATCCTTTTCTTTCAACCATTCAGGGCTCTTATTACCTGATTGCATCCAACTATTTCCTCTTGTCTTTAGAGAGTTCCTAGCTTAGAGCCTTTAGTCTTTTGAAGAACAAGAAGCTAAGGCTTGAATCCTGGGTTCCTTAGTAAGAGGAGCTATTCTATTCAATTTTCATTATTATCCCATATATTATTTCTACAGAGCTATATCAATTTGAAGCATTGCTAGGGAACTCAGGCACAGATTGACATATTTTAAATCTTCATGTAGCACTTTTCTGACCTCACACTGCTCAGGGAGGCAATACAATATTTTTTTTTTCCCTACCCACCCCTAACCCTGAAGTGCCCTATGCAGCATAAGCCGACATAGCTGGGAGCTATGATTTAATTATGCCCACCTTTCCTTCTCTGCCTTCGGTCTACATGCATATGGGTCTACGTCTAGGGGTCAGTATTTTCACTGCAGGGATAGTTGGTAGGACCAAGAGGCAGTTGCCAGGAAGCACCTCTTGGGCTCTCTCCGCTAGGGGTGCCCAGTCACTGATCTAGCCCTAGCATTGCCTTGTTGACTTCCCCAGGTGACGATAGAGCTGAGTTGTCAGTGTGGCTGCCCATGACCTGATCAGCGAGCCCAAGACTGGCTGCCCTTTGCACGTGTGCGTTAGGAGCAGTCAGCCTTGGCATCTCTCATCAGGGGAGCCAACAGTCCAGTGCGCTCTAAATTCCAGTGAACCAGGACTGGATACATGTGAAAAACAGAGACCAAGAGCGTGCCAAAGAAAAACAAATGAAAAGCCAGAATTTTAGAGGCAGCCGTAAGCCTAAATGCATACAGATGATACAGGCTGATTTAAAATTGAGGAATGTGTAGGTATTTGCCAATAAAATTGACAGGGGCAAGAGTACGCTTGGAAACAGTGACATTCCCAGCTGTGCTTGATAATAGACTTAGTGCCTACCCTTGGAAAAAAGACCACATGTTCTAATTATATACAAAATAAGCAGTTTGATACTCTACTTGGAGCCTTACTACAATTATATTCCATGGTAGATGGCCTTTAAACTTTGTGCCTTAGTTTCTCTATTTTCATAGGGGTTTCTTTTGAAATGCGCCACCACTGGGGTCATGGTAATGATATCTTCATCTAGTGAATTTGTGGTGTGGTGAATAGAACAGTGGGCCTAGAACCAAGGAAGACTCATATTCCTGAGTTCAAATCTGGCCTCAGACACTTACTAGCTGTGTGACCCTGGGCAAGTCACTTAACCTTGCTTGCCTTAGCTTCCTCATCTGTAAAAATTGAGAAGGAAATGGCAAACCACTCCAATGCCTTTGCCAAGAAAACACCAAATGAGGTCATTATGAGTGGGACATGACTAAAATGATTCAACAACAATAAAAGTGAATTTCAGGATATATTGGTTAAAAAATACTACTGGGACAGAGAAGTTCATATGATCAGAGAAAAAATACTACTGGGACAGAGAAGTTCATATGATCTCCTGAATATGTCCCCTTTTCTCCACTCATACAGCTATCAGCCCTTATTGCTTAAAATCTTTTAAAAAATTCATTTTGAATTTTGATACAAAAAGATAAAACAAGAACATTTTCATGTACACAGCACAACATAAAAAGAGGATTCCATATAAAACCATGAATTTACATTTCATTCTGTATATTTTTTGAAAAACTATTTAATAAATACCACACATGTACTTTTACTGAGACTATTGCAGTAACCTTCTAATTGGTCTCACTGTCTCAAGTCTCTCCAACTTCCTTCCCCTACTCCACCCTGCTAAAAAGTGGTTTTTCACAAGTCTGACCATGTGTGTCCCTTCCTATACATTCACTAAACTCCAGTGGCTCCAGGATCAAATAGAAAGTCTTGTTTGGCCCTTCCTACATGACACCATCCTACCTTTCCATTTTTTAGACTATATTCTGCCTTGATACCTTTACACTGACTTCTCCATGCCTGGGCTCTTCCTCCTCATCTCCGACTCCTGGTATATCTCTGCCTTTCATCAAGACTCAGCTCAAAGCTCATCTTCTGTTGGAGGCATTTTCTTCTTTCTCCCGCTGCTAGTGCTTTACCCTCTGAGACTGCCTATAGGTACCTAATTTACTTGTAGTTAGGACTGGTTTTGCCTTTCTTTTTTCCATAGCACTTTTTCTCCATAGCACAGCTCTTGGCTTATAGTTAGCCCTTAATAATTGCTTGTTGATTGAATGACTTATTTTACAGATATGAAAACTGAGTCCCCAGTAGGTTAAGTGACTTACCCAAGGTTATGCACATTAGACGTAGTAAGACCTGGATTCAGATTGTACAGATCAGGAGTCACAGGACTTGGAATGGAAGAATCCAGGTCTTTTGACCCCAAAGCTAGCACCTTTTCTACTGAACTATTCCTTCTAACATTTTTCTTCCCCCCTTGCCACTCCATGGTATCACAGAATCTTAGAATAAAAGAGGAGTTTAGAGTCTACTTAGTCTAACCTGGATGTCATCTACAACATGCTCAACAGAATGAGGATAATAATAGCAACTACTCTCCAGGGCTCTCGTCAGGATAAAATAAAATCTTATATGTACGCACACACACACACACATATATATATATACAACCACACACATATATACATATACACACATATATAGTATATGTACATATATACACATACATATATAATATACATACATATACATACATACATACATATATACACATATCTATCTATCTCTTTGCAAATCTTTAAGTATTCTATAAATGCTGGTACAGACCTAATTATTAGGAAGATTTTCCTGACTAATATCAGGACATCAGGCTGACATTTACATCTTTGCATCTTCCACCAATTGTTTATAGTTCTTGCTTTCAAAAACTTGAGCAAAGCTATTTTGTGTTTCCAAAATCTTTTTTTTTTTTTTACAGGTTATCCATCTTTATTTCTTTCACTTGGTCTTCACTGATATGGTCTTGAGGCCCTTTGAAATCCTTGTTGCCCCTCTGTGGACTCTGTTCAGTTTGTCTCACAGCCCCACCTCCCCCCCAAGAAGAGAGAGCAGCACCCCGGATGTGGTCTGACCAGAGCTGAAGTCAGGGTCTTCAGGTAGATACCAAGCCTTTCTTAGGAAAGAATTCCAAGTTAATTTAGTGACAAAGTAGGAAAAAAAAGAATATTTTATTATTTTCAGTTTCTCCAAATTCAAAATGAAGCAGAAATGAAATCAGCCAGGCACTCCTAAATTTTGTACCACACTTGATCCCTGGTTTTGTTTCAGGCTATTGTTCTATGGCTTAACACAAAACCCACAAGAAAACAAAACAGAACATTCCCCCCTCTCCCCAAATCAGGGCCAAGCAAGCTCTGATCCAAATCTGCATTCTGAATTGCCTGGTGACTCCTCTGTATCTTCCAGCTATGAAATGGATTTATCCTTTCCCTCGGTTTTCCTCTCTCCCCCTTCCTCTCTTCTCTCCACCCCCTCCCCTTCCGTGTTCTACAGCTGGTAATCATTTATGGAGCACGTTGCAGTGTTAATACCTTGTTAAGGCTGTTTCAGCTGTTAGGTCTTTGAGAGGTCAATGTCAGGACTGTTTTACTGTGAACTCTTGACGGGCAGGGTAAAACTGGGGACACGCAGAATGTCCACCTTCTCACACTGCAGGGAATCTTAACAGCTCTAGGCATCCTCTTCCCATGATGCACTGTTGCTGGCAGTGTAAGCAATAAAAAGTAATATGTTTCTAGTCAGAAGTAATTAAGGCAACTCTAAGAAGCATTAAAAAATTATTAATGGACTAGACACGGAATTGTAGATATTACTTGATATTTCTGAATAGAGTGTGGTCAGCCATAGGCATTTAAGAACTACTGAATATCATAGCCCTTCTTTTTGACAGGTGGTGCATAACATTTGTAGCTTATAAAAGTGGAGAAGAGGTAGAAACATAATTTTTCATAATTCTCTCACACTTGGGATATGATAGGATTTTGTCATGTAGCAGTTGCCGTTTGGAATAAACCAAAAAGTATGTTTTAGACATTTGATTTTCACTTTTCATTTTGATATCATATCTTATGGTTTGAATATTTGTTCAGGAAACAGGCAGTGTTCAGCTCTCTACCTGAGAAGAGAGAAGGGAGGAAAACATTTTAATGGCCAAAAGCTAATAAAATCAAGCTTCTGTTCTATTTGTACTATGTCACATCTTTCTTTTTTGTCTTTGTGGTTTTTATCTTAAAGGAAAAATGGGTTTAAATTCAGTATTTAATTTAAAAAAAATCAGTTTTAACCCTCTGATCGTGTGGTCTTTTTAAAATACTAGTCTGAGAGGCTAATCACAGGCAGTAGTACTTGTATCTTTAATATTGGCTCCAATTTTTGACTGCTGCTGACATTTTTTAAAGGTCTGTTTCTTTTAATGCTACTTAATTTAAGGGGAAAAAATCAAGACTAATTAGTTGTTAATGAGAAATGCATATAATGAGAACCAAATGTAACATTAATGTCATGTACAATGTATGTCTGTGTAGTCTAAAAGGTAGGAGCACAATCATTATTCAAAATTAGGGAATAAAATCTTTGTAATAATTACTAGCAGATGTGTTGCAATGTGCTGGAAGTCTAGATTTCTTTGTCAGAACAATGATTTCCAATGTTATGTTATAGATATTTGATATACTTTTTGATGAATTTATAATTTTTGTTTCTATTTAATTTTTTTTTGTTAGTCACCTGACTAGATTTCTTTCGATGCTTGGATGGTTGTGAAAGAAGTCTGATGTCTTCTTGCTTCTCTGAGTAACATTACTTTTCCCTAAATAAGCATTGAAATTTTTCCTGATAGACAAAAATGAAATCTTGTTGCTATATTAAAAATATTACAGGGAGGTTTGTGTTGAAGAAATCCTGCACAAAAGCCATCTTGCCGGTATGTATTATAAAAGCAGAACAGATCAGGTAGACTCTGCCTTGTTTATCTCACCTTTTCTATTCACCTCCTTCTTTGCATACCAGTCAGAGAGTATCTCAGGAGGGAGGGAAACCTCATCACCTCAGCCCCTTCCCCCAACATCTTTGGGCTTTGTCAGTGGGTGAGGTCCTTGAAATGGTTTCAGGGAACACATATTCATAATCCAGTATTTAATAGGAATGAAAAGGAATTTTCTAATCTCAAGTTAGACAGTTATCTGAAACCAAGGCCCTCAAGTTCACATGGGGAGAAAAATAGTCAAAAGAATACACAGTCTTAGCCTAGAACATTTCGATGGCTTTTATTTCCTTTCTGGCTGAATGTGATGGCCTAAAGTCTTTGACTATCTCCTAAAAGGGAGAAAAGCTTTCTAGTCATTGTCCATAATTAGATAGTAGCAGAAAACAGTAGAAGGTCCTGAAGATGCTAAAATGACTAAAGCCCAGCAGATGATAGCAGAGAGTAACTCTTCAACCATAAGTCCAATGGAGATCCACAGCAGAAATGACAAAGACAGAAAGGAGAAAGCAAGGCTAGCAGAAAACATTGCAATGACATCAGAAGACATTAGTTCTTCTGTAATGTTAGAAGCCTGTCTCCCCAGCCACGTATGTCCCTAAATGTGTCCCCTTCACACGTGTGTCAAGGGCATTCAGGATATAGGTGTGTGCCCTTTTGTGCAAGTACTGTTTGGTCACATTGTGCATTTCTTCCATGAGGATCCCCTGCTTCCATGTGATCTCTGGGTACATGTGCTCTGCATTAGTGGAAGGATAACCTAGGGGACAGTGCACCCTATGTGGGCAGAATCTGTTTTTTACTTCATCTGCCATATTGTTTGAATAGATGTCTTTTCCCTTGAACTTATGTCTCTTTTCATTGACTAATATCACATAGGTAGAAGCTCATGAGCTATAGGTTTGTGTGGCTACTGATTCATAGAGTGCACTGAACTTTGGGTAGCTTTTGAGGGTCCCATATGTGACAGGGCTGCCAGGAAGATGGAGTGTTTATTAATTGTTTCCTATGTGCCAGATACTGGGCTAAGGACTGGGGATACAAATAAAAGCATGCTATACAATCCTTCCATTATAATGGAAGAAGATAACACATGGGAGATGGATGACTGGAGATTTCTGGGAAGTGCTAGGGAGGCCTGGAACAGAGCAAGATAGGGCCAAACTTGGACTATCCAAGTCATGAAAGTTACAGGAGTAGAGCCCAATTTTCCACTGGGGGAAGGAATAGATCTGTTGGCCTGGGTGGAAACAACATAGCTGGAAATATAAATAATATTATTCCTATTTTATTCTATTTTTTATGTTTATTTATTTTTAGTTTTCAACATTCACTTCAATAAGTTTTAAATTTTTTCCCCATCCCTCTCTCCTCCCTCCCCAAGACAGCCTGCAATCTGATATAGGCTCTACATATACATTCCTATTAAATATGTTTTCACATTAGTCATGTTGTATACAAGAATTACAACGAATGGGAGAAACTATGAGAAAGAAAACAAAACAAAACAAAAAAGAAAATAGTCTCCTTTACTCTATATTCAGACTCCATAGTTCTTTCTCTGGATGTGGATGGCATTTTCCATTATGAGTTCTTTGGAAATGTTTTAGATCCTTGCATTGCTGAGAAGGGCTGAGTCTATCAAAGTCAGTCATCGCATGTATTATTCCTATTTTATAGAAGAGTGATTAAGCGACAAGCAAATGGCCTAATAAGAGACCTTGGATTCAAATTCAAATTTCTTTTGCCTGTGTCTGCATAGGGGTCCCCAAATGTAATGTGGTGATAATGATAGCATTCGCCTCCCAGAGTTGTTGTGAGAATCAAATGAGATGATATCTATAAAGCTTTTTGCACAGCGCCTGGCACAAAGTAGGTGCTTAATAAATGTTTGTTCTTTTTCCTCTTTCCCCCTTTTTTGACTCCAAGTGTTTCTATAATTTTGTGTTGTTGTTGTTGAGTCATTTTTAGTCATGTCCATCTTTTCATGACCCCATTTAGGGTTTTCTTGGCAAAGATACTGGAGTAGTTTGCCATTTCCTCTCCAGTTCATTTTACAGATGAAGAAACTGAGACAAACATGGTCAAGTGACTTGCCCAATAGTTACATGGCTAGTAAGTGTCTGAGGCAAGATTTGAACTCAGGAAGATGAATCTTTTAGACTCCATGCCTGGCACTCTATATCCAGTAGCTGTCCTATCATTCTATACTGCTTCATGATTCCATAGTACTTTGCACTTGTGCACTCCAAGGAGAGTTGCATTCATTTCCAAGACTAAATTAAAATCAACAATTATCAGGTCACTACTGGTGACTATGAAATCCATCCAGCTCACTGAAACAAATGGCGACACATTTTATTTCTGCCTAGGCACATGCCGTTGACCTGGATTGATGGCTCTCTCAAACAGTAATCAAAGCCCAAGGCACAGAGATAGACCTCCAGTTTCAAGGGAGTGGAGTCACCCATTTTCAAGAGAAAGGCTAAACTCTACTCTGCACTTCAAAAGATCCCATCCCTTTCAGATTTGTATGATTTGGGTATATGGTAATAGGAATGCTCCATTCATCAAATCAGACAATCTCAGAGCTAAAGGTCTTCTTGTCCAATCTGTGCCTTAATAGACATTTCCTCTACAACATGCCCTTATCTCCTAGCATCTACTTGAAGATTTCCAAAGAGGGAAATAGGCCTGCTTGAAGTGGAGAGTAGGTGCAAAAATCTTTTCTCTCTATGACGAGAAAGCAAGGAGAATGGGGATCCTATCCAAGTAAAACATTAAAAAAATCACTGAGGGTAGTATTCACCTTTGATCTGTTGAGTACGGTTGCTTACTAAAATTCTAAGATGACCAAAATAATAATAGATAGCGTTTATATAGTGCTAACATGCTTTACATCTTAACCCATTCACCATAACCCTGTGAAGTAGGCTATCCCCAATAAACAGATGAAGACATTGAGGCACAGAGAGATTAAGTGATTTATCTAGGCTCACACAGCTAGTAAATGTCTGAAAGAGGACTCAACTCTGGTTTTCTTAACTCCAAATCCCACACTTTATCCACTGCACTATCCAGCTGCCCAGTAATGAATTTCACTTTAGTAAAGATCTATTACAAGCTAAGGAGATTAATAGCATTGCTTTTGTGATGGGGAAATTCTCCTCATATGCCCATGGAACTTGCCCTTTCCTCATGAATATAGTGGATGTTTATAAAATTATATTTACTTAAATAGAAATGAGCATCAGTTATTTTGACTCTAAAATTTAAAAATCAGAGAGTTCTTAATCATCTGTCATTTTAAGTATTAGAAAACAGGAATGTCATAATTTTGTCCACTGGTTGAATGGTGATACAATGTATCAACACATACATACATACACACATATCTATGGTAAATGCATATATATTTCTATTTCCTATTTTTCTTTTACAGTTTTAATGATTACTGGAAAAATTCTTCAATATAACATGGCTATAAAATAGGGATTGGATATATGTACATAAAAACAAAAAACCCCAAACAAATGCCAGAGTAAGTGAGAGGGAGAAGCAGAAAATTTTCTCCTCAGTTTCTAATGGACTCATGAACTCAGGTATCATTTTCAAGTGCCCTGCCATCTTAGGTATTCTATAGAAACCTGCAGTTCTCAGAGAGTTGTGTTGTCAGCTGGTGAACATCTGTCCAGCATTATAATATGAGCAATAAGATATAATAAAGTAGAATATTCATAAATGCTGCACAAGGCTGCCTGTTTTCTGCCATAAGGAAATCTGGTAATATTAATTTTCTTTCATAGTGAGTTCTTGAAGCTAGTAGCACAAAAAGCCCCTCTGTCTGATCTTTACCCCATGTGTGTTTGTTAAAACGTCACTCAGTAGTCATTGCCTTGGTTTCCTTGTTTCTTTTCATTTCATTCTGTCTCAATTTCCCCCCAAATCTTTCATGCTTTGCTTTTGCTTCAGAATCTGAAGGGTCAAAAAGAACCATGACTGATGGATCAGATAATTAGGATCAGGGGAGCTATTTAGTTTTTTTTTTCTATTTGGTATCCTGAATTTAAAATTTCTATTTGGACTCTTATTATTTAGAATGCACAAAGCAGATATGGGTTTTAAATAGTTTAATGAGATGCATGGTATAGACAGGCAGAAGGGAGTCATGTTTGCTAATAGACATTGTTCATTTGTTCAGTTAATCAGGGTGCAGGTATTTATTGAGTGACTTCTGTGTTTTGTGGGCTATAGAGGAGAAGTGGCTTAAGGCAGGGGTGTCAAAAGCATGGCCTACAACATTCTCAAGTGCAGCCTCGATCAGATTAAAATATAACTGAGAAATATTTAACAAAATAAGTAAAAATATAGTAGAGTATAGATAATGTGTCAATAAGTCAATATACAGCCACAGGGATCTTATTTACAGTTTAGTAGTCCTGGTTCTAATGGACTTTGACATCACTAGCTTAAAGGATATCATTGATAAGATCTATAGACACAAGGGGGTGAGGTTGTCTTGTGGCAAAAGCAAGGGATAACCAATAGGTGGCCCATGATGGAGCCACATGATGTCAAGAGATTGAGGCAAAACTCTCTCTCTCTCTCTCTCTCTCTCTCTCTCTCTCTCTCTCTCTCTCTCTCTCTTTCTCTCTCTCTCTGCCCCCCTCTCTCTCCCTCTCTGTCTCTGTCTCCCTTCCTGAGCCACCAGGTAGAACCCTTGGGCAAAAATTCCACAGGATGAAAAACATGGGTGTGCTATGAGCTATACTGTTGGAGATGACAATGAATTTATGTTGGTATTAAAATAAGCTTCCTATGTGCTAAGTGTTATTTTTTTTCAATGCTATGGATAAAGGCATACATAGCATGTTGACCAAATTTACCTTTATCATAGATATACATATCTATATATATATATGTATATATATATGTGTATGTAAGGTTGGGGATTGATGAAGTCAATCACCTCAAATCACTTTTTATAATAAACTCGAGCCCTGATAACTTTATCAAGTGAGAAGAGCTTATATTGAATCAATCAACTAAGCAAGAACATAATATATGTCCAATCACACACTTGGGCTTTGTATCAAATAGCAAGCTAGTTTGGAACTCAAGCATGAGAACATGTTACTTGTCT
>CM053622.1:372425196-372455541 GCA_028646595.1 Phalanger gymnotis
TTTTTTTTTTTTGTAACTAGCATTTGATAGGAAAGGGTCAAATTTTCAGACATAAACTTAGGGTACTCCTGCTTAAGGGATAGTGATCAGGAAAGAGGCTTGAAATTAAAAAATAAATCATTTGCCCTAGACTAGCATATTTTGGGGGGATGGCAAAGAGATATAATTCTAGTTTGGCATCCTTTCTCAGAGGAGAATGGTGTGGCCAGTCTTGTGACTCCTTCTCTTGCACTCATCCAGGAAGGAACCAAAGTTTCTCTTGGTGAGCAGGATTCCTGAGGTGTCTATCAAAGGTTCATCACAGTTAGACAAAGCCATGTGGACATATACGTGAACTATATTTGAAACATTGGTTCAATAAAATCTGAGCACTCTGTGTCTACAGCTTTCCTGTGAACTACCAAAACTACCAATCTAGTCACTGTCAAAAAATGAAATTAGGTCATTTTGGCATAACTTGTTTTTACTTTAAAAAAGTTTTTCAGTCACAGGGTCTACACCTGTGGTTTAAATGATACAGGAAACTTCTGGAAGAGGAAACTCCTTTAATAGAGATTGTTGATTTTTCTGCATATTATGGTATCAGAGTTGCCTAGAGCAACGAGAGCTTAATTGACTCAGTCAGAATATATCCAGAAATGAATCCGGGCCTTCTCAATAGTTGTACTTATTTAGAATAGATTTTATTTTTTGTTCCTAAATCCCCCTTTCTTCCCATATCACGTTTGCTTCTGAGGGAAAAGGATCTTCAAACTGGTTCCTCCTGTGGAAAATAAAAACATCCAATTCGGTGACTGCATCTGACCATGTTTACAATGTTCTGTCCTAGTATATAATGCTGGGATTTGTTCTCTAGATTCTTCATCTTTTTTTGGTCCAGTTACCCAGAGTTCAATTTTGGATTTTCTTTTTATTTTCATTGTTAGAGTTATTATTTACATTGGATCTTTTGGTTCTTCTTTCACTCTGCCTCAGTTCCTACAGTTTTCCTATGTTTCTCTGAATTCCTTACTTTCTTACCACATAATAATATTCCCTTACAATAATGTTTTTTTTTTTTCAGCTATTCTTCAGACATCTGCTTTGTTGCTAGGGTACTCATGGCACAGAATACTGTCATGTCTGTTTTGGTATATATTGTACCTTTGCATTTGTGTTGACTTTCTTGGTTTTTTTTGGGGGGGAGAAGGGCAATTGGGGTTAAGTGACTTGCCCAAGGTCACACAGCTAGCATGGGTGTCAAGTATCTGAGGCTGAATTTGAACTCAGGTCCTCCTGAGTCCAGGGCCGGTGCTCTACTCACTGCGTCACCTTGACTTTCTTGAGCACTATGTGTCCAGTAGTGGGTTTGTTGGTTTGAAAGATAGGGTCACATGAGTCTCTTCATTTGCATAATTCTAAATTGATATCTATAATAGTTGGGCTAATTCGTAGTTTCAACTAATAGTGTGTTACTATGCCTGTCTTCTCACAGTCCACCTACCATTTATTTTTCCTTTCTTCTTCTTTTTTTTTTTTTGGTCAGCTGTGTCATTTTTCGTGATGTGAGGTAAAATCTCAGATTTGTTTAAATTTTCATTTCACTTACGAACTGGGGGACATTTTTTCATATAGTCATTTATGGCTTGCAATTACTCTTAAAAGAAACAACTTTGCATTCTTTACCTCTGACCAATTCTACAATCTATATTTGGTGATACATATTTACATCAATTCCTTATATATCTTGGATGTCAGGTTTTTATTATTGATACCTGATGTGAATATTTTCCTCACATTACAGTTTTTCTTCTAATTATATCTTCACAAAATCATTCATAATTTTAATTTTATGATTTTATGTAGTCAAAATATTTTATTTTAACTTTTGTGATCTCTTCTGTCTTATTAGTTAAGAATTCTCCTTCCAGTCATAGCTTTGAAAGGTTCTTGATTTTGTTCTGTTCAAAATTTTAATAGTGTGACCTTTGATATAGATTTACCTAGAGGATATGTACTAATTTTCAACTTGTGGCAAATAGTATAAGGTGATGATCTAAACCCAATTTCTAGCAAACTACTTTTCAGTTTTTCCAGCAGTTCTTGTTAAAAATTAAACATTTCCACCCTTGTATTTATGTTCTTTGATTTATAAAATCTTGAGCTATTTAATTGCTTTTATTTCTTATTTATCTATTCCACTAATCTACTCTATTTTTTTTAAGCTAGTACCATAGTAATCTCTAAGTTCTTTGAGCTTATTTCTTATCATCATTATTCTTTCTCTATTGTTCTGCCCTTCCCTTTACCAACTCTGATAACAGGGCAGTACCGAATTCCCCTTGTTTACTTCACATCTTATCCCTTCATTTATTTCAGTGATATGAATTTTTAATGCTCTTTCACAAGTACATTACACTACTTTTAAGATGTTATTTTTATTTCACTCCCTTTCTTATTCTATTTTCCTTTTAAGATACTCTAAATCTATATCAGGGAATGTTAATTCTCAAAGAAATCATAGTGGGAAGTGATCTATAATTAACCATATTCTAAGGACCAACTCATTCTCCCCCCCCCCCATCATTTATCCCTTTTACTGTTATGCCAGCTTCTCTTTGAACCTATGACCCCTGTTCAGACCTCTGAATCATAGCAAAATGAGGTCCCAGCCACATTGCCCTCTCTAATTGGAGTTAAAATATTGAGATATTCAATTCTATCTTGTAGAAGCTGATCACCTGTAGTGTCCAGCAGTTTGTTGTGAGAGTTTTGCATTACCCCCTCTGACCTCTGTGAGGTCACTCTTCAATATTGTCAGATAGTATCCTTTCTTCTAGCTGTAGCCTATTCTCATTCTGTCTGTTTTTTCTCTCTCTATGCCATCCTTATTCTCTTACAATTCTAAAAGTAAACGAAGAAAATGAAAATCTCCTACCTACTACTTCTCTATAGTCCTGACCAGAATTAACTGGACCTCCCTTCCTTCTTCCTCTCTCTCCTCTCCATCTGAGAGGTATTCCTCTGCATTATCCCACACACCTATAATACTGATTTACTAATTAAGGAATTAAGCATTTTAGATTAAAATATTAATAAATTTCTTTTTATTATCATCCTATTTTTCTCCACTATACCTTTTGCTTTTCAGATTCTTCAGCTTATTGATGCTTTCCTTGTCTTCTCAATAGTTTTCAGAGTGAAAGTTATTTTAAGATAATAAAACAATAAATACAAATACCATCCTTCTTCACAGTCGGTTCTTGACCACATAAAAATAAATATTTATTTTCTGAGTCTTTAATTACTATCCAAAAGTTTTTAGGTTCTGGTGTTCAGTTTTCACATTAAATGCTCCATTTGTCTCTGAGATCATTTCAAGGCCTACCTAATATTTTTTCTTTTTTTTCTGAAAGTTGAATTAATTTCTTTGATGCTTAGATATAGGCTAGTAATATAACTATAGATATATCTATCTATCTATCAACTTGCATACTTTCATATATTATACACACACACACATATATACACACACACACATATATATATATACATATACATATGAAAGTATGCCAGTTGATTTCCTTTGTACTTTTGAGTATCTTATTCAAAAATTTTCTTTGATTTTTTTTTGTAAGAATGGAGTGATCCTGCACTATTATACGTGGCTCTCCCGAGTTTGAGAGTTTTCCCTTCCATTCTGCCTGCAATATTTGTTGTTTGATATTGTAGTTCTGAAATTTGTTTAAGAAGCTTCTTAGAGTGGCTTAAACTTAGGATTTTATTCTATTGATATTTTGTGGATTTTCATAATTTGTATAGTTTGGGCAATTTTTCTGTATGATTTAAAATACAGTATTTAGGTTTTTTAATGTTTCTTTGAAAGATCTGTTCTAGTTAGATTATCTTTTTGCATCATCTCTCCCTCCTCAGTATTCCCCCTTTGTACAAGTATCATGTATTTCATTAGTCAAATTTTAAAAATTATTGCATTATTTTTCCTTTTGCCTCTGCTTTTTCTTTCCCAATTCTGATGTTTTATTTTTCAGAGCATTTGTAGTAGAGAGTATGTCTGCATTTTAAAAAAAAAATTCTGTTGTCTCTTTTTAGATTTGCTAATTTCTTATTTAAGAATTTTAATAACTCCCTTTGTTTCTTTGATATTTTCATTGAATTCCTTGATTACTCTTCCAAATCATTCCAAAGGTTCTTGGAGGCACTCTATTCCTACTTCAATGAGTCTTGAAAATTTACTTGTATTGCTTTTGTCTTCCTCAGTACATTTTGAATCAATTTCCTTTGTTGCAAGATATTTTTCCATTGAAATTATTCATTTTCTTGAATTATATTTTTCCCCAGTAAGCTGCATATGTGTGTGCCTTTTCGACCAACTTATATTCGATTGGTAAAGAAAGGCCACATGAAGAAAGCAGGACTTCAGTTGTACCATGGCAGTGAAAAAGGGTAAAGTACTATAGGTTTCTTTTTATAGGGAGAACATTCAAAGTTTAGGGAGGTAGTAAGTGAATCATGAATGAGACAGGTAGAAAAGACAACAAGGAAGCAGAGTATCAAGAGATGGAGAACAGAAGGAATATTTTTTGGGAGGACTTATAGAATTTTTTGAGAGGGCTTGTTTTAGACTTAATAGGGGACATCATGCAATTAAGAAATTCAGAGAAGTTGATATCTGCTTTGATAAGAAAGAAAAAATGGTCTTGGTTGTTGTTTGAATGACTGACTTCTTTGAGGTGCTATTGGGAAAAATAAAGTGTTCTATTTGGGACATGTTGAGTTTAAGATGTCTATGGGATAACTAAATTTTCAAGGCTCACTGAAGTAGGAATAGCATGCTTCCAAGAACCTCCAGAATGGTTTGGAAGAGTGAGTAATCAAGGAATTTAGTGAAAATATCAAAGAAATAAAGGGAGTTGCTAAACTTCTTAAATAGAAAAGAGCAAATCTAAGAAGAGACAACAGACTTTTTTTTTAAAGCAGGCATCCTAAATCAATTTAGCTGAAAAAGAAAACATCAGAATTGGGAAACAAAAATCAGGGGCAGAAGGAAAATAGCGTAATAATTTTTAGTATGATTACAAGAATACATGAGATCTCTACAAAGGCGGAGTATTGAGGAGGAACAGATGATGCAAAAAGATAATCTAAATTAAGACGTCTAAAAGGCACGTGGCATTGTGAGACTAAAGATTGGGATGGCAGTTAAGGCTGGACTTTAAAAGAGTTTTTTGCTTTATTTAGGACAGGAGCCAGTTTCTAAGCATGGCTAGCTTGGGGCCTTTATGTGGAGGTAAATGTCTACTACAGGATTGGAGCAATAAGGTAGAGGTATGGATATTGATGGGTACCTTCTGACATGGATATATCCTGGCAACAGGTGAGTCTCCAAACCATTGGACATTCTTGCTCTTGAGTCAAGGCAACCTGAATCTAATCTAAACTTACTATGTGCCAGGCACTGTGTCAAGTACTGAGAAGAGAAAGAAAAACAAACACAGTCCCTGTGCAAAGGATCTCACAATTGAATGGAGGAGACAACAAGCTAATAACTAGCAACATACAAGATGCAGACAGAGTAGAATGGAAAGAAATCTTAGAGGGAAGGGACGGAGAACGGACTCTCGTAGGAAGTGGGTATTTGAGCTAAGTCTTGAAAGAAGTTAGGAAAGCTGGGAGATGGAGGTGAGGTGGCAGAGTGATCCACATGAGGGACAGCACTGAAGTAGGTAGGTGGTACGGCAGATGGAGTGTTGGTCCAGGAATCTGAAAGACCTGAGTTCAAATCTTTAGTCAGCAAATGACCATAGCCTGAACTAGGAGTCTCAGTCCTGATAGAAGAAGGAACATATATGAATGCTATGTGAAGGAAGAAAGTGAAAGGTTTTACTGATTAAATGTAGGGAAGAAAGAAAAGGGAGAAATCAAAGACAATGCTTTTTTTTTTGCCTGCCTGGGAATTGGTAAGATAATCACATCAATTTATGGTAATTAAAATTCTAGGCTTTGGGAAATGTTTAGGGAGAATGAATCATCCCTACAATAGTTTCCTGTGGGATTGAAAAAAGGGGAGAGAAGTTTGAGGAAGATGAAAATGAGAACAGCTCCATTACCAAAGCCCTGAAACATAGCTAAGCGTTTTGGTTTAGGTTTGGGGGAGAAGGTAAAAAGCATTTATTAAACACCCACTATATAATCAAGCACTGTGCTAAGGACTTTACAAACATCACCTCATTTGATCCCCACAATAACTCTGAGAGGTAGGTGCTTTTATCATCCCATGTCACAGTCAAGGAAATTGAAGCAGCAGAGGTTACATGATTTGCCCAGGATCACGTAGCTAGTAAGAGCCTGAGACCCGACTTGAATTCAGGTCTTCCTGACTCCAGGCCCAGTGTTCTCTATAGTATACTGCCTAGTTGCCCCTGAGAGGCAGAATAGGATTATGGGATCATATACCTGGAGCTATAAGGGAACTCACAGAACATCTGGTCCAACCTGCTCATTTTACAGACAAAGAAACTGAAGCCCAGGGCAGGGTTTGGTGACTAATTCAATATCTCACAAACAGTGTCAAACATAGGAGTTGAATCCAGGTCCTCCAATCCCAGAGACACTGCTTTTTCTATCATACCATAAAATATAGGTAAGCTCTTCTTCTTCTTCTCCTCCTCTTCCTCCTCCTTCTTCTTCATCTGCCTTCCCCTTATTCTTTTCTTCTTCTTCTTCCTCTTCTTCTCCTCCTCCTCCTCCTTGTCCTCCTCCTCCTCCTCCTCTTCCTTCTCCCTTCATCTTTTTCCTCCTCTTCCTTATTTATCTTTTCTTCTTCCTTCTTTTTCCTCTTCCTTCTTTCTTCTTCCTCTGGCTTCTTCTTCTCCTCCTCCTCCTTCTCCTCCTCCTCCTCCTCCTTCTCCTTTTCTTCATTCTCCTCTTCCTCTTTTTCATCCTCCTCCTCCTCCTCCTTTATTAACCCATGACTTCATTGGTTAAGTCCTTCCTGATACTCCCACTTATGAGTCCATTCCCCTTGTCATTTGGTTTTTATTCATCTTGCATATATTTTGCATATGAAAGGCAATATGATATAGAAGCTACAGAGGTGGCCTTGGAGTCAGGACCATCATTCAAATCTTTTCACTGAGATATACCAGCTAGATGACTCTGGACAAGTCACTGGACCTCTCAACACTTTAAGTAACATTTCTAAGATTGTAATTTGCAGAGGAAATAACAACCTGCATTGGTCGAGGAAATCAATTCATCCAATATTTTATTACATATCACAAGTTCAGCACCTATCCTATATATTTTGAATATATTTATGTGCTACCTCTTCCAATAGAATATAAGCTCCCTGAGGGCATGGACTGTTTCATTTTTTTGTCTTTGCAGAATTGGGGCCTAGACCAGAGATGAGCGAAAAAATAGACACTTAATAAATACTTATTGATTTGTTGATAGAAAATGACTTCTGCTCAGGCCATTCTTCTGGTAATTTAGATACTAGGATAAAATGAGACACTCATAGTTCACCCAATAGTTAACACAAGGAAATTTAATGAGCACACCCTAATTGATTCAGTTGAGTGAAGCTCCTCTGTCTGAGTTGCCCATTGTTTTCCATCAATAACAAATCAGAGAGTGGGCCTGGAAATCCTTGTGGCTGCTTTGTGCTCAGTTTGCCAGGGAGTGACGTTAGCAGCCTTAGTCTGTCTAGACGTCCAAGTCTTGATAGTAGTCTAAATACCTTTTAAGGGAAAACTGACCTAACTTACCTGGGTGCTAGGGATAGGACATTTTCTTCTAAGGCTCTTCATCATCATTTTTTCTTTCCTTTGGACACTCTCAATGTCCTTCTTAAACCAAACCTGCCCAGAACTAAATACAATCATATGGAAGAGGTCTGATGAAGGCAGAATACAGTGGAATTATGACCTCCTGGAAACAAATCTTCTCTTAATTTAGCCTAAGATCAAATTAGATTTTTTGGTCACTACATTGTGCTAGTGATTTATATTAATCTTGAGACCACTAATGCCTCCAGATTTGTTTTTAAAAGAATAATTGTTGTCTTTGCATGCCTCTTCCCATCTTATATTTGTGAAGGTGATTATTTTGTACATGAATACAAGTCTTTAAATTTATCTCTATTGAATTATATCATATTAGATCTAGCCTATTGCTCTAGCCTCTCAAGATGCTTTTGAATTGACTATTATTCAGAATGTTAGTTAGCCTTCCTAGCTTTGTGTCACTTGCAACTCGGGTGAGCATACCATCTATGCTCTTATCCAAGTCATTGCTAAAAGTGTTAAAAGGGCCAAATCCCTAAGGTACTCCACTGGAGACCTATTGACTTGTTGTCAAACCATTAACAACTACTCTTCGAATTTGCCTATCCAGTCCAGTAGGAATCCATTTGATTGTATTGTTATCTTGTGTTTATCAGTCCATTTCCTCCATAAGGATACTACAAAAATTTTTATCATAAGCTTTGCTAGGATCTAGGTAAATTATATTTATAGAATTGCCCTCATCTACTAGTTTAGTAATGCTGTATAAAAAGGAAATGATGTCAGACTGGTAAGAGCTGTTTTTAATAAAACAGTGCTGAACTTTGCAATCACCACTTCTCTATCTAAATGTTTGCCAACTATCTCTAATGCTCCTTTGAAGATTTTTTCCAGCAATAGAAGTCAAGCTCTGTGGCCTATAGTTTTAGACTCCATTTTTTGAAAATGGGTACATTTGCTCTTCTCTAACACGTTATTTCCTGTGTATGTGTTCCTCTGTGAGATGCATCCCTTCTCTTACTAATGGTGTGGTAACCTGGGGGAGAGTGTATCATTTAGTGCTAGAAGTATTCTCTTATGTTTGATGATATTTAATTAAAGACTTTTTGTTTCAAACTAAAATATCTTCTAGTTGTGTTTTGTGGGCTATGTATGGTTCTAAATGGATACTGACCCCACATCTAGAGCATGCTTTGAACTTGTGATAGTCCTCAGGTAGCCAATGTATAAAGCGGGGTGAGAAAGTGGGGGAGTAGGAGGGGAGGGGACACAGAGGTACAAGTACAAAGAAAAGACCCAGAGGAGTCAGTAGAAGGAAATATAAGATGGGGCAATCTCTTTCAAGTGGAGGGATTTTATGGAAGACTTCATTGAGCAATCATTATGGCGGTATGTGAGCTAGACTGTAAAAGAAAAAAATGATTTTAACAGGGGAGTTGTGAGGGGAAGTGGGAAGTGAGATGGTTTATACAACTGCACAGTGGTGGTTGTGGTTAAGGATAATGTTAGAGAACCATTAATAGTCCAGTCAGGATAGAATTTAGAGTGCATCAAGGATTGTAGAGTGAAATATAAAGTCATAGGTAGGTTACATCCAGGTTAGGGAGGGATTAATTGCCACATTCCTTTGCAAAGAACCTCCCCAAAATTCTGTAATGCCTCATTGCGTGGCACAGACTTAATTCTAATATAGCTGGGCTGTCAGCTCTGGCAAGTTCTACCATTCAGGAAAGGCTTGCATGGATATAGACTGGAATGGATTTCCAAGGACCAGCAAGGCTAAATATAGAGAGGCTTATCACCAATAGATGGAACACCTATTTATGAATTCTTGGGCCATAGCAGCCCATGAAATAAAGAAAAATACAGAATGTCACTCTTTTTTCTGCTCATATAGTGAATATGCAGTCCTTTTCTGCTTATGTGGCAACCATGGCAAAGTAGAAGAAAAGAGGCCAGAGGGGGCCAAGAATCACATATTTAGAAACATTTAAGGCGTTAGTTAATCTCTACAAAGTTTTTAAAAACTTTGCTTCTAGCACTATGCTACATACTAGGTATGCAAGAATAAAAGTGAAACCATACCTGACCTCAAGGAGCTCACTTTTTAGTAGAGAAGACAAGATGTGCATTGATAGTTACATACAACATATATACAAAACAAATTTGAGGTAATTTGAAGAGGAAGGCATTGACGGTGGGAAGAATTGGGAAAAGCCTCATGTAGAAAGTGGCTGAGTTTTGAAGGAAGCTAGGAAATCTAAGACATGGATGCCAGGTGGGAGTTCATTCTAATCAGGGAGACAGCCAGTAGATGGCCAGGGCCATGGAGATGGGAGATAGAGTATTATTGTGTGAGCAACCTCAATAAGTCCATTGCATGTGGCTTTTAAAGTGCCTGAAGGGGAATAATGCATAATTTTGAGGGCTTTAAATGCCAAACAGAGGAGTCTATCTTTCATCCTAAAAATGATTGAGAACCACTGGAGTTTCCTGAATAGCATGGTGGCATGGTCAGATCGATGTTTTAGGAAAATCACTTTGGCATGTACATGGAGGATGACCTATAGTGAGGAGTAAGTTGAAGCAATGAAGAAAAATTAAAAGGCTATGGGATAGTCCAGGCGAGAGGTATTGAAGTCCTGAACTTGAGTGTCAGTCAGTTGTGCAGGTAGAGAGAGGGGGACAGATGTGAGAGATTTTGTGAAGGAGGAAATGACAAGATCTAGCAACCGATTGGATATATAGAGCGAAAGAAAGTGAAGGATCACAGTTGTTAATCCATGTAACTAGAAGGATGGAAGCACCCTTACCCAAAATAGTGAAGTTCAGAAGAACAGTGGGTATGGGGAAAAAGGTGAGTTTATTTTGTACATGTTGCTTTTGAGATATCTGTAGGATATTTAATTCAAAATATCTAACAGGCTGCTGGTCATGTGGGAATGGAGTTCTGGAGAGAAACAAGGCCTGAGCAGGTAGATCTAGGATTCATCTGAGAATCAGTAATAATTAAACGCAGGAGAGTTGATGAGGTCACCAGTGAGAGAGCATGAAATGAGAAGTGGGCCTTAGAGAGAGCCTTCAGTATACACCTACCATCAGGTTCTTGAGGTAGACTATGATCCAGCAATGAAGAACAGGAAGTAACATTCAGACAGAGGGAGAACCTCAAGTGTTAGCAGTGTCCCCCCAAACTAAAAAGAGTATCTGGGAAGATCTCAGCAGTCTGCAGTATTGCAAAGAAGTAAAAAAGATAGAGAAACAGCTTCTAAATCTAGCATTTGATAGATCTAGTGTTAATCTAGATTTGGCAATGTTAGTTTTAGTTGAATGGTGGCTAGAATCCTTAGTGTAGAGGGTTTAGAAGAGACTGAGATGAGATTATGTGAACACCACATGTGTAGGCAGCTGTTTCCAAGGACTTTGACTGAGAAAAGAAGGAGAGATATAGGAACATAGCTTAGGAGAATGGAAGGGTCTCATGAGGTTTTTTTTTTTAAAGATGGTGAAGACTTGGCCATGTTTGTAGGCAGCAGGAAAGGGATCAGTAAATAGAGACTGAAAATTAGAAAGAGGGGACACTGAGGAGACAGTGGGGACAATTTGCTGGAGAAAAATGGAAGGAGATGGGACCAAGAGACAAGATTAGAGAGCCAAGAAGAATGGTCACCTCTTCATCACAGCCTTGAGTAAAGGACCACAGAGTGGGGATGATGCTGAATCTATGTGAGGTAAAGAATGGGGGAGAAGAAGGGGTTTCTTCTGATAGAAAATCCCATGATTTTGTGTTAGTTGAGGGTTGCTTTGCCCTTGCTGGTTAAAGGAAATCTATACTTCTTGGAATGCTTGGATATGCTTCCCTTTATATGTGTGAAAATATCTCAAGTTTGTCTTAATCTAAGAGTACAATACATTTCGAAGCATAGGAGAAACATTACCTTAGGGGCTTATTTCTTATTTCTTCCCAAACAATTCAATCTTCTTCTAAGTTGTAATATTATTGTACTATACTACTCTCTTTTTCGAGCTTTCTTCAATGGATCAAAAACTACATTACTTTTCAAAAAACTTAACTTCGATACCACAATTCCAACCAGCAGTCAGAGGGAGTTCAAGCATAAGTGAAAATCAGTGACTGATGAGAGCATTAAGTGCCTTACACATGGTAAATATGCAAAGATATTCATTGAATCGAATTAGATGTTGCTTTATTTAAAAACAAAAAGTTGAAGGATTATTATTTTTTTTTACCACCCATCCTAAAGGTATCAGGTAATAAACTCAAATGAAGAAATCTTGAAATATAAATAGTATGAATTTAATGAATTAGTTTGATTTTTTATTTAAAAAATAGATCATCATATAAACAAAGTAATTTTCCTAGAGTCCATCTTTTTTCTATATATTTCCAGATTTCTGTATAACAGATGTATTTTAACCAAAAAATATGAAATATGAAAAAAGTAGAGAACCAAAAATATGAAATATGAACTATGAGGACAAATGTACACAGCTTTAATTATATGAGGGTGACCAAATAAGCAAGGTGAATTGTCTTTTCCCTCCTCAGACATTATTTACTTGTAATGTGTGAATTATAGGTCAGATGATAGACTGTTTCTTCAGAGGACTGGTCAAGCTAAGTTCAAAGAGGTTCACTGGCACAGGGCTGGCCACCGAACGATGGACTTTTTATTAACCTCAGCAACACATGCTCTGTATTGGGTTGACTAAATAGCAGTCATCTTGGCACTATTCATATTGCTTATGTCAATGATTGAACAAATATTTTTATGTTCTGTGTGCAAAGCACTGTGTCAGGTGCTATGGATACAAAACAAATTGTAATGGTTTCTACTTGTGTGCTACAGGGGCATTCAACATTACACTCTGAAGCCCATAGATTAGACCACAATAGGTCCCTGCCCAAGCTCCACTTAATGGCTCTATTTTGGACCTTTCTGGCTTAGAGTGTGTGTCAGTGGTAACTGTTTCTTTTTGAAACAGGCACCCTGAGGGTCTTCCCCTCCCAGCTAGATGTTTAATCTTTTTTTCTAATGAAAGGGGCCACTCTTTGACTCATTTCTTAAAGAGGCCTGTTCATTGAATGGGCATTACCTCTCTCTAAGTGAGTATGTGAGGGGGGCCAAGGTCATCTCCAATCATCCTGACGAATATCTGGTCACTGGATCCAGAAAGCTCTGGAGGAGAAAGTGAGGCTGGTCATCTTGCACAACCCTCCCTCGTTCAAATCAAAGTCAACTGCAAGTCATGCATGTCATCATTTCCCTGTTGCCATGGTCCTATTTGAAAACAAAGGACAAACACAAGGTAAGTAAATACAAAATGCTTTGAAAGGGGATGAGTTTTTTTAATAATGGAGAGGGGATCAGAAAAGACTTTGTGCAGAAGGTGGCCCCTGAGCTGAAACTTGAAGGAAGCCAAGGATTCCAAGAGGGGGAGGTGAGGAGGAAGTACTTTCCGGGTGTGAGAGGGAGCCTGAATAAACACAAGGTAGAGCAGCTGGCTGGTCTTTTTGGCTGAAATGTAGAGTTCACCTAAGGGAACTGAAGTTAAATGGCTGGAAAGATAGGCTGGGGAGGGATTGTGGAGGCTTTAAACGCCGCCCTGAAAAGTTCTTACAGAAGCAATAGGAAGTCACTGAAGGACTACAGGAGTAACATGGTCACACTTAGACTTTAGGAAGATTATTTTGG
The DNA here is from genome assembly GCA_028646595.1 of Phalanger gymnotis. Lineage (NCBI taxonomy): Eukaryota > Metazoa > Chordata > Mammalia > Diprotodontia > Phalangeridae > Phalanger > Phalanger gymnotis. Next base: position 372,438,701 of record CM053622.1, read on the forward strand.
CAACTGTTTGGAGGATAGACTGGAGACAGGAAAGGAGAGGAGGCCGTATGTCTATGGTAATCATTTGTGGTTCTGCCTAAAGGGGGCCAGCCTTTAACAATCAGAGGTGGTTGTCAGTTTAGCAAAAATGAAGTCAAATGGATTATTACATAAGATTCTTGTTTTGCTGCATTTGAATTCATAAGAATCCCTCCTGAGAGTTTATGTCTGCAGAATACAAAGTTCCTGATTAGCTTCTTCCTTTCTCCCATCAGGGACATTGCTAAGATAGTCTTCATTAGAAACAATTTTCCATATTTTGCTGTTATGCTAATAAACATCCTAAACAATGTCCATAGAGTTTCTTGTCAAAATGTGATTGGAAGCCAGTCTTTCTCTTGGCATCTATTGAGTTTCTTAGGCTAATGCTAGTAGGCTGAGTATAAGACATTGTTTTAGGTCTTCGGGCTCCTGAATTTTTTTTTTTTAATGAAACTGAGCAGTAGATTTCCCTCATGATTGCTTTGAAGTAGTTTACTTGAAAAATCTGGAAACTTTGACCCAAGTAGAAATGGGAGATTTTATGGATAGCTAGGCAAAAGATTCTTTTAGAAACTTGCATGAGGCAGGATGTGCGTGTGGGGTCCTTCACTTTTTATCAGGGTATTAAGGAACAATAATCCATTTTTTGTGAACATTTTTTTAGTTATGTAATACTCTTAAGATCAGGGCTCTGTAAATGTCTTCATTACCATCACTATTAAGATCAACAGCATTGTTAAAATTATTATAAATTAAAATTTGAAAGTAAACTATATCATGAAGATGAGTGAAAAACACATAAAAATTAGGCAAATATGAGATTGTGGTCGCTGGTAACATGATAGATCCAAATGTAAGGCATGCTGGGTTATTATCATTTCCACTTTATTATTAATCTACATTTGGGTATCAAGAATGCAATTCTTAACTAATTACAACAGAATATGAAAAGACAAGACACAAAAAGGAAGGGAAAACAGCCTGGGGAACAAGTACAGTATTCTATTGGAGTCCTTGAATGCATAGTTCAATAACTGCAAAAAATAAATTCGATGAATAGCTCTATCATTCTCTATTTGTGGCTTCCTGGTGGTAAGATAATATCCTTGATGCATTCTACTGCACAGCCCACAAACAACGTTAGTTTGCAATGTGTGAACTAAGCTGAATACCTCAGTAAATATACCTTTAAATCAACTGATAAAATGGAGATTTGTATATATTAACCTAACTTAGCTAATTCAGTCTTTGGCATTCTGCACAGTGGCCCATTCCCAGAAATCTTTGCCGCATTAGTATTCACTTGATATTAGACATTACTTATTACTTATAAAATATGTGTTTATCACAAAGGTCTCTGAGTGCAGTTACATTAATAATTCATCTTAAGATTCCGAAACACATTGGAGAGTTCCGAAAGGAAATTTCTAACTACTGATGGGAAATAGTCCATGCTAAGGTCCATCAACAAGGTTTCAGGAAATGGGTCATGGTTATGGAAGGTAGGAACCAATCAGTACACTTTTCTGCATTTCCCTTAAAATTCTCCACCATGTGCAAAGATGGAGTGAGATGATTACCAAGATGGATATTTTTCCTGTAAAGTCAATACATTACAAATGTGTCAAAAATCCATAAAGTTCTATCTTATTCACCACTTCCCTCCGTGCATTTCCTTAAGTGAGTGTATAGGGAATTGCAGTGCTTCAGGATTACAGAGCACATATTCATCATTATTGTTGTTGTTGTTACAGGTGTTCTCCACTTTAAGTACATCTGTTATACAGAAATTTGGAAATATATAGAAAAAAGATGAACTCTAGGAAAATTATTTTGTTTATATAATGGTCTATTTTTAAAAAATAATCAAGACCTTATGAGAGGGTTAAATTAGATTATCTCTAAGTACTTTTTTATCCCTGAAATTCAGACTTTATAACTATTGCATTTAAAAAAATTGTATATTTCCCCAGTGTATTTTTAATACTTGATTGGTAAAAATTATATTTATGTCAACTTCCCAGGAACATATTAGTACATAAAGCAAGGCTAATTTATACATATTCTAGGCAAACTGTACCTTTTTGAATTTGTAATTTCATACTCCAAAATATATATATGGATTCTCTCTCTAGTGAGAGATTTCTCTCACATGGCGGATAGACCCCCTGTAGAAGATAAGGATTTATGGGATGTGATAGATAAGAATCACATGGGATAAGAAGACATGAATAGCTTATGATCATTGATACTATCAGAGCAATAAGATCCCAGATTTGTCACCTTGTGTATATAGGATTATAGGTTTAGTGCTAGAAGAAAATTTAGAGATCATTGAATCCAAATCTTTCATTTTGTGCGTGAGGAAACTGAGGTCCAGAGATCTGCCCAAAATTATACAAGCAGGAATTGGCAGAGCTAGGATTTGCACCATATTTTCTGACTCCAGATGCGGCACTTTCCTCTGCTCTATAGGGCATCTCATTGTGTCCAGTGGTAATAGTCTTCCATTTTATGGCTGTCAGAATCAAAATGCTTAGGCTCCATTACTGTTGAAGAAGGTAATTCCTATTATTATTGAGGGTTATTTGCATATTCTGATAATAAATGTAAAGTGCTTTGCAAACTTCAAAGCACCATACAAATGTTAACCGTTATTATTGTCAGATTTGTGAATGCTTAGGCTTCATAATTTTAAAAAATGGGAAAATAACTATTTAGAAATATTTAGTAACTGATCCTGTTTGTGAGAAGGAAATGAATGGCTTAGTTGGAAAAGAAACCAAAACTCTTTCAGGATGCTTAATGAAGAGAAGGAAACAATTTACAAACAGGCATCCGATGGCCTAGAAACCTTCATTTTTCTTCCTTAAAATGTCCAACAATTCTTCAGTTTTCTCCAATGGTTTCTTAGACACAATATGCAATAATGTCAGCATAAGACTCCTTCCCACAAGGTTTTTAATGAATTCTTGCTGACAAGTAGAGGTAATGCTAAGTTTCCAATAAAAGTATTTTCTGAGGGATTAGGTCGAAGATGTTGTGGTGGTTAATCTAAATAAGAGACCTCCTCCATTCTGAGATATAACAGGTTCACCAGAGTCTCTAGGACTGTGTGAGATTACATGGACACTGTACTCTTATGTCATTTGGAGTTGGTTAGCATATGATTCAAATATGTAAAAAGGGATGAATTTACTCTTAAATTCAAATTTAGTTGGGAGATATCCCAGCAGTGTATCTCAAATTTAGAGAAATTGGGTTTTCCTAGGGAATGGATTATGTTTGAATTACTGCATTTCTGTGTCACAAAATACCCCGAGTCATTTTTACTGCTAGAATACATTCCACAGAAGGACATAAAATGTAAACTGGAGGTGCTATTGCTTCTGTTGCCAAGAGAAAAATGTTCTTAAAATGCTTACATAATAGAGTTGGATTTGCAGACCCTTTCCCATTAGTTTGCCTCACAGTCATAGAAGACTTCTATGAATTAATAGAAAGCAAACCCTTTTCTTCATCGAACACATTTGTAAGATTTATTAGAAAGTAAAATGTATAATTCCCATAATAAACCAGTCATGGGTTACTTTCTCCAAGGCCAAAGGCCTCACCTGACATTTTTCATTTGGGGACATTTCTGCTTGTAGGATCACTGAGCTCCAATTTCTAGTACTTGACACTGATCCATTCAAAGCCTATAAAGCATAGGTGATACTATGGATGCCTTTAAAGTTTTAAGATAAATTATTCAGGCACCTTATCACTTTATGCCTGCAGGCTTTTTTTATACCCGATGTGAGGAAACCTTAGCCAGTCCATTCAATGGGAAATATTCTAGCACAAAGATGGATGCAGACTCAGACAGTGGCATTGATAACTCAGACAGATCATGTTGAATCTTACTTAAAATTGGCACAAAATCATGTCTGATTTTTTTTTTTGGAATTGGAGGGAGAGTCTGCATCATGGTAAGATTTTCAAGTGAGATACAAAATAAGTAAGAGTTGTTTTTAGTTATTCAGTTCACTCATGATGCATGTAAGGAATAATCCTTTCTTTTACAGATAGAAGTAACAGTGCACCTAGTCGATCTGTGTCATTTCATAGAAACGGAATGGGCACTGTGCATGCTCTGAGGATGGGGCTCCCATTGCCCAGTTTGCCATTACATAAAGTTTGATCAAAATAGATTATATTTTTAAGTACAGTCTTCTCTGCCTGAGGGAAAGGATTGAATTTCTCCAGAAATTTTAAATAATTGATTCCCCATTTTACTTCTTTACAAGATTTAGAACAGATGAATCAAAATGTAGAGACATGAAATCTACATTGTTAAAACAATTGACTACAATAGGCAAACAGATTGTTATAGTAAATAGAATGCTGAACTTGGAATCAGGAAGACCTCAGTTTGGAATCCTGTCTCAGACACTTACTAGCTGTGTGACTTAGGGCAACTCCCTTAACCTCTGTTTCAGTTTCCCTACCTGTAAAATGGGAATATTAATAGTAGTTACATTACAGGGTTGTTTGAAGATCAAATAAAATGACACATGTAAAGAGCTTTGCATATCTCAAAGTACTCTGGTAGCTCTTAATACGCCATGAACTTTCATTAAATGCTTTCTAAATGAACAGAACTTTTCTAGATGTTGGAAATATATGTACATGCACACATATACTCACTTACACACAGACATACAAACATACACACAAACTATCTCTGCTGTCAAGGAGTTTAAATTTCATTAGGGGTATAGGTGGTGGGAATACAACATAGATTGCAACAATAACAGGGTCTCATGCAAGAATGGAGTATACCTAACCAGAGACAGTAAAACCTATTTGTCTAATGACAGCAACATTTATTTTAAAGGAGTCTGGAATAGTTCCCCTTTAAGGAGGCAAAGAGTTGATCCTCAGGATTTCCTTCGTCCAGAAAGTCAAGGGATAAAAAACCCAGCCTATGAGGAGTTAGTATTCCTGAAATTTGACAGTATTCCTTTTTATCTGTGGGACATATTTCTGATCGACTAATGACTAGGAAGGAAGAAAGGAGAGTGTGAGTTTTTAGTGAATTTTATCCTTTTAATCCTACTGTAAGTATTTTTTTTTTACTGAGTTTTATGGTCCATAAGTCTTCCAGTCTCAAGCCCTGAGCTAAGCCTGGCTCAGAATAGCCTCGATTCTTGCAAATATAATACCAAAAACCTTGAAGTTTAAAAGGAAGAGGGGAGGAAAACATCTACTAAGATGTAGGGATGAAGAGTGTCAGGAGCGGTATCCCTAAATTCATAAGAAATAAAATCTAAAGAAGGAGCTAGCAATGAAAAACCAAGATCTCAGTTGTTTCTTCATAAAAGTCCCTAGTGTACATAGCTTCATCTTCATAATACTCATTTTTAATGTGTCAGAGCTGGTTTGTTCCCAACATGAACTTTTCTATCATCTTTTGAATGATCCTAAACTTTGGTTCTTTGGAGACTCTAATATTCATTCAATGATGCACTGGTATACAGCATACTGGAAGAACATCGGTGTTCAAATTATTGGCCTTTTTTAAAAAAAAAATTCTTGGGGTCATTAAAACAACTCTTCAATGTCCCAAAGGAAATGAGTCCCATCTTCTTCTTCTTGTCAATTCTGGACCACACCCTGCCATTGTCTTTGCAATGTCTGTCCAAGATATATACTTTTTGACAAGCTACATAGCTATTCATGCACCTTCATTTTATAGTTGGGACAATTTATTCTGAGGCAGCTAGGTAGAGTGTTGGATTTGGAGTCAGGGAGATCTGAATTAAAAATCTGCCTCTTACAATTTTGAGAGGAAGAAATTAAAGATATCTATAGTCATATGAAAAAAATGCTCTAAATCACTATTGATTAGAGAAATGCAAATCAAAACAACTCTTAGGTACCACATCTCTCCTGTCAGATTGGCTAACATGACAAAACAGGAAAATGATAAATTCTGGAGAAGATGTGGGAAAATTGGAACACTAATGCCTTGTTCGTGGAGTTGTGAACTGATCCAACCATTCTGGAGAGCAATTTGGAACTATGCCCAAAGGGCTATAAAAATGTGCATACCCTTTGACTCAGCAATACTACTTCTAGGGCTGTATCCCAAAGAGATAATACAAATGAGAAGAGGAGCCACATGTACAAAAATATTTATAGCAGTTCTTTTTGAGGTGGCAAAGAATTATTAATCAAGGGGATGCCCATCAATTAGGGAATGGCTAAACAAGTTGTGGCATAATATAATGGAATACTACTGTGCTATAAGAAATCAGGAGCAGATGGACTTCATAACAACCTGGAAAGACAGATATAAACAGATGCTGAGCGAGGGGAGCAGAACCAGGAGAACACCGTACACAATTACAGACATATTGTGAGATGAATAACTTTGATAGACTTGGCTCCTCTCAGCAATGCAAGGTTCTAAGACAGCTCCAAAAGATTCATGATGGAAAAAGCTATCCACATCCAGAGAAAGAATTATGGAGTCTGAATGCAGATTGAGGCAAATTATTTGCTCTCTCTTTTTGTTTCGTTTCTTCTTTCTCATGGTTCATTCCATTGGTTATAATTCTTCTTTACAACATGACTAATGTGAAAATATGTTGGTATATGTAGAACCTATATCAGATTGCATGCCATCTTAGGGTGGGAAGGGGGCAAAAGAAGAAGGGGGAGAAAATTTGGAACTCAAAAGTTTACGGAACTGAATGTTGTAAACTAAAAATAAATAAATTTAAAAGGAAAAAAAAATCTGCCTCTTAGACTTACTAGCTGTGTGACTCTGGGTAAGTCACTTAACCTCTTTCAGAGTCAGTTTCCTCATCTCTAAAATGGGAATAATAATAACACATTTCTCTTAGGGTTGTTGTGAGACTCAAGTGAGATAATGTATATAAAACCCTTTGCACACCTTAAAGCGTTACTCGAAATGCTATTATTATTGATAACAATAATCTAATTTAATAAAAATTTATTAAGATCCTACTATGTACAAGGCATCAAGGACACAACGATAACAACAAAAGTAGTCTTTGCCCTCCAGGGGCTTATGTTCTCCTGGGAGTGCATACCATATACAGAACTAAGTCAGTAACATGTATATTCAAAGCAATGCAAAATAATTTAAAGAGGGAGAAAATGTTAGTCTGTAGACTAAGACTGTACTCTCCATATTATACTTTTTTACAAATACTAAATAAAATAAGCATAAACTCTCGGAAATTGTGACATTTTATGAAACAACAAAGTTTTCAGAATGTTTGTCTATTCTCATTTTTGGTAGTATTTTAAGAATTAAAAAATGTGGGTTGTGTTAGGAGAATGCATCAAAAACTTTGAGGTAAAAAGAGGTAATGTGCATCTTATAAAGTTATAGGATCTTTCACGCACTGGCGTTTTGACCTCCACGCAAATGTTAACAATCCAACTTTGCTAGTCTATTTGAGACTGGTTTTGTTCATTCTGGGAAACATGGAGCAAGTGAACAACCGAGTTCCATTGGTTCAAGGTCCTTGAGTGTTTCCTCATCTCCTCAAACTTATCAGTGAGTTGGGGGGGTGTCTACTCCAAGAATGTGAAGACTTTCCCCTGAGGAATGGGCAGATGAAACAATATGTTCCAATGGCCATTAAAGTGGCTGAATCAGTTATTATGGAGTGCCAAGAGCTTGGTCAGATATTGAAGATGCCAAGGTCATCTACTGCATCCTGTGCCATCGCCCCTTGTTTTGACTTTTATCTTGCCACTGGACTTCAATGACTCTGGAAGAGAGAGTGAAGCTGACGATTTTGCTCAAGTCTACTTCACTTGAATCCAATTCATGCATGAGTCAAAACATCACCCTGGGATGTTATTGGTCCTATTCAAAAACAAAGGACAAACAGTAACAACAATCCTCCCAGGAGTATTGTCCATTCAGTGCAGGACATCAACAGGGAGTCTGCTATGAGTGTTTCCCAAAGAATGTTGCTTATCAGTGACTATGTTGATGACATACCCTACATATTCAGCACAATTGACCCCGTTTGGAAGTAAGTATTAATTCTGTGCCTCAGGTACAATGCTTTCTCAGAGTACTTCAGACCTACATTCATGACATATTGTCTTCCACTAGAAAATTAGGTCTATGTAGACAAGAGTCATGTCTTCTTCATTTCTTTGTATTATCCTGTGTTAAATCTCTGCACAAAGTGGGCACTTGACAGATTAGCAGCATGTAATCACCAACCTTGTTCACCTGTTCCCACTTCATAGAATGTGGTAGCAAAGCTCTTAAAATAGTGGGGAAAGTAAGACTCCCACCTTTCCTTTATCTCCTCTTTTAATTTTCTTTGCTTATAGATAAGATGAATAATACTTCCCCAACATAAGACCAAAAAGAGAGTACACTTGTTTGAACCCATTTGAATTTCTCTGGAATTGCTTATGCCCTGGAGAAGTCAATGAAGGGGTTAGTGGGAGCATTTTCTGCCTTCTGAGTCTTGTTAGGGCTATCTTGGGGATTGTCAGTCTCACTCCATGGACTATCACTGAACTTGAGATGGCGCTGTGACCGTCAGGTCAGCTCTTGTCTCTTCACATTTGTTAAATTGCCTCTTGAAGGCCTTCTCCCTCAGATTCAACTTTTAGAATGAATGAGATGGAAAACAGCTGATTGTCACAGACACACTCTTCCTTCCAAGCTCTATTCAATGTTCGAATCCTAATTTCTCTTTCTTACCAGTGTCTGGTGTTTAGATTTTCACTCCTACATATTTGTATACAAATCATTTTACGGCATTTCATGTTTTGAGAAAAACTAATGTGGGGGTGGAAAACATGATGTGAAATAATATTCTTTTAAAAATTTCCTCCCAAAAGCCCTTTTTAGGTTATAAAAGGGTTTACAATTTTTTTTAAGAGTGATTCTGAGTTTTATAGCCCTAAATTGCAGGAGTCAAATAGCACGTTTAAAGTTTTGAAGAATAAAATTGATTTATAATTGAGCAGTTAGGTGGCACAGTGGATAGATTACCTGGCCTGGAATCAAGAAGACTTGAGCTCAAATTTAGCCTTAAACACTTATTAGCTGTATGACCTTGGGCAAGTCACTTAACTTCTATTTACCTCAGCTTCTTCATCTGTAAAATGAGGATCATAATAGCATCTACCTCCCAGGGCTGATGTGAGGATCAGCTGAAATAATAATCGTGAAGTGCTTAGCACAGTGCCTTGGATATGGTAGGCATTATATAAATGTTATCTCCTACTGTTATTATTTTTTGAAGAATCTGGTCTATATACATCTCTAATAACATTCTTGTCCCTTCAATAATTACCTTACATCACCAAACTCCTCTGTAGGATGGTTTTCTGAATTCTGTAGAGGGGTCTTGTGTACATATAAAGGACATTAATTGTATGCCTTTGTATATAACATATATAAGAATGATTATGACATTTATATGAGAATAATTTTACCAGTATTCTAACTGAAAGACAGAGTGATAGAGCGCATAGTGAACTGACCTCAGAGTCATGAATACTTGAGTTCAAGTCTCATCACACATATAGAACTTCTCAGTGCCTTATGCAAAGCTTTTAGGTTATAATTTTCACAACCAGCGAGAATTTGCGTTTTCATAAGGAGTTCCCTATTTTGGGAGTTATTTGCACCCAAGGAATGATAGGTATAGTTAAAAAATTAATTACTATTTGTGGGGTATAGACTTTCTTCTCAGTGATGATGCATCATCGTCCCTTTTTAGAATTCAATTCAACTAATATCTTTTGAGTACCTGCATAAAGTACCATGATAGATCCTGTAGAAGACACAGATAAAAATAGGATATGATGCTTCCTTCGTGGAGAATATAGTGTATGAGGAAAGATCAACCCTGTACTGAAATAGCTACCATTGAAGGTAGAAGGTCAAACAGCAAGCCAAGTGTCCAGTACAGAGAAAGAAGAGCTTACTTCCAGCTGGAGGAGAGAGCATCTTTTGACTAACAACATTCCTTTGGATTGGTTCATTTGAATTGGCATTGCAGTCTGATCATGCAATAGAACTAAGTATTTGGCTTAGATCTTGGACAAAATATGTGAACTTGACTTCATTAGCCTGTCATGATAGCCATTAATATGGGAACAATCTATTTTGCTTTAGACTCCTCTAGCTGTTTTGTAAATATAGAAACTCATGGAGAATATGCATTCGAACACTTTTAGGATTCATTTATTTTAGACTAGGAGCCGTTTTTTTTAGCATCCTTTCTGAGATCAAAAATGGTATTGAACTTGTTGCAATATGTCATTGGTTTTTAAAGAGGACCAATGACATCACAGCATTGGGGTAAAGTAGTGGATCATGGGTAATATCTTGACTTTTGTATAAATTGGATTTAAGTGAGGCAGAGTTGCACAAAGTCATCAGGCTCACTCTCTTTTCTGGGGTTGTCTAAGTCCAGTGGCAGGATGAAAGTCAGGAAGACTGACTGGGATGCAGTGGCTAACCTTTGACATCTCTGTTGTCTGACCAAGCTCTAGGTGCTCTGCAGCTCCTGCTTCAGCTGCCTTCGTGGTTGCTGGAACAGACTGTTTTCATCCATCCATTCTGCTGGGGCAAATATTCACATGCTTGGGGTAGACATCCCCCTAACTTACTGATCAGTTTGAGGCCTGTTAGTTACCCTCAATCTAGTTTGGACCATCTCCCCAGATGGCTTTACCAGGGTGTGGCTGCACATTCTATAGCTTCTAGGACTCACAGGTGAGAATTAGGGGACAGGTGAATACCTAAGGTGGATAAACAGCCCTGGAAAGGCCTTAGCAAGCCCTCACACCAGAGGTACTAGTCCTCCATGAAAACTATATGTACCCCTATTGAACTTAACAATATAATTAGAGCAAATTCTGAAATTGTTTTTTATCATCATCATTTATTATAAGCTACAAGGACTTCTCTATGCTAATGAAATCAAAGGTTCAATCCTTATCCCTCATTCTCAAGATGAAATATCCACATATTTTGCTCTCTAATATATATATATATATATATATGTATGTGTGTATATATATATACATATATATGTTGGAGATACACAGGATTGGTGGAATTAGGACCAAGACAAGTGAATGGGAAGACTCGTTTTTGGCCCACACTGAACTTGAATGATTTTGTGTGGGTATGAGCACACTCATCTGTGTGTATTGTCATGTTGTTCCACAACTTGGGCCTTGAAGTACCTGACCTGATAAATCAGCAACTTTGAAGGTAAGGCACTGTATTCATTCGGCTGATGCTCTATCTTTATTGTTGCTATTTTCCTTGGCCCTTTTCTGGGAGAAGCAGGATCATTGTCTATTGACTTCCACCAGCTGTTGCTTGCCAGCTCCAGTCCCTGACAGGTAGCAAGCTGTGTGCTTGGCTGCAGAGAATCTCCAATAGGTCAGATGTACCTCAGGGAGGTAACTGCTTAGCCTAAGCAATTCAAAGAAGTACTATTATGCTTTGCGTTGCTCAGAAAGTCACCACATCTGTTTCATATTTTTGGTTTTTAGAGCTGAACTAGAGTGGAGAAATAAACACACAGCTTTGAAAGAAAAGTATAAACAAGTCCAGGGCACACAGATGAGCATATTGTACATAACTCAGTAAAAATTTTCATAACGAGCCTTTCTTTGGGTAAAGTGAGAAACATTTCTGAAGTTAATCAAGATTTTTTTTTAAGATTTAATAGACAAAATTATCCATTTAAATGTCAAGCCAGCCTATCATTTCCCCTTAAAACTATTATAGTCAATTGTTAAGACCCTCCTATGGCAATCATATGACCTATTGCAAATATTTGGGGATTCAGCTACAGAACATTAGAACTGCCAATGGTAGTTATTTTTAAAAACCTTTTGGATGGAGCAATCTAAAAAACAACCAAGGCAGTGAATTAGAACTTCATGAACTATTTTCAGCTCTTATTCTGTTTCAGATGTAAACGAAGTCATTTGGTTCCTAAGTGTATGTAATATATGATGATTATCTTTTTAAAAATGTAATTCAGCAGAAAATACCTCTTAATTTGAATTTAGCACTGTGTTAATGGCAATTCTGAGCTTCGTAGGCATCTGGCTTCTAACGGAATGAGGTCCTTTGAGTTTAAAAACTTTTCTTCTTTGACAAAATAATAATAATAATAAGGAAAAAAATCCACTCTCAAACAAAGAGGAAAAACACAGGACTCCAAAGCGATCAGATATAATGTCAGACGCATTTCTACTAAAAAAGAAATTAAAGCAAACAAACAAACACAACTACTATATTCACTTGCTCATTCACTCACTTCCTATTGTATCATGGAGGAATCTAGGTGGTCAACATTATGTTACCTGGAAAATTAATAACTAGCTACTTGGTTTAGGACTGTTCTCAGGGGCCCCCTCTGTTAAAAGATCTGAGTTTGATAAACATTATTTGGAAAACATGGATACACACACATATTCCCTGGAAGGGGAACCAGAGAGTAGAGATGCTCACTTTGTAACTGATTTGGAGTGACAGGGGTTTAGTGTAGCCCTGCAGTTACTGACCTAGAGCATTCATGATTTTATGCCTTGAGCTAGAAAGAATAAATTATTCTACTCCCTTCCTCTGTCATTTTAAATCTGTAAAGGAATTGTGCAGTATAAAAAAACTTGAAGCCTGCTATTCTATTGTTAACATATTATTTTTTTTTATGGGCTGTCAAAGATTAGAACAAGGGGTTGCCCAGTACAAATGGTAGTGGTTTTTTTTTCTTTCATTCAGAAACCAATAAAACACTTTATACCGGGAATCTTAAGTGTATTTGTTAATTACAGTGATCACATAGTCTTTCAAATGCTAATGGTCTGACTCAGATTTTGGTTGGTTCAGTACAGTTAGAACTTATGATTAAAGAATGGTATAGCTTTAGAGTTGTTTTGCTACCATCTGTGTGAACCAGGCAATAACTGTGTGCAGATGGTTGTGATTCAGAGACAGGTTGCCACATGCAAAAAAAAGAGTATGTTTCAGTTATTTTAATAAGATTTATTGCAGCAGTCACAGTTAAATGCTTGAACCTTAATGATAATTGCTGCTAATCCTTCAAGAAAAATGATTAGAATTTAATAAACTTCAAGAAGGTTAGTTTGCTATGAAGTTTGGAAGTATCACAAAGGTAGGTTTTATGTTTTCCCCTCATTTAATAACCTATAATGATATATGAAGTTTTTTTTTACAAATAATACAAATGACCATTTTGTGTAAGTAGATGACTCCTTTTCAATTCCAAAGTATCAGGGAAAAATTATAATCATTGGATAAATAGATGAACATGATGGCCATATGTGTATTATTCATTCCAAATATATGTATGCATATATATGTATATTTTAGAATATATAGTATTGATTTTCTATATATCATCTATCTATCTGGCTTTCTGGAGAGGAAATTCCACACGGGGAGTTCCTTATATCAGTAAAATAGTAGAGAAGGGTGTCTCCAAAGTCTTGGTGCAGTTTTAGTGTATTGTGTGTACAGTAAAACATGTACATAATTATAAATTTATTACTAGCTTCAAGTTTTCGAAGTTTTCCATTTGGAAAATAATTTGCAGCTTGGATCCAATGACTTTTATTTGAAGAAGGTGCTCTAGATAATTGTCAGGTTACTCTGGATAACCATAGTGATTCATAGGATTCGGAGCTAGAAAAAAACCTTAGAAGTCATCTTGTCCATGCCCATCATTTGGTACATGAGGAAAATGAAATTAAATGATTGTCCCCTTTAAAAATATATATTTATCTATGTTATCAAAAGATAAATGATCTCTAAGGAAATAAATTCGGTTAAGGTTTTTCACCCCCTTTGTCTTGTATAGGAATGATCCTTTCTTGAAGGTGAGCCAAAAAAAATGCAGCAAAAGCTATATTTAACAATTTTGAAAATTTAAGTTAAGATGGACATACAATTGTGGCATCATGATCAATGCACAAAAGTTAGGTGTGTCAGTGTTATTTGTAATCACCGAGAAAGAGAGGATATTATACAACTTTCTAAACTTTTAAGAAGTGAATCTTTGTCAACAACAAACCAATGTTACTTTGAAAGTTAATTAACAAAAATTATTGATTTTTTAAAGGTAACATTTATTACGATTGATAAGCAACAGTCAGCCCACTATTATTAACAAATAATAATTGATAATTAAAAGTGTTAGTTATAATTAATGATATAGTAATAATACAAATACATAACCTAAAATACAATAACAATACTAATAGTTAACATTTATATACTGCTTTAAAGTTTGCAAAGAATGTTACATTTATTAACTCATTGGAACCTCACTTCCATCCTGTGAGTTAGCTACTATTATTATCCTCATTTTAAAGATGAGAAAACTGAGACTGAGAAATGTTGGGTGACTTGCTTACTTTTGGTAATGTGACTAATGAAGTTCTGAGGTAGGATTAAAAGTCAGGTCTGATTCTCAGTCCCATGCTCTATCCACTGTCCATTACTGCCTCTCCTGAGGAAGAAACCATGTGCTCCTTGCATAGTTGGAGACTTGGTATTGCTTAATAGATTCCAGCTGATCAGTAATGGACTAATCGCAAGAGTTAAGCAGATTTAAAAAACTTGACATGTTAAGTGCTTAATAAATGCTTACCAGTGAGGAACCTCCTCACCAGGTAGACAGATAGTTGATGATAGATAGACAGATTGAATTCAACAAACATTTATTAAGCAATTTCTCTGTGGATAGGCACCGTGCACTAGGAATGCAACATGAAAATGAAACAGTCCCTGCTGGAGGAAAATGACACGTAAACAGGTAAGCAATATGTGTGTGTGTGTGTGTGTGTGTGTGTGTATAAGCATTTATTAAGCACTTAACTCTGCCTCTAAGGGCCATTGTGAAGATAAAATGATTAACCCATCTAAAATATTAAAAAAAACAAAGTTACTTAAGTATCGGCTATCACCTATCAGTTATTAGCTATCATTGTCAAAATTCTCACATGGATAGCACAACATCTTTTTGTTGTTTAGTTGTTTCAGGCGTATCTGACTCCTTGCGATCTCATTTGGGGTTTTCTCGGCAGAGATACTAGAGTGGTTTGTCATTTCCTTCTCTTGCTCATTTGATAGAAGAGGAAACTGAGGCAAGCAGGATTCAGTGACTTGTCCAGGGTCACACAGCCAGTAAATGTCTGAGAAACCGTTTTCAGCTATCTTCTTGCTAAAATTCTTCCCATATAGGTGGCACAGCATATCTAATGGTCAATAGTTCTTGATCCAAGCCAAATAGCACAATGTACTATTAGAGTGAATGAAATTAGGCTAATGGTGTGCCACGAAAGATCTTTAGAGGTTGTGGTTGTGGTTGTGGTTGTTTTCCTTCTCCCAGGTTTATATTCCTTCAGATTGAACTTGTCCTTAGCTCTGCCTCCTGCCTTTCCTGGCTTCCTTTAAGGCTCAGTTCAAAACCTACCTTCTGTAAGAGACTTTGCCTAGTCCAACCTCCTCTCCCCCTTGTACTCATCTTATATGTACATAATTGCTTTACACTATCTGTCCCATTAGATGTGAATGTACTGAACACAGAATCTGTGTTTTTGCTTTTCTTAGATTCTCTAGCATTTAGCACAGTATCTAGCACATAGTAAATGCATAATAAATGTTTCTTGACCGATTGAGCGACTGAAGCTATAACTCACACATCCATTACTTTCACCCTGAGGGAAGCATTAAAAATGATTCACAAAGTCCCAAATGAGACTTAGCCTGCTCGCTTCCTCCTGGAGGAAAGCCCAGTTCTGGGCTTGGCTCATTGTTAATTCCTAGTGGCTACACATGATGTATGTCCCAATGAACTAATTCAATGGATTGGCAAGGAAATGGCATGCCACAATCTGGGCCTCATCCACTTGATTTGTTTTGTTTTATTTGGATTGCTGGCCCAACTTCTGAGCATTTGCACATCTAATTGCAGAAATTGTGTAGTATTCTGGGGTTTGATACAGTCATCACAATGACTTCCACAAATATTAGTATATGGAGAGAATTCCTCTTTCTTTCGTACTCTGATTAGGCCATTCACCATGACAGTGTCAAACAACTGTGGCAAGCATATGACTCTCTTTTTTAAGTTCACACTTCACATTAATAATCAGAGGAGCCTTAGACAAAATCATCTCTGTGGTGTCATCTAGTCTTTCGTGGTTTTCTCTCATCCTTCTCATTTCTCTTCCCAATTTTTCCTCTACTTCTCTAAATTGCTTTTCTAAATCCTTTTTGAGTTCTTCCATGGCCTGAGACCAGTTCATGTCCCTCTTGGAGGTTTTTGTTGTAGGCTCTATGACTTTAACTTCTTCTGACTGTATGTTTTGGTCTTCTTTGTCACCAAAGAAGGACTCCAGAGTCTGAGACTGAATCTGGGCGTGTTTTTTGCTGTCTGGCCATGTTCCCAGACAACTTACTTAACCCTTGAGTTTTTCAACGGGGTATGACTAAAGAGTTCTATGTTCCACGCTTGGGCAGAT
The DNA here is from genome assembly GCA_028646595.1 of Phalanger gymnotis. Taxonomy (NCBI): domain Eukaryota; kingdom Metazoa; phylum Chordata; class Mammalia; order Diprotodontia; family Phalangeridae; genus Phalanger; species Phalanger gymnotis. Next base: position 372,455,300 of record CM053622.1, read on the forward strand.
GCGCTGCCTCACCAGCACTCCTCCTGACCCAAGAACCCTCAACCCAGACTGGGCTGAAATCTTCAGCAGGCTCTGCACTCCTGCTCTGATCAGCCACTTAATTCCTCCCACCAGCTGGGCCTGGGGCCAGAAGCAACTGCAGCTGAATTTCTAAATCTGCCCCGCCTCCTTTGCCTCAGGGGTGGTAGTGGAACCTCAAACTCCGTCTCGTCCCGCAGCTTTTCCCACTAACCTTCTGTGTA
>CM053622.1:372456041-372525251 GCA_028646595.1 Phalanger gymnotis
GAGAGAACCTTTAAGGCTTTGTTTCAAATTGTAGAATCAAATAAATGCTATTTAAAAAACCCCAGCAAATTGTAAATACAGTGGCATGTTTTCTTCTCTAAACCTTTTAGCCAATCCAACTCAACAATTGAACAAACATTTTAGTCAATTGTGTGAATATAAAGATGCATGTGGTTTGCTGTAGAAAATCACCTATGAAAGTTTCCTTTCCGCCTTCCTATATTTTCCTCAAGTATTTGTTTGTTCAGTCATTCAGTCATGTCTGACTCTTCATGATGCTGTGGACCACACCGTTCATGGGGTTTTCTTGGCAGAGATACTTGAGTGTTTTGCTATTCCCTTCTTCAGTAGGGTTAAGTTACTTGCCCAGGGTCACAGAGCTAGTCAGTATCTGAGACTAGATTTGAATTCAGGCTTTCCTGACCTGACTCTAGCTTCAGCACTCTATCCACTGAGCCATCTAGCTATGCCTCATCAAGTATACTCCATGTTAACAGTATAGCTATTTCATTACAAAGATTTTATGGAAGTGAGAAAATAAATGAATGGGTAATATGAATGAGAAATATTCCTTCTTTTTTTGAGATATTTTGAAAATATCTTTGGCTACTCCACCACATGATAGGCATTCGTTTAGTTTCTAGATTTTTTTTTGGCTACCATAAAAGTTGTCATAAATATTTTTGTACATGTAGGGTCTTTTCCTCTTCCCTTCCCTTCCCTTCCCTTCCCTTCCCTTCCCTTCCCTTCCCTTCCCTTCCCTTCCCTTCCCTTCCCTTCCCTTCATGTTCTTAACCTTTTTTGTGGTAGTGTGGTGAAGCCATTGGACTCCTTCTTGGAATAATGTTTTTAATGGCCCAACATATAATACATAAGATTAAACAAGGAAAACAATTGCATTTTAATCGATATCAAAGTATTCTCCACAAATCAAGTTTATGGACCCCAGTTAGGAACTCCTGGTTTAAAAGAATGTTTAGTATTTCAGAGTTCTTTATAAAATTTGTCTCTCTATTTATCCTTCCTAACAGATGCTAGTCACACAGTCAATAATTATCCTCATGGTGGTTCTCTGTTCTGTTCTTATAGTGATCTTTGCAAGGTTGTATGAGCATGTACCCAAGAAAATGATGCTTCTTGTTGTCTTTGAACTTAAAATGAAAACATCTCTACCAACTCTGAATAATTAGCTCTGCCCAATCCTTACATTTAAATGCAAGTTATTGATCTCTTCTGGTTGTATTTATAGCAAGAATGTAAATATTAATAATGCTCAGATCCTTTCGCTAATTCTTATCACTGGGCAAAGATCTAATATTTGGACTACTGACAATTAAATTCATATTTGTAGAGGATATAAAAACTGATTCTCAGAACTTTCTTCCTTCTCTACCATTCTGCCACCATTGCTGTGGAAGTGGAAGGGGATGGTATAGTACCAGAGGCCATTTTATAATTGCTTCATGGTTCACTGTGACCAAAGAATTCATCATCTACAGGACAATCTGCTAGTGAGCAGCCTCTTTGTACATTGCTGGGCTGGTTCTTATGCAATGGGCACAGTGTGTCACCAAGACAAAGCTATTCTAGATTAGGATGATTTTGCTGAGCTTCAACTGGCAGAGCCTTTGAGAAAGTGGCTCATGTCTGATGCTGAGCGAGGGGAGCAGAACTGGGAGAACATTATACACTATTACAGACACATGGTATCTGTGATGGCTAAGTTTGATAGAGTTGGCTTTTCTTAGCAATGCAAGGTTCAAAGACAGCTTCAAAAGACTCATGATGGAAAAAGCTATGCACATCCAGAGAAAGAATTATGGAGTCTGTATGCAGATCGAGGCAAACTATTTGCTTTCTTTTTTTTCCCTGCTTTTTTGGTTTCATTTCTTCTTTCTCATGATTTGTTCCATTGATTATAATTCTTCTTTACAACTTGACTATTGTGAAAAATAAGTTTAATGTGAAGATATATGTAGAACCCATATCGGATTACATGCTGTCCTGGCGGGGGAGGGGGAGAGGAGAGGGAGGAGGAGAAAATTTGGGACTCAAAAACTTATGGAACTGAGTATTGTAAGCTAAAAATAAAAAAATAATTAAGAAAAACCAACACAAAAGAGAAAGTGGATCATGCCTATGGCATGATATGGTATCATAGTAGGATGTCTAAGTAAGAATGAGACACTAAAAGGGTCTTTAGCTAACAGCTCACCAAAATCAGGTGATCACACAGTCACATGGTGGTATGACTCCTATATGGGAACACAAGAAATGCGCAAACAATTATCAAATTTCAGAATCACAGACTTTCTAAGTGAGAGCAAAGATCTTAGCAGTTATCTAGTCCAATCCATACCAGGGAATCAGTCCCACTACAGCTGAATAAGTGGTTATTTAGCCTTTACTTGAAGACCTTTAATCTTCAAATTGATGCATATATATTCACTTCTTGGTGGCCAGGTAGCACAGTGATAGAACACTGGGCTTGGAATCAGGTAGACTCATCTTCATGAGTTTTAATCTGGCCTCAGATAAGTACTAGCTGTGTGACCCAGGGTAAGTCATTTAACCCTGTTTGCCTTAGTTTCCTCATCTGTAAAATGAGCTGGAGAAGAAAATGGCAAACCACTCTAGTATCTTTACCAAGAAGACCCCTAATGGAGTCACAAAGAGTTGGACACAACTGAAACTGACTGAACAACAACAACAAAACTCTTGTGTGGGTAGATAAAAAGAGTGCAAATATTTATGATGCAGACTCATTTCTACAAGCTGACAAGGTATTTTTGAGACAACTTCAGTAGTATACACAGTGACAAGGATAATATAGACTTCTGGTCTCATATGGTTTTAATTTCTTCGATCATCTCTATATTTTCAGAGTATTTGATTCTATGTAATTCAGAAGTTAAGAGTGTTTGGTATGACAACATCTATTAAAAGTATTTTAAAAATTTTGTGAGTCAATGTTATGGCCAGGTCACTATTGAATAGTTTTATAATTTTTTGGTTCAAGTTCAGCTTATTTATTAAATGCTCAAGGATAATTAGTGGTTTCTACTTACACTATGAAGATTTACTGTTTGTTAGTTTATGAAGAACAGTAAGCCTCTGGGGGGATAAATCTGGTCACTTTTTTGGGGTCTTTCCTGTCATTTTGTAGGTGCTAAAATTTTCACAATAATAATGTTGAAGATGATATTTATGCATATGCATGTCCTAATATCTATAATAATATATTGCATAGTTTTTATAATTTCTTGTAATATCTGCATTGACTACTAAATTTAGGAACGAGTTATTTATAATTTTTGGTAGCAGTAACCTGGTCCTATATTGCTTTCATGGACATCTCTGTTTCTGCAAACAAATCTACTTGACTCAACCATTTATTTGATGCCTCTTGTTCACATTACTGTTGGTTGAATTTGTGTGGATGTCACCCTTGGACAGCCATGATTTTGTGTTAACATAATGTCAGTTGCATTGGTTAAATCCAGTGCCCTATAACTATTATCAGCCATTATTATTGCTCTGTGAAATTTGTTTTTTTTTTCAGAAAATTGTTTTTGTAAAGTTTTAACCTGATTTTTATACAGTATGAGACAAGCAATCATTTATCTTTCCATAGCTGTCTTAGAGTGGTGGAGCCTATATTTTGTTAATATTGCATGTTTTTTTATTTGCATACTTTCTAAATCCAATTTATTGTTCCAAAGGTGTTCATTTTTTTTGTGAAATTATTAATTGCTCCAACAACCTCTCCAAATCTAGACCATTTACATGTTTATGTGCTTTTAATAAAGTATTCATAGCTTGTTTCAAGTTTTTCAATTAAAGTATTCATAGCTTGTTCCATTGGTTATAATTCTTCTTTACAACTTGACTATTGTGAAAAATAAGTTTAATGTAAAGATATATGTAGAACCCATATCAGATTACATGCTGTCCTGGTGGGGGAGGGGGAGAGGAGAGGGAGGAGGAGAAAATTTTGGACTGAAAAACTTATGGAACTGAGTATTGTAAGCTAAAAATAAAAAAAAAATTAAGAAAAACCAACACAAAAGAGAAAGTGGATCATGCCTTTGGCATGATGTGGTATCATAGTAGGATGCCTGAGGAAGAATGAGACACTAAAAGGGTCTTTAGCTAACAGCTCACCAAAATGAGGTGATCACACAGTGACATGGTGGTATGACTCCTATATGGGAATCTCAAAATTATTATAAGAAAACTAAAGAAGTTGTGAGAAATACTCTCATGGATTTAAAGGACAACTTATTATTAATTCATTATGTATTGAAAAAATTGCCAAAATATTGTGACATTTATACTGCCTTTGTTGATTATTGTCAAAGCTTTGACTCAGTTCCTCACTCACAGCTTATTTGTATATTGAAGATACATAAAGCAAAACCATGTATAGCGAAGATGCCAAAGTATTTGATGTCTGCATGCAAAAGTATTTCTTTAAAATTTAAAATACCCCACGAATAGAATAATGTGAAAAATAATTATTATAAAAAATGCCATTTTCAGGGATACAAATTAAGTTCAATAGATTTCTGCCTAAATTTGAATCTATTATCATCTCTGCTAAATAGAACCAAATATGGCATTTAAATTAAAGATTGAATCAAACCACATAAATCATTTGATGCACATGGATGACATGAAGCTGAATGGCTTCTCTGAAGACAACATTAAACAACATTTTCATTTTGTGAAATCTTTTTTTGATAATATCAAAATGCTTTTTGGACTCAAGTATAAAATTCTTAAAATGTGCCAAAGAAAAATAGAGCCTGAAAGTTTCAAGGTTGCATCTGGAGGTTATTTCAAACCAAAGGATGAAAGAGTTATCTACAAATAACTTGTTCTTCTCTAGGCAAGATATATTGAACATAAAGGCATGAGGAGAAAGCTATTGCTTAATATGAGTTATTTGTAATTTCTCATAGCAACAACCTTGTCCTTTACTGTAATCATAAACAATAGTAACATGAAGTTAAGAATAAATAGGAAATACATGTTTAAAACAATGAATACATATATAATATCTTTCTTAACATACATTTTCAGAATTGTAAAGTGGACCTTAGCAGATTTGGAATGTATTCTAACAAAAATCTATGCAATAGTAATGAAACACAGGACTTATCACTCTAAAGATGCTATAAAACAGATCAATATTTCCTCAACAAAAAGAGGAAAAGGATTGATAGACATCATTAGAGCACATGATAAATATGTTCAAAAATTATAAAAACTCTTGGAAAAAGCAAATGTCTCATAATTGAGAAAAGTAGGGGTGGATAAGCAGTAAACATCATTGAATTTGTTGAATGTAACCAAAAGATAGTTCACCACTGAATGGAAGCAATGAAATAGCTATCTAAGAGCAGACTCGAAAGGTCAGAATGGATAAAATAGGCATGAACTCAGTCAATGATACGTCTATGAAAAAAACATTGAACAAATGACTGAATCATGCATTTGTTTGTGGAAATGGAAGGCTTTATGATAGTAATTAAATGGGATATGATAGTAGGTCATCGACACCAGAAATTATAGGGGGGTTATCCTGAAGGAATCTGAATGTAATGATCGATGTAGTTTTTGCTAGGAAATTGTAGATATTGTGCAACATATCATTGAAGCTATAAAAATTGAACACTTACTCAATACCTAGCAGGACATTACTTGGTAACTAAAACTATACATCAGAAACTTTCCATCCTTCATAGATTGACAGATGACTAATCTCCATACTATACATACAGACCTCAAAATGTCTTAAAGAACTCAACCAAAAAACTCTCATGGAACTGGACCATGATCCCAAACTGGAATAATTGCCCCTATATTTACCTGCACATAATATTGATTCATAAAAATTTCAGAACAACATTTTTATAGGTATTGTGATGCCAAATTTTCATCATCTCCAAGCTATGTGGAACAAAAGACTTTTAAAATATAGAGGTGTAGTAAAGGAGATGAAAATTAGCTGAGAGCAAGATGAGGTACATATCATGCTGCTAGGCTGTCTTTGTGTATAGTTGTATCAAGTTCTATCCAGGAAGCCTATAGAGGGTATATTTGCATCCTAATGTTTTTATTTAACTACAAAGAACAGTTCTTTTGTCCATCTGTGTAACTGTCCATTGAAAATTAAATATAAAAGAGTAATAGTAAGATGTCAACTTGTTTTAGAACTATTTCTACCTGAATCACATTGAAAAAAAATAAGAACAGGATTCTGCTGTTATTGCTGCTACAACAACTACGACAACTACTAAACTCATCTTCCTCCTTTACAACAACTGTCACAACAACACAGCAACTGCTACTACACAACTATTACTATTACTATACCATGACAACTACTACTATACAACTATTACTACTAAGCAACTACTATGACCCAACTATTATTACTATCGCTACTATGCAACAACCATTACTCCTCCTCTACCACCCAACAACTATTATTACTATTACACAGAAACAACTACCACTACCATATAGCAACTATTACCACATAACAATGACTATTACTACTATTACTACACAATGACTATTACTACAACAACTATTACAACTACTACTATGACAACAACTACACAATACCTATTACTCTTGCTACTAAAAAACAATGGCTACTACTGCTACAAACAACTATTACTGCTACACAATAACAATGACTACTACTATACAACAACTACTATTATATATGTGTTACTACTACTGCTATACAACAAACATTACTACTACTACTACTACCACACAACAATAATTATTATTACTACTACTACAACAATACCACAACAACTACTACTATTATTACACAATAACTATTACTACTGCTATTTCTACACAACAGCAACAATGATTACTACTACTACTACTACACAACAATGACTATTACTACTACACAACAATGAATACTACTACTATTGCTACAAAACAATGACTATTACTGCTATTATGCAACAACTATTACTACTACTACTACACAACTATTACTATTACTACTACACAGCACATTAACAGCTAACACTACTACAAACTTACAGAAATACTTTTTCTCCAGATGGAACCTACAAGACAGCTATAAACCCAGAACCAAATCAAAAGACATCACGTATACCACTTCTCTGAGCTCAGCCATCAATATATTACAAAGGGAGTGATGAATAAATGGCTGTCAATATAAATTGGGTTGTCGAAATGGAAGGGTTTAAGATGGCAATTCAGGATCTTGTTGTTGTCACCAGAAATTATCCTGAAGAGACCCAAACTTAGTGACCAAAGGAGATTTTGCAAGAAATTGATAGATATTATCACACAATGCTACAGTCTGTAGAAATTGAGCAGCTATCTTATACCTAGCAAGACATAGATGATCTGGTGCCTAAAATTATACAACAGTATCTCCTTATCTTTAATGAACCAATGGATAGCAAATCTCCTTAAAAAAATCATCAGGTATCCTGGAGAACTCAACCAATAAGCCATATAGGGACTGTACTTGCTTCACACCCCAAACTGTTGTCCAAAATTGACTAACGTGATATTAGTTCATCTGTTGATCAAATTCTCCTACCCATTTCAATTCCATCGTTTGGTGGCAAATGCCTCTCCAACTGAGTGATTATATGATGATCCAATCATCTGCCTTAGGGAGGGGAAAAAAGAAAATCTTTGTGAAAGGCTTATGGACTCAGAAGAGATTTATTAAATAATATTATTTATGGTCACTTGGAGGGAGTAGATGTGATGTTGTGAGCTTCTAAGCCTCTATTCAGCTTGGGGCAATGATGTGACAATTCCTCAGATTTAAGTGTAAGGGAAGCTGCAGAGATGGCTTCTTAGTTTTACCTTTTTGTATAGGAAAAATTTTGTCTCTTGTGTGTTTGTGTGTTATTGATCTTTCCTCCTTTTAAGGGGTTCTAGGATGGTGAATGTTGGTGAGTAAAATGCTATCCACTATCTCCAATTCCAGAAATATTCTTTGGAATCTTTGAGTGTAGTAAATGGCTGAGGGGGATGAGAGTTTGAGACAGGAATGTTTCCTGATTTACCCAAGGTTAGTTAACAAGTATAATATAAAAGGTCTAATTTATGAAGTCAGTCATTATAAGGATATCTGGGCCCAGAAGGACAGTTTATCTATAAAGTTATTGAGAAAAGAGGGGGAGACTATTTCATCTGATTTTAGAAGTTAGAGCAAAAAAAGCAAGGGGGCAATTAACACTTAGTGTATATATGTCAATTATCTGGAAAGTTCCGGGGAAATGTCTTTGGGTTATTCTCTCAAGTGAGGAATCAAAGGCCTTGTAGAGAGGTTTATATGTTTGTTTTTTTTCCCCTTTTGAGATTCTACATATGAAATGCTAACTCAGATTCCATAGAAATGGGGAAAGTAAACTTCCAATGTACAAAGATCTCAACAAGGCCTTGGTAGTTGATATGACTATATATAAACGTGTATGTGCATGTATATATTCTATAACAAGTGGTATGATTTCATTTGCGTTTCTCAGTGTGAGGAAAGATAACCCTTGTAGTTACAGAATTGTAAGAAGCAACACTATAACCTTATATTTATAATAAGAAGTATAGAATTACAGAGACCAGACATTATGGCAAACATTATATCAGCTAAAGAATTGTTGACCCTGCCACAAATACATGTCACATCCTTGGGTCATGTCTGCTACTGGAGCTATACTAATGTTGCTTTCAATCAGTTAACAGAGGATGAACATACATCTTAATACTTTTATTCAGCTACGAAAAGTTATTTTGTACATCTATATAACAGTCCATAAAACATTAAATATAAAAGATTATTAGTAACAAGATATTGAATTGTCCCAAGCTTGTTTCAGCCTGAACCACATAGAAAAGGAGAGAAGAAACTAATGATGATGATAGCTGATTTTTATGTAGTATTTAAAAATCCAAAAAACCAAAATGATTTCTCACAAAAACCCTCAGAAGTTGGCAGTACAAATATCTATCTAAGGCTATAATTGAAGACTTTCCATTTGGGAAGAATCAACCATCACTCTGCTCTGCTGACATGAGTTTTATAAACCTAGAGCACTGAATTTGGAGCCAGAATACCTGGGTTTCATTCTTAACCTTGTACTATCTTTGTGCCTTTGGAGAAGAGTCATTTTACTCCTCTGGACCTCAATTTCCTTATCTTTGAAATGGGAGTGAGATTCAATGATCTCTAAGGTCCTTTTCAGCTCTAACTCTATATCATATCTAATGACTTCCACGTTCCACTGAGCCTTTGGAATAAGGCTTTTATAACACAATTATGATACTAATTTGTTCATCTGTACTAAGATATTACAGGTACTAGTATATTAATGTGACTCAGTCCCAATAACTAATGATTAGTACAGGGATCCCACCAGCCCCCCTTCACCCTGCCACATATACCTTTTTTTCTAGATCATTTTTAGCTTTACATTGGCCTTCTGGATGATCTTACTCTCCCACTCTCCATATCTTACCATTCTACCATGAACAAATCTAACTGTAGACATTTCAGGATAGGGAATAGTGGGGCCAGTTGTGTGGTAGGCTCATGGTAGAGGAAGAGGACATATTTGGAAAGGTATAGTTTTGTATTACTCCTCAAATTACATCATATAGATGAATGCCACTTTTTGTGCATTTAGTACTGCCTCTACCTGAGGTATCTGATTGTATGGGAAAGGAAGTTAGTCGATGGGGAGGAGAGATTGATTAAATGAAGAATCTACTACATAGAATGAACCCAGACTCATGCCATGGTGGCTTTGGAATTATCCTGATATTTCAAGAGTCCATTGAGTTGAATATTTCCTAGTCCTTCAAGAGTCATTGGACAAGGTGAGACCTTCCAAGACCCTGCTAGTCTAGAACTTTCTACTGTGGCTCCCCTGAATCTGAATTTGACTTTTGGATTGAGTGGATTAAATGCTAATGACTTTATGATGCTATGTTGGCACAATGCCCAGTACATAATTAATAAATACTTGTTTATTATTTCATACTTATTAGTCTTTTGGAAGGAGAAGAGGAGAAGAGAATAGAGAGAGGGAGAGAGAGGGAGGGAGAGAGAAAGAGAAAGAGAGGGAGGGAGAGAGAAAGAGAAAGAGAGAGAGAGAGAGAGAGAGAGAGAGAGAGAGAGAGAGAGAGAGAGAGCGCACCAGGAAACAGGTAGGGACTGAGAGAACGTTAATGAGTTAGCTTTTGAGTAGGAAAAATTTGTTTCAAAATAATTTTTCTTCCAATGGTAATTGACTGCTTGTTTAAAAAAAACCCAATGTATGCTGAATTTTGTTTAAAAATGGCTATAAACTATTCCTTATAGATACATTTTTGGTTGCAATGTTTCATTATTTGGACCAATCGACAACAGTTTACTACCATTATAATTTTAAGCTTATATACTTCTGACGCTTCCAATTTTTGGTTCTTGTATGGAATTGAAGCTCCTTAAATTATTTACTTTTAGTCCAAAGATGAAATAATTTAGAGGTATTTGACAGAATAATTAAAGCTTAATGCAATATATTTTGTATAATAATTACATAGAAAAAGTAATTTAAGGAATGAGATAAAATTGAATTATTTCCCCAAGTGATCCATGTTGCTTGCAGTATTTTCATCATCATCAAAAAGCATTTACTAATAAATAAATTACTCTCAAAAATATTTAATGAGAAATCAAAGTAAATAATCTATAGTACTGTATAAGTCATCATTACAAGAAAATTAAACAGATAGAGCCCTTCTTCCCTGATTGCTTATAGCTTAAAATTGAAGCAAGCACTTCACAAATCATGCGGATTGTATGAATATTTAAAAAATACTACCAGAAAAGAAATTACTTCACTATTAAGTAAATAGTGAAAATATTGGGAAACTCAAGTTAGACTCAATGGTTGGGCAAAGGGCGGGCAGAATCATCACCTTTATTCCTATGAATTATGAATGACTAAATGGAGAAGGTGGGATTGCAAGAGCTCTTTGAGTGATGGAAATTTTTTTTCCAATTTTATACATTATTCAATATCTCTGACATGACCAACCTTGACAAATGATATGGAAAACGGCCATTAATCATGTTAATCAATTGAAATATTTACTACTAATATTTTTCATCTGGGGAACAGAAAGTGCTTTGCTCAAAAGCAATTAATTTGCACAATATGCTACTGTGAGGTCAGACATTATCACCATTTTAAAGAAAAATTCAAACAAAGAGATGCTAACCTATATAGGAACCCAAAGTGTTGAAGATATATGATAAAATAGCCCCAATACAGACCAGGTTCCTTATTGTATGTGTCAAATTTAAGTGACTTGCTCATGCTCCTCTATCTTAGTGAAGAAAAGGGGTAAATAATACTGCATTATTACACAGATTAGATGAAATAATTAATATCATACGGTACTTTAAAAATTCAAAGCACTATGTAAATGCACACACTATTACTAGTACCATCCTAGGCCAATAAGTAGGACAGGCTATCTTCTAGCTGCGATGACTAAAGTGTAAATTAATCTGTAAGTGAGAAATTCATCTCGCACGTTTCCTGCTCAGAGATAAGAGAATCCTGTGTTCAGATTGGAAATCTATATACACAGTAGTGCACTTCATTCTGTCTCCTTTAATGTATGCGTTTGCATCCAATTCTGTAATAAACTGGGAATTCATCTTACATGGTTCATATTCAAAATACCACTTTTAAATGATCATATTTCCACTAGAAAAGCAGATTTGCTCTTTCGGCATGATTTCCAAAAGATTGCACTTTCAGGAATAATGTCATATGGCCAACCCAACTGTAATTTTGGTCCCAGAATGGCATCCCTCATTCACCACTTTGGGGAGCTGTTTAGAAAGGCTAGTGGAAAAAGATGCCTCCTGAAAAGATTTGTGGTTCTGAAATTCCAGAGAGTGTATGTAAGATAAGCCTTCTTTTTACACTTTGTAAGTAGTGGGACAGTTCAGAAAACTGGGATCCCTTTAAAGGGTTACTCATTGCAATCAAGATAATTACAGCTAAGGTAAAAAAATGTTAATACTTTATTAAAAAAGGCACAGTGACCAAAAAGGGAAAAGGATTCATACCTGAAACACCTGTGATGTCAGTAAAGGGTCTCAGAGATCATTTGTCTAATCCCTTCCCTCTATAGATTAGGAATATTAGGATTATTGAAATGAAGTGATTTGCATATGAGTTCACACAACTGGATAGTGGCATGGCTCCATACTCCTAGGAATTGTTCCTTTCTACCATGAGATAGCAGTAAGGAAGAAGACTTTCCAAGGAATTCTGAAAATAAGCTTGAACTGGGTAAAACGAGTGATTCTCGATGGTGTATTATAAGACAAAAGAAAGTCACCACTGTTCTTGGACATTTGAAAGTGTGTAGCAGCCAAGGTGAACAGATTCTATCTGGTAGACCTTTGGAGGAGGGAACTTACTTGGCGAATGAATACCAATTAAGAGAGTTTGAATGTTTAGAAATAGATATGGAAGGAAGTGAAAGAACTAACAGATGCTTATAATACTTGTAATAGAAATTTCCAATATTTTCAGTGAAAAGTTCCAATAATTTCAGTGGTATGGACATCGAACACCCAAGCTGTTTCTAACAGGCAAAAGCAAAGCACATTATTTGGAAAACTCTGCATATTTTGCAAAGAAATGGAATGTATGGGTTTTTTTTTTGTACAAATTAACAGAGAAAGTACTGTTTGGTGAATAATCTGTAGGTTGATTCCTTTAGTCCATTTGCAGTTTTTCCATTCCCACCCCCTTAGGCTGGATAGCTCAGAACTGCATCCAGAGTTCTAGTGAGATGCTAATTAATACTGGATGTAAAGGGCATCTAGGAGGTTCCATGAATACAGAGTGCCAGGCCTGGAGTCAGGAAGACTCATCTTCCTGAGTTCAAATCTGGCTTCACACTCTTACTAGTGTAACAACAATCTGGCTAGCAGCTGTTGTAGGGGTTGTAGATCCAACAAGACCAGCAACAAGAGCTGTCAGCACAGGTTCTTTGATCAGCTTTTCTAAGGAAAGCAACTTTAAAGGGTTAACAATATTACTTTAATCAAACATACAAACATATATTATATAAACAGAGCAAATAACACAATTCAATCTATCTATAGCAATACAAAGTTACCAGCAGAGAAGCATCAACATTTGGGTTTTCTAAAGCTGAGGGGCTCTTAACAACAGCTGCCCAGAATCTCCACATCGATACTCTTCCAGTGAGTGAGAGCCCTCAAAGGCAGAATGCCAACCTTTGAGTTTATATACCCTGTTCAGGGTCAAAGGGTGTCACAACATGTGACTGAAACCCATGTAAACTAGACTTTACCTTGAGGTAAGTAGGTCATCAAAGACTCCTCATTCAATCAAAGAAACAAAGGCTGGACTCATCAAGGGCACTTGATTAAATAAATGCTCCAAAAGAGAAAACATTAAAAAAAAAGTCCCGCCTTAATTACTGATGCAACTAGCTGTGCGACCCTGGGCAAGTCACTTAACCCTGTTTGCCTCAGTTTCTGCATCTGTTAAATGAACTGGAGGAGGAAATGGCAAATCACTGCAGTATCTTTGCCGAGAAAATCCTACATGGGGTCACGAAGAGTTGGACATGACTGAACAACAATGATGACAAATAACTCAATCATTTGCAAAGAATTGAAAAGGACATCACACGAAGGACTACGGAAAAATACATATGGTGGGTGTGAATAGGCAGGAAAGTTTAACCAACGAGGATATCAGAAAAATATGAATAAAAGCTGTCATCAGGGAACTATATGACAGGAAAAGAAGATGGTCTTGTCCTTGGATCCTAAATTGATAAGCATTAGCATTCCATTTAAATTTGCCACAATATACATGTTAATGGACAGTTCCCATGCTTCACTAGTTCCCTTTCCATGTCAGGACTTCAGGAGAAGGTGAGGAAGGCCTGCAGCAAATTGGGTGGGTGTCCTGAGGCAAATTTATGGGAGATCATGGACAAGAGTCACTTAGGATGGTCCAGCTGAGATATACTTTGTTAGAGGGAACTTCGAAATTGATGAGATTACAGATCAATTTATAGTTGAGTACTCGATTACATAATTTAGTTAATTACATCTTAGGGTGGAACTAGAGCATGACTTTATGATGCACCCAATCTCAACTAGGTCTCTCTTACTTTTCATTTTTGCAGAGTAGAATACGGTGGAAATAGTTAACGAAAGTTGAAGGGTATTTTTGAGGTGACATGAGTTGGTGGGAGAGCAGGCATTAGAGTATTTTGCCTCTGATGGGACAATAGTAACATGGATTCAAAATGTGTGTAGATATTGAACTGTCAATCCCAAGGAATAGCATATAATATTTTTGTGTATTACATGTATAGTTTAGCATCTTCATCTAGCATCATCATTATTGTTTATTAATGTGTACATTGTGATGAATTTATATGGAATACTAATGCTTATTAATTTAGAATCCAAGTTGCTCTAAGCAGTGCTATGACTAAGTCATTTTCCACCTCATTTGATATCCTTATTTTAGATGCTTTTTTTTAAATATTAATCCTTCAACTCATTAAACTGGTCCTTAATGATATCAGTTTCTTATGTCTTAGTGATAGGTGTGACAGAATGAGATGTGTAGCCCCAGGGTATTCAAAGGTGACACCAAGGTTTTGTTATAGCAAGTCTATAGGATGCTTTTTATCCCCCCTCTCCAATAAATAGGATGTGTTTGGAAGAGTTCCCAGGCAACAGGATTAAACTGGAAGTGTTTAAAAGTTTCTTCATGTGCCTGGTAAACGGATCAAGATTGAAGCTCTTTCAAAATTCCTAAAGATCCAAATATATATTTAAAATATTTAAAAGCTTGGGAACCTTTGTGGATATGAATCATGCTGATCCTTATCTGCATAACATTAGGAAAAACTGCAGCACTGAGAAGTAACCAAGAACGGAAGGGAAGACACCAAGGGTTCCTTTGGTGCCAGGTTAGGTCAGCAGAAGAAAAAAAAGAATCATTTATTAAACACTTACTTTGTGCCTGACACTGTGCTAAGAACCTTATAAATAATTCATTTGTTCTTCACAACAACCCTGGAAGGTATGTGCTGTTATTATTCCCATTTGATAGTTGAAGAAATAGAGGCAGATATAGGTTCAGTGATTTGCCTAGGGTCACACAGCTAATGAGTGTCTGAGTCCACATTGGAATTCTTGCCTTCCTGACTCCAGGCCTGGTCTTCTGTGCCCTGTAGCTTCCCTACCCAAGGTCTGGGCCAGCTTCAAGAGGGATGAGAACGATTCAATTCAAATACAGAGTGTCATAGATTTAGAACAGAGAGAGCTCAGAGGTGATCTAGTCCAATCCCCTCATTTGACAGATGAGAAAATTGGGGCCCATATAATTACTTGCCTCAGGTCACACAGAAAATAATTATCAGAAATAGGATAGACCTAGATAATCTGATGCCAGAGCCAGCACTTTTTAATGCACCACTAAAGACGACAAACATAAATTTAGTACTTACTGTACTCATTACCCTATGCTAGATAGGTAGTCAGAGACAAAGGATTAAAAATTTGAACTTGGTCTGATTCATTCATTCATTCATTCATTCATTCATTCATCCATTCATCCAAGAAACATTTATCAATACCTGCTGTGTACTCTGTATTAAGCCCAGGGAATTTTTTTTGCAGTTACATGGAAGTAAGGAATGCCTGGAAACTGCTACTACCAATCAGTAGGCAATATTCAATAAATATTATTAAGCTCCTACTGTGTACCAGGCACTGTATTAAGCACTGGGGATATGAATAAGAAAAAAAGAAAGACGATCCCTGCCCTCAAGGCTTACAATTTGATTGGGAAAGACAATACACAAAAGGAAACTAAAAAGGGTGGAGTGTGTGTGTGTGTGTGTGTGTGTGTGACACCAGGGAGTACATGACAAGGCATGGCAGCAAGGGCGTGAAGTTCATGGAGTCAAAACCAAGTAGATGTACCGGTGAAATGCAGATGTTATACTATTTAGAATCTATGGAGTTGCCTGAAACAGTAAAAGGTTAAATGACATAGTCAGTATGTCTCAAATCCTGAACCCAGATTTCCCTGACTCCAAGACCAGCTGTGTTTTACTGTCTCTGAGGCACCTGGAGTGAAGTCCGGGTGATGTCACTTGTGTGAATGTTTGGAAGCAGAACACTGCAAGATGAAACTGGGGAACAGTCAGAAATCTAGTTTGATTTGAATGAACAGTATGAGAAAGAGGGATAGGGACTGGACCCATGATTTCGTTGGAATAGGGAGCTACCAGATAAGGACTCCCTCTACTAATACAAGTCAACACCTTCACTGCAGATTAGAGTCTTTGAGAGCTTCCTATGGCACTGAGAAGTTAAGAGATATTCTCACGGTCATATCACTAGGATGTATCAGAGATGGGACTGACACTCCAGTCATCTTGGTTCTAAGACTAACTCTATATACTATACCACATTTTTTCTCATGAGAGGGAGACTAATATGAAATAGTTCTGGAAAAGCACAGATTGTGGAAGTTTTAAATGTCTGGAATAGCATTTTGTATTTTATCCCAAAGTTAATCATTAGTCAATGAAAGTTTGTTAAGGTGTTGTCAGACCCATGATTAGATCTAGCTTATTTGGCAGCTGCGTAAAGCAGAAATTGGTAAAAAAGAAGACTGGAAGAAAGAAGACAATTTAAGAGCCCATTACAATAGCTCAGAGGATAGGCATTGATGTCCTTCACTAGAATGGTGGCAGTACGAATGGGCAAGAAGGATTAGTTTCAACAAGTACTTTTAGAAGCAGATTCAATGTAACTTGGCAACTAAATGGATGCTGAAGGAGAGAGTAATAAAGATTATTCAGGGGTTTCTAGTGTGAGTGACTGAGAGAATGGTGGTGGGATCAGTTTAAATAGCATTTGCAAGGGCTATGCTAGAGATTCCCCATTTCCCTGAACTCAAATATACCTGTAGACATATAGGTAGTACCTGCCATTTGTAAGGGCAAGCAAAGTGGGACTTTTTACTGTTTCTTTCTTTTGGAGTTCTTCTCAGCACTAAGGCAATCAAGTGCCTTTGATTGAGTCTTGCCTTTGTTTGTAGGAAGGCCCACAGCCTTTTGCTAATTAGGTCACAAGAGATGTGAGGTCCTAGGGCCCTGAAAAAGGGTATATATATTCTGAGGTTAGCATTTTGTTTGGGGCTCACTCACTGGAAGAGTGTCATGTGATTTGACCAGACAAGAGACTTTGGATAGCTGTCAGAGACCCCTGGCTTTGGAGAACCCAAATGTTGGTGTTTCTCTCTCTGGTAACTACATATGTAATGTTGTGGACAGACAGCTAGAAGCCTGTCTGCTGATTTGTGTTATTTTGCTCTGTTTATATAATTTCTGCTTGTAGTTTCTGATGGTATTTTCTCTGAAGGTCAGGGTGCTGACTTTTTCCCTTGAACTAAGTGAATGATATATGTATGTTTAATTAAAGTGAGATTATAAACCCCTTAAAGTTGCTTTCCTTAGAAAAGCAGATCAAATAACCTGTGCTAGCAGCCCTCCTGTGTGCTGGTGTTATTGGTCTTACAGAGCCACAGTAGAGGCAGGTAGCATTGTAGTTACACCATTCTAGACTTAGCTACATTTTAATAATACTGGATGTTATGATTAGACATTTAAATAATACATAAAGCATGGATTTCTTTTTAATACTTTTTGTCATTGTTGTTGTTGAGATGTATCTGACTCTTTGTGGCTCCTATGAACCATAGTGCCCATGGGGTTTTCTTGGAAAAGATGCTGAAGTTGTTCGCTATTTCCTTCTCCAGTGGATTAAGGCAAACAGAGGTTAAGGGATTTACCCAGGGTCACAGTTGGTAAGTGTCTAAGGACGAATTTGAATTTAGGCCTTCCTGATTCTAGGCCCAGCACTCTATCCACTGAGCCATCTAGCTGCCACGTTTTTATATTTTAATACTTTAGAAAGGGAAATGAACTCCCCTTAGTAAAATCAAAACTATTTTGCAAATGGAAGTCAGCATAAATCACACATCTTTAAGTTTATTATATGTGCCTAGAAGTGTTGAATTGTCCATGTCTGGCTTGTTGCCATGAATGTACAGAATCTGGAGATGATTGGGAAGAATCTAAAAAAATATGACATTCTATAGGTTCTAGGGGTGATGGTTGGGGAATAATGAGGACCTTCAAGGACTGGCTTTTGTCCATTTTGCAATTTTATCTGGTGTTCTGTAGCTAAGGTAAGGTAAGCAATCATATACAGACAAGACAAGATATTGGGTTTCACTTTCTGGTTGTGTATGTTTTCTCATCTGGTAGTTTCTGCAAACCAAACCTTAGGGTGACCGCAGAGCTCTTGCCCATGAAACTCCTGTGACAATTTGGTTAGGGTGACATGTGGTGGCAGCCATTGTGGAGCAGCCCTGATCTACAAGTGATATAGTAGGATAGAGTACTACTCATGAGATGCCTATATCGGCCTCTCCCTAGGATATCCATATGGCTTCAGGAATATTCTCTCTGACTGAATTCACTTTATTCTTTTATCTTCACTTTTTTCTTTTTGTTTTACATGTCTATTTTCCTCTATCAATAAGAGAGGATGATTCGCAATTCATGCGAATGAATATTACTTTAAAAATGAGTGTAATTGACGTTCGTGTGAATGTTAATTTAAGTTTATTATTCTCATTTAGAATGTACATAAATTAAATGCCATTATTCAAGAATCTTCCTACAATTGTTGTAGAGTGAATTCAACCTATGCTCAAATCAGTCCACTGCTTGCTTTGGTTTTGTGTTTCTTTTTAAAGGCACCTATGGAGGCGATTTCCTTTTTGTCTTTTGAAAAATAGAATCATAAGTAGAGAAATATTAACTGTAGGAGGGATCTAAGGATTGATGCGCATTTAATTAATCCTCAAGGAGAAGCTCAATGTACGAGTGTTAAGTGAATATTATTGACAAAGGACACAGGAGCTGGGGCATGGTAATTTAAGTACTACGTTTTAGTAATAGGAGCAGCCAGTTGAAAAAAAAAAGCATTGAATAATATTCTTAGTTTTGTCAGGGAAGTATAAAATCTAAACCAAGAAGCAGCTTTTCAGAATAGCCTTTGAGGGAATATGGATCTAAGGAAACTGTCACACCGAAGGCTTAAAAAGAGCCATCTATTAGAGAATGGGTTAGAGGATTTCCGAAAATTTCTTATTGTAAAATCCTTCTTAAGATACAGGCTGTTGAAGAAATTGTACTACTTTTCTTTCTTTGCTCTGGAAGGCCCTTGTTGTCACAGCTATAGCTACAGCTCACTTGATAGAACAGCAGTCCTGGAGTCATGAAGATCTGAGTTCAAATCTGGCTTCAGATATTTACTAGCTGCATCACCTTGGGCAAGTCACTTAACCTTTGTTTGCAGCTTCCTCATTTGCAAAATGTGGGATAATCATAGCAATTACCTCCCAGGGTTGTTGTGAGGGTCATATGAGATAATATTTTTTTTTGGAGGGGGCAAGGTAGGGCAATTGGGGTTAAGTGACTTGCCCAAGATCACACAGCCAGTAAGCGTGTCAAGTGTCTGAGGTTGCATTCGACCTCAGGTCTTCCTGACTCCAGGGCTGGTGCTCTACTCACTGTGCCACCTAGCTGCCCCATATGAGATAATAATTGTAAAGTGCTTTAGCATGTAGTGAGCGTTGTGTAAGTGTAAGCTATTATCATTATTCTTGTTGTCATGCCTTCCTCAATTAGATACTTGAATAAAGATAGGGATTAAAACCAAGGAATCCTTGTTCTTACCTTTAGAGGGTACTTTAAGACTATAGCCAAAACCAAGCTTGAAGTTTTTCCATCCATGATTTCAACTTGTCATTGGAAAGAGAAGACTAGCAAACCTGGTACAAGGAGCCAAATACTGGCTCTGGAGTCAGAGGACCTGGGTTCAAAACTTACTCCCTACCCATGATGCTTTGGGTAGATTACTTGACCTCCCTGGGCTTCAGTCTCCTAGTCTGTAAAATGAGGGGAAGGGTTGTGGCCTCTGAGGTCCTTTCCAGCTCTAAATGTACCATGAGTGAGAGGGGCACCTTTGCCATGGATCCTTTCACATGAGATCAGTATTTAGGCAAACACACAGAATGGGAAGTTTGGAATTGAGCTTAGAGATCATTGAGCCTAACCTCTTCACTTTACATATGGGGAAACTGAGGCCTAGAGTGGGAAAGTGGTTTGTCACACAACTTGTTAGCGGCACAGCTGTGACTAGAACTTGCCTCCTGATTCCTGATCCTGGGCTCTTTCCACTTCATCATGCTGTGCTCTATATACTTTATATTGTGATAAATTGAATTTACCTTGACACTATTGCTCCACTCAGAGTTCAATGACATAAAATCCATACTATTCCCATTAATGTCAGACAAACACTTGTTGCAGGAAGTTTTATGACTGTTGCCTTTGCCTTTCCTTAGACTCTGAGGTTTGCTGAGAAATTGGTGTGGTTTCTTGCTCGTTCTCTGTGCACGGGCAGAAGAAAAGTAATGAATGGTGGATGAAGTAGCAGTGATACATACACTGAACTGGAGAACCTATGAACTATACTTCTGCTCTCAAATATAGCCCATGTTTCCTAGGAATCGTGGAGCATAAAAGATTTTTAGTCTATCATCTGGTCTATATCACATGGTGATTTCAGAGATTTTACTTGCATTCGTTTATGAAGGAGACTAGTTTGACTTATTCGAAGATGACTTTGTTAGTTATTCCTCAGGATAAGACTTCACTATCTTTAGAAAATTCTCCTTACAGTTAAAGAATTTTGTCCTTTGAAAAGCAACCAGAACTTGCCAGGATATTTCTAACAATTGGTCTTTGCCTATATCTTCCCCAGGACTAGACCATAATACAGCTCCAAGGCCTGCAGGCTTTTATTCATGTAGTGCATAGTCAATTGATTGTGACTCTAAAGAAAGGCTAATCTGGTTGTAGTTTCTTTTTTTATTTTTTAAAGTACATTTTCTATTGATATATTTTGTTTTTATATGACCTACATTTTTCAAGATATTATCCATATCCCTTCTTGGAGA
Source organism: Phalanger gymnotis (assembly GCA_028646595.1). Taxonomy (NCBI): domain Eukaryota; kingdom Metazoa; phylum Chordata; class Mammalia; order Diprotodontia; family Phalangeridae; genus Phalanger; species Phalanger gymnotis. Next base: position 372,477,242 of record CM053622.1, read on the forward strand.
CCCATCCCTTATGTATAGGTTGGGAAATTACAGGCTACCCCATCTGGCTTACCTCCTGTTTTCAAATGGCCTACAAGCTAATAAGGATTTAAAAAAAATTTTTTTTTTTTAAAAATTTTATAGTAACAGTTTTATTCTAAAACTATTCTTAGCTCTCTAGCCATACAAAAACAGGCAGCCCCATGGGTCATAATTTACCAACCCATGGCTTATGATAAAGAATGAAAGAAAGAAGGGAAAATAATAACCAGGTCAGCAAAACTGACAAGCATATCTAAAAAGCCTGACTTCATATGTTGTGTTCAATGGGAATAGTCACCCACTTCTGTAAAGGGGTAGGTGTGTGTGTGTGTGTGTGTGTGTGTGTGTGTGTGTGTGTGTGTATGTGTATGTGTGTGTTCTCATATTCTTCTTTTGGGGGGCCAACCTCGGACATTATAATTTCTCAGCACTCAGTTTTAATTGTTCTGGTGGTGGCGTTCTGTCAAGTTACATTGATGGAGTCATTGTATGTATTGTTCTTTTGGTTATTGCATAATCTTTTGCTTATTTTGCATAAACTTTTCATCATTTCATATTTTCCCATGCATCCATAAAACCTCCAAATTCATTGCTTCTTACAGGATCAGTAATATTCCATCACCCTCATACCAAATTTGTTAAGCCATCCTTCAGTGGATAGTCATCTACTTTGTTTCTAGTCCTTTGCTATTACAAGAATCGTTTGGTGCATGTGAGGGGCTTTCTTTTTTTTTTGTCATTGGCCAAATTAGGGAATAAGCCTAACTGTAGATCAAAGGGTATGGGCACTTTAGTTATTTTATTTGCAGAATTCCAAATGCTTTCTGGAAGAATGAAACTAATTTGTAGCACCACCAAAAATGCATTTGTATGTCCATCTTTTCATAACTACTTCAACTTTGACTATTTCAATCTTTTGTTATCTTTCTTAATTTGAGAGATCTGAGTTAAAACCACAGTTGTTTTGATTTGCATTTCTCTTATTAGAGATTTGAAACATTCTTTCTTATACTTGCCAATAATTAATAATTTTTTAAAAAAAAATTTACTTCAGAAGATATATTTACAAACACACAAACTTATTTCCCCAACACCTAGGAGGCATAATCTCCTCTCTGCGTATCACCTTCATCTCTGGGGAGGTGAAAAGGATTAGATCCATAGTTTAGCTCACTTCCTCTAGAGCAGAGTCCCAATTTCAAGTCCAAAGCTCCCTTTGGGCTAGGGTCTCAGACACACTGGCTTCTCAGGGCTTCTCTGCCCAGGTTGGCTGGCTGCAACACTCTCCCTGGAATTCTGACTTCAAAGTTACCATGGCTCAAATTCTTGGATCCAGCCTGGCACTTGAAACCGAGAACAAACAATACAGAACAGAAACAAAAATATACCTTTACTTATTTGACAGAACAGAAAATTTCAAACAGGGGTAAATGGGTAGCAGGGTCTTTGGAGTATGCCCAAGTCACCTACTGTGGATGTACTCATAAGGCGGTTTGCCTGGACATCCCCAGATCTCTTACAAAGGAAGCACTCTTGATGGCTACCACATGGGTGAGTACAGCCTTCTTTAATTGATTTTGTAACTAGAACAGGCTGCATCTTGAAAAATGATGACAAGCAGGACTCACTCACTCTTCCTGCTGCTTTCTTGTGCTCTTGCCTGAATGTATGCAGAGGGTGAAGAGCACCCATAATGTAGAAGCTCTGAATGACCTGAATTAATGAGAGGAGAAGGATTTCCTTCTCCTGCTCTCCATCTTAGTCTTGCCTCTGAGGTTCCCCTAGTTTACAATTCTTTTGAAAGCTGTTTGTTCTTATCTATTGGAAAACGGCTTTTGGGTTTACATTTTAATTCCCTATCTTAGATATCATATCCTTATCAGAGAATTTGACACAAAGAATTTTTTTCTCCTGTTACTTACATTCCCTCTTGTTCTGGTTGCATATATTTTGTTTCTTAGAAAAAAAGCTTTTGAATTTTACATAATTGAAATTATCTATTTTATCTTTTGTAATCACCTCTACCGTTTTATTCATCCTAAATCCATAGTTTTGATGTGACTCTTTTATAATTTTTTAATTATAATTATAATTATGTTTAATTATCAGGTCATACATCCATTTTGAGTTTATTATGTTGTTGAGCAAAATCTAATTTCTGCCATCCTGCCAGTTTTCCTGGCAATTCTTGTAAAAAATGAATTTTTAAGGTAATTTATTTTGGGAAGTTTATTGAACATTGAGTTATTGAGTTAAAATTTCTGTTTCTTCACTATCAGGTCCATTAATCTACTTTTCTACCTTTGACCAGAACCAAATAGTTTTAATGATTACTGTTTTTTGATGTAGTTTGATGTCTAGAAGTTCCATTCCCCTTTAATTCCTTTTTTTAAAAATAAATTATTTCTATTGACATTATAGATATTTTGTTCCTCTGAATTAATTTTATTATTATTTTGTATAGTTCTGCATAATATTCTTTTGATAGTTGGGTTGGTATATATGAGTGATAAAAATTTGCCCAATTTTAAGTTGTTTTTTAATATTCTTGAAGAGAACCTGGCAAATGTATCTATATAGTTACTCAAGGTGTTTTGTCAGATTAAGTCTAAGGTAAATTATACATTTTGTAGTTGTTCTGAATGGAAATTCCCATTCTGTTCTTTGTTCTTGGATTTTATCGTCATTATAGAGAAGTGGTATTGATTTTTTGTTTGTTTGTTTTGTTACCTGCTATTTTACTGGAGCTATTTAGGTAGGGTCTCAATTTCTTTGCTGATTCCCTAGGATTTTATAAGCAAACCATGATGTCATCAGCTCATTGAGACAGTTTTTCCTCCTCTTTGCCTGTCATTACATTTTAAATTTCTCTTGTCTTATTGCTATTTCTAGCAAGTCTAGAACAACGGCAAATGATAATAGTGAAAGGGTGTATCTTAGCTTTTCTCCTGTATTTAATGGTAAAGTTTCTAGGATTTATCGTATAAAATCTTTGCATTTGGTTTTAGACAGATTTTTTGCCATATTAAAAAAAATGTCTATTCCTATTATTTGTAGGTTTTTGTTTTGTTTTTTTTTTTTTAGCATAAATGAGTACTGTACTTTATCAAAGGTTTTTTCTGTAGCTATTGAAATAAGCATGTGCCTTTGGATGTTTTTGTTTTTAATATGGCTACCAATGTTAATAGTTTTCTCACTGTCAAATCTTCCTTACATCCCTAAAATAAATCAGTTTTGATAATAGTGAATGCTTTTTAAAAAATATAAATTGCTATAACTTTTTGTTCAGGATTTTATTTAAAAATTTTAAATTGATATCTATTAATGATGTTGGTCTATACTTCTTATTTTCTAGATTTCTTCTTCCCTAGTTTAGGGATTGAGATTTTATTTGTCTCATAAAAGCTATTTGGTCAAACAATTTCTTTCTCAATTTTTGATAATGATTTGTGTAAAATATGTAACCCCAGACCCCAAGCCCATTAGTATGGGACTCTTTCCTTATCAGTGGAGATTTACATCCCACACGTTGTGTGAGAAGTGGATGGAGTTGGTGAGAGTGGTAAAGAAGAAAGTGGTAAAGAGAGTAGTGAAGAAGTAATGATCTCTTCAAGATCCTTTGAAATTGTTTCAATCTTTGCAGTCATTTCAGTTACTTCTGACTTTCAGCTTCAAGAATAAAGATGAAAGACACCAATTTCACTTCAGGTTGCTGAAGGAAAAGACTATGGGAAAAAGCTGATGTGAGAGGAACTGACATTTGTATCATGCCCCTCACCCTACCTTTGGGTGCTTTCCCTTGGGTGAGATTTTAGAGATTTTGGGAAACTTCTCTTAGGGTGAGATCTAGGACTTTGTCTTGATTGAGCTGAATTAAGTTGCTCCCATTTAGAGAGGTCCTTTACGCTATGTTGTCTAGTATATATTTTCCTGTATGTAATTCCTCTGATTTCTGTTTGCTATCAAACTGGATAAATGGGTTTCTCTGATATATGTGTTCACTGTGGAATTTGAATATGGTGAAAAGGAAGTCAAACTTTAGATATAAGGATCATTCATCCTGCTCCTTTCCCTTTTAAATAAATGGCAATCAGAAGTTAGACTGAAAGTCACATTCCCTAGACAAATAATATTTAAGGGAGCTGCTAGATACAGTTTTAGCCTGATAGCCTCTTTCTCTGAGGTGGACAGAGTTGTCAAATTCTGAGCTCAACATCTTTCTTCTGCTCTTGGTGGGAATTTAAGGGTAGGGTATGAAGAACCTAGAAATATCAATTCTGCCTCCCTTCAAGTCACACAATGACGCCCCCATGCTTAATGTAGGGGACAGCCCTCACAATATATAGGTATTGCTTGTTCTTTAAAAGCTCTAGAATTCTCCTATATATTCATCTGTTTCTCTCTGCCATGAATCCCCTTTGGAGAGGGACTGGGTTTTAGTGTTCAGCTGCACACTCTGGTCTCTCACCCCAATTCCTCCTTCGGTTCTCTTTTCTTTCGTGTGACTTGGCTGAATATGACTCTGTTACTTTTTATAGGGTTAAGGAGAGGATGAGGTGTGGGGTATTCTGAAGACAATCTTTGCAGGCTTGGGTATCACTACCTAGAATCAAGCTCCAGTCAGAAGGTATATGTTTTCAGTCCTGTCTTCCTTCCCTTCCTTATCACATGGTTGGGGAAATTCAGTGTCTGCTACTTATTGTGGACTTTGAGGCAGGCAGGTGGGAAATAAGGCATGCCAGAAAGGTCTCTGCTGCAGGGAGAATCTCAAGAGGGGCCCCAAGCACAAGGTCACGGGTCAGCTTGTGCATCCTTGTCTTGAGTGGAGATGTTGGTGTGGTAGTAGTGCTGAGTTAACATCTTAAGGATTAGAGTGCATTAATTCATAAGGATTTTTACCTTGTCAGAGTTCTCTCTCTTTTGTCCTGTGAATTTATTTGCATTAATTCTAGATCTGTATAAAGCTAGGGTGGGGCACATGTATGTGCATGTGTGTGTGTGTGTGTGTGTGCGTGTGTGTGTGCGTGTGTGTGTGTGTGCGCGTGTGTGTTGTTGCGTGTGTGAAACTTCACCTCCCCTCCCCACCTTTTTTAGTATTGAGGAGTCAAAGGGGTTTGGTGGAAGTGAGTAATTTTGACACACGAACCAGAAATCCTTGCTGTTATTTTAATATGCTATTCTCTCTTTTCTCATTCCATATCCCCTAATATTCAGAACTCCTATACCAGAAGTGTTTTGTAGGAATGGAAAATGACAGGCCATAGTGAAGTCCATGTGAAATCTCTGCCAGGCCGCTGATGATTTCTAATTAGCAGTGGGAGCCATTAGAATTCTATATACGTTCCCAAAGACACCCAAAAAAGGGAAAAGGCCTTATTTGTACATAAATATTTATAATAGCTCTTTTTGCGGAGGCTAAGAATTGGAAATGAAAGGGATGCCCATCAATTGGGAAATGGCTGAACAAGCTGTGGTATATGATTATCATGGAATATTATTGTGCTATAAGAAATGATAAGCAGGATCATTTCATAAAAACCTGGAAAGACTTACATGAACTGATGCATAGTGAAGTGAACAGAACCAGGAGAACATTGTGCACAGTAACAGCAATATTGTTAGATGAAGAATTGTGAATGACTTAGCTATTTTTAGCAGTACAATGATCCAAGAGAATTCCAAAGGGCTAATGACAAAACATACTATTTACCTCCAGAGAAAGAAATGATATTTGTTGAATACAGACTGAAGCATATTATTTTCTTTCTTTCATTTTTTTCTTTTATCCGGGTCTTCTTGTACAATATGACTAACATGGAAATGTTTTACATAATTGAACATGTACAACTTATATCTCATTGATTGCAGTCTTAGGATGGGGAGAGGGATAGAATTTGGAAATTAAAACTTTAAATAAAAATGCTAAAAAATGGAAAAAAATAAAAAAGAAAACATATTAAGAAAAAAAAGATTTTCATATAGGCTATATATTCCAGTACAGTGTTGTGTTAGTTTTAAGGGAAACATTTAATTCCTTCGGTCCAGAAAAATTCTGCTTGAGAATTCATGGAACACTTATTAAATATTTGAGCACCAGAAACAGGATATTTACATGATCAGATTACTGGTCATATGCCTCCTTATTGAGTACTTGCTTTCTTCCAACTTCGTAAAACCCCCAAATTAGAGAAAAAGTAATTATCCACTAGATATGAGGTAATTACAGCTGAATTCACAAGATAAGAAGACAGAACTACTACACAAGTTAAAATCCTCATTAATTAACACTAAAGAAGTCTAATACCTTGAACTCTCATTTACCATCCCTACTTCTAACCTACTCTGTACTCCAGGGCAGTGAGCCAGAAGAAATTCACAGGCTTTTAACTTAAAGTTTGACTGTTCATTCACTCCATGGAAGTGACTGGTCCTGAATTCCCTGTCACACAAGACAGGCAGTGATTCTGCCCAGACCTGAAAGAAAGGCAGAGTAGCTGAGCGGGAGGAGTGGGAATGGCAATAAGATGTGGGCAGTGGGGTTCATGGAATTTTTGGAACTCAGAGGCCCAGCCTAGAGGGAAAAGGGAACTGGAAACTCAGGCTCCCTTGACATTGTAAAAGTCTTCCCTCCAACTTCACCATCTACTTTGCAGCTCAATGCTGCCCTAGGGGAAGCCATCAACATGAACTATCTACCTACTTTCAGTTGGGTTGGGAAGTAGCACAGGAAAGAAGGGAGAAAGGCCTAGGTAAGGCTCTCTTTCTTAATGATGGTTCAGTTCCATGACCTTCTTAATCATAGTTCTCTGACTGGTACGAAAATTGCAGGCTTTTTGATGGGCTACTCTCTACTCTCTACCAATCAGAGGGCAGAAGGTATTTGTGTCTCCTGACATAAAGTTTCCCTGCCTTTTGGTGGGATGTGGTCAGGATGAACTAGGAGGATGAGGAGCACATGTATTGATTTTGTTCAGTGATAAAAATGGCATTTGGCTAAAAACGACACTTTTGTTTTACTATCTTAATAACCTCAGCATCAGCTAAGCTAATTTTTAATTTTTTTTATAATAACCTTGAGTGTTTGCTCTTATATCTCAGAATAAGCAGTGAAAATAACCCAGTTGAGCTAAAAAAGAATACGACTTAGTGTGTTCATTAAGGATGGGCTTAGCATTAGCACTCAGATTTTATACTAGTCTGCAAATAAACTAAAACATTCTAACATCTTCAGCAAAATCCTTTACTTTTTCTCCACAGCAGGGAAAAAGAAGCTGACTTTGGAAGGGTTCATACAAGAGAGGAGAGGGCAGTTAACTTCAAGTGTTTTCTAAAGTAATAGCTTTCTCAATTTTGGGATACTCATCGGCAACTGAGTCACTTGTCGCCAATAGGACTCAGACTTGTCACTAAAGGTCTCTCTTTCAAGATCACGCTAGGATAAGAGTCTTTATTGGAGGCCACAAGAGACTCCTGCAGCGTGATTATATGTGCTTGGTCTAATTGTGATTTAACACTACTAATGTTAGCCACAAGTCAATGACCATGACATATCAGAAGTAGTTCCCATGCCTTTTCAATCATCAAGGGATATTTGAAATAATATTTTTTCTTGCCACTCCTCTTCTTTTGAGAAGGAAGAAAATACATTCCTTATCAATTAGCCCCAAATGAGCTTAATTTTCAGCTTCTAGCTGGGTTTGGTTCATTGCATATCTCCCTTGCTGTTTTTGATTGTAATTATTCTAGAAATACAGTAATGGTTTTTTTTTTAACATAGTAAAACTGTCCCTATGTTATCTCTTGGTCTAAGGCAACTACAGAAAGGCATCTTGATTCTGCTGATCAGGCCAATACCACCAAGCAGTTTGCCAATGTATAATTGAAGTTGGAGAGGGATAAAGTCAAAATTTAAATAAAATTTAAAACATAGCTATAGTCCTATCACTTTCTCAGACTAATGAACATATCTTTGCATGCTCTCTTGAGAGCAGGGACCATTTCCCTTATAGAAAAACATAACCCCCTCAGTGCCTCATATGGTGCCTGATAGGTGCTTGATAAAATCATGTTGATTGATTGATGATATTAGTGTATTGATTGTGGAAAGAAATGAAAGTCTGTTTCACTGCAAAAGAGAAAAACGATAATGCATTCTTAAAATTTTTAGAATCTAAAGTAGAATTATATCTGGCAGGATCTCATGGAAAATATTCCCCTCTCTACTACGAAGTTGTCCTAGTGAAAAATGTCACCACACTGGGAAGCATAGAGAAGAAAATTATGCCTAGCACAGTGCTAGTACTGGACAGTTTTTTAAGTGCATTTTAATATAAACATGAAACTGAGATTCTAGTCAATATTCCTAAATATTTTCCTCAATAGATCAGTATCTTGATCACAAACTATGTTTAATGACAAAATGAACATACCCAGATACTCAGCTTTTATAAAGTGGCTTATAAAAAATTCACACTCCTTTAGTGCCATTCTCCAAGAGATAATGTGTCAAAGGGTATGAATAGCTAGATCTCCAAAGATGAAACATATTATCAATAACCACAAGGAAAACAGATGTGATAACTCTAAGAATCAGAAAAATACACGTTAGAGAAACTCTGAGTCTCGAACTTACCCAAAGATAAAACTTACCCAAAGATAATAAAATAGAAAAAAAAATTCTTTTCCAATTCAACAAGTATTTATTAAGAACCTACTAGGTGTCAGGCACTGTGCTTGGCACTGGAAATATTGAAGATAAAAATGCCATAGTCACTGACCTCAAAGAACTTATGTTTGATTGGAAAAACTTTTAAATTCCATTAATTTATTTAAAAAATTTTTGTCTTTTAAAATATTTTATTTGTTTTAATCAGCTCAAATCCTACTTCTTGCCCTTGCCCTTCCACCTGGCTCCCATTGGGAATACAAGAAAAAGCAAAACTCTTTACAAACATAAACAGTCAATCAAAACAAATTTTCACTTTAGCCATGCCATATTCACACACACACACACACACACACACACACACACACACACACACACACACGCAAACAGAAGTATATGTCTCCTTTTATATTCTGAGTCCTTTACCTCTAGCAGGAGTTGGATATCATGTTTCATCATTAGTCCTCTGGAATACTGATTGGTCATTATATTGATAATAGTTCAGCACAACAGTATTGCATCACATTTGTATTCCATCACATTTATATTCCATAATGTGTTCTTCCTTTCCTCAATTTATGGGAACCCCCTCAGATTCCTGTTCTTTGTCATCACAAAGAGCTATAAATATTTTTGTACATTCTTAGAGTTTGTTTTGCTTAGGGCTAATCCCTTCTTCAATCTACCCTACAATTCCCCCTTCTCCCTCTTTCCCTACTATTTCCCTATTGAATAAAATGTATTTCTGTATTCAATTGTGTATTGGACTCCCCTCCACTTTTTTTAACCTCTTCAGATGAGAGTGAATTTCAAGGGCCAGCCACTCCCTTCCACCCCCTCCTTCTTTTTTTGTGTAGATATCTACCTTTGTACCTTGATTATACGAGATAATTTCCCCACCTTCTTTTCACTTCTCCCCTAGTGTATGTATTCATTCCTCTTGCCCTCTCTTTCCATTTTTTTCTGAAGATCATCGAGGCAAAACAAAGCTACTCTTGAGCCTTGTCTAATTAGACTTCTCCTATGACTCCTGATGCTAGAGCTCAGAGGGGACATAAATCACTTCCCATACTTGAGTGCAAGCAGTTTATCCTTGTTTAGCCCTTTATTATTATTTATTCATCTTTACCTTTTTATGTTTCACTTCACTCCTGTGCTTAAACTTTAAAGTTTCTCTGCAGTTCTGGTATTTTTATCAGAAATGCTTAGAAGTACTTTATTTCTTAAAAGTTTATTTTTTCTTCCTAAGATTATATTCAGTTTTTCTGGGTAAGTTATTCTTGTCTGTAAGCCCATATCCTTTACTTTCTGGAATATCATATTCCAAGTTCTGTAATCTGTTATAGTGGTGGCTGCTAAATCATGTGTGATCCTGACTGTGGCTCCTTGATACTTGAATTCTTCCTTTTTGGCTGATTATAGCATTTTCTTTTATCTTGAAACTCTGGATTTTGGCCATGATGTTCCCGGGAGTTTTTGTTTTGTGGTTTCTTTCAGGAGGTGACCAGTTGATTCTTTCTATGTCTACTTTGCCTCCAGTTCTAAGAGATCTGGAAAGTTTTCTTTTAAGATTTCTTGAAACAGGATATTTGGCTTTCTCTGTCTCTCTCTCTGTCTCACTCTGTCTGTCTATCTCTCTCTCTTTTGGTTGTGGTGATCAAATAGTCTATCACTTAAATTTTTTGTCAATCTGTTTTCCCTTAATTGGGTCAGTTTTTTTTTTTTGCTATGATATACCTTATTTTCTTTTAAATTTTTCCAGTCTTTTGAATTTGGTTTAATATTTCTCATTGCCTCGTAGAATCATTGATTTCATTTTGGTCCATTCTAATTTTTAGGGAGTTCGTTGCTTGAGCAAGATTTTGTACCTCTGGTGCCAAGCTGTTAATTTCTGTTCCAATTTTTTATTCAATGTCTCTTGTTTCTTTTCCAATTTTCTCAAGTTCCCTCATTCTAGTTAATTAAAAAAAAACAGCCTTGCTTTATTTCTTCCAGGAATTCTAGTTGAGTTTGTGACCATGATGTATTTTTCTCTGAGACTTTGCTTGTGGATATTTTATCCTGGCTTTAGACTTGATGTTAGAACTGAGCTCTGCCTCACTTCTGGAAGAAATGTCTGAGTTGGTCCTATTGCTTTTTCCTTGGGGTATTAAGTGTTGTGCCAGGGTCTCAGGGACAGGTTGGGGACCTGAAACTTTCAGTGCTCCCAAAGTGGTCTGATCCAAGCAGGGTAAAGTCTGATTGCTGCCCTCCTGATCTGAGCTCCACAAGTTCCTGGTCTGGATTTGGATCTGTGCAAAAGTAGACTGCTGCTGGACTTGGATCCTATCAGCCAGTTAGACAGCTCTATTGACTTAGAGTGGCAGAATTGTCAGCTCCCTTTTGATGTGGGATGTGGGATTATGGCTTTGGTTATTCCTTCGTAGGCTGGCTTAGATGCTGGAAGTGAAATCCTATTCTGAGTTTGAGGCCTGAGCCCTGTCACTGCTGCTGCTGTTGCTACTAGCTTCTGAACTTTCTCCTTTCTCCTAGGGCTTCCATAATGGGGAAGGCCATTCTTGTGCAAGTCTCCTTCTCAGTCCACCCTCGATCTGTGACCCAGAACTGAGTAGTGGGCAAAAAACATAGCAGTTGGCACCTGTCCTCATGGTCCCTTACTATGAATCTGACAGAGCTCTGGTAAGGTCTGAGAGCTCCTCTTTTGCTGGTATACAGCTTCTCTCCAGGGACTGGAGTGCTTTGTGCAGTATGTGCCTACTTTGAGCCTGTCCTTAGCATCTACTGACCTTCTGGCTGGTCTTCCTATGCCAATCTTGGCTGAACAAATGACACATTGAGACTTTTTTCCTGCCTTTCCTCATCAGGATTCAGTCTGGTGCATTTTCTAGATCTGTTTGGAGGAGTTTATAGAGGAGAGCCAACCGCAATGCTTCTTATCACTCTGCCATCTTGGCTCTGCCCCAGCACAATACAATTCAATACTGCTGTGGTTATGGTAAAACAACACCTAGTAGAACTGTAAATCATTTTGACCTTTTTGGGAAGTAATTTGGAATTATATAATATAATTTATAATTATTTATAAATAAAATTTGCACAAAGATGGAAATTATATATACAATTAAAATACATTGCAAACAAAATTAGATAATAAAAGTGACAAAAATATTCATACCTCTTATCCAAGAGCCACTATATCTCTTTCTGCTCTTGGTTGGATGTATCATCTCCTATTACTCCAGATTCTCCAGTAGCATTGGCAGTGAAGGTAGGGGGAGAAACTTCCCTCTTCCACCCATGACTGATTCCCTTTCAACCTGGATTCTTAGGGAACCTGCATTCTCTAGACTGGTCCATTGCTTTCCTTAGCTCACTGCTGGAGTAACTACTCTTGTTGTATATAACTCAATAGCTGGCTTCCATGCCAAACTTTTAGTGGGCTATTTTATGCTGCACTTACTTCTGTCCTTTTGGTAGGCAATGCTGCCTGTGAACTTACCTGATCTTCTTTCATAATATTTTATAAATGAGTTTGTTCTTGAAATCCGTGTTTCCACTCCCTGTCATTTCTCTACACTTGGCAAGGAGCTTGAATATTTGCTGATTGGTTGTGGCAGTTTGTAGTCTCTTGGCCTCCATGTTCTGGCAATGGCAATAAATTTCTATAGAAAATAGTGAATAAATTGTCATTCATTTGTGATCTCTGCCCATTTCCCATTTTTAGGTATCAATAACTTGTTTCAAATGAGTAATGTCGAAGCAGTTTTAGTTGCTCACAAGTGACACACAATTCTTCTCATCTGAATTTTTTCTTCTATTTGGTTTTTGAGTTTGACCTTTTCTCTATTTTAGCATTCATTTGATTGAATCAAACAACCGATCCAGAAATTACTCCCATGTCAGTTACCAGCCTTTTACTACCTATTAAAATATAGTCCCTTTTTTTGGAGATATTATTCTTCTGACTCTCATCTTGAAGGACATTCATAATCTATAAAATGCAGATAATTAGTGGTCTCTAGGTCTTTAGATCTTTCATTTTGCAAAGCCCAAATCATATTTTCTAGTATATTTTTAATTGTTGTCCACTTGTAAAGTATAAGCTCAGTGCCTGGCAAATAATAGGTACTTATTAAATGCTTATCAATTTATTGATTAATTGATTGATTGGCCTCCCTTTCACTCATCTTTATACTAGAACTGCAAGTATCATAGTTCAACTGACACCTATAATTACCCCCATGGTCAACAAATTCTCACTTCCTATTTCTCTACCTACCCCTCTATCACTCAATCATTGGTTACCTAGGAGCAAACTGTCCTCAACCTAAGCCTCCTCAACTCTATTCCACCCAAATTTCATGCCGACTGGAATTCCTCTCCCATGGTGAACTAATTTCCCGGTATCTTAGACCTCTTTCTCTCACTATCCTTCTGTCTATTTTATCTCATTGAAACTTGGTTTCCTTGAGATGACAATGAATTTTTGGCCATCCTCTTTAGCACTAGCTGTACCTTTGCTCTCTTCCCCTACCTCCATCCCCACACACTCATTTGTCCTAAAGGGGAAGTTGGAATACTTCTTGTTCCCCAATGCCGCTTTTAGATTCTCCGTTTGCACTATAACTCAGAAACCTCTCCTCCTTTGATATTCACATCATTAAAATATTCCATCCTATTCTAATCATGGTGGCTGTGCTCTGCCTGCCCTTATGTCATTCTCTCTTTCCTCCCAAGGCATATAGAATGAGCCTACAGTTTTCCTTTTGTTGCCAACTCCTGCACCCGTCCTGGGGGACTATCCATGTTGATGCTTCCACAAACTCCCTTCACTACCAATTCCTCCATCTCCTTCAGTCCCATTACCCTTTACTTCACCTCATCCCCACATCAGGGTGGTCACACTCTAGATCTCCTCATTACTCATAAATACTTCACTTCCTTAATGAAACATTTGGACCCTCCTCTGACTATAATAATTCTATTATTCTATCTACTTCTGTTTCACCCCTCCTAAACCTATTCACCTTCATTGCAAACTCCAGTCTTTCCATCTACTGGTATTTTCTTTCGAACATAAACTGTATAGTTAACCAGTTCAACTCCACACTCTCATCAACTCTTGGATCTATCTCCCCTTTGTTCTATCACAGTAAATTCCTTGCCAGACCACAGTTCTGGATTATTCATACTATCCTCCACTCCTACTCACATGCTGCTGGATGGAGTTGGACGAAGTTATACAAGTGCGTTGACTGGGTGTGCTATAGATTCATGATATCCAACTTCACCTTGGCCCTCACTGCAGTGAGGAAATCCTTTACTTCCTCCCTAATTCATTCCCTATCTCACTCCTCACAGAACTATTCTTCCTTTTCTTAGCCAAATTTTTAGAAAAAAGGTATCTGCATTTGATGCCTTCTCAAGCTCAACGTATCCCAAACAGAATTTTTCCCTCTCAAATCTACCCTTCTTCCAGAGTGTACATTTTTAGAAGGTATTAGAAGATTTCTTCTAGAAATCAATATTATCCTCATCTCCTCTCTCACCCCACATATCCAATCAGTTGTGAAATCTTGATATTCCTACAGCATGTCTTGCATCTGACACCTTCTCTATATTCACATAGCCACCCCTTAGTTCACATACTCATTACCTCTTGCTTAATTATTACAATAGGCTCCTAAATGGTCTCCCTAATTCAAGGCTTTCCCCTCCTCCAATCCAGGCTATCCAATGCTGTCATACTAATTTTACTCAAGTACATCTATGAACATATCACTTCCATACTCCATAAACTCTAGTGGTTCCTCCTAGAACCGAAGGAGCCCAGGCTACCTATCTGTTCATCTTCTTCCTGGCTACACATCTGTGGACTTCTTCATCAAGTGCCCAAGCTGTGTGCCTTTCATCCATCCTCCATCTTTTCAGCTTCCTTTTGTGTGTTGTCTTGCTTTGTTAGATTGTAAGCTTCTTGAGGGCAGGGATTGCCTTTCTTTTTCATATTTATATTATGTGTATTCCAAGTGTTTAGTCCAGTGCATGGCACACAGCAGGCCCATTTGTAGACTCACTGCCCTAACCTCTTTCTGACCTCCAGTCTTGCATCTCCAGTTGCATATTAAATTCACCATGTCCAAAACTGAACTCACCGTCTTTCCCCTAATCCTCTCCTCATCTCCTATTTCTAATTGCTGTTGAGGGACCATCATACTCCCAGTCACCCAGGCTTCTAAGTGTCATCTTCAATTTTTCAATCTCTTTCACTTTCCATATCCAATCAGCTGTCATGTTCCATCAATTTTTATCTTATTCTATGATCTAAAGATATTGCTCTTTGCTGTTACTTGCACAGAAAACTCCTTCTCCCAACTTTTCAACTCAAATCTCAGCCTTCTGCAACAGGCCCTTTTCATTCCTCCTCAATGTTAGTGCCTTCCATGTGTATGTGTGCATATGCATGTATATGTATATGCACCCAGAGGGGAAAGGCACCATATGTGTATATATGTATATATATACACACAGGTGTATGTGTATACATACACACAAACACAAACAATGCGCATATACACACACAGAAATATACATACATACATATACATACATATGCCTGTTTGCTTGCTATCTCCCACATTAGGATGTAACATCCTGCTGCCTTTCTTTGTATCCCTAGCACAGCCCACTGCTTGATACTTAATAAATGTTGGTTGATTTGGCTTGACTTGAGAGTAGCTTAGATAGTTTAGCTCCAAGGTGAAGAGGAAATATCTGTTCATCTATCCTACAAAATACTTTTATTTTCTGGAGGGAGTATAATGGGCTATTTAAGTTTCATATTTCTATATATGTTCATGTAAGACAGTTCTTCATGTTATATATTTTCTGTAATATAAGAAATAAAAAGTTATTTTAAGTATATAGATATATTTATACATCTTAAATACATGCATACATATGTGTACAAATATATATATATATACATATTTATACATATTAAAGTTAATACTTATTTTGAATATTATATACCTTTGTGGCAGAGGATGTTGTTAACCTATATTTGTAGAGAACATAAGCTTTGTTTTAGAAATTTCTTGGTCAAATATAGCTGGGCTTTCTTGGTTGGCATCTAGCCATTGGATCCAAATAGACATCAAGTGGTATCCGTTTCTTGGATAAAAATAGGGTGTGTTAACAAGCTAAAGAGAACTGGATCACTGGTGGACCAGTCCCTCCAGGATCAAACCTGGTCTGTGTGAGCCCCCTTTTTATATCTTTTGTTTTTATATCATCTCTTTCCTCCCCTTTCCAAGAGAGCCGAACTTTACAACAAGGAATAAAAAATGATGGGAATAACAGTTCAGCAAGACTAACAAACCTATCAGAAAGTTGAACATTCTGTGCAGTACTCTGTAGAACCCTATCTTGTCAAATAAAGAGGGCAAGGAGTCTTTTCATATCCCCTGTTTGGGGCCAAGCTTGGTCATCATAATTTTGTAGCATGTACTTTTGATTGTTTTGTTGTTGTCCTTCCCATTCACTTTCTGCAATCGTTGTGTGTATGCATGTCTATGTACACACATATACATATACACATATGCATATACATACATGCATGCATACACGTATGTATTTCCATGTATATATGTGTATATATATGTATGCATGTGTATATATCTTTTTGGTTCTCTTTAGTCCATTTTGCATCATTTCATCATTTCTTACAGCTCAGTGATATTCCATTAGGATCCTTTCCACAACTTACTTAGCCACTCCCTAGTCAATGGTGGCAAGTTATTTTTGCAAACCGGAAAAGACACTCTGAAACACCAGTAGACCTGTTCTATTTCATGTTTATTGACTTCCTTTCAATTTCATCTACAATGCTCTTAGGTTAATCTGGCTCAGTGGATCCTTACATCAACCTCTTCACTCTTGTGTTCTTATCAAACACGATCTGCTTTTTCATTAGGCAAAGTTTAAGCTCTTCTGGCATCCTCCATGGTGTTTTGCATATTAGTTAGTACTTTAAAACTCTTGGCTATCATCTCTCTACTGAACAAAGAAATTAAACATTAATTGGCTAAGGCAGTTTCTTGGAATCTTTTAGCCTCCTAATTGTGACAACTATTTGTACCTTTATACTCCTCAAGGAAATATTGATGCTAAAAGCACCAGGAACATCAGTTGACCCCAAGTTTGCTTAGCCTTTAGAGATATTCTTAAATTCTAGGCCTTTATAATATTCAGTTGCTGTCTTCAGTTTTTATTAATTTCCCACTTTTCAGAGTTAACCACGTATTTAAGTAGGTTGGGTTGGAGCTTCTGCAATTATCCACAATGTCTTCTTATTCTTGTCCTTTCATCTAGTTTGCTTTGTCTAACATATTTATTTTCCTTTATCTGTTGATGGCATTTTCTCCTTTCTATTTCTCTTCGGCCTTTTTATTATCTTTTTTTTATGTTCTCGAAAGGTCTCTAGGTTTACTTTCATATATCAACGTCAATAAACTCCCCGTCTCATTGAAATAGTTTCCATATAAAATATTATTAAAACTGAAGATACAAGCTTATGAGAGTTCAGAAAGAGTCAGGTGATAAGAATTCCATTTCTTACTTTTCCATCTTTTGTGGGTGTGTTTCAGGATTAAATATTGCTAATTTATATTGCACTGGACCACTTATTTACCTTGACAGTGCTAAGGGAAAGAAGAAGAAGCACAATAAAGAAATAATCCTAGGAAGAAAAGACCATTATATGTTGGAATCTAGGAAGGGGTCGGAGTGGTCTACAAAATTCATGAAGAGTTGGATGATCAAGACACACTTCTTCAAGGAATTGACCTCTAAAATGAGTATTGCTGCTTGACTTACCATAAAGTCCTCACAGGGAAATAATGAGCCATGTTTATGTGATTTTCTTTGCTATTGCTTTGGTCCTGTCCTGAGAAAACTATCAAAATTATGTAATGGCTAGACATTAGCCTGTGGCTTTGATTCTTTATTTTATTTTCATTTTTCTGCTTTCTCTATGTGTAATTCTTCTTCTAAAATGCTTCTTTGCATTATCAGATGCTCTAAAAATAGATTCCTGGGCAGTTAAAAGATCTGAACCATTTATGTACCATTTCTGTGTCTCCCCTATTCCAATATTCTTTTCTTAAAAGCCAATGAATCAGAGGATTGTTTAAAATAAAGGAAGTGAACAAAGTCTACAACCTTATTGGCACAGACTATATTCTATCAATAGAGCTATGCACTTATGATACTATATAAATAATGAATAATAATGGGTGATGAACCCAGAGGGAGGGGAGGCCAGTAGGGGAAGCCATTCAGCAATCTTGTCGTGCATCATCTTCAACACATTCTTTGCTTTGTGGTTTTCTGAGAACTAGACTTCTAGAGTGTTGCTTGCTAATGGATGCTAACTGGTAGGTGAGAAATTGTGCTGTCACTTGCTGAGGTCTGAAAAGCAAAAGACACTCGGTGAATGGCTAGACACATGTGCAATAGTCAGCTGACTGCCCAAGATAGGATTGGCCAGAAATGTCTCTGTTCTTTTATGCTGGATTGACCTGAATTTTAGGGACCAATGGCTTTTTCTGCTAAGTGGAAAACTAGATTTTAGTAGGTTCTCACTATTTGGGCAGTATTTTGTGACTTTATAGGTACAGGGCACTTTTGATGAGGAAATTCCTTCTACCCAAACGAATTGGCACCTACTCTGCAATTTATAGCCTTAGAGATTTGTCTGGGGCACTGAGAGGTTAAGTGATTTGCCTCAGGTCACAGAGCCAGTTTGTGTCAGAGGCCAGATTTATGCTTCAGGTTTTCCTGATTTGGAGACCTTCTCTCTGTCCACTATGTGACACTTTCTCTATTTCGGTAGTATCAATTAATTAAAACCCTAAACTGGTACAGATATTAAATGGTGGTAATGAACTAGCAAATTATCTATCTTTTTGCCTGTCCCCAATATAACTCTATACTTATCACATGTTAGTCTTCCTTTAACCATATTTTCAGTACATGATATTAATATCTAGTGGTGGTCTTAATTTGACACAAATGTCCATGTTTCTAGTGCTATAGCAACTTGAATGAATAGTATGCTCAATGAACTCCATTCCTTTTGTATCATTTTACTCAGTAGTTGTGTTTGTCTTATGATTCAGACAGCTTTTTTTCAGGATCATACATTGCAAACGTAGCATCTCTAGGGCTCCCCATTTTGCCCAGACTGATCTCACTGCTGCTTGGCTTGGAAGCTTTTACCTTCTCTGTTTTAGACCTGGGATGATCTGTCCCTCCTCATGCTGACCCCTTCCTGAAGGCTTATCTTATTAGTGCCAGACTTAGTGTGGACGCCTGGTTGACTTTAGCCCAACTATAGCTCAGAACTCTAGAATTCAAGGTATCTACTGGCCTCAGCTTTCCCAGAAGCAATGATTAAAGCCTTATGCCATCATGCTGGGCTTCATATGATACATTTTTCAAAGCCTGCTTTTCTAATCTTTTAAAGAAGGAAAATCCCATTAGTAGCACTTTGCCACAGGGTCTATCAGATATCTTGAAACTAACTATAGCTTAGTTTGCATCATAACCTCTCTAGTTATTTTTATTGGTAGTTGGCTCTCCTGATGTATTTAACTATGTTTCCTTTAAATCTCATTTGCTCATGTCAAAGGCAAGTTGTATGCTTTGAGGTATGAGCTTAATGTAGAATTACATAGGGTTAGACTATCTGGAAGGCAATGACTGCCTGGTAGAGGTGATGCCAAATCTGTTGTCATTAGGTAATGGTGGCATATATATATGTGTGTGTATACACACACACACACACACGTATATGTGTGTATGTATGTATGCATGCATGTATGTATGTGTATATGTATGTACATGTATATATACACATTCATATAGGTATGTATATATATGTATATCTGTCTACTTATAAAATGTACACACATGCATCCATGATCCAACCTCAAATTCAATATGCTTCTTTTTCCAAACACTTCATTATAATGCTATAAAAAAGGTCAGTGTTATTTAAGATTAAGTGCGAAATAAAAAGGTCTTGGAAAGCCAATGGATAATAGAAATAAACTTATATATGCATGTGGTGAAGTATCAGATTTAAGTGGAAAGGAAAGCCCATTAAAATAAGGAAAAAATGATTTTGCTGGATAATTCACATAAATAAATGTTCAAACTAGTTCTAAATGAATTCACCCATTTCAAAATAATGTTAGAATATCCTGGAAGTGGAACAGCATGTTTACTCCAGTGCAAGCAGACAACACATTTGACATGAATATTTATTTGGTTATTTTCTATTCTGGTACTCAAGACTGATATTTCAGATATTTAACTTTGATAGTAATTTTTTTTTACCCTAGGTAATACTGTGCCTTTTCTCTTGTCTTATCTCTATTCATCCAGGATTGGCAGGTGCAGAATTATACTGTACCACATTTTAAACTAGGTGGTTATATTATTAGTATTAGTACTTCTGAAATTGCAGGCCTTTTTTAAATAAAATGGATTATACTATTACTTGTCCTCTTTTAGCAGATGTATTTAATGTTTTAGTTATGAAATATTTGATGGGGAAACTCACTGGGGAGACTCTTGGCACTTGAAATCAAGTTCACTTGGAAGGTAGAAGAGAAATTTTAATAATTGCAGCCAAGGTAATTTGATACATTCTTAGCAATAAGTATGCCTATGACAGCATGCTAGCTGCCACAAATCAGGCTAAGGGCTCTATTCATGAATGAGTCATGTCCTGTTCACGCTTCATTTTTATGTAGTGCAAATTTCATAGAAAAATAAAGAAGTGTGCCTTTCCTGCAGATCATACAACATGAACAGGATAAGGTTCAACTATATAACTATACTCAGGAGCTAGGTGAATTTCTAGATCATCATAATAATAGCTAAAATTTATACAAACACCTACTATGTGCCAGACCCTGTGCTAAGTGCTTTACGATTATTACCTCAGAACCTCAGAACAACCTTAGGAGTTAGGTCTGATTATGATGCCCATTTATGGATGAGGAAAGTGAGGCAGACAAGGCTTAAGTGACTCATTCAGCATCATGTGGCTAATAGAGAAAACACTCGCATCTTCACCAGTCTCCTGAAAATAAGATACTGTTATTAAACAAAGGATTTGAAGTTCATTTTTAGAACACAGTCTTTTGAAACCATAGATGAAGAATGACAATAATCAGTGATTTCCTCCCTGCTTCCTTGCTTAATGTTATCTTTTTGGAGAGATTCTAGTAGTTGGTGAATAGACCTAGTAGTAGGTCTATTGACCAGCTTTAGACAGGGCAAAGTTCTCTGTGGACCAGGATTAGTTTATTCTCTTTATTTGTTTAGTTTTCTTTCTCTCCTTCTTTCTTTCTTTCTTTCTTTCTTTCTTTCTTTCTTTCTTTCTTTCTTTCTTTCTTTCTTTCTTTCTTTCATCTCTTTCTTTGTCTCTTTCTCTCTCTCTTTCTTTTATCTATCTATCTATCTATCTATCTATCTATCTATCTATCTATCTATCTATCTATCTATTTTTTTCAGGATTAGTTTAAATACTGAAAGATGGATGTGGATTGATTAGAGGAAAAACTGTGGGGTACATTGGCGAGGGTAGATCTTTAGGTTTGAACCAGAGTACACACTGGCAAGGGTAGATCGATAGGTTTTAACTGGGGTCACTGCTTTTCATTGCAGGGCATGTTGGGACACAGATATAGTTCTGGTTTCTTGAGTCGTTTGAAGAAGATAAAGATGGAGTCCAAATCTTCGGTTGAAGGCAATGGCAGTATGCACATAGGCCAGCATGCATATCTTTTTGCTTTTTTGAAAGGATCATTAGACTAGCAGGTCAAAGGAATGTTAGAGAAATAGTTCACAGGGATTTTAACAAAGCAAAGGCAGAATCTTTCATGTCATTCTTGTGGGAAATATGGGAAGATGTGGGCTAGATGACAGTAGTATGCGATGGATTTGGAAATAGCTTAATTACCAAAAAGTAGTCTTTAATGATTGGAGGGCCACAAGGATCTATGGAAAGAAGGATATAAGCACTTATGAAGTGCCTACTATGTGCCAGGCACTGTGCTAAATGCCCTACAAATATTATCCTATGTGATTCTCACAAGAACTTTGGGAAGGCGAGTGATATTAATACCACTTTGTAGTTGAGGAAATTGAGGCAGAATAAAACTAAGTGACTTGCCCAAGGCCATGCAACTAGTAAGATTATGAGACTAGATTTAAACTCAAGTCTTTATGATTCCAAGCCTGGTGCTCTATCCACTGGGCTATCTAACTGGCCTTGTGCTGTTTAACATTTTGATAAGGTTTTCATTAACCATGTCGACCTTTCATAGAGTTTGTTCTAAAAAGAGACAAATGAAATTAGGTCGTGTCCATGTTTTAATTTCTCTCAAGCTGGAAACATACATGTATTGCATGGGAGTTATAATCCAGAGCTGGGCCCCCTAAGGGGGTCAGTCCAGACCTGGCTCCATTTGGAGGTTGGGGTGCCCAGTTTATATACCTTTTCAACAGGAACTGATGTCATTCCACCGTCATTTCACCTCCAGACAGAGGAAATACCTGTTCTATCAAACCCGCCCCCCTGCCCCCAACCACTATTTAGGCAGAAGAATCTGTCTCCACCGAAGCTGGAACAGTCATTTGATTGAATCAATTCAGACTTAGGTTGAGGTTTCATCAGGATAAGACTCAATGCAATCTCTTTATCCTTCTGAAGAACTTTTAGAGAAGGGGGCTGGAGATGGGGGAAGCTCTGAGTCTCCAAGATACTGATTACTAAGAAAAATCATTTTTTACAACTGCAATCCTAATGTGAATCAAGTGTTATATAGCAGCCAAAAGAGCTAGTCTGATCTTAGGTTGCATTAAAAAAGTCACAATATACAGGACCATGGAAGTGATGGTCTCACTGTACCCTGCCCTTGATAGACCATATCTGTAGTATGTTGAATTATGGTCCCTACCCTTTAGGAAGGACATTGATAAAGTGAGGTCTATATAGAAGATGGAAATAATACATTTTTGGCATTAAGATGCCTATAGCAGAATCAGGCTAAAGATTCTATTCATGAATGAGTCATGCCCTGTGCATACTTCATTTTTATGTACTGCAAATTTCATTGAAAAAAAAACAAAGGGGAAGCTATGTTGTGTAGTGGATAGAGCACTGGCCCTGCAGTCAGGAGGACCTGAGTTCAAATCAAGACTCGGACTCTTACTAGCTGTGTGACCCAGGGTACCTTACTTAATCCCAATTGCCTCCTAAAAAAAGGAGTAAATTTTTCCTATAGAACATATGACATGAGTAGGATAAGATTCAACATGAGTTACTATATAGTTACACTTCAGAGTTAGGTGAATTTCTAGTGATAATAATGATCATAATAACAATAATAATGATGAGAACAATAGCCACCATTCAGTAGAGGGCCTTGACATAGGAGAAATAGCTGAAGGACCTGAAAAGGCATAGCCTGGAGAAGAGTCTTGGGGGAGATGGTAGAATGCTATTTAAGTATCTGAGTGGTTCTCAAGTGGAGGAAGAATTAAATGGAATCTGCCTGGTCCCAAAGCCAAAAATCGGGAGCAATGGAAGTAAGTTTCAAAGGGTCAGTTTTAGGATTGATATCAGGAAAATCTTCTTATCTTTGGTCTTTAGAAAGACCAAAAGTGGACCTCGCTGCCTCAATAAGTAGCAGGACCCCCACCCCAGCACCCCCGTCCCCCGCCCCACCATAAGAGAAAGAGCTGAATGGCAACTTGTAGGATGTGTCATAGATGGAATTCTAGGGCCTGTAGGGATTGGCTGAGATGGCCCCTGAGCTCTCTTCCAGCTCTGCGATTTTCCCGTTTCTATGACTTTTGATAGGTAATGGAACCTCAAGAATAGGGAGTGGCCCTGAGATTCTATCAGACTAGGGAAAATTTCCCAGATGAGGAAATTCCCTTGACCAATTTATGATAGCACCTTCTCTGCAACTTAAAAAGTTGCCTAGAGCATTGTGACTACTGTTAACATTTTGCAGTTGAGGAAACTGATGAAGACACAGATTCAATGACTTACCCAGAGCCAGAGTCAGTATACATCAAGGTTGGGGAACCTGTGACCTCTAGGCTGGCCTCGAGGCCGCAGGTTCCTCGACCCTGGTAAATGTCAATGGCAGGATTCGAACCTAGGTCTTCCTGGTTCCCAGGCTGCCACTCAAGACATCACACAGATTCTTCCTTGCTCATAATTCAAATTTATTGTGGCAAGGTGATTTTTAAAAGGTACAGACACTATATAGTACATTCAAATCCCTCAATCTTGTATTGACTTTTGCCTTTTAGGCAAGTTTTGCAAGTTTTAAAAATTTGTTTTCCTCTTGCCATACCCCATAAGAAGATTAAAAATTCAGCTTCAGTTTTAACTTGCAGTGTAAGTCAAACACCTTTCAAGTAGTACTAACTAGAGCTCAGTCTTCTAGTTTCAGATTCTTTTTGGTATGGGCTTCTCCCTCTGAATGATCATTCCTCTATTCCCTTTCCGTTCTTTCCCTCAGCCAATCTTTGCTAACCTGCCACCCACTTCCCTCGGTGCTGTTGTCTGTCCCTGTTCTCATAGCAAGGAATAACAATCACAGCAGGAGAAGTCACCCAGTAGCAGCAGCAGAGAACTGGGAAAGCCTTTAAAAAAGCCTCCCTCCCATATGCAGCTGTATGGAATGATTTGTCCTTTGAAGGCATCCTAACAGCTGGTCACTTCTGCTGATGCATTTCAGACAGGTCAGAGTTCTTTGTGGGCTAGGTTCAGTTTAAATGGTGAAAGATGGGTGTGGATTGATTAAAGGAAGAGCTAAAAAAAAAAGTGCAGGGTATTTTGGTAAGGACAGCTCAGCTCCTGTCTGTTTCTAAGAGTGGAAGATGCACTCTGGGCAGGGGTCAGAACTGTGGGAAAGTCTATCCTGGGAAATTCTAATGTACAGAAGGGTTCACATTTCATACTTGGCTTATGAGTAGAATCTAATTTTTGAAGATGTTTCAAAGCTTAAAAGGTCAACTTAATCAGCATGATATACAATATATTCAGCCTGAGTACATTTTTACAATTGAATGTTCCCATTATAGGTTTTAACATTAAATGTTATATATGGGCCCAACCCTTTGGTTGTGTTACCCTTTTGTCTTTTATCTTCTTGTATATCACTCAAAATTAATCTTGTATTTCTATTGTTTCTCTAAAACTAATGCTTCTCTCTCTCTCTCTCTCTCTCTCTCTCTCTCTCTCTCTCTCTCTCTCTTTCGTTCTCTCTCTCTCTGCCCCCCTCTACATATATACATATATATATATACATGCATGTTTACATATTAGAACTAAGAGCTTCAGTGACAGCTATTTAAGATTTTCTATATTCTGGTGATTGTGTGCTTGTGGCTTATTATCAAGATGACAAGTAATAATTATTTGGACAGTTTCCCAAAGTTGTGCTTCATTTTAATTTTACTGTCAACACCCAATAGACATAGGTCCTCTTGTAACACACTTCAGAGTTTGAGATTGTAGCACCTCATAGTCTACTAAAGTTTTGCTGCTGACAGGTACAAATAATTTTCATTCTCTTGGTAATTTTTCTAGCAGCAGTGTGGGATGGCTACTGGTTTGGGGTGGTGAAAAGGGAGATTCGCTTCTTACTTTTGGACCCCATCCCGCTGTGGTTGATGCCTTTCTTTCCTCCTCACTCCCTCTACCAGTGACATCATGGGGTGATATCTTGATTCAGGCATCAATTGGATTTAAGTGAGGTGGAGTTGCACAAAGTCACAGCCTTGCTCTCTCTTCCAGAGTCATAGAAGCCCAGTGGCAAGGTAAAAGTGAGGATGACGGGCCACGGCCCAGGATGCAGTGGATGACTTTGGTGCCTTTGAGGTCTGACCAAGCTCTAAGTGCTCCACAGCTCCTGCTTCAGCTGCCTTCATGGCCATTGGAGTAGCTTGTTTTCATTTGCGAATTCCACAGAGACATCTCCCCAACTTACCGAAGGGTTTATCCCTATAAAATGCAAACTACTCTGTACTGAAAAAAAATAATCATAATAGTTGGCATTTATATACTACTTTAAGATTTGCAAAGTGCTTTACAAATATCTCATTTTCTCCTTTCAATAACCCAGAAAGGAAGGTACTATTATTATCCCCATTTTAAAGGTGAGGAGACTGAAGGTAAGTGATTTACTAAGAATCCCATAGCTAATAGCATCTGAGGAAGGATTTGAACTCGAATCTTACTGACTCCAAGTCCAACATTCTATCCATTACACCATCTAGGTCTGCTTATGAACTGATCTGAGGAGCACTGGTAGGTTCTGTTTGCAATTCTCACAATTATAGAAATTTCTCTAAGACATTGACTTCAGAACGACCTGTAACACATTTATTTCACAATCATTACTGGAGAGACATAACGTATTAACACATTAGCAGCAATTGAAACCCTATGAATTAGTTTTCAGCCGAGGCAGTTGTCACCAGCATATGGAGGAGCTCTAGAGGCATGTGGCAAAAGACAGGTAAAGAAGAGATTCAGGGGTCTGGAAATAATTCAGGGAGCTAATGGGGAGATGAGAAAAGGCAGACCTGGAAGGTGTAGAACAATATGAGCTCCTTTGATGGGATACCTAGCTCTTCCTTAACTCTAGCCCTTGAAAATAGCTTGGCATCCTTGTGTTATTCATCTGCTTTGTTGGGGATTAGGTGTATGGTCCTCAGGCATCTGTCAGCACTACCTGGTGATTAAGGAATCCTATCTATCTATAAATGCAGTACAACACGATGGTGTAGGGGAAATATGACTGGGGGCCAGAGTCAAAAGACAGAGAAAATAAGGTGCCTTAGAGGGCAGCCAGTCCAACCCTCTTTAGTCACAAAATGAGTAGATGGGACCCATTGGAAAACACGTTCATGTTGGGAAAGATTGAAGACAAAAGGCAAAAGGTATGGCAGAGGATGAAATGGATAGATAGCGTCATGGAAACAACAAACATGAGATTGGACAGACTTGGAGAGAGTGGAGGATAGAGGGGCCTGGAGTCCTAGGGTCCTTGGGGTCATGAAGAATCAGACACAACTGAACAACAATCCAGGCCCCTCATTTCACAGATAAACATGCTGAGGTCTTGAGAGTTTAAGTGACTTTCCCAAAGTGACACACATAGTGGGAAAGGTGGGACTTGATCTCATTATATTTGATTCAACATTCAGTATGCACAATGGGTGATTAAGGGAGCTTTGGGGAGTACAACAGAGTTGACATACTTCATAATTTTGTTTAGACTTGAACTTTACCAAGTCTTCTCATTTGAACAGGTTTTAAATGCTCCATACCTTGATTCATGGCATTTCATTGCTATGAGATCCTTTTATTTACATTTAACCGTAGAGGTAATGATAACTATTACTAGCAGGGTCACCTTTGAATGTAATAGGGCAGCTAAGAGGCATAGTGGAAAGTGTTAGGCTTGGAGTCAAGAGGACTCATCTTCCCGAATTCAAATCTGGCCTCAGACATTTACTAACTCTGTGACCTTGGGTAAGTCACTTAACCCTGTTTGCCTCAGTTTTCTCATTTGCAAAATGAGCTGGAGAAGGCCATGGCATTGCCAAGAAAACCCCAAATGAAGTCATGAAGAGTTGAACAAGACTGAAAAGCAGCTGAACAACTTTGAATAATCAAGGACACTAAAATGATTTGGGAACAGTAAAAGACCGCAGTGGTCTTATAGCAAGAGTGCCTGACATTCTCATTCACAGTATCTTTGTTCACACAAATTTAGCAGGAACTGTTACTGAGCTGACCCTTATGATAGGTCTTCACCTTTCTTGGAAGTGCATGATGGGATATGAAGTTCACAACCTGTCATCTACAATAGGCTTTATCGTTGTATGAAACTGAAGATGTACATATGCAGCCTGAGTGAAATCTGGAGATACCTGTCTTTTAAATGATACAGTAATTCACCATTAGGTAAGAGTAAGAAATCTGTGCAGGAGACAGATAGACAATGGAGGTGATGGATCTTTGCTTTTCTAGATTTCTGCTATTCGAATGGTTCTAGTAACCCAGAACCAATGCAGTTATATTGAGTAATGTTATGGAAATTTTAAATTCTCAATTTCTTTTCTTTTTTTTTTTATTAATTTTTGTTATGAGAGGGTGTCAGGGCTGTTTCTCCTAGTTAGGAGGTTATTGATCTGGCTGAAACCTGTCCAATGGGAGGTAAAAATTTGCTTAAGGCTGAAAGCATTCCTTTGATAAGAAGCCAGAGCAAGAATCTCAACTGTTCCCAAATACTTGGTTATCTCAGTGACATGTAAATCCTTTCTTCCTCAATCAGCCTATTTGTGAACCCTCTAATGTAGTTTAATCTGTAACATGGCTTAGTTTACCTTTAGATTCTATATAATTAGATTTGTTTCCTTAGGTGATGTATGAAATTATGACCCTAACAAAATTTCCTCAACTTTTATGGCATTTAAGGAAGCATGGGATTATGAATCTATCTTTAAATTTTAGGACCTGAGAGGAATAAGATTGCAACATCCGAAAGAACAATTTCTTTGCCATTCAAATGTAATTTTGTCTATAAGAGATTTTGTTAAAATCTTAATCTTCGTTCAGGTTTATTTATTTTTGCCTGTGAGTAAACATAATAAAATCTAAGTTTTTTCCTCTATGGTTCCTATGTTGTGGTAGATATATTTTGGCAGCAGTAGCCTGAACTCAAAAAGGAGATATTTCTCCCACATCATGGGAGGTAGTGTTGCATAATAGGAGGCTTCTATACTCCTTTAAAAAAAGTGCTGATTAGAGGGAAAGCAGAAAATTGAGGGAAAAATATTTATAGACAGTTTTCTTGGATAAAGGTCTCATATCTCAAATATATGGAGAACTTTGTCAAATTTATAAGAGTGAGTCATTTCCCCAATCAATAAATGGTCAAAGAATATGAACAGGCAGTTTTTGGAAGAAGAAATCAAAACTATATATAGTCATATAAAAATGCTCTAAATCATTATTGATTAGAGAACTGCAAATTAAAACAACTTTGAGATATCATCTCACACCCATCAGATTGGCTAAAAATAATAGAAGGGGAAAATGACAAATGTTAGAAGGGATGTGGAAAAATTAGGACACTAATACACTATTGGTAGAACTGTGAACTGATCTAATATTTTGGAGAGCAATCTGGAATTATGCCCAAATGGTTATAAAACTGTGTATTCTTTGACCCAGCATACCACTATTAGTTCTCTTTCCCCAGATAATCAGGGAAAAAGGAAAAGAACCAATATATTCTAAAATATTTATAGCAGCTCTCTTTGTGGTAGCAAAGAACTCGAAATTGAGGGGATGCCCATCAACTGGGGGATGACTAAACAAGTTGTGGTATATGATTGTGATGCTCTGTAAGAACAATGAGCTGGCTGATTTTAGAAAACCGTGGAAAGACTTGTATGAAATAATAAAGAGTGAAATGAGTAGAACCAAGAGAACACTGTATACATTAACAGCAATATTGTTCAAAGAATAATTGTGAACAACAAAGTTATTCTGAGTACTACACATACTCAGATCAACAATCTAAGACCTATTAAGGAAGATGCTGTCTCCCATCAGAGAAAGAACTGATAAATAGAAGCACACATAGTATGCTTTTACATATATTTATAAATCTGTGTCAAATGGTAGCTTTCTCTAGTGTGGGGTGGAGAGGGAGTCAGGAAGACAATTTGGAACTTAAATGAAGCAAAAATAAATGAGCAAAAGGGAAAAAAAACAGAATGGGGCGACTAATGCAAGGGAGAACAGTGGCAAAAATGACACCAGTTAATGGCCAACCTCAGAGGAGCACATCAAAAAAGAAACAAATAAAAGCATATGTAAAATTGTGTTGTATATAATGCCACAGTAGAATAGTGAATGTCTATAATGATAACCTTGAATTAACCAGAGATGAGGAAACTGGAGAAGACTGAAGTTAAGTGACTTGCACTGGGTCACACCATCAGGAAGTATCTGAACTCATGTCTTCCTGACTCCAGGTCCAGTACACTTTCTCTTATACCACTCAGCTGCCTCTAGGCACAGCGCTAAATGTTGGGGATTGTTGTTGGTATTGTTGTTGTCCCTCCTGTCTCCTTTTGTGGCCCAAATACTTAAGCTTCAGCTTCAGTATTTGTCCTTTCAATGAGGAGTCAGAGTTAATTTTTTAAGTATTGACTGATTTGATCTCCTTGCTGTCCAAGGGACTCTCAAAAGTCTTCTCTAGCACCACAATTCAAAAGCGTGCTCTTTAGCACTCAGCTTTTCTTATAGTTCAGCTCTCACAGCCATACATTATCACTAGAAAAACCATAGCCTTGACTATCAGGACCATGGTCAGCAAGGCAGTGTCTCTACATATTAGTGTGCTAGGTGGCACAGTAGGTAGAGCACCGCCTGCAGTCAGGAAGACTCATCTTCCTTAGTTTAAATTTGGCCTCAGATACTAGCTGTATGACCCTGGGCAAGTCATTTAACCCTATTTGCCTCAGTTTCCTCATCTGTAAAATAAGTTGGAGAAGGAAATGGCAAACCACTCTAGTCTTTGCCAAGAAAACCACAAACGGGCACCCAAAGAGTCAGAAATGACTGAAATGCCAAATACTTTGTTAACCTTAACACACTACATATACATAAGCTATTATTATCATACATGTAGTTCTTGAAGGGCTAGGTTCCTAGACAGAGAAATAGCATCTGAGTAAATTAAGGTGACTTCTGAAGAATTTACCTGGATGTGGATGTGTAAGTGTGGTCCTTTGTAACAAAGTATAGACTATTCCTAAAATAATGTAAGGAGTTGGTTGCAACAGTTATTGGTCCCATATATAAAGATTGAGATTTTGCTCAGAGCCCTGACCCGACTATAGACACTTGGGGCATAGGTCATAGATCCTGAGATAGTAAGGACCTGATATGGTTACCTCAGGGCTAAGCCCCTTGGGAGTCACAGCCTGGGTGTCAAGGGCTGGTCCCCTTTCCTCCACAAGAATTCATCAAAGCTTGCCCACTTAAAGTGTCCTCCAGAGTGGCGATGCCTATTCCTTTTATAAGAATGTCAGTGCCACTCACAGTGGTTATTCACTCTTCTGCTGTGGCCTTATTTTAATGTTTCAGACCAGTTTAGTTCAGAGTAGTAGCTGGAAACCTTGGGGGTTACATTAACATGTAATTGAAGTTGCCAGGCTCTCTTCTTTTTCAGTCAGTCCCAATTATTCATGCATACCAGTAGAGTTTCTCGTTGTTTAGTTATTTATCAGTTTCATCTGACTATTCTGTGACCCCGTTTAGGGTTTTCTTGGCAAAGATTCTGGAGTGGTTTGCCATCTTCTTCTCCAGCTCATTTTACAGCTGAGGAAACTGAGGCAAACAGGGTTAAATGACTTGCCCAGGGTCACACAGCTAGTAAGTTTCTGTGGCCATATTTGATTAGAGGAAGATGAGTTTTCCTGACTCCAGGCTTGGCACTCTAATCTCTGTGCCACTAGCTGCTCAAATAGAAAGTTGGGTTTAGTTATTTTTTAGTTCTCTGTCTTGTGTCTTTGTCATTCTTTGGTTATGTCTGACTCTTCATGACCCCATTTGGGATTTTCTTGGCAAAGATACTAAAGTGGTTTGCCATTTCCTTCTCCAGGTCATTTTAGATATGAGGAAACTGAGGCAAGCAGGGTTAAGCAACTTGCCCAGGGTCACGCAGCTAATAACTGTCTGAGGTCACATTTGAACTCAGGTCTTCCTGACTCCAGGACTGGCACTCTAACCACTGCACCACCTAGCTGGTGCACCACCGGTCTTGTGTCTAATAGCTTGCTTTTCAATCTAATTCCCCAAAAGCCACCAAAATCTTAATACAACAGAAATTTATTAAGCATCTGCTGTATGAAGAGCATTGGGTAGGTGATGAAGGCATGCAATGCTTAGATAAGACCTAAGTTCTTGCTCTGATGGAGTTTACAATCTGGCGAGAGGTATGAAACATTCAACATATAGCCATTATATGCAATATTGAATACTAGGAGCTTTAGAAAGTCACAAAGGGGAGTCTTCTATGAGATCTCAGGCAAGTGGGTGGCACAACAGGGAGACATAGACCTAGGAACTAGTCAGGAAGACCTCAGTTCAAATACTACTTTAGACACAATCTACCCGTGTGACCTTAGACAAGTCAATTTGATTCTCTCAGCCATCATCCCTAGGATGGGGAGGGGGAGGGAAGAAAAAAAAAGGAAAAGAAAGAAATTTACATGAAAACTTTATTATATATTTAAAAGCAATAGCGAATTGAACATGATAGATTTGCTATTTTAGGTGCAATCATCTTTTTTTTTTAAATTCCACTATGTTATGGAAATGCTTGTTTTATTTCATAAATTACAAAATAATAAAATGAGGGGGTTAGGCTCTGTGGCCTTTTATGTCCTCTTCAGCTCCATGTCTATGATCCTGCAAGGTTGTTCCTAACCAGGGGATCAGGAAAGACAATGGAGGAAGCATTTAAGTTGAGCTTTAATGGATGGGCTGGAATTCAATAGGCAAAAAGAGCATGTAGAAAGCATAAGGAATAAGTTAGCACAAAGGTGAAGAGGCAATGGAGCAAAATGTATATTTTGGGATAGAATTTCACTTTGACTGGAATATATAGAGCATGCAGGAGAGAGATATGAAACTAGGACAGAAAATTATTCTGGCGGTGAGGACCCATGCCAGAGTAGTGGCAATAGCACCAGAAAAGAAGGGAGATGTTCTTATTTATTTATTTATTTTTATTTTCGGGGAGGCAATTGGGGGTTAAGTGACTTCCCCGGGGTCTCACAGCTAGTGTCTGAGGTCATATTTGAATTCAGGTCTTCCTGACATCAGGGCCTGTGCTCTATCCACTGTGCCATCTAGCTGTCCCAGAAGGGAGACATTCAAGAAATGCAAGTGGTAGAGTTTGGCAATTAGTTATGGAGGGTTAGAAAGGAAAGAATCAAATATGACTTCAAGTGTGAACAAAGTGAACAAAGAACCCCACGTAAATGACATTTCCATATGCAGAAACAGTGAAGAAGGCCACTTCCTTATCTATTTTCCCCCAGAATCTTTCCTTGGACTTGGGACTAGCATGCTTTGATTAGCACCCTTTTCCTTGATGATCTTGGAGTTCAGGTCTACAGGGGAAGCTCAGCTCTCCCTTCTTACTCTTTCTCCTCTTTCTTGATTATGAAGTTGGTTTGCCTGGATTGCTGTCCAGGAATGAGTCTCCTCCCTAACCGAGCTTCTCCTCCCATTTGAAACCTGTGCCTGTTGGTGTCTTTCCCCGGCAAGTTCTCATTTCTGAGTTGTCCAGTTTTTTGTTAGAGCTTTAGTGATCGACACATGCTGGTCCTAATCTGTGAAGTGTCTTAGGCTAAATAACTTCCCAGAAGGTTCCTTTCAGCTCTAAATCTACGATTTCATGATATCTTTATTCTTGTTCCTCTGAACCGGAGTGCTCTGTCTAAACTTCAGAGTCTACAATAATCCTTTTTAAAAATACTTGAATGGATACTGGGATAAGGAGCAAGGAGACTTGAATTTATTGTGTCTCTGTCATTTTCTTACAGAATGGCCTTGGACAAATTACCTCGCTGATCTTCAGTTTCGTCACTTTTAAAGTGATGAGATTGGTCTAGATGCTTTCCAGATCTGAAATTTCACGATTCTAGAATTTTATGACACACACTACAAAATTTCGACAAATCTTCTTCCTCCTACATCTTTCACGTAATCAAGACAAGGCTATGTTACTATAAGATGCTATATGAGATTTGATACCTACCTAATGGTGTCAAAGGATCTTTTGAGGACTTTAAAAATCATAATTTGAAAATAATCACTTGTAATACAGAAACCTGAAACACTCCCACAAGAATCTTCCCCAAAGGTATGTAAATTCTATTTCTTGGCAGGTGAGAACCATGGCGGGCTCAGTAGTGTCTTCTTTTGTACAGATATGTTTTGTAAAATGGTAAAGCCCATGCATCTACAAGATAAACATGCAGAACAATCTGAATAGAAAAAAGATAAGTAGGTTTTCGAAGAGAAGCTCTACAATTTATTTTCCCACATCTCTTAAAATAATCACTTTGGGAATTTTTTTCCAGATTTTTTTTTGATGTAAGTAGGAAGTTTCCATCAAAGCCTAATTAAGGAAGGACAGGAAGGAAACCCACCCTGGATAGTAATGGGGCTGAATCCTGCATTTGATAGAAAAGTACTGTTATTTTCAAAGATGTCTTGCTTCTGACCATCACCTACACAGAAAGAATAATTTCTCTGGCTTGATCCAAATTCCCCATTGGCCCACCCCTAATAAATTCAGTCCCAGGATACCCCTACCTGTGAAATCCCATATCTTATAGTGCCTGTGTCTGGGTCCAGGTGCAGGTCTAGGTCACCTGCATAGTATAGATCACTCTGCCTTTATTACTTCTTTGCTGCGGCACCAGCACATTCGATTTAGAGTAAGCTATCTCCTGGGCATTGGTGGCTTATTTGTCCAAGGAACTGAATGACTTTAAAAAAGTGGAAACTGGACTGTGTAATAGTAAGTGGGATCACGTTGAAGGTGGGGAACCCTGAATTAGATATTTCTGTTTCTAGCTTTTCTATAAGAAATTGGCCTCATGGTTAGACAGATCAGCTCTCATTCAAAACACTTTACCCCCTTTCCATTGAACTGAGAGTAAACATGAATTTTAGATATATTTTTAAAATCTCATTTGAATTTTTGTTAAATTCTCTAAGTATAAAAGAATTGGAAGTCAAGAAAAATCACTTATAAATGGGGTTTTTTGGTCTACATTGAGACACCTTTGTGCAATGGGAGCTTAATGACCAAGGTCCACAAGAACTTGGAACAAATACATTTCATAATTTAAAATGGCATTTGGTAGAAGTGAGACCCCCAAATTGATCAGAATATATAAATAATACACACATAGGGCATTATAGCTTAAATGGTCTGTGTGTGTGTGTACATGTTTTACATACCATTTTCCTTTGCTCACCATCATTTCAAAGCATATTGACAGACTCTGTGGACGACATTATATAACTACTATTCGTCATGTACCCAATCAATCCCCCCAGAGCAAATGCTTTGTGTGCCACGTTTCTGGTCGCACAGAATTGTGATCGTCATTATATAACCTCTTGGAAAACTGGCCAATTAGCTGGAAAACACTATTTGCCCTTCTCTGCATGATATGCACACCTGATATTGCTGTGTTTAAATGGAAATGAAGGCAGTCTCATGACAGGAGGTATTTTTGCTGCATTACATATACGTGTGTCTTCTAGGTTCTAAATCTGCCTGGTGCTTTAGAAACTCTCTCATTTGTTACGTGGGTGCTCATACTGCATTTTTATGGGCCCCGATTAATTTTGTATTCTATGCACCATAAATCAAACTAATAAGGAGAATTTCAAAATGTACCATTGAAAATATTGCCTTTTTCCTTATCCTTTTTTGAGGAAGATAGGAATTGGGATGAGAGTTGTGAGGAGAAGATACATAGATGGATCTTATGTACCACAGAGTGGCTGATGTATAGTAATGGGGTCCCGAATAGTAAAAGTCTCTCTTGGCACTCTTAACATTGTCAGATTATTACTATGTTCTCCGATTCAGCTAGATGTGTTCAAGGATCTTCTCTGGTCTGAAAGGTCAGCTGCTTTTAGTTGTGCACTGGTAGAATACTAATATGTCCTTATTCAAATTACCTGCTACAGTACTTATTAAATTGATGGCCTTGCGATCTAATTTAATACTGTCGTCGTTCAGAGGCAGGTCACAGCTGTCCTCTGTGCCGGAATGGGTGATGCTGAGGCCAAGTTCAAGCAGAAACTATGGTTTTGGGCTGCATTTCCCCACTAAATTAGCAGTCAGATGCAGTGTATAATTAATTAGCACAAACCAGGGAAAGCTTGTCATTTAATAAGCCTTTTTTATTTCCACATTACACAAACAGTGGGAATTGATCCATTAAGTGCCTGGCTATTAATGCTGTTTAATGTATGTCTGGTTGTTAAATTGAGATGTCTAGTTACATACATTCAGTGTTTAAGAGCTCCTCACAGATTGCTCAGTATTTGCTGAGATTTTAAGTTGTGTTCCGCAGAATCAATAAGAGCTTCATTACTGAAATTTGAACGTGGCCGATACAGATAAATGGGTCTGTACTAGTTTTCAACCACCTAGCTTAGGAAATGTGTGTGTGTGTGTGTGTGCGTGTGTGTGTGTGTGTGTGTGTGTGTGTGTGTATCCAAGTTAGAGAAACTCAGCTGCCTCTTTTCCCTCTGTTGTTAAAATATTATATTGTGTTTGTATCATACTACTTTGCTTTCAAAGCTCTCTTAAAAAATCCAAACGTTTCTTTGTAGTTGCCTAAGGTATTGTGCAAATTTATCTTTGGGGTACACAATACCAACCAACCAATTAAGCAATCAGTCCACGGGCACTTACTAAATTCACATTATGTGTCAGGCACTGTGCTAAGTGCTAGGGTTACAAACAAAAAAGTGAGAGAGATACTCTGCCCTCAAGGAACTCATCTTCCATTGGGAGAGGCGATAGAAACAGACATCAGTTATAAAAAATAAATGCAAAGTAATTTTTTGGGGGGAATTAATTTACTTTAGGGGATTAGGGAAGCCCTCGTGGAAGAAGTAACACCTCAGTGGCATTTTACCACAGAATTTTAAAGTTGGAAGGGCCCTTAGCATTAACTATGCAGAATGGAGCTTCAATCGCCTTGTCAAAAGGCCTGCAAGGGCATCAAGTCTTACTTCTGTCCTTATGGAAACGTAAAGCTAGGTATAAACCCAGGAAGCATGTTGGAAATAATATATGAAATGGCATATACGCCTTCATAAGAAGGTTACACTGTCTGGTGAGCTCATGAATTACTGTATTGCTCTTAAGAGACATTGAGTAATTTATGTTTTAATTAATACATTTAATTGAGAAAGTAACTGATTCATGAAAACATGATTTATGTTTTTTTATCTAGATTAAAAAAGTCTAAATAAGATATTACTACCTGAAGGTAGTGGTGGCCACTGATATGTGCTGTGTTCATAAAGCTTGATCTTGTAGGATAAGTCCTTGGGAAAATTGTTAAATAATTAAAAAAATAATATATCCTCCTTTATCACTGTGTGTTTCATCTTGTAAGTTTCTCAGGATGGAAAGACATAATGATAAAACTATGGCAGTATCTGTATTGTTTTTAGGCTAACAGATTTTTTTCCCCAAGTCTGAAGCAGGAATATTTATTATTTGTGATATGTAAATACTTTTGCAGTTATTCATTCACTCATGAAACATTTATTCAGTGCCTATTATGTATGATGCATGGTGCTAGGGGCTGAGGGAGATATAATGATAAAACACGGTCTCTAAGTTTAGGGAGTTTTCAAGGAAGCCCTAGGTATGGTGCAAAGAGCACTGCTTCTAGAGTCAGAGGCCCTGAGTTCAAGTCCATCTCCCATTCTCATGGTTGTATGATCTAGATGATTTTAGTCAAATCATCTAAAATTCCTGGTCCTCAATCTCCTCATCTGTAAGATAGAGTTGTACCAGATGGTCTCTGAGATCCTTTCTAGCTCTAACTCTGTGATCTTGAAGAGGTTGCTAGGTGGCACAGTGGACAGAAAGCTGGAACTCTGTTCAGACACTTCCAAGCTCTATGATCTCAGGAAAATCCTTTGAACTTCTGTTGGCCTCAGTTTCCCCACATGTCAAATGGGATAATAATAGCATCTACCTTCCAGGGATAGTATAATGAGGATAAAATGAAATAATGTTTTGCTTTCAAACCCTACAGGGCTATATATATACTAGCCACTATTATTATTTCTAAAATTTTTGTTAAATAATGATCAAGGGGACTTAAAATATGTGCACAGAAAAAAAAATATGACATCTAACTGATTCTACTCTTCTATGATCTTATTTAAAGCCATGGTGACAATGGGATTTGTTTAATTGTGGTAACCATGCATAAGTCTTTCTATACATGGAAAGAGAGTGGGCCAATTGAATTGCCAGGTTACCAACGTGTGAAAATGCTTGGGTTATTTTAAATCTTTTAAGTTCAATGTAAAGGAAATAAATACCAATGATGTTCAGGAAGATAGGAAGAAGCAACATTTTGGAAGAAATGATGAAAGTTTCACAGTGATTATCACAGACTTACAGCTTTGTAGGATCCTGATGTGAACGAGTTTAAGGGACAAACCCTTTCTCAGAATGAATTGTTGAATAAAGATTAAGAGTTCAAAATTATTTAGTGATTAACAAAAATTTGGTCCACTAGTGAAATTTCTACTTCTTATAATTGTTTCATCCCCACCAACCATCCATTTAGTTCTGTTAGAGCCTGGGAATGGCTCAGCTGGTATTCTCCAACAGTGGAGGCTCTGACGGGGAATTAGAGTCCTCTAAATTTGACCCTTATTTTTTCATTTCGGTTCAATTATTTTTAAATTCTTCATTTGCATAGTGAAAGGGGAATGAATGCTAAATGGCACCTATTTAAGTTCAAACATTAAATTGGAAAAAAAGTTTAGGAGTACACGTTATATCTTAAACTTTTAATCTCAAAAATAGCTTTTAAAATAAAACATGTACATTTTGAAATAGGGAAGTTTGATGAACAGAGAAAGGGCATACATGGATACTTAAACTCTTTCATTTAATTTGGTGCTTAGAGGACACATGAAAGAGAAAAACATGTATCAGAAGAACCCTTGATTTAAAATTGATTTACCTTGGGATTTAGACATAATGAGTTTTTCTGGATAATTCTCAGACTGAGCTGAATTTAGTATACCTAAGGAGTTTGCTGTTGTTGTTCTTTCGTTAGTGTATCATTCACAAATACAATACTGATGCCAACAGGTCACGTAGCCCTTACCTAAACTGCCAAGGTATACATACAACAATCATTTTGTGGATTGGCTACTTATCTGATTTAGTCCCTGTGCTTCTGTGAAAGTATCTTTTTGGTTTGCCCTATTCACCCTCAAAGCTGATTTATTACTCACAAATTCCCAACATGACACTCAAGAAAGTTATTTCTGTATTGCCCTTTTAAGATATCTATCTTGCAAAGAAAAGGCAGTATAGTTTCATTTGATGCTTGAACATTTTTGAAATGGTCTTTCTGAAAAATACAGAACATAAGGACCATTTGATGTTTCTGCATTTTCAACAAAGCCAAGATCTGAATGTCCCGTGACTTACTATGTTTAAAACAATTGTGACATGAAGAATGTCACCCAAGAAGAACCCAATTTACTTCATTTTCAGGAAAATGATCATGGTAGGGGTGAGATGGGGGAGTTTCTTCTTTAAGATGATCTTGTAAAACTTTGGTGAACCCCACCAATAGAACCTGAAAGGCTATGATATATCTTCAGGTCTCAATACAATTTATCTTGGAAATTATAATATAAAGCCGATGGTCTTTGGTTAATCTTCTACATCGTTGTTTTGAGAGATGGAATGGCATACCATCGAGCAGAGGACTGACTGATTAAGTTTCTCATTGGTAGAAACAAACACATGACTCTGACTAAAATGGCCATCTTGGACTAATGAATGTTTTCACCCTGTGATGTACAGTAGCACCAGTACAGCTGCAGGGCTGTAAAAACATTAATGCCTGCATCGTATCGGATGTTATATGTCATCTAATCCAAACTCTTTATTTTGCAATTGGAGAAATTAGGGAGCAGTGAAGTTAAATGACTTTCCAAGGTCCATTAGTAAATCAGAGGCAAATCAAGGAATAGAGTCCAGTTTCCTTAAGTCCTGGTCCAGTGCTTTTCTCTTTCTGCCATGCCGCCTCTGCTTAGCTCAATGCTGGCATGTTATAGGTGCTTAATATATACTTATTGACTGAGATTGAAAATTAGCATAAAGATTTCAGAATTAGGGCTGATGAGTATGAATGATAAGAAGGAAACTTTGCTTTCAGTTAATTTTGAAAATCACTTAAAATTACAAGAGAAGAGCTACATTATTCCGAGATGATTCTTTTCTTTGTTTTATATGTTGTTGTTGTTGTCCTTCAGTTGTTTCAGTTGTG
Organism: Phalanger gymnotis; assembly: GCA_028646595.1. Taxonomy (NCBI): domain Eukaryota; kingdom Metazoa; phylum Chordata; class Mammalia; order Diprotodontia; family Phalangeridae; genus Phalanger; species Phalanger gymnotis. The sequence goes on from CM053622.1 coordinate 372,517,197, forward strand.
TCTGACTCTTCATGACCCCATTTGGGGTTTTCTTGGCAAAGATACTGGAGTGGTTTGCCATTTCCTTCTTGAGCTCATTTTACTAATAAGGAAACTGAGGCAAAGAGGGTTCAGTGACTTGCCCTGGGTCATACAACTACGTAAATGTCTAAGGCCGGATTTCAACTCAGATCTTCCTGACTCCAAGCCTGGCACTCTATCCACTATGACACCTAGCTTCCCTTTCTGATACATATATATATATGTATATATATATGTATATATATGTATATGATATATATATGTGTATATATATGTGTGTGTATGTGTGTTTGTATGTATGCAAAATATTCAAAATACATATTTATATAGGCATGACTGTGTGTTTCGAGGTACCAAATACTACTGGGATAAAATGAACCAAGTCTAAAACAGAACAACAGTAACAAAACATAAAGAACCTATTGTTGTTGTTACATTATGAAAATGTGAAATTCCTTAGTACATTGATAAATTTTCTTTTTCTCATTTAAGTTGCTAACTTTAAATTAACTTACCACTTTTTACTTAAAAAGAATTCATATTATCAGTCAAACTTATAAGGCTAATGCTGAACCAGTATAGAACAACTAGACATTCTGGAAGGAAAAGTCTTGGATTCAAAGTACAACTTTTCCATTTATACAAAACACTTAAATTGTTTGAGCCTCACTTTCCTCCCTATAAAATGAGAATAACACCAAATTCACTATCTACATCGCAAGGCTGTTGGGAATCCCAGGTGATATGATAATAATTAATAATATTATGGAAATTATTTATCTTTTCAATTATTCTTGGGAGTGTTATAATTGAGGTTTCATAATTCACCATTTCCAGAGTCTGCACCCTGTACAGAAAACGGTTGTATGTGTTACAGATGATATTATAAAATGCTCTATAGATGCAAGTTATTATGATCTAGTCATTTGTGTTTTATTTATTTTTTTAAATTATTCTATTTAATTTATTTAATATATTTAGTTTTCAGCATTGATTTTCATTTGTGCTTTATGAATAGTCTAGGATTATTTATTTCATTTCTGCTGGAGAAAAATTGTGTATTTGTAGTTTGGGCTTATTTATTTCATGTATCTGAATATACTTAATTAAAATTTCTGGAAAATATTTTGAACTTAGAATGCTGTTATCACAGAATATGCTTTGGGGAGATGCTCCACTATTGTTGAAGTCCAACAATTTGTTTAAAGTACCTTAAAACCATGTTGAAGTGGGTGCGTATTTGACCCTGGCACATGGTCTGTAGGGTGACTAGATTACATATACTATCATAACAAATAAACTAATATAATTATTCTTCCTCTTTTGCCACATATTATTTTCCCAGAAGCTTTGCAATTAGTTATAGCTTTATTTCACCCTCTGTCACAGACACTTAAGCAAAGGGTTTATTCTACATTCCTCTTGGAAAAGAATTCTAGGATTATCTTCACCCATTAAATGGGAGGCCAGCGAACTTCATACTCTTAAATAATTTGATAACAGCAAGAGAGGCACCTAAGTGAATAAAATATTTCAAAGATGATAAAAAGCAATGTTCCAAAATCAAATACATAAGAAAATGTGTTCTCAATTTCCTCGTCTATTACATTATTAATACAATGATTACATATTCATTTAAAATAGTTTGGGGAAATGTTCCTGAATAGAATGGGGTAGGGGGCTGAACAATCAAATACCACAGTTTTACAATGGTAATCATCTGATACAGGGGGTAATTAGCCATTCCAAATAGCCTCCTACTTATAATGATAGGACGTCTTCACACGGATTTGCAGAATTTATTTTATTTCATTAATTGATTGCTATATTTGCTATCCACCAATATATTAAGGAGAGCCGGATTCTAAATGACTTTCCTGTGATAAGCCTTCCAATTAATTCTTCTCACGCTGTTTGCCTGGTGACACTTGAACTTCTTTCATTATATAAAACACATCTGGAATAAGACATTGCTGAATAATAATCAGGGACACGAAGGTGGTAAAAAAAAAATGGACCCCATGACAAAGTCAAATGCGGGCTGGTTTAAAACGATGACCTCATCTAATGTCATTCTGAGAGGGACCTATTTAAAAAGACCTTATGGGGAGCCCTCTCTAGCCACTTACTTTGGTGCTCAAAGTGTTCAAGGAGGGAAAAATCAAATAGTAATCTATGTAACTAGTGCCATCTTTATGGCCTCACTTGTTTAATAGCCATGACTTCATATATAGTTGTATTTATCTCTGGGGTTGATAATTTTTCTTTTCTTCCCCTGCCTTGTCCAAATATGAGAAAAAGAGATTTTTAATAAGTCAGTGCCCAGTCTTTTTCTCTAATATATATGTTAAATTGTGTGTTGCCTTACATTTACTTCCAATTTACATTTTTCTCAATAGAGAGGCACTGAATTTCTTTTGCCTGATATTTCATAAAACAGATAGTCCCTGATAATATCTAGTCTAACTGACTTGCTAATACAAGAAGCAGGTCATTCTAAATGGACCCTACATCTTTATAGGATGTTAGAAATGAAGACATTACTTCAAAATGTAGGTAATTATTGCCTCCTCTTTTATCAGGGCTATTTTCTGAGGTATTATCATAAGATAGCACTTCAGTATTAAGCAGGGCCTTAGAGTGGTAATAAATCAGCCCGACGGAGACATCATTGTCCACGGCATCTGAACTACTGAAATGTTGTGGATCCTACAGAGAGTGTGAAATCACTTGACCCTTGGCATTAACCTTTGCTGAATGAATAGACACTGCTTTCCACATCGTGGAACAAAAGCAGAATAGTATTGATTAAGCAGCACATTCACTTGATATTAAATACTAGCTGTACTCACTTCTGGCTTTCTAGTTCCAGAGGGAAAAGCCCAGAGAGCTACTGGGTCTCAGGAGAGTGGATGTTTGTAATTCAGAGCAATGTTTTTCCTGCAAAGTTTTTTTTCTCCTTGGATCAATAACTGGCAGCCATGATCAGCCATGAGTATGTATTGTCAATTTTGACCTGTGTATTTTATCACTTAGGGTGAGAGGTCATAGGGCTGTGACTAATATTCCAGTTCTTGTCATGAATTGTTTCCTGGCTTGACTGTTGATTTAAAAAAGCAGTTTGCCCTGTTTTAGTTCTCAGTTATTAAAAAAAAAACTGGGATAAGTCATTTGGTCCAGTCTGCTTTAAGGAGAAATCTATTAGCATCCTTAGGTTCAGCTGGTTTGGAAGAAATTGAGGATCCTAGAACTCTGCATCAACACATAAAGGAAACTTTGGGTGTAACCATTGTACTCTTTGGGAGACAATTCTACCTCACCTAAAAGAGATGACAGAAATCCAAGAAAATAGAGTTTTTCCCAAGAAAGGATGGCAGAGCATCTAGAGTTACAGAAAATTAAGAATGAATTTTTTCAAATGCGGGAGGCCGCATATTTTGAATACTCATATTCTGCTGTGCACGTGGCAGTGCTTTGTATTCTTTTCTTATTTTGTATTTAAGTTTAAAATACATTAATAAAAATATGTGTGGAGGGAAGTTTTGGACAACATACCTAACAGAAACATTGTTTATACTTACTCAGAGGTGATTTGGGGTGTGAATAATAATTTGAGAGCTACTTTGTAGACCTACCCTACAGTAATCATCCGTTCTGTATGTCTTTGATAGATAAAAAAAAGGAAGTTAAATGCAAGCAAATAAATGGATCAAGAAATATTACCAAAAAGAGGAGACCTGATACATGATTACAATTTAAGGCACTTTCATATTAGGTACCAGTCACTTCCTTGATGTAGCAAGCCACATAAATAACTAAAATGTTTTCCTTCTCTCTCCAAGATTTCACAATATTGTAGGCCCAAGAGATTACAACGGTGAAACTCTCTGTAATTGTTTTCATCTCCTAGGGTTTTGACTGGCTTACGCTCAACACCTGGAATTCTAGATCAGCAGGCTGTGAATCCATCATGGTTGGGCAAAGATAGTTCCTTGCCTGAATAATAGAAAACCTTTCCTCCAAGGACATAATGGTGTAATTTATAACAAGTACAGTCTCACACAGTATGTACAATTTTTGAGAAGGAGTATTGGAAGCCTGAAGGAAGTTGATAAAATGAATCATGCTTTTTAACATAAAGAAAATTTAATGTTTTCTTTAGTGCAAGTGGCCCCCGGAAGTTCTCTTCAAAAACTGATGAGGCTTAGAAAATTTTGAAAAAATGTTCCATTTAAAAACTATTTTGGTTATGTATCATATATTTTATTTATTACTTTTCTTTATTCTTTATTAGGAAGGATACTTCCATGGAAAGTGGCTTGTGTTTTCCCCAGTCCGCTGAGTGCTGGAACATTACATGCACTCAGGAACCTTGAAATTTACTGAGCCACCTGCCATACATACCATTGCAAAATTCACTTGACTAATACGATACAAAGCAATACAAACTTCTTTTGCATGGCAAATAGGAGAAAAGTAGTAAGGAGTTTGGGGCATTTGCAAAACGTATAGCAGAATTTTTTTTTCCAGGATGCATTATTTTTAAGGATAAAGAATTGAACTTTAAATTATGCCTTTGAGTTCCCCAAACACTTTTAGCCACTAGTTAATCTGCATTGCATGATTGTGAAAGATGTAATTATTAGAATAATGATTGGGGGTGGTAGTGGAAAATTTCCATAAGCAAACTGGGAGGTTAAATGATTCCAGCAAAGGCTTCTAGCAAGATAGGGATAGATGTGATTAGAACTCACACTTGTTGCTTTTTTCCCCCCTCCCAGTCTGTGAACCACAAACCTCTCTACCTGTATGCTCTTGGAGTATTTAAGTTATTCTCGAATAGGAAGAGAGTGGCACAATTATAGTGGGATTTAGTCCTAGCATGCTGTCGTAGACATTATCAAGTTGTTCAAATTAAATTATGAGTGAGAAATAGTATGCAATACTGAGAAAAGAAATAACACATAATAGGCCCAACTAGGGTGAGTTGTGTAGTGAGAGGAAGAGTATGTCAAATGCCAAAATGGGAGATTAGGTGTCTTTTATAAGCTTTTGAATTCTATGAGTTTTCCCCATTGCTTATAGGACCTTGTCTAAATTTATGTTAGAGTAAATTTTTTCCATTTTATGAAGAGACAATGTGAGGGAAGTTTTTTTTTTGTCCTTTTAATATTTAGGAAAGTTGGCCCAGCAGATGTTGCAGAAGAAGTTGCATCGTGTCTTTGGGCTGAAAATAAATTCTCCTCTTGAACTTGGACGTTCAGTTAGGTTAAGCTTATAAAAACTCGGTTCCTTAGTGGTGTTGTCAAGGCTGCTGTGTTTCTTATTCATGGACGAGTCACTGCCACATTAAAAAACCAAAAATCAATTTGGTCGAAGTTTGTTATTTTTAAAAAATATCAGATCCCAAGACTTTGGCAACATAATCAAGTCCATTAGATAATTAAGAATTTCTAGATTAGCTTCATAGTGTTATAAACTTTGATACTATATCACTTTTTTCTAAGTTTTTCTTGAATTAGCAGAAGACTTTGAAAGACTTTTTAGTTATTCTTTTAACTTTTTAGTTATACTTTTAAAAGGAAGATTCTTAGTTACCCATTATTACCCACTATTAAATCTTTTTCTTGGGTTTTAGTAAAGACCCATCTGGTTTTCTTGATCTGTAGAGTTTATATTTTAACACGGATCTCTTCTCATAAAAGATACTTACCAGAATGTTTGTGACTTGGCTGCTATAGTTGGGATTGAAATGCAGTCAAGAAATGCTTCAATGAATAACTGCTTTCACTTAGACAATCTGGTCAGGTTCTTTCTGGACCCACAGGGGCCCCACATCCTGGACACTATGCTTATGTTTACCCTGACCTACCTGCTCCTCAGAGCTGCATCTTAAGGCCATTGCTTGTGTAAACCTCCTCAGAACTATGCATCATTGATCTGGCCATAATCTGGCTTTTCACTAAACTTTACTTAAGTCAGAACTGACCCTCTCTTTCCTGTTTGGGTTATGATTGATTGCACATCCTTTGGCATACGTGAGGTTGCTTGTTGTGAAGTTGGAACACAAGTTTTAAAAACTGTATGTTTAAAGGAGGGGACAGGAACTACATCCATTATCTCCACAGATGAAAACTGTAATGGCTGTGAAAGCTACTGAGCTGCCATGCTAATATTGACCTTGAGGATATCTTTCTTAGAAGATCTTAGCATTTTAGATCATGGCCTTCTTCTATGAGGATTTTTTTCTTTAGCAAAACATATTGATTGGTTGGGATAATTGTGCTGGTGGGGGAAGGGGAAACAACTCCCCTTCTATCACTCTATAACTTTTTTTTTCCCTCCATGGATCAGACCTGTGCTTTCACTGCAAGAGCTTGGTAAATTCTTTTTAATTAATAGGGAACGCTAAATTGAAACTCCTCCCAATTTAAGTTGGCACTTATACTTGACATGGCTTGGTCTTCAAAAACTGCCTTGAGAGGTTGAAAGAGTCAAACTCCCAGGGTCACAAATAAGTATGTGTCAGGGGCAGAACATGAATCCAGGTTTTTTCACTAGGAAGTCAGCTCTCTAGCCAATGCCACACTGCCTCTGTGTTGTGCATAATCATTCCAATCCATTTTGGCCACTTTACCTCCAGCTCTCATTACTTTCCATTAGTTCTATCTCTTCCCCCTCCTCCCTGTCCTCTCTCTCTCCCCGCTCCTTCCCTTCTACCCCCTCCAATTGGGGTTAAGTGACTTGTCCAGAGCTACATAGCTGGTAAGCATCTGAGGCCAGAATTGAATTCAGGTGTCTCTGACTCCAGGCACTATCCTATCCACAGTGCCACCTAGCCGTCCTGTGCCCCGTCCCCCCCCCTACCCCCCCGCCATAATCACTTCTTAATGTATCTCCTTGCTTGTAGTATCACTCCTTTCTTTTGAATCTAGACTTCAAGGAGCTGCCAAAGTAATCTTCCCAAGACACAGGTCTGGTCACTGCAATCCTCTGCTTAAAGGCATACATCAGCTGCCTCCCTCTTAATAAGACCTTTCTGGATTCCCAGAGCTAGAGAAAATTCCAGACTCCTCAATTGCTTGTACTTCTCTAACCGTTTATATACACGTATCTCTCTCAAACTTGTATTATATTTAGGGGGTAATCTTAGACTTCTATTAATCTATTAGTTCTCTGAGGAAAGGGACCATGTTGCTGTGCATCATTCTATCCTCAATGCCTAGCATAAGGCTTTGCATTCAGTAAGGGCTTAATATGCTTTTGCTGTACTGAATCCTTCAGTTATTTGGCTATGCTGGGCAGGACTGATGCTGTCATCTCTTCCACTCTGGTTTTGCCTGAGATGGAGTAGGGAAAAGAGAAAAGGAACAGAAAAGAGGCTGTCCCAGTGGTAGGGAGAAAAACAAACTTAGAAGGTTGGGGCTTTGAGATACTAGATTCTATCACCAAGAACGATTTGAATTTACTTAGACTTATCAGATAGCTCAGCACCAACATTTGTAATGAGAATTTCCACAATATATCCATAGTTTCGATGATATAATCTATTATCGTCCAAAACATTTATTAATGCTTCCATATGGTGAGAATCATTTTTAGATATTCATCTTTGATTATATGTTTATTATATTTTTGGTGTTAGAATAATTAAAGCATTTGTTACTTTTTGTTGTCCTCTCCTTCTCTCTCCTCCTTCCTCTTTCCCTTTCTCCCTTCCTTCCTTCCTTCCTTCCTTCCTTCCTTCCTTCCTTCCTTCCTTCCTTCCTTCCTTCCTTCCTTCCTTCCTTCCTTCCTTCCTTCCTTCCTTCCTTCCTTCCTTCTTTCCTCCTTCCTTCCTTCCTTCTTTCCTTCCTTCCTTCCTTCTTTCCTTCTTTCCTTTTTCCTTCCTTCCTTCTTTCCTTCCTTCCTTTTTCCTTCCTTCCTTCCTTCCTTCCTTCCTTCCTTCCTTCCTTCCTTCCTTCCTTCCTTCCTTCCTTCCTTCCTTCCTTCCTTCTTTCCTTCCTTCCTTCCTTCCTTCCTTCCTTCCTTCCT
>CM053622.1:372528251-372568546 GCA_028646595.1 Phalanger gymnotis
TTAAAATTCTTCTCATGTGAACATTGAAATTTTGTGAACTTAAGTACTGCTTATAGAATAATATGTATCTCCAAATTAAGCTGGCGGTGGAAACATTTTTCCCTCACAGTCATCTACCATCTATTCTTTATTGAGAGAATAAAATAAAATTATTTCTCTGATTGTGCTTGGTTTTCTCAAAGTTTGCCTATCCCCCATGCATCGGATATTAAGAAAACATTCTTACATTCAACCTAGAGTGCATGAATTTGTGGATGCAACTCTGTCTGTAGAAGGCATAGAAAAATAACCAAATGGGCGTAGGGATTGAAAAAAAAAAAGAGGAGCTAAAACACGAAGGGTCAATAGTGGGTTCAAATTTCAAAATCCATTTTTATTTTAGGCATATTTATCATAGATCAGTAAACATCTACAACTTTTAATCACACATGATTGCTATACTTTTTCTTAGGGTTCAGATACAAGTTGCTTTAGAGCAACTTTTCTATGAGTTATTCTGTTTCATTAGTATCCAATTCATTACTGCCCAGCTTGACTACGACGAAGAAATAAAGACAATAGGAGGTACTGAAGAAAGTGGAGGCAGGGAGAACATGGTTTTGACTCTCAGGGTTTGGAACGTGGCTTATGTATTTTGAGCTCTTTTCCTAGGATGCACGCATTTTTTTTTTAAAAAAAAGGAAAATACAAAGAATATAACCTCTTAGAGAATTCTCTAGCAAGCAGGTTGTTCCTAGGTTCTTGGTTAAAATTGTTTGTGTTCCGTCTTATGGCCATGAAGTAAGGTGTGATTGAGAAGGTGAAACAGCCATCCTGCTCATGAATGGACACACCATATTTCTTAAAATAGCCATGGGGATGTTGTACTTTTCAGTGAAAGATATTATTTCAGCTTATTGAAATATAGGATCTGGTACAAAGCCTGAATTCTGCATCATTTTCTAGTATTGGTTATTTACTTCAGGAGAAAAAGCATTTTATTTTATTGTTTGGAGGCACAGGTTGATTTTCTAGAATGTTCTTCTTTAGGATGCAGACTAAGCATATTAGAGAAATCAGTTCCTGGTGATAAGGAATGGTATTATTTGTAATTTGACATTTAACTTTGAGGGTACAGTAAAGGTGTTTTATATTTCAGCCAATTTTACTTTTTTCTTCTTTTTCCTGAACAATGTTTTTTAAACTCAGACCATTTTTGGAAATTAAGTTCACTTGGTGCATATTTGTAAATCTATATTACTGTTTTTTCAAGGTTCCTGAATAGGCCTTTGCATAGCTTATCAATGAGTTGGTCAAACTGGAGTCTGGGATTTGGTGGCTTTTGACAGCTCAGACAGCTTTGCTTCCCAGAAGCTAATTATTGTTTTTGTTGGGCAGCCTCAATCAGAAAGAAAATATAAGTTTCTCTCCTTCTCACCTCTTTCCTCATAAGAACAAAAGTGCACAGAGAGCTCTATTTCAACAAAACTAGCTTTAGAAACAAGAGATATAATACACATGGAGAATTAAATGGTGACATCTGTGTTGAGATTAAAAATATGTCAAATTCCATTTCTGAAAACTTATCTCAAGACCCTAGTATTTTCAATGTTATTCTTGTTATTATTTGGAAGATATCTGTGTGTATATATATATATATATACATATATATATATGTATATATATATATATACACACACACACATATATATGTATACATATATACACATAGATATATGGATATTTTTTTCTCATTCAGAAATTGATGTAATAAAATACTAATAATTTTAAGGTATATTTATATTCAAGAAAATTAAGCATCTCATTTTCAAAGTTGATCAGGTCAAGATGCTACATTATTTTTCCAGTGATGATTGGAAAGACAGGCCCTTTCAAGGAGGTTTTCCAATGCCTGGGTAAAGAAGGGAATATATGTAGGATCCTCAAAAATCTAGTTGATTATAATTTTTAATTCTAATTTCAATATTGCAGCTCTCTGTTAAACTAGTACATGGATTTTTTAAAAAATAAGTCCTTTTCTGGATGAATCTAAGTTACTATTCAAGTTTCTGAGGGTGGGGAAATAAAGGCAGGGCAGCTGAAATTACTCCAAAGTTCATTCCAGATTAGTGCCTTCATGAAATCAGTACTTAAATCTTGAATTATGAAAACTGCTATTCATTTTTATCTAGATCTGAGCTAAAATTATAAAACTTAAATCATGAAAAAAGCTTGACGTGGTTTTTAACCAAAGGTCAAATCATTAAATATATTGGAACATATATCTTTTGAGCTGACTTTGCTGTCAAATTTTTGCTTAATTTTATTTGACTCCATTTACATTTTCATTTTCATTTTCAAGCTATATTTTGGGTTCAAGCTTTCTTTTGTGAAAATTGAAAAATTCATCCTGGGTGCCACTTCTACAGGGCAATGAAGTATGTAGTGAATAATTTTTTATACTGTGTAAAGGGGTAAAAAGCCCTTATAATATGATAAAAAAAAGCTTTGATCTTTGTTCAGTATTCAAACTAACCCTCAAACTGAATTTAAAGATTGGAGAGAATTTGGTTAAATGTTACTGTAGAATGTGTGTAGTATTTGCCCAGAGATTTCAGTCTTGTGATTAAAAAAGGCTTCCTATCAGATTTGGCTGCACCTGGCAAGCCTGAGTTTTCACATTGCATCTCTGAAGCAGCAGCAGGAGTCTAGGATTCTCATCCTGTCCATTTTATCCCTTGTACATCCCTTGTGTACTAGTGTGGTAGCATCCTGAGTCCAGAATTGATACTTGGAATTTGATGCAAAATTCTCTCTCTCTCTCCCTCCCTCCTTCCCTTCTCTCTCTCTCTCTTTTCTTCCTTCCTTCTTTTCTTTCCCTCCCTTCTTTCTTTTCCTTCCTTCCTTCCTTCCTTCCTTCCTTCCTTCCTTCCTTCCTTCCTTCCTTCCTTCCTTCCTTCCTTCCTTCCTTCCTTCCTTCCTTCCTTCCTTCCTTCCTTCCTTCCTTTTCTTCCTTTCCCTTTGAATTATTCTTTTTAAAAGAAAGGAGACCTAAAATTTTGAACAAGTAATGTCAGTTAAAGCTGCCCAGAGGCAGTTTTAAATTATGTGATTCACACTTATGTGGATGCTGCTAGAGGAATTCCTTGGTTTCTCATTAACATGGAGCAGTCCCCTTAGACTTCACACATAAGCGGCCAGTCCCTAGTACAGACAAATCCACGCAAAAGCTTGAAATAGTTGAACATATATTTTTAAATGTACATGTACAATTGTAGAAATTTCGAGGAGAAAACTCATTGTAGGAAAAAAAACCCTTTTAAAATTAGAAAAAGCTAATTTCATTATTCCTCCTCCCCTTTTCCCCCAACTTGTTGAGTTTTATTGCTTTTATTATGGTGGTAGTTTCTGAGTCAAAACTATTTTGAAAGGTGTTGTTTGGGAAAGCGTTAACTGGAGATTTTTCTTTTTAGTTGAAAGCATGATGACAAATAGCAGTGACAAGTAAAGTATTAATTTCTGAGGATATTTGTTATAGTATTCGACATTTTTTTTTTGCTTTTTTCCAAAAAACATTGTACAAAGTAGCCATCAATCAAATGCATGAATTAATAATAAGTCTCGAAAAGCATTTCTTGAATTCATAGCTCTCTTAGATCTGTTCCCTTCAGAGTTTTCTCACTTGTAGGCCACTATATCCTGATTCCAAAAGGCTTTCTTTTTTGAAAGAGAAAGTTCCTTGAGGACAGGGATTGCGGCCATTATTTATTTTGTACCTCTGTAGTATCTCAGAATTCTGCAGACAGCAACATTCAAATATGTTGATTGAAGTGAAAAAGACACTCTTGCATGGCATGCATAACTTGAAATTAACTAGAGTAATAAAAAATTACAATACTTCGCTTCCTAATTGAGGAGGACATGTGGAATGCACCTTAAAGATCATTTTGTGCAAATTGCAATTTGGAGAGAAGACTTTCCCTTACAGACTACATACAGCTTCATAATCATCAAAAATTATTAAATGCTGAAATTCACAAGGTAACCATATGATAAGAGTAAACTGTCCTCTTCTTTGAACCCAAAAAATAAATTAAATAACATAACCTTGAAATGTGCAGGCTTATAAAAGGACAAATCACAAATCACTTGTGATGTTTCAGCATTTTCTTATGTGTAGGTTTTGGTTTGGGGCTTTAGTCATGCAAGAGGATATGGTTTGTTTATCTGAGTTGAGAAGTAGATTGAAGAAATAAGTCATCACCTCACTTTTTCCTTAGCTGGCGAAAGTTTCTTGGACAAATGAGGAAATGAAGAGATCTTTGAATGATAAAAGGCAAGAGTTTCAGAGTATTCCAGCAGTGAGGAGCACTGAGAAAAGTGGAGAGTGCAGAAAACATGAAAGTGAAAATGACAAGATTTGCCCGGAAAAAATGAAGCACTTCAGGAAATCAGGAATATCCTGATTTTATTTTTTCAAGGCTTAGCTTGCTCTCTTAGAATTCTTTTTCAAAAATTTAGTACACCTCTAAACAAGTTGTATGCCTTGAACTGAAGATGTTTTCTCATGTTGATAAGATGGTAAACTGAGTTCATATATCGAGAAATGTATTAAAATTGAATATAATGAAGTAAGAAAATAAGGTTAGATCTAAGAGTTTAGGTTGAGGCCAACACATGGATTCTCTTTTAAATCTCCATAATGATTATTTGAGGAATATGTTTGTCAACTTCACCACTTTTAGAACTATTAAAATAGCCTACTAATTCTTATTCTGGTAACAATGATCGCTTAAACTATTTGTGCTAAAATATTACACCTTGGTTTTAAAAAAATTCTTTGTGAAATGGTTAGATAAACAACTGCAGGAAAGATTAAAATACATGTAAAATTAAAATTTTATTGTCTACATAAATAATTCTTTATAAAGAGAGACAAAAATTATTCTTTTAATATTTTAAAATGAAACAAGCCTAAATCATGCCTATAGTTATGACAGCTGCTATTATCTACTGAAATGGAGTAAATTCTTATTATGGAGGTGGAATTGTGGTGCAGTCACATTTGCTATAAAAATTAAACTCTTCAGTTTCCCAATAGTGTGTGCTCTCTCCTCTCCTCTCCTCTCCTCTCCTCTCCTCTCCTCTCCTCTCCTCTCCTCTCTCCTCTCTCCTCTCTCCTCCTCCTTTTCCTTCTTCTTCTTCTTCTTCTTCTTCTTCTTCTTCTTCTTCTTCTTCTTCTTCTTCTTCTTCTTCTTCTTCTTCTTCCTCTATGTCTCTGTTCCCTCCCCCTTCCCTCCCTAATTAGGTATTGCAAGACTATTTAATCTGATTTACGACTTGGAGTCCTAGTTAGGCAGGAAGAAAAGATTGAAAAGATAGAATATAGAGTGTAAAAACTAAGCCTGTACCTAATAGGATACATGCATTAGATTATAATTGAAAAATTCAGTCTGTTATCCAAGGAGTTGAAATTTCCATATCATTGGGCTCATCTAGATAAATGTTCAGTACTTTCCCCCTGAATTTTCCAGTACTGCTATAGATGCTGGGCATTAGGTAGATCCTATATATTTGAGTGGCTTAGTGTCCTACTTTTGATTTTAAGTGTGTATAATTTTTAGGCATTTGGAATTTAAGATTCTGTAACAGAAAACATGCTGCTTCTTGTTGCAGCAGCTCCTTTTCCGCAATTTTTCAGTGTAATGTGGGCTACAATTCTCAGCCCTTGCACATATGAAAAGTGATGCTTCTTGTTTGGGGTAGGAGCAGTGGCTTTCCAATATTATTGTCATCATCAACATTTATTGAGAACCTATCATGTACATGTACTAAATTAGGTACTCTGCAGTCATTTATGAAACAGTAAATAAACCAAAATTAACCTGAGCATGCCCAGTTCAGTACATACACACTATAGATGTGCAATAAATAATTTTTGATGGTGACAGTCAATATGAGTGATGGAATTAAAAGCTTTCAAAGGAGCTACAGCTAGAATTCAAATAAAAGCTTTTATTTAATTTTAGTTTTTCCATATGTTAAAGCATTACACCTAAAGTTTCTAGGGAATAAAGATTTAAATAACTTGTTAAAAAATTAATTCCCTATTCAGTATAATAGCTGAAAGCTCATTTGTATATTTTGACAATCTGGAGAGGAAAAGCAGAGTAGGAACATCTGGATTACATCATGAATTTTGGGTACTTTGACAAATTAGTAGGTGGTATTTTGACAAATTACTGATAATGGAGAATAATCAGTGAAGTGTATAGGCCTTATCTGCTGGTACTCTTGTCCAGAAGAATGAGATAGAGTTAAGTAACTAATTTGGATGGTAAAAGGACAATAACTATTTTAAAAAAAATCACATCCCTAAGTGCTATTTCTGCAGTCCTTCACATTTTCAAAGAGCAACACTTTTCTATTCGAGATGCAGCACAACACAAACATCTCATTAAATCTGGTTATTCCTGATGTATTCAGTTCTTTTGCATCCCCAAATTGAACTGGTTGTCATTTTCAACGTGTGAAAGCTAAAATGCATCAGTGGGAATAAAATGTTCAAGCAACCCTGAAGTGGGCAGCAGGAATGCTAGAAAAAATACACAATCATTATTTTTTCAGCTAGCTAAATTATTATAAAACTATTTGTGAGCAATAATGACACAGAGTAAAGGAGCTTTAGAAGAAAAACATTCATTGAACCTAATCAGATAACTAAGGTTTCTATAACAAGGCTATTTGATTTGTAGCATTGCATTAGGAGCAAAACTTAAAGTTTATGGGGGACAATATTGTCTAGGAATTGTCCGAGAATTCAATATATTGAAAGAAATATTTTGAAATTGTAAAAATAAGTAATTGTTTCTTGACAAAAAGCATGTTCTGTAAATTATAAAGCATAGTCTATTTTAGAATGTCTTCTAAACATAATTCTACAATTTTGAATATTTAGAATCTCTTCCGCAGTTATGAAGAGCCCTATTTTGTACATATTTTAATGATAAAATTTACCATTGATCTCTTGGTAATTTACCAATGAGAGGTTTAATAAGTTTTGCTAATTTTTATAGCCTTCAAACTACCTAGTAATTTCTTTTAAATATCTGCACATCAATATTTTTCTGTGCCTTTCTAATAGTCTCTGGAAAAAAAGTTATTTTATTGGACCTCTAGTTTCAAAGCATAGATTTAAAAATGTTCATTATTAATTTTATTAAGATTATCAAATTTTTAAAAAAATTCTCATTTCAGTTCTGATGCTGTGTCAACAACCATCAATAATGGTGCTTCACAGAATATTTCACAAATTAAATGGAATAGCTCTCTAGGTAGGGAAATTGTGTCAGAAAGGCCCCGGCTTTTCTCCGAGACACAGACATAAGAACATTCAAACCATTCTGTTACTATCATTTCCCTTGCCTATGTCTAAGCAACAAATCTGTCTCCCCCAAAGTGTATTCAGAATTTTAAAATGAATATAGATATTTATATGCAGTAGGAGCACAAAAAAGGTGCTGATGCTATAATTAATATTGTAGCATAATATCTTTTTAATCTATCATGCCGCCTTTTGCCCTTTATGCTATGTCAAGAGCAACTGTAATGAATGAGTGTGTCTGTTAGCATCAGACTGGATTTGGTAGAAAACATGGAAACATGGCATTTAATATTATTAACCCAAGTATGTCTGTAGGTTTATTATCTTTCATGCAATAAAGTGAGAAACTGAGGATGATATAATTTCACATAAAAAAGGATGGTTACTTAATTTTTTACTGCATACTCGGGGTTTGATTACTCTTAAGAAGTAGGTCTCTTTTCTGTACAGTCCTTGTCATTAAGGTAAATTGGAACCATTATAAAGCAAAACAGGATCCTTGCCATTTTAGAAAAAAAGGGGAATTTTGCAATTTAATCAGGGAGTAAAATTGACAGGAATCTCACCATAAACAGCTGTATATAGGGGATAACTTCCAAGTGGTCTTTTAAAGCCTTAATGAGTTGCCTTCATATTTTGTACCAGAAGGGGGCACTAGAGGTCCACTGCAAATACATAGTGAACCATTTCTTTTGTTATACTACAGTTAATAATAAATAAATATCATTTTCTATTTAATGTTGAGCCAGTTGTGTGAACAATTAAGATTATAAATATCTAATACTGGGTTTAAAAAGTTAAATAATTAAAAGATTATATGCAAATGTAATCTGCTGTATCATGTCTTTACCTCAAAGACTATAATATGAAAACGAGATAAATTAAGTTGCTGCCAGTATAAGGAACTAATGCTTATTGTTTGATGTCCACTCTGATGACTCCAGTGAGGAGAGAGATCCATCTTATAATGCCCATTTCTTTTAAAAAAATTGAATGAACTGAATTCCCCCACCACCACCTTGTTTACACATCTATAGACAACTACCAAAATTAAAGTACCTTGATTAAAAAGAAAAAAACCCAAACCAAAAACCTATGCCTAAATCTAATTTATTTACAAATGAACTTAATGTAGAATTTCACACAAATTTCAGCTGAATTAAACAGGATGGTGGACAGGGCCACCTTGACAGAACTGGGATTTACTTGTCTGGAGGATTCCAGTTCTACTTGGGATTCACATACAGTGGTTGTTTTGCCTTAGGGAAGTTGTGCCCTTCACTTCTGGGTCACCTTTTTTTGAGTTAGTTTGTTTGGACAATGTGATATAGTCTAACTTTCTAAATTCTGGAAGTTTTATTCAGAGCTGAATTTTGAGGACTGCATCATATAATGTGAGATGTGGCCCTGTGATTCTGGTTTTAAGAGATCTTAAGCCATTACCTTGGTGGATATTATCAAGGGAAAGAAGATCTCTTCATTTTCAAGATGACAATATGTATGCACATGTGTGTGTGTGTGTGTGTGTGTATACATATACATATATGTATATAAAATAAATATGTGTGTGTATGTATATATTTTTTAGTAAGGCCTTTCCTGTACTTTCTGGACTATGAAAGCAGTCAGAGGTACACCTGCCTATTCTGTTTTATTTGGGGGATGAAATTCTGTAGGAAATCATGGAGCCCAGAAGTGCTATTCCTATAATGGAAAAAGGTGTTAGGAAAAAACCTCCCCAAACTAAATCCGCTTGTCAGTTTGCACTTGACATGTTTCATTACATAGTAAAACCTGTCAGCTCAAATTTTAGAGATTTACACCTCAGTTGTGACTGCAAACAGGTAATCGCCCTTTCAAAACAGGTATTTTGAGTGTACAAACAGGAAATGCGGTAACCATATGCTTGTGGGGCTCTCTATTTTCCTTACAAAATTTTATTTTGCACTTATAGGCATGTGCTCAGGCACATTCTAAGTGGTGAGTATTGCTTAATGGAAGGGGGCATCAGCAAACCTGTTATTTTATTTTTGCATCAGCCATGGCTTTAAATATTAACTGACTAGTCACTCAGTCTCCCATGGTCATTTACTCTCCTTTTAAATGGCAGGACATCCACTCCTCTGGAGGCTCTACAAGTCTTTTAAGGGTTTTATTATTCAATTGTTAATGCTTAGTAGACAGCTGTTGCAAAAATTTCAAGAACAGATATATTTTCAAGGATCTCAAATTAAATTAATATCAAATAAAGCTTTGATTATAGGAATTCCTAAAAAAAACACCTTATGGAGGTTTTAAAAAGAAGCAGACATATTATTATAGGATTTTTCTTGTAGTTGTTTTTTCTCTTAAAAGTTAGAAATAACTCTACTTAATATACCATTACTAAATATTTTTTCCATTGTTCCATCCAATCAATATTCCAGTAAATTGTTAAACATATGTGTTGTTTTATGTAAACCTTTGTGACAGAAATCTTAAAACATTTCTCATGTTCATGTTTCCCTTATTTATCTGTAAAAAATTTTGAGTTGTTGAGTTGTTCTCAAACTAATATTTTGTTTAGTAAAATCATACCAAGTGCATAGTCCGCTTTCCCCCGTGCATTCTCAATTTGTTTTTCATTTCCTATATGTAGGACCTAATACAACTTAATATAACAAGTGTTTAGGGACACATTACAATTTCAAAGCAGCCATTATATTAATAATAATGGGTAAACTAAGGAAATCAAGGCAGTAGAATATTGAGGGTATGTGTATGTGTGTGTGAGGGGATTATAGATCTGTGTTACAGAAAAACAGAAAGACAGCCTTGGACGGGTTGATAGAGAGCAGGCCATGGAGCCAGGAAGTCGCAAGTTCAACACTGGCTGTATGAACCTGGGTAATATACTTAGCCTGGCACTGCCTGGGGCAGCTCTACTATAAAACTACAAATTGTAGAGAAGGTCAAAATGCACATTGGTGGAGGGGGATCCTCCTTAGGAAGTTCTCTATGTCAATGACATCATAGGTCCGGTCTCCATCCCCTATAGAAAAATGGGTTTTCGCTGTCATTTGGCTTTGGTGGACAGGATTTGACTTGGGGCATATCTGGACTCCTATCATCTGGAACCATGATAATGAGGTATGCCATTAATATAATTAATAATTGAATAAGATGTTTATCTCACAGGTAACACTGCTCTTTTGCAGGGTACTGGTCTAGCTGGCCCCTTGTCACCCTCAGGAGTGAACACGCATACCTCCTGTAGTCAGGAACAATTGCTGGGAGGGATGATGACAGCAATTCCTTCTATCTGTTAAGGACTTTCTTGCCTTTTAGGATGCTTTTACATGCATTTTTTTTATGTGTTCCTCACCATGGCCTCTGTGAACTGGGCCAGAAATTTTGGCCTCATTTGACAAATGAGGAAATGAGGCTCAGAAAGGTTAAGTAATTTGCTCCAGATCACAGTTTCCCAGCCCCCAGGCCAATGTTCATGTCACTGCAATAGAGGGCCTCATGTAGCCACAAGAAAGACATCAGAACAGCAAGGCTCTTGTGAGTTGCTGTATTGCAATTTTCTCTAGGGTCTTGTACTTTCTAAAGGCTGTCCCTGAATCAAATCAAAAAAGAAAAAGAAAATAGAAAGTCTCTTGAAGTTCCATACATTTGTAAGGGACTGATAGACGGGCACTCATGGGTTTTAGTAGGAAGTAAAAACCAGTATGATCTGGAAGGCAGATCCCTGATAACATGTTTCGTTTGTACCACAGATCACAAACTCAGGACAGGCACAGGATTTGAAGGAACTGCAGAATGCATAGGAAAGTTTTGGCATTAGGTCTGTATAATAAAGAAGTTTTGTTTCTGTATTTTTCTTTAACTATAAGGGAGGATTTTTTTGTTTTGTTTTTTGCCAACTTAGATCAAGAAGCAATCCAATTAATACAACGCCAGCTTTCTCTTTGTAAATATCGAGCATAATTAAAGCAAAGAGCTAAATATTATAGAGAAAATAAGATGGAAAATGTTGGCTGATGGAAATTGGCGTCTTATATGTTTTGTGGGATGGATGGTATTTACTGAGTAGTGGCAATTCATAATCTAATTAGCGTATTTGGGTTTTAGATCTAAGCTGTCGGTTGATATTTTTTTTCTTTTTCCATTAAAGATAAATTCAGAAGTGTTTATTATTTTATTAAAGTGTTTATGAACCTGAGAAATTATTGCTAGCCCATGCTGAACAACATGAGACATATGTATAATCTGGGGACAGACTGTAACAATAATAGTACTTCACTCATTTCACTTTATGATGTACAAAGCACTTTGCTAACAATGTTCTTGGGAGTTATTCCCATTTTACAGATGAAGAAAACCGAGATTCAGAGAAGTGAAATGACTCAGCCCATGTCACACTAAGAGCAAAGCCTCAAATTCATATCTTCTGACTCCAGAGAAGGACAATCCCAATACTATGAGCTATACGTATTCTCATTCACCTTCTGATAGATCTTTCCTCTCTGATCTCACCCGATGTGCCTGAGCTAACTTGCATGGCTCCATTATTTACCTAGGCAGTTAGATACCACAGCGGGTAGAACACCTGGTTTCAAGTCAGAAAGACCCGAGTTCAAATGTGAGTATATGCACTTACCAGCTGTGTGACTCTGGGCAAGTTGCTTAACCTCTGTTTGACTCTTTTTCC
The DNA here is from genome assembly GCA_028646595.1 of Phalanger gymnotis. Taxonomy (NCBI): domain Eukaryota; kingdom Metazoa; phylum Chordata; class Mammalia; order Diprotodontia; family Phalangeridae; genus Phalanger; species Phalanger gymnotis. The sequence goes on from CM053622.1 coordinate 372,540,311, forward strand.
TTGACTATAGAATGAGGATAAATAATATATACCGCACCTACCTCCCAGGGTTGTTGTGGGGATCAAACGAGATAATACTTGGAAAGCTCTTAGTACGTTGCTTGGCACACAACAGGCATTAATAAATGCTTGTTCTCTGTTCTTCTTTCACAGGCTTCAACGCTTCTTTCTCCATTACCTGAACCATTGCCATCCTTGAAGATCTGTTTTCTTCATTTAATAAATGAATCTAGGGACCACTGAGTGAAGTTGGAATAAGTGGAACTGTGTACTTTAAATGATGTCTCTTTCTCCTGTGGCACTATGTACAAATACTGCTAGTGTCATGAGATTAGATGAGATAATTGTAAAGCGCTTAGCATAGTTGCCTGGTATGTAGTAGGTGCTATGTAAATGTTAGTTAAATAATAATAATAATAATTGTTATTATTATTAATTTTAACCCTTTAGGGACTCAGTCAATACTTATTTTTGACAAACACATTGTCAGCCAATGTGATCAGGGTATTCTTGGTGGTATTTTTGGCTCATTTGTAATTCTGCAACTCCTAAGATTTGAAATATCATACAGTGTAGAGGACACTGGCTTTGAAGTCAGAAGACCTGTGTTCAAATCTTACTTTTGATGCTATAGCACCAATGTGATATCCGCAGTGGCTATGGCTGCTATGAATATGCTGGTATAGTTCTGAATCACAAAATATAACAGACTCTCTCCATGGAATATGAAATCAAAACATTTATTCAAACACCAGAAAGCCAAATCCATCACAGCAACAAAGACATCTACACACATTTTCAATGAAGGGGGCACCACCATCCCCAAGCCTTCCCTGTGTTAGGGCCTTCCCATAACAAGGGAAAAATCACTCCCTCTCTTATTCACACTAGCTGCTCCTCTGTGTGTGTCTCTCTTTCCCAGCTCTGACTGCTCTGTCTCATTTCCTCTCAGCTCTGCTCCACACCTTCCTATTCTACCCATTCAGCAAGCTCCTCCCCCCACAGGCTCATGTGACTCAGACTCATGTGACTCAGACAGGTCACATGGGCCTATTAATGGATGGGAAAATCTTCAATTTGTATTTACATTATAGAGGCTTACTGCTTGCATGTCTTTGGGTAGCCACTGAGCCTTCCTGGGCCTTGGTTTCTTAAACTATAAAATGCAAGGCTTGGCTTGGATAGATGCTGAGCTCCTTTCCATAGATCTAGAGCTATGAATCTTCTTTTGTTTAGCATGCCTGGCACATAGTAGGTGCTCAATAAATGCTTGTTGGCTGACTATTGAACATATTGAAAAGGAAGAAAGATGTCCGTTAGTGGACAGAATTCCTACTTTTAAATTAGTATTTATTTATCAAATGGCACCTTGTGTTCATATCTTCTTGATCATGGTTTCATTTACCAGTATGGTAGGGGAGAAAGACAAAAAGAGAAAAAGCTTGTGTATTATCCAAAAGGTCATTTTAGGCAACTAGAACCAAACTATGGACCTCTGCCCCAGTGGTTCCTCAAATGAGAGCTTAGCACAGAGCTTAGCACAGAGACTGGAACAAAATAATTGCTTAATAATATATGTGGGGGCTTCTTGGGAATTAGACCTTCCTTATGCTTGACTTTCTTTTTTGTATTCTTGCCACCTTTTCTTAATTTTTCTGCTTCTGTCAAATCCCTATCATTTTTGTCTTTTATCATGCCCATTCTACGTGAAATTTTCCTTTGATACTGCTAATTTTCCTAGAGAGATCATTTGTGTTTCCATTCTATTGTTTTATTCTTTTTTTGAATTGCTTGTTTAAGAAAACCTTCTTATCTTTCCTTTCCATTCTCTGGAATTTTGAATTTGGTTAGATATGTCTTTCCCTTTCACCTTTCCCTTTTGCATTTCTTCTTTCTTCAGCTATTTGTAAAGCCTCATTGGACAGCCATTTTGTTTTCTTGCTCATCTTTTTCTTTGGAATGTTTTTTGTTACTGCCTCCTGTACAGTGATGAGAACCTCTGTCCATAGTTCTTCAGGCACGATTTCTACCAGATTTAATCCCTTAAATCTATTTGTCACCTCCACTCCATATTCCAAATGGGTGCAGATGAGAGGAAGAAGAGGTGGCAAGAATTCACATGAGAACTATACAAGAAAGAACTTAGTGTCACCAGTAACCATGATGGTGTAGAATTGCAGCTGATCTATTTAAAAACCTAAAAGTGCTGTTAAAGTCAGCAAATTTGGAAAACAAAAAAAAAATGGTCACTGGGTTGGAAAAGATCAGTTTATGACCCAGTCCTAAAGAACAGCAATGGCAAGGGATGTTCAAATTACTGAACAATTGGGTTCATATCAATTGTCAGCAAAGTTATGTTTAAGATTCTGCAAGTTAGGTTTTAGCAATATGTAAACCAAGAATTACAAGAAGAGCAGGCTGGTTTTTGAAGAGGCAGAAGAACTAGAGACCAAATTGCCAACATTTGCTGGATTATGGAGAAAGCAAGGGAGTTCTTCAAAAAAAAATCTACTTCTTCATTGACTACACTAAAGCCATTGATTGTGTGGATTACAACAAAATGTGGCAAGTCCTCAAAGAGATGGGAATGTCAAGTCGTCTTAACTTATCTGCTAAGGAACCTGTATGCAGTCCAAGAAGCAACAGTTAGAACCAAACATGAAAAAATGATTGGTTTAATGTTGGAAAAGGAATACAACAAGGCTGTATATTGTGACCTTATTTATTTAACTTATATGCAGAGAACATCATGTAAAATGCCAGGATAGATGAGTCAAAAGCTGATTCAAATGATGAATCAAAAGCAAAAGCTGGAATCAAAAGCCAGGAGAAATATCAATCATCTCAGATACGTAGATGATAGTGCTTTGATGGCAGAAAGTGAAGAGAAATTAAGAAGCCTTTTGATGAGGGTGAAAGATGAGAATGTCAAAACTGGCTTGAAGCTTAACATAAAAAAAAGGCCACTAAGATCTTAGCAACTGGTCCCACAACTTCCTGGCAAACAGAGGGAGAAGAAATATTCTTGGGCTCAAAGATTGCTTCTGATGTCCACTGTAGCCATGAAATTAAAAGACACTTGCTCCTTGGAAGAAAAGCTATGGCAAATTTGGACAGCATGGCAAAAAGCAGAGACATCCTCTTGTTGACAAAGGTCTGTAAAGTTAAAGGTGCGGTTTTTCTAGTAGCCTTTTCTTCTTCCTCTGTCCACGTGGGAAGTCATATCCTTATATATGGGTACTCTGTCCAAAGAAATATAAATTTTGATTGCTTTTACTTTGCAAGGTATCTCAGGGCTTGGGGGCTATATTATTTTCTTCCCTGTTTATTATATCATTTTTTTAAAAATGAGACAATTAACTCTTTTGTCCTATGTAGTTTTCATTTATGATTTCTTGAAATATAGCTCTGGAAAACCAGGCTTGATAAAGCCCATGGGGATTCAAATAGAGCTACTTTGGTATGCCTTTAAACTCAAATCACTTTGATTTTCACTTATTGGCCAATAATAGGTCCCAGCCCAAGCCTCACTTGCTCATTATTTTGGTTTTGATGGCTTCGAGTGAGTGTAGATAGCAATTATTTCTGTTCTGGTCAGAAACCCTGAGGGTCTCCCCACTCTGAGTTTGATTATTTTGTGAAGGCAAAGTAGGCCATCTTTTATTTCAATTCTTACCTAGCCTTTAAGTACCAAATGGGTGTTGTCTCAGACAAACCGAGACCCAGGAAAGATCTTAGCTTAAAAAGCACAAGGTCTCTCACTGCATCTGGAGCCATCACCGGTCTTCTTGATCTATATCTTGGTACTGGACCCAGATGGCTCAGAAGGAGAGAGTAAGGCTGGTGACTTTGCATAGCCCTGCTTCACTTAAATCCAATTCACTTGTAGATGAAGGCATCACCCTCTTGATGTCATAAGTGTTCTTCGAGAACCAAGGATGACAACGACAACAATTTTCCAGTAGCAGTGTATGGATATGAGAATAGACTATAAGGAAAGCTGAGTGCCACGGAATTGACGCTTGCAAATTGTGGTGCTGGAGAAGCCCTTTGAGAATCTGTTGGATAGCAAGGAGATCAAATCAGTCAATACTTAAAGGAATTAATTCAGGCTATTCATTGGAAACCAAATACTGAAGCAGAAGCTTAAGTACTTTGGCCACATAATGAGAAGACAGGACTCATTGGAAAAGATTGAAAGCAAAAGGAAAAGGGGACAGCAGAGGATGAGATGGATAGATAGAATCATGGAAACAATGAATGTGAACTTGGACAGATTTTAAGTGATAGTGGAGGATAGAACGGCCTGGCGTGCTATGGTGCATGGCCTCACTGAGAGTCAGACAAGACTGAATGACTGAACAACAATGTTTGACTGTCAGGGGCAGATCTAGGAGCCCTGGCAAAGAGTCATTCTGGGGTTTGGGATTTGGACCAGAAGGCCCTACCATAAGTGATAAATTATGTAAGGCAGACCACCCCATGGCAGAGACCAACATGAGACTTCTAAGTGGCCCTTTTTTTGGGCCAGTGGTTGTGTATGAGTCTATGTCAGTGTACTTGCCTTTTCATTGAGGGTACCTGCCCTGACCCTGGATTTCAGTGTTCTTTTATGAACCTACCAGGGCTGGGGAACCTGCAGCCTCGAAGGCCACTTGTGGTCCTCTAGGTACTCAAAGTATGGCCCTTTGACTGAATCCAAACTTCACAGAACAGATTCCCTTAATAAAAGGGCTTAGAAGGCCACATATGGTCCTCTAGGTACTCAAAGTTTGGCCCTTTGATAAAAGGGCTTAGAGGGCCACATATGGCCTCAAGGCCACAGGTTCTCCACCCCTGAAACCTATCACTCAGGCCTAACCATCTTATTTACATTGTGCTATTGATTTCATTGTGGTCACTGGCACCCAGGCATTTCCTAGACAGGTTAGTATTCTGAGTTTCCATAGTCTACACTGCTTTTCTCAGATATTTTGCTAAACCTTTCTGTTATGGCTCTGAAATTGCTCTGAAGAGGAAACTGAGGCCATATAACACATACTTTACACCTTCTTTAGAGACACATAGTTCCCCTGCAGTTATATCACAGAGAGGTGATTTTATTTGAGGTGTTAATAAGTGTTTACTGGTTTTATGCAGGCCACATATCTAACTTTTGGAGTAGAGCTTGCCTTCTGAAATGTCTCTTTGTTAAGTGCAAAGTTCACACAGCCCACTATATTCAGTGCCTATGGGATTTGCTATCTTGACTACTGTTTTGTGTTAGGGTGGTTGTTTTAATACCTTAGTATTAGTTAATTTATCACTTTACTTTAACCAAAAAACAATATTTCTTCCAAAGGTCTTTCATTGTGAAGGTTGTGGCACTAATATTGCATTGAAAATCCAGTGGAGTAGAGATCTCAGTTCTGGTGGTGATTCTGTCACTTACAATGTCATTTTGAACTTTTCTATAACAGTGGACAGGAAAGAATGCAACCAAAAAAAGGCTAATAGGAAGGTGACAGAAGAGAAAAATATGGTGATAATTAGTCAACACCAATCTTTTGTTGTTGTTCAGTCATTTTCAATTGTGTCTGACTCTTTGTGACCCCATTTGGGGTTTCCTTGGCAAAGGTACTGGAGTGGTTTGCCATTTCCTTCTCCAACTCATTTTACAGATGAGGAAACCAAGGCCAACAGGATTAAGTGACTTGCTCAGGGTCACATAGCTAGTTTGTGTCTGCTCAGGTTTGAAATCAGGAAGAGGAGTCTTCCTGACTCCAGGCCTAGTGTGCTATCCCCTGTACCATCTAACTGCCCCCAATACCAATCTACTGGATGAATCCAAGTCACCAGGCCCAGATGAACTACACCCTTGTGTCCTGAAAGAACTAGAGGATGTAGTCACTGAGTAACTATCAGTGATTTAAAAGAACATGAAGCACTGGAGAGGTATCCTAGGACTGGAGTCAGCAAATGTCTAATTTTTTTTAAAGGGAAAAGAGTAGAGTGCAAACTGTTGGTGAAGAAGTTTTACTTAGAGGTTTAGCAAAATTTTAGAATAGATTATTGAATATATGCTTAGTGAACATCCACAGTCAACATGGGATATGGGAGGTGGTGAAAGGAACAAGCATTTATATAGTGCCTACTATATACTAAGTGTTTTACTAATGTTATCTCATTTGATCCTTTAAACAACACCAGGAGGTATTTTTTTTAATCATTCACATTTCACAATTGAGAAAACTGAGGCAGTCAGTGTTTGGAGACTCAGGTCGTCTTGATGCCAAGGCCAGCACTTTATTCATTGTACCAGAACCAGGAGCAATGGGGAGGTCAATTTAGTCTTGATGTTGTCAGTGGGGGCAGAGTGGAGTGGAGGGATGGGGAAACTTCTTAATAAGTAAAGCTACCCCAAAATAGCCTGACCTGTCTCAAGAAGTAGTGGGTTACTTTTCATTACAGTTCTCCAAAGCATAATGGCTAGATGACCGTTTGTCCAGTATATTGTAGTTGGGTCTCTTTTCATATGTGAGTAGAGAGACCCATGAGGGTGTTTCTAATTCTAATATTCTATGATTTTTGTGACCTTGATTTCTTTATCTATAAAATTAGACTTTTATATCATACATATTCTAAGGACCCATCTACCTTTGATATTCTATGACTTCTTATCAGTCAAAAGGGGGAGGGCTTTTGCAGTATTTTCTTGGTCTAAAATTAATTTCTATTCCTAATGAATGATTTTTTCCCAAATCACCACAGAAATATTTTAATGAGTGGTTTGAAACCCCTCTTGGTTTGTAAGTCTAGTGAGTATTGCCAGGGGAAAATGAAGCCCCTGGAAGCAACCATGGTAACTATGGTGTTGGAACTTGGTATTGGAAGAAAACTCTGGGAAGGGGAAAAAAAGTGTGGAGGATCTATGTTGGCCAGGTCATGTAGGTAGTGGGGGAATATTTGTCAATGGATTGCAGTTAGAGCAATGAACTTGACCACCACAATAAGGGCCTTGCTCTCCTCCCCCTTGCCTGAGATACCATGTATGTTACTGTTTTGGACAACAGAGAATAGAAGTTAATAGAATAAGTCAGAGCTTGCTTAAAGCTGATGGGCAGGTAGGGTGACATTGAACTGCCAGAATGGTCTAGACTCTTCACTCCTCCACACCTGCATTGTGTCCACATCCTATTTGGTGGATTCATTCAGAGGAGGTACCATGGGAATCCCTGGATTCCCTTTCCCTAATCCTCCCTCCTTCCTGCCAATGCTTCCTTTTCCTTTCTGCCTTTCTGATAGCCACTGACTTTATCTCTACTTCTTTCCATCCTGATGCCTGCTGGAGGGACCCCAGAGCCATCTTACCATTCCAACACCACTATCCCCTTCTTTCTTCCCAGTGGAGGTGGGACAGACCCCTCCACCCCCGACCCTTGTGCTGGGTGGACATGGCCATTCACACTGCTTCATGAGTAAGGAGTCACTGATCACTGTTCTTACAGTGAGACAAAGGCTTTACCATTTGTCCTACAACTGAGCCCTAAGGTTCACCTCACCTTACTATCTTCCCTGTCATTATGCTCTGCAGACCCCCAGGCATTGCAATCTGACCTGCCAATGGACCCTAAGGGGCCCAGGCCTTGCCATCTACCATGTACCTCCTGGCCCTTCTATATTCTCTACAGCTGTATGTGTTTTCTCTTTGAGAGCAGGGCTTTTCTACTTTGCATGCAAAGTACTTATCACATAGCAAGCACTTAATAAGTATTTTAAAAATATCAATTGTCTGAAATAAAAATCCATAGCTACCAAAATGCATTCAGGTTAATGTGTTTTATTTACAGCAAAGGGTCATACTGTGGCAGAGGAAGGCTTTGGTCCTAAAGAGATGATGAAAACATTGTTCTTATTCATCAGGAGTTTCAGAGTGGGGAAGGTCCTCTGAATTCCCATGAGAGAGAAAAAGTATGTGAATTATCTTCAGTTCCTAGTCTCACTTAGAGAGATACCTTATAAAGGAGATTCAAATTTCAAAGCTGAAAGCCTGAGTGATCTGAGACCTTGGAAATTAGGCATTGAAGCTGCTAGGATTTTCTGCCATTTTAACTTAGGAGAGTGGTTCTCAAACTTTTTGATCTCCAGACCCTTTTACACGACTAAAAGTTATTGAAGATGTCACAGAGCACTTGTTTACATGGGTTATATCCAGGAGTATACTGGGAAATGTTTAACAACTGGCTCACTGAAAAAAAAATTTACTTGTGACACTTAACTTTAATCTATAATATTTACATTTTCTCCATTACTTTATTAAGTCTCGACAATCAACAAGGCAATAAATTAAGTCCTGATTTGTAGCATTTGGTGATATCTGAAGTATAAATGCTCATCTAGAAAATTGACTAATCAGCTCTCCCAATCCAATTTCAGCTGCCTCCAGGACACTTCTCATTATATCTTTTGATATTTACTGTACTGGAGATTAAAACTGTTAAAAACTAAAATATTTATTATTAATTCATTAAAATACCAATAACAAACTCATTATGTGTTAACATACAAATATTTTAGTGAAAAATAGCTATATTTTTTCTTTTTTATTTATTTATCTACCTATTTATCTATCAATTTATTTATTCTTTTTGGAGGGGGGAAGTCAGGGAAATTGGTGTTAAGTGACTTACCCAAGCTCACAGAGCTAGTAAGTGTGTCAAGTGTCTGAGGCCGACTTTGAACTCAGGTCCTCCTGAGTTCAGGGCCAGTGCTCTACTCACTGCACCCCCTAGCTGCCCCATATTTTTTCAAAACAAAAAAGATTACTAAGAAAAATGGCATTGTTTTACATCTTTTCAAATCTCTTTAATGTCTGGCTTAATATGAGACAGCTAGATTCTCATGTCTGCTTTTATATTCAATCTGTTGTGATACATTATTTTGGTTTAAATACATGAAGAAAATCTGGCCTCACACAGGTCCATTGTTAGAAAAGGGAAGAGTATTTTAATAGGTAAATGAACTTATTATCATTATGAAATTAGTTTTGAGCCAGTCTACTTCCTGGAAGTGTCTCTGGGACCACACTTAGAGAACTGCTGGCCTAAGGTAAGGCATTGCTGCTGAAGAGATTGAGTATAGAGACTTCTGGGCTGTGGCATTGCTGGGGCTAGTGGGTTTTTTTTTTACCTTTACCCTGGTGATGGAAAGATTTTTGGCATGAAACCCAGGACTATTAGATCTCAAAAGGTATATTTTTATATATAGACATACAGACATACGTACAAAGATATGTGTAATCCTTATTACAAGGACCACTATCATTATTATGCATACGCCCCATCACAATTTTTCAAAGCTTACTAGGCACTCTACACTATAGGACTCAAATTCAATAATTGATGTAAAGTGCTTTGTAAACTCCTAAATGTCAGCTATTATTATTATTATTATTACTTAATCTCTGTTGTAGTCTCTGCCCTTTAAAAGCTTATGATACTCTCTCAATTAACTATGGTAATGAAGGCAACAGTTTTAGGATAATTCTGAATGATAGATAACCTTAAAATCAGTTTTTGACATTGTAATGCATGACTTATTTTGTAGCAGACTGCTAAATACTTTTGATTAAACTAACAGTAAAATTAGTTTATACCACCTAAGCATGAACCAACTGACAGAAGACAGCCAGCAGGATGCTGGGGAATGGGGGAGGAAGGGCCTATGATTTATAATTTTCTCTATAAAACCCACAAATAGATAGCAAAGAATTTACTCAAACTAGAAAGTGTCGATTCTTTGTCTTATTTAGAAAGTTTGGAGAGAGAATTTGGAGCTCAGAATTTAAAAAAATGAATGTTAAAAGTTGTTTTCACATGTAATTGAGGAAAAAAAAGAAAGCTTGGAGAGAATCTGCTAGGGAATGATAGATAATGTTTCTCATGAAATATGTCTCGTTTTACTTTGTTAATAATTGGGATGGAGACTTGTCCTGTGATTTCACTGTTATAGGGAATTCCTGGGTGAGGAAACTCCCTTTACCAATCGAGTTTGGCATCTTCTATGTAATTTATAAGTTTAGGTAATCTCCTAGAGCAGGGCTGTCCAAAATACAGCCTGCGGCCAGCAGTGCAATTTTATGCACCCCACTTGTAGGTTTTAATTTTCACAAGCAAAATAATGAACTAATAATTTGCATGGAATTTGTATTATATTTTTTAATTCCATCACTATTAAATAATCTCATTGATGTTAATTTTCTTTGGTGTTTTTGGGCGGAACATATTGCATGGAATTTTCAATCAATCTGTGGGATGTGTTCCATCTGTACGATGCAGACTAGTCAGTATGCACCTACCTTTATACTGTTGTGTTGTTGCTTTGTTGTTTTGTGTTTGCTTTTGCCCTTCACACCTTCTCTGATGCACATTCCCCCACTTTCTATTAGCCTGCTGTATTTTTTATTCTGGGTGTGGCCCTTGAATAATTATTTTATTTTAATGCAGCCCTAAGATAACCTAAGGTTGGACAGCCCTGTCCTAGAGCATAGAGGGATTAAATGCTCTACCTAGAGTTTCTTAGCCAGGATGTATTGGTGGTATCCTTATGAATATATATATCCCTGGCTCTGAGGCTAACTCTCAACTATGGCACTGCACCCCACTACCTGTTTGTGACATGGTCAGATCTTCATTTTAGGAAAATCATTGGCTGTTGAAAGGAGAGTGGATTGGAGTGGGGAGAGATATGAGGCATGGAGACCTATTAGAAAGATATTGAAATAATCCAGGTATAAGGTGATGGGAGCTTGTACCGGTGTGCTGACTGGGTGAATGGAGAGAAGGGGATTGAATGAGAGATGTGAGTGTACAAACAAGTAAACTGAACAATCAACTGAATATATATAGTGAGGGTGAGAAAGAGTTAAAGATGGCACTGAGGTTGTAAGGCTAGATGACTGGGAAAATGATGGTGCACTCCAGCAGTAAGAGGGAAATTGGGAAGAGGAAAGGGGGAAAGATAATAAATTCTGCTTTGTGTATGTTGAGTTTAAAGTTCCTATGGGATATTTAATTCAAGATGTCCAAAAGATGTAGGTGATGTGGGACTATAGCTCAAGAGGAATGGTAGGGTTGAATATGGAGATTTTGTAGGCATTTTCTCTCTGTGTGTGTACACACATATATGTATATATACATATGCATATGTGTGTATATATATGTGTATATATATGTGTGTATATATGTATGTGTATTATATATATACACATACGCATATGTAAATATATATACATATATATGAATGGGAGCTTATAAGAGATCACAAAGTGAGATAAAATAGAAAAAGAGGTCCCTGGATAGTCTATGTTGGGAATGAGCAAGTAAAATCTCTCTCTTTTCTACAATAATTTTAAAGATAAATCCAAAGTACAAAATTATTTCTCCATGATTTGGAACCCAGGATGGAAAGCAGCTTTCAATTCTTGATTATAGCTTCTCAGGGCAAACAATATAATTAATGTTGAAAGAGTTATTATATTGTAAGTCCCTCTTTTTGTGCTTATTCAGGATTTCTTCTGATCTTCTTTTTGGGCTGAGATTCTAAGGCAGATTCCCTCAACAAAGGTGAATTTGGTGGGAAGCGATGAGAAGTGAGAGAAGAGGGCACTTTTGACTGTTTTTGTTGTTGAGAAATTGTTTTCAAAACTTGGTATTTATTTTTAAGCAGTAAAAACTAAAAATCAAAAAAAAAACCCCAAAATTTCACTAGGCTTTTTTTTTAAGTTAAGGGAGACATCATTGTTGAATTCTGAAAATGTTTCACATTATAAGGTAAAACTTGGGCAAGGTACTTAACTTCCCTGATCCTCAGTCTTCTCATCTATAAAGTGAGATGGTCTTTGAGGTCCCTTGTCTGTGATCCCATTATCCTTTCTGTAATTTTTATTGACCCACTACATGAAACTCCAAGCTCTAAAGATGATTCTATAAACATTAAGTTCAAGATACAACTATGCAGGGAATAAAAGGATAAAAAAGGGGAGCATTCTGGGAAGATGGCGGAGTAGGTCAGAAAATTCCAAGCTCATAAGATTTTCCCCCACAAAAGTTAGAATAGCACCTCAGGGCAAACAAAGTGTGGGTGGAGACAAAGAAGAACAGGGACACAGCCAGGATGTTCCTGGGACAATTTGAGAAGATCAGAAGAAAAATCCCTGGACAAGGTTTGGTCCCTAGGAAGAGTAAACACCTGAAGCCAGGTTCTGTTTTAACAACAAGCAGCAAGCCCTGGGGTTAGTTGGTTTGAGGGGCTGCCTGGGCCCCAGCCACAGCGGGGGGAGTGAGGGGAGTTGGGCATTTGAGCCCAGAAAGATTGAGAGAACCTCTGCTGATGGGGAACGCCAGACCCAGTTGTGCTGCGAAGAGCAGTGGGGGCAAGAAGGAACCACCACAGGTCCAGTGAGTGCAGAAGCAGTGGGGCAGAAAGCCCCTGGCTGCAGGCACTTGTAGGAGGTTGGAGGTTTGACTTTTGTTCCAGGCTAGAGGGGAGAACTGAAGATCTGGGGCAAGAGGCACCATCCCCCATACCCCAGGGCTAGAGGTGATTACAAAAATTAAGCTATTACTACAACAACAACAACAACAAAAATGCACAGGCAAAGGCAAAAGAATCCAACCATAGAAGCCTATTACAAAAATAGAGATGGGAGGGGTGGTTCTTCTTCAGAGGAGGATATTGAAGTAAAGAAACCCACAAAGAGTAACATCAAATGGTCACTTGACCAAAAAGAATTTATAGAAGATCTTAAAAAAGACTTTAAAAATCAAATGACAGAGATGGAGGAAAAACTAAAACTAAAAATAATCCAAGAAAAACAAAGCTTATGAAAGGAAAGTCAACCAGTTAGAAAAAGAGATCCAGAATCTCAAGGAGGAAAATGACACCTTGAAAATTAGAATTGTGCTAAGTGAAGCCAGTGAAATTATAAGAGATCAAGAAATAATTAAATGAAACATGAATAATGAAAAAATAGAAGAGAAAGTGAAACATCTGAAAAGAGAAACAACAGATTTGGAGAATAGATCAAGAAGAGAAAATACAAAAATAATCTGAGTAACTGAAAGTTAAGATCAAAAAAGGAATCTTGATACTATAATACAAGAAATAATTAAAGAAAATTGTGCTGAAGCATTAGAACGAGGCAGGGAAGTAGAAATAGAAAAAATTCATCAAACACCACTTAAAAGAGATCCCGTGAGGAAAACCCATAGGAATATCATAGTCAAATTCTGAGACCCCCAGCTCAAGGATAAAATATTAAAAGCATAGAGGTTAAAGCAATTTAAATATGATGGTGCCACAATTAGAATTACACAAGACCTAGCAGCAGAGACACTAAAGGACCGCAGGTCTTGGAACACAATATATGGAAGAGCAAAAGACCTGGGGCTCCAGTCAAAAGTGTCATACCCTGCAAATTTAAGTATTATCTTAAATGAAAAAAAATGGATATTTGATAGATTCTCAGACTTTAAGACTTCGTTTAAAAAAAATCCTGGACTTAATAGGAGATTCAATGCACAAGAACCAAGAGAAACATAAGATGCATACCAAAGACTGACTATACAGGATTCATAAGGACAGGTTGTTTACCTTTTATATGACATAAAATGTAAAATGTATATCTGAGATTCTTATTAATAATTGTCAAGATCATAAGAAAGAGGGGGAGAAACCTGACTATGATATGAATTTTAAAAGTAAAACTATTTAGAAACAGCTAAAAAGAGTTTTATATAAAAGAGATGCAAGAGGAAGAAAGGATACAGAGGAATTAGATGGGGAGGCTGGTAGTCTTGATTCATTGGGAGTGGGTTTAAGAGGGAACAATCCACATATATTTAGAAGAGTATAAAAGTCTTTTAAATTTAGAAGAAATAAAATGGTAGGGGTTTAGAGAGGCAGGAGAGGACAAGGGAGGGATTTTTAGAGGGGAGAATGAGGGAATAGGTAAAAGGGGGTATAGAAGGGTGTTTATATTTATGGGAATGGGAAGACAGGGGAGGCATCCTCAGAGGGGAGTAGGCAAATAATAGGAGGGCAAGGTAGTTGGTAGAAGTAAAGTAAAGGAATCAGGAGGGATAGGAAACAAGAGATATGCACAAATATAAAAACAAAGATCAGGAGTAGAGTATGTTTGGGAAAGTGTATTTCCATATATGTGTGTATGTATGTATCTATAGCTATAAAGAAACATATCCGAACTTTATTTTAGCCTTTGGGAGTGGGATTGGCAGAGGGAAAATACAAAGAACAAAGCAAAAAAGTGCACAGCAGAGAAGAAAAGAAAACTCGCAAGGAAGCAAAGATGGATAATTCTCAACACATGTATTATTTATTATATAGGCTTTCTTGAATTGAAAATCTATTGTTATATATTTTGAATCCTCTCTTATGGTCTGCTATGTACATGATATGCTTTTTGCTTCCTTACTTGGTATTTAATTTTCAATATTTAAGTTTATATGTTTTGTTCTTTTTCTCTATTCTGTATCTATGTTCTGGTACTTGAGTCTAAAATTAAAAAAAAAGATAACTACTTAAAAAAAAGAAAGGATAAAGAAATAGAGTCCCTAAACCCAAGGAGCTCATATATTACTAGGGCCAAGGATGTGGAGATGGGGTAAGGTGAAAAAAAGATAGGGATACAGAAAGGTAGAATACGATGGAGATGAAGGAGAGAACCAGACAAAAGTGCTCTAGAAAAACTTGATTAGTATAAGAACACTTTCAACTGAAGTGGGGAGGTGATCAGAGAAAGCTACAAGGAGGAGGTAGCACCTGAGGTCAACCTTGAAGGAGCACAATGATTCTGAAAGGCAGAGAGGATGAGGAAGTGCATTCCAGGCATGGAGGACAGAGTGCATTCATGTATGGAGGCAGGAATGGGGACATTGAGTTTGGGGAACTCAAATCATGTATAATTTTGACTGATAAATGAAATGGAGGAAGGTCAATTAATAATTTTTAAAAATTGGATAGTATAAGCAGTAGAATAGTTACATTCGATGAAGAAAATAGCAATTTTCTGATGACCATTCTTAAGATATAATACTGATTTTACTTAGTCATCAGTGTTTATCAAAAACATCTCTGAGCAGATCCTCTTCCGCTTTCTAGATGCAAGGTCCTTGGAATAATTTATCACTAAACATTTTCTTTTATTGCCCATTACATGGCTTTTGAGACAACATTTATAATGTGCTTAGCATAGTACTTGACACATAGTAGGTGCTTAAAAAGTACTTATTCTCTTTCTCTTTCCTCCACTTTTCTCTTCTGAATTTTATTTTCATTGAAGCTTTAATTGGAAAATGATTTGGGAGGCTGAATCTCCACTTAATGTTGCCTGCTTTGATACACAAACTAAAAGGTAAATTGAATCGACTAGTATCATTGATAAAACTCTTAGATTGGTCTCTGATACATGGGATTAATGAGAGTGTTTGACTACTCAAATGTGGAAGAGACACTTTAATTTTGTGCATTCCTCCAGTAGCATTTGAGCTTAATTTTAATTTGATCGTAAGGGTTGAATTTAACTTTTAGTTCCATGCAAACTTAGAGGCTTAAATATTATTATGAACTTAAAGGCTGCCAATCTTTTATACCCCCTGTTTATCAGTAAATCATAGATGGAAAAGGTTTCAAAGGCCCTCTAGTACAACTCATATTTACTCTAATATATGCTTGAGTCATAGACTCTACCATATATGCAGCTCTTGAAATAGAGAGCCAGAGTAGTTTAAGTAGAAAGACAGCAAGCTATCTCATCATAGTGATACCTCTCTCCTCTTTTCCCAGTGTAATGTGTTTGAATATTGACTGTCATTCTGGGATTTGAGGGTTAGAGGGACAAGCATTTCCTTTCAGTCTTGAGAGACATTTTGGATTATCATGATCTAGAAGGGAAGTAGTCTTGAGTCATTCTCAGGAGTTTTAAAGAAGGTACAGAGTCTGCAGGAGAGCATGGGGTTGGGTGAAGATGCTGGGACTGCTGTGGCTGAGAGCAATAGCAGCAGCAGAGTTGTTACTAGTCAGCCTCACCTCAGACTTAAGGAGCTGAGCCAGAGAGAGAAACTCTAGCTTATGGGTAAGTAGGTGTGAGGAAGGGGAGGAAGGAGAGACAGAGAGAGACAGAGATAAAGAGAGATCAAGAAACAGAGAAAAAAGAAGAGAAAGGGAAAGACATAGAGACAGAGAGACGTGGGGAAGAGCTGAGCTGCACTTGAGAGAGGAGTTCTGCCAGCATTTGAAGTTTCTGTTTTTGGTCATATCGTCAACAACTGAAGGAAATCCTAAGTAGTCTACTCCTTCCTCAACTTTGTCCTCCCATGCTTCTCCTCTAACAGGTACTGTGATATGATATTTCCTTATTTTTAAAATCTAAGCTGTTGGCATTATCTTGATTTTGTCTCATTCTAAAGAAAAAACAAAAACAAACCATGGTCTGTCATGAAGGCTTACACTGCATGTCTGTGCTCATAAACTGGGAATAGAGGGGTTCTCTGGAAATTCACAATTTAAATTAGAGCAGAGATCCGAATCTAAATCCCAGTGTCAGGAATTTTCCTAAGGACTCTGAGCTGTTATTATATTATTAATATTTTTTTACCATCTATAAACTCTATAAAATAGCAAAAAGATAATGTGGATTCAAGGGCCATTATATTGCACTTGATTAAAATCAAATAAATTGTTGTAATAGGTATGTTACATGGTATAATTGAATAAATCTTTAACTCCCCCCACCCCACCCCAACTCCTATCCTCCAATATATCAGAGAGGAGAGTGGTAAGGAGAAGTTAAGGACCAAAGAGAATGTTATACTCTGAACCAGCCTCCCAGGAGGAGAAATAGGCAAAGCAGAGATAGGGGTGGGGAACCTGCAGCCCTGAGGCTGCATGTGACCTTCTAGGTCCTCAAGTGTGGCCCTTTGACTGAGTCCAAATTTTATTTGTTCTGTGAAGTTCGGATTGAGCCAAAGGGCCACACTTGAGGACCTAGAAGGCCAGGTGTGGTCTCGAGGCTGCAGGTTTCCCCACCTCTGAATCTTCACTCTTTTTCCTGAGGTAAGGAAAGGGTAGAAAGGAGCCAGTACTAGACTGGTACCACTCACCTCATACAGCAACATGTAGCAGTTAAACACACACTAACATTGTGCTCCTTTCTTAGTAGACAATGGATGTGTGTGTGTATGTTATGGTAATTAGAGTGGGACTTTTTTTGTTGGTCTCTTTTAGAATGCTAAGGCCATCAAGTGTTTTTAATGAGTCTCGCCTTTGATTGTGGCAGGTAAAGTGGGACCCTTTTATCTTTTGTTTTAGAGTGCTTCTCAGCACTGAGGTAATCAGGTACCTTTGATGAAGTCTTGCCTTTCAAATGTAATGGCAAGCAAAATAGGACTTTTTGCTGTTTTTTGTTGAGGGGTTCTGAGCACTGAGGTAATTAAGTGCCCCAGGGCCCTGAGATGTATACCTAAGATCTGAGGTTGGTGTTTTGTTTTGGGGGGCACACTCACTGGAAGGGTGTTGGTAATTTGGCCAGATGAGACTCTGGATAGCTGTTGGAGTCCTCCTCCCACCCCAGGCTTTGAAAACGCAGATGTTGTTGCTTCTCTCTCTGGTAACTGTGTATGTATTGCTATGAATAGACTGCTTTGTGTTATTTGCCATGTTTATATAATTTCTGCTTGTAATTTCTGTTTAGGTACTCTCTGAAGTTCAGGATGCTGGCTTTTCCCCCTGAACTAAGTGAATGATATATGTATGTTTAATTAAAGTAAGATTGTAAACCCCTTAAAATTGGTTTCCTTAGAAAAACGGATCAAAGAACCTGTGTTCGCTGCCCTCCTGTGTGCTTTTGTTGTTGGTCCTTCACCTCCACAGCAGCTACTAGCGATATTGTTGTTACAGTGTATGTGTGAGTATGAGTGAGTGAGTATGTGTGTAGGAAAGAAAGAGACAGAGAAGTAGGGACAGAGAGAGACAAACACATAGACATAACAGACACAGAGAGACACAGAGAGCAGCTGGAGTTAAAGTGGAGTTAGAGAACTATAACATTATGAGGAGCAAAAGAGTGACTGATGAGACAAAATAATGGTGTGAAATATTTTAATTTCTTTTGGGGGCAGCAAGTATGAACTGTGATGAAGAAACTGATGGCAGAAGGCTAGAAGACCGAGTATTTATTCTAGGTCCAAATGAAAGGCTCAGTGTGTGACTGAATAGAAAATAAATTGACATTATAAAGTGCTCCAGAGTTTGCAAAGTGGTTCACATACATTCTTTCATTTGTGCCTCACATCAACCAGAAGTTGAGTACTATTTGCAACCAGCAATTTGAGTATTATTACCATAATTTTACCAATAAAGAAACTGAGACCCAGAGAGCTTACTTGACTTACCTGTCTATAGTCTCATGGCTTAGAAATGTAAGAATTGGAATTTGAAACAAGGTTTTTTTCACTCCAAGATCAGCCCTCTCTTTACTAGTCTATGAAGCGTCTCTAGAACAACAGCTTAGTGTAGAAGAAAGGGACTAGATAAGGTCAATCGACAGGACAGCAGTGCTAATGTAGCTGCCTAAAGACAATAGGCGCTCACCTTGTACAGCAACACTTAGCAGTTAAACATACACTAAAGCAGTGTATGTTTAAAGCAGTATAAGATAATAAGATAAAAAGTCCTTTTCTTAGTAGACAACAGATTTGTGTGTGCGTGTGTGTTTTATTTTTTATCTTATTTATCTTATTCAAGTTTATGTTTTATTCAAGTTTGAGACCTTATAATCCTGGAGAATTTGAGTGTTGGGAAGTTCCTTAGAGATTATCTCATGCAGGAGTTCTAAACCATTTGCGTGTCATGAATGTCTAGACCCCTTCTGGTGAAGCCTACGGACTCCTCAAAATGATGTTTTTAAATGCATAAAATAAAAGATTACAAAGGAAACCAATTATATTGAAATAAAGATGTCATTTCTTTCTCATCGAAATTCATAGACTTCTGAAATCTGTCCAGGAAACTTTTAGATCCCAGGTAAGAACCTTTAGCCTACTCCCATCATTTTCCAAATGAAGAAACTAATGTCCAAAAATCATTTAAATAATAAATGACAGAAGTAGGGCCAGAATGAACCCAGTTCTTCTGCATTCTTGTTTAGTATATTTTTTCTGTTACCATGTTCCCTCCCCTTTTTGTGTTAGAAATGAATAGCAGTAAACAAGGGGAAGCTTCTGGACAAGTTATATCTTGGTGTTTTTTTTTTTAATCACAACTCCAACTTTCACCCTTCTAACACAGCCTTTGATATTAGTGTACCACGGCACTAGATTAAGAACCCTGGCTATGTTTATATTCATAAAAATTTACTCTCAGTATTTATAAAATATTTGCCTAATCCAATTTTTATTGTCTTTCTTAGCCAGGTCAATATGGCTATATCTCTATTTCCTCTTTGGTAAATGCTTTTGCTATTCTGAATTGAGTTATCTTCCTTTGCTTCCTACCACATTGGTAAAGAGGCACCAATAGTCAATTTGTTTTTGTATGTTGCAGGGTTAGTATTTTGAAAAAAATAGAATGTTTTAATTAATTTGCCGAAGGGTCAAAACTCATTTGAAAATGGGCTAGTTTGTCTCAAAGTTTTAGGACTTTCCTTCCTTAATGGAGAACTTTGTTTTAGTGCTTAGAAATGAATAGTTCAGGTTTTCTTAAAATTGAGTAATCTATCTGTCTATCTATCTCCCTATATAATCTATTTCTCATCTGTCTATCTAGAAAATAATCTCAATATTTTAAATTTTAAAAAGTGTTTATTAAATAGCAATAATGTTTTAAAATTATTTATTTCAAACTATTATTTTTTAATTTGAGGAAAATATTTTAATGAACATAATATAAAAAAACCTTAAGTAATGAATAATATTTTTCCTTTGGCATGCCTAATATGGTTTGACCAATTTGTAGCTGAACTAAGCCATGTGTAAATGGACATTTATAAGCAAAAAGTTGCAACATATGGAAACTAATTTAACAGAGCTGACAGTCCCTAACATTAAAATATTCAGAGCATCCCTAATAATTTTGTATAAATGTTTTTACATTTACATATTTTTAAAATATCTCTATGTCCCACCAAATATACATCATTCTAAGTGGTCAAAATGTAAAAGTTAACAAAAATTCTCAAAAGATGAATTGCAAAGTATTAATAATTTTATGAAGGAATGTTTCAAATCACTAATAGTGGTGCAGTGAATACAGAGTTAGATTTGGAGCCAGGGACACAAGTTTGAATCTTGCCTTAATTACTTACTACCTCTGTGGCTGTGGGCAAGTTATTTAACCAATTCTATCCTCAGTTATCCTTATCAGCAGAATGGGGATAATAACAGTACCACCTCATAGGGCTATTGTGGGGAAGAAATGAGACAACATATTGTACAGAGTTTTGCAAAACTTAAAGTTCCATATAAGTGATAGCTATTATTATCATTTAAAATAATAATAATAGTAAGACAAATGCATTCAAAATAATCCTGATTTTTGTGCCATACCAGTAAACTTGCAAGGAAGAAAGATGGGCATAAGCAATGTTGGAGTCATTGTGGCATATGGACATGTTAATACATTCATGATAGGATTGTGAATTGGTATAATATATAGAAGGCAATTTGGAATTATGTAAATTATGTAAAGAAAGTGACTAAAATGTCCATATCCTTTAGCATTGTAAGAAATATAATGTAGAGTGGTCAAAGACAAAAGAAAGGCCTCCTATGCACATAGATTTATAGCAGTACTTTTTATATAACAAAAAAACTTGAAACAAGGTAGAGACTCACCTTGTAAAGAAGGCATAAAAATGTGGTATATTAATACAATGGAATATTACTTTTATATAAGAAATGATCAACATTACAAGAGCAGGGAAACATAGAACGACTTCCATGAACTGGCCCAAGGTGAAATAAGGAGAACCAAGAAAACACTATGTACAATGAAGACATCAATGGAAATGGAAATAACAACAACAAAACAATCGAAATAGAATATTATAAAATTGTAATGACCAAACTTGGCCCCTAAGAAGACATATGAGAAGACACTTTCCCCCCACTTCTTTGCAGGGTGGGATGTCATAGGTACATAATGTCGGATTTTTTTTGATATATTGTTTAGCTTGTTTTACTTTCCTTCTGTCTCTCATTTTAAAAAATAGTAAATTACATGTAAAAACAAATTTTAATGTTCATTTAAAGATTTTTTGAGGTCCAGATTTTCTCCCTCCCTTCTGTCCCCTCTTCTTAAAATGAAAAGCAATTTGATATAGGTTATATGTGTGCAATCATGTAAAACAAATTTCCAAAAAATAAAAATAGTATGCTTTGATCAGCATTCAGATTCCATCAGGTCTTTCTCTGGATGTGGATAGCATTTTCCATCCTCAGTCCTTTGGAATTCTCTTGGGTCATTGTATTATTGAGAATGGCTAAGTCATTCATAATTGATTATCATACAATGTTGCTGTTACTGTGTATAATGCTCTCCTGGTTCTGCTCACTTCACTTTGCATCAGTTCAGGTTTTTCTGAAATCCACCTATTTGTCATTTCTCATAACACAATAATGTTCTATTACATTCATGTACCACAACTTGTTCAGCTGTTCCCTGATTGATGGGCATCCCCTCGATTTCTAATTCTTTGCTACCACAAAAAGAGCTGCCATAAATATTTTTGGACATGTAGTTTCCACTTTTTTATATTCTCTTTTGGATACAGATCTAGAAATGGGATTGCTGGATCAAAGCATATGCACAATTTGCCCTTTGTGCATAGTTCCAAATTGCTCTGCTGAATGATTGGATCAGTTCACAACTCTATCAGTGGTGCATCAGTGTCTGGATTTTCCCATATCTTCCCCAACATTTATCATTTCTCTTTTCTCTCATATTAGCCAGTCTGATAGGTGTAAGGCAGTACCTCAATTTGAATTTCTTTTATCAATACTGATTTGGAGCATTTTTATATGATTTTATGCAATCAACATTGCATAAATCATAATCATAACTTAATGAAATTAATCATTGCTTTATCTATTTTATTGGTTTTTTTTATAAAACCAAGGCTGTTTTATTTATTAGTTCAATGGTTTTCTTACTTTCAATTTTATTAATCTCTCCTTTGATTTTTCAGGATTTCCAATTGGTGTTTAATTGGAGATTATTAATTGGTTATTCTTCTTGCTTTTATAGTTGTATGCCTATTTCATTGATCTTCTCTTTCTCTGTTTTATCGATGTAAGCATTTAAAGATAAATTTCTTTCTAAGTACTGCTTTGGCTGCATCCCATAAGTTTTGATATGTTGTCTCATTGATATTATTCTCTTTGATGAAAGTATTGATTGTTTCTATGATTTGTTGTTTGACTCACTCATTCTTTAGGATTAGATTATTTAATTTCCAATTAATTTTTAATCTATTTTTTCCATGGCCCTTTATTAAGTGAAATTTTTATTGCATCAAGATCTAAACAGGATGCATTCAATATTTCTGCCTTTCTGTAGTTGACTGTGAGGTTTTTATGCTTTAATACCTGGTCAGTTTCTGTGTAGGTGCCATATAATACTGAAAAAAAGTATATTTCTTTCTATCCTCATTCAATTTTCTGTAGCCAGGGTCTCCTTGGCACTTGTAGGAAGGATGAGGAACTGGGGTATGGGAGTTTTGTTGTAAGCCTGTGTCATGTGTTAGTGTCTGCTAGTACAGCCTCACTGCTGGCACAGTGGGAGAATGGGGAGATGTCTTGAGAGAGCTCAGAGTCAGTGAACCTCAGTTTATGGGTTTTCGTTTAAGATTCTGGATGTCCTCGACCATGGAGACAACTGAGGTTGCTTTATCTTTGGTGGACAATTTCTTTTTTAGAGATGTCTGAGTGATCATGGGGCTCAGAGAAAATGTTTAGTCCTCCATCTTGTTGTTCATATAACCTGAAAAATTCACATATACATTCAAAAACCCACAGGGATCTCCTATTTCTCTGAACTTTACCTAGCTTCCAGTCTGCATCATAGCAAGTATTGTATTTTTTTTTGGTGAGGGGATTGTATATTTTCCTTTTTGATTCGTGTATGTTCATCTTGTTTCCCTAATATTACAAAATCTTAGAGTGCAGAGAATATGTTATGTCTAGAATACTGCAGAATATATCATTGATGCTTAAGAAAAAACTTGTTCTTAGGTTATTGATTATTCTACATAATTTTGCTCTGGTTTTCAGTTCTATTATTTTTCTAACATGAACCTGATTTGAATTCTCCTCCTTTTATGGATAAATATTTTTTACAAAGTTTGCGTTCTACCTTAATATTATATATATTTTTTCTTATAAAAGACCACGGAAATCAATTCAATTTTGTTATTTGATGCATGCCTTCTCTCTAGCTCCTGGCATTTTTTCCCCCAGTTAGCTCTTTCCTTTGAAATGTCTTAGCTCCATTTCATAGTGTTCTCACATTCTTCTCTTCCTTACATTAATTGATTCCTGTTAAATGTTAAACAACAGACTAATCTTTTACAGATTTCACTTACTGCTTAAAAAGCAGAGCAGTTTTTTCTTGGCCTCCAGACATGTGAAGATGCTTCTGGCTTGACATGTTCTTTTAAGAAAGGATTGTGATCTGATGTGGTATATCTATAGAATTTTGTATTCTATTGAGACAGTATTGCATGGTACATAGAACATTGGACCTGGCATCAGGAAATCCTGATTTTGAAAACCACCTCAGACTCTTACTAGTAGCTGTGTGATCCTGGGCAAGGAACTTAACCTAGCTTTAGTTTTCTCATCTGTAAAATGGAAATTAAAAATAGGACCTACCTCATAGGATTTTTGTGAGGATCAAATGATATAATACATGTAAAGTGCTTTGCAAACCTTAAAATGCTACATAAATGTTAGCTCTTATTTTTTCCAATACTCTGGAGAGGCACTGCAATGTCAAAATCTTGTTCCTCTAAAATTAAAAACAAGGAGTATCTCTATATCACATTTTCTTTTTCAAATTAGTGTAGCAAAAAAAAAAAAACCAAATTAGTATAGCAGTCTGTAGTGACTGGTAAATCAGTGAAAATTTATTAAGTGCCTACTATATGCCAGGCACTGTGCTAAGAGCAGGGGATTAAAGAAAGCAAAAAACAGCCCCTCTTCCTAAGGTTTAGCTCATAGTCCAATGGGGGGAGGCAACATGGAAACAAATATGTACAAATAAGATATCTGTCTCTTTTTCTGTCTTTGTGCCTGTCAATGGTCTCGCTATATCCTTCTTTTCCTTATATCATGACAACACTATTCCTTTGTTCTTTTATGATTTTGTCAATTTATAAAAGCTAGATCAAATTCACATTCTATCCAGATTAGTTTCTCTACGTTCTAGGTTGCACATTGACTCTATTTTTATTACCATGCTGAGTTACATTTGTAACCCAGTAAGTATCTGTATATTTTGAATTCTTTTCATGTACCCTTATTTGACAAACTGCACAGAAGTTTCAGAATTGTTTACATCATCTTTTTGTCCTTTTCCCTCAAGTTTTTATCCTGTCCTCTTCCCCTCACAATACTTCCTACCTATATCTAAACCTGGTCCTTTGTATTCTGTATTTTCCATTCCCTGAAGTTTAACCCAAGTATAACATAATATTTGCTCTCATATCCTATCTCGCTCACGTTATAAATGCATTTCATATATATTACCATTCCAAATTTTCTTCTGTTCCTATCACTCCTGTACAGATTGTACCCATCTGTGTTGACTTTCCAATTAAGAAAGTGCTCCCATCAGGTTTCAGTTATCCCCTCTAGACCAATAACCTTCTCGGTTTATATACACTTCTAATTCATCTTGCTTGTTTCTCATGTTCCTTGTGTTTTAGTTCATTTAGTGGCTTTTCCTAGAGCCAGTATAAGGTAGAATTGCCAGGTTCTTCCAATTCCAGCCATGCTCTGTGCAACTTTCTGCTCATAAAGAGGGTTAAGAGCAGCCATTCATATTTATCTCTCTTATGCTCTTTGTATCATGTACATGAGGTTAGCATGCTGCTTTATCCCAGCCTGAAGTAACATGCTTGGTACAGCCTGATGTTCAGTTCATTTGGAATAGATATGCTACTGAATACCAAGCTTGAGAAACTCCTGCCAAGTCCAACAGCCATACATGCATTCATGTAAATAGAACTCATAACTTTATAGCCCAGAGCAGCAGGGGTTGAGTCAACTAAAATTTTTTATTATAGCCATTTAGAGATTCATTTAAATATTGCTCATCAGCAACCATTGATCTTAACATGTTCCATAAGAATGAAAAGGCTTGTAGACTGGCAGTTTTAAAGTATTAAATGGTATCAAATTGTTTATGCAGAATTCCCTGGTACAATACACTTTCACTTTCCAGTTTGTTTTCAGACTTCATTCAGCTAAAGAGAAGAAACTCCTCTTTCAACTTAAACTAATGCATTTTGTTTAGTCCTGGTTGAGGATTATTTGGTGCAATGAATTTCTACCTTACTGATTCATAGTTAATCCCTTCAAAGTCAATATGTTTAAGTGTATAAAATAAAAATAATTTTCTATTGTTTCAGACTCAGTGCATTCTTATAGTAAGAGCAAAGTTTTCCATTTTTTCAGAATAACTGAATTGCTCCTTAGAACAATCAATGGGATAAAGGCAGATCCATGTTGATCAGCACTGGGTTGGTGAAAGTAGAAACACTGAAATGCAGTTAAAGCTTAACAGTTCTGAAATCTAGTGAACTGAGAAGAGATACTTTGAATGTTTTTTTTGGGGGGTGAGGGTGAAGATTACCTATGTTTTAGGAAGAATGGATAGAAAGTTGACCTCAGAGTCAGGAAGACCTGGGTTCAAATTCCATCTCTGATACATAAATGGCTGAGTGAGCCATAGGTAAATCTATTAAACTCTCAATGCTCAGGTAACATGGTAAGACTCATGAGCAGAGCACAGCTGATACTACTTGGCATTGGTATAAGAATTCCTCACTGGGAGCTCCCCATATTAACGTGGGAGATATAAACATGCATGTATATTTTCAAATATTTGGTATTCTCCTTGCATTTCATGTGAAAGATTGTCAGAGAGTTAACACATATTCATGAAGTACCTATTGTGTGCCTGACACTGTGCAAAAACTAGGGCTAGAAAGATAGGCACAGAACAATCCCTGCTCTCAGGGAGCTTCCAGTCTAATGGGAAAGAAAACACACAAATTTGTACATATGTACACACATAAAATATATACTGATAAATCAGAGGATAAAAGAATTTCTAAAATAGTGTAAACCGATGAATCCTCTTGCCACCTTCTCTGAAACCACCAAATTAGGGGAGGACATTTGTAGCTGGGAATATATTTGCTGTGCCATCCACGGGACTCCCTAATACCACTAATAAACGTGAAGCTACGGGAGCCTGAGAGGAGCGGATCGATGTTCATTTTGTCTCCTTTACTCCTTCATCCCATGTCCCAGAACAATATTTTACCTGGCTCAGTGGGCTAACTGGGAGCCTGAGGGTTCAAGTCAACAATTGTTTAATAGAAGTATCATTGAACACACTATTTCCTGGTCTTTACCTGTGAAGGTAATGATCCCAAGTTAAAGGAAGAACACAAGGAAGTTCTGTTGGATCTGAGAAACCTTAGTCAAATAAATGTGTACCAAGGGCTCAACAATACTCCTGCAGGGGAAGGGCATTATTATTCAGTCATTTTAGTTGTATCTGACTCTTTTTCCCCATTTGGGCTGTGTGTGTGTGTGTGTGTGTGTGTGTGTGTGTGTGTGTGTGTGTGTGTGTGTGTGTGTGGTTTTCTTTTGTTTTTGGCAAAGATACTGGAATGGTTTGCCATTTCCTTCTCCAGCTCGTTTTAAAGAAGAGGAAACTGAGGCAGATAGGGTTAAGTGTCCAGGTTTGCATAGCTATTAAGTGTCTGAGGCTAGATTTGAACCCACAAAGATGAGTCTCCCTGATTCCATCCCCAGGACTCTATCCACTGTGCCACCTGGCTGCCCTGTATTCCTGGGGTGGGGAGTTAGGTGTGGTTTATTCCATCCTATCGTAGGCCAAAGTATCATGTTCTACAACATCTTCACTTCTTATGAGCCTCCAAGATAGCCTGAAAAAGTGATAGTTATTTCTGGAATAATTGTGTGATCTCCCCATAAAAAGGCAGACTCTGTAGGCAGCTTGTAAATTACTTGATCCCTCAGTTTTCAACTATTTGCTCTCTCCACACCCTAAGACACTCCCAGTTTGTGGTGTTGTGTAGTCAATTATGCAATTGTCTAAGCCTGAAATAGTTCAGAGAGGTTTTCTAATATCAAATGTCAAGTTTTTGCTTGATGGCGTAAAAGAGGATCAGCAGTGAAAGACAAGCTTTAAATAGGTAGTTTTTACCTGGTGTCCATAAATAGATTTCAGAGAAAGTGAAATTAGATGGGAAAAAATTAGTCTTTTTTTAAAAAATTATCTCCAAATAAAATTTAGCCCTTCCTTCGTGTTTACTCTGGGCGCTGTAGGAAAAAATGCTGATGTTGAGATGGAGATAACAAGCCTTTGATTTGCCCATTATTTAATGATTTCTTTTCTTTCTGGATTTGCTTTGTTTGTCTAGGTCCTTTATCTGGTGTCTGTGAACATGTTAAAATATTTTGATAGCTATATTTTAATATAGTTAGTTTCCTTTGTAATCCTTGGTATTTTATTTTATGCATTTGGAAACAATTTTCTTTTGGAGAAGGAACCATAGGCTTCACCAGACTGCCAGAGCCGTCCATGACACACACAAAATGTTAAAAACCCCTGGTCTAGGTTCAGGAAGTATTGGCAGATTGAGAAAGAGACGTTGGCCTTGGGAGACAAGAAAGCAAAGGAAGCAGCTTCCTGCCACCACCAGCCTTTTTATATGTGTTCATTTTTCAGTAACATGTTATTATTTTTCTTTTAAAATATGTAGTATTTTGGGGGGGCGGAGCCAAGATGGCGACTGGAAAGCAGTAACTGGCGTGAGCTCCCCACCAAGTCCCTCCAAAAACCTATGAAAAATGGCTCTGAACCAGCTCTAGAAATACAGAACCCACAAAGGGGCAGAGGGAAGCAGGACTCCAGCCCAGGTCT
>CM053622.1:372569046-372586496 GCA_028646595.1 Phalanger gymnotis
AAGTAAGGGAAAGGGGGATGGGAGGGGAATGGGGGGACGGAGGGGAGGGCAAACTGGGGAACAGGGCAACCAGAGTGTACGCCATCTTGGAGTGGGGGGGGGTGGAAATGGGGAGAAAATCTGTAATTCAAACGCATGTGAAAATCAATGCTGAAAACTAAACATATTAAAAATAAATTAAAAAAATATGTAGTATTTTGTTATTCCCTAATTGCATGTAAAATAATTTTTAATTTTCATTTAAAAAACTTTGAGTTCCAAATTCTCTCCCTTCCTCCTCATTTCCCTCATTGAGAAGGCAAGCAATTTGACATACATGTGTAGTTATGGAAAACAAATTCCTATACTAGTGATATTGTAAAAGAAAATATAGACCAAAATAAAATCCCAAGAAAAATAGAGTAAAAAAAAGTATGCTTCGACCTGTATTCAGATTCCATCAGTTCTTTCTCTGGGGATGGAATAGCATTTTTCATCATAGTTTCTTCAGAGTTGTCTTGGATCATTGTATTGCTGAGAATAGCTAGGTCATTCACGATCAATCATTTTATAATATTGTGCTTACTGTGTACACTGTTCTCCTGGTTCTACTCATTTCACTTTGCAACAGTTCATTTAAGTCTTTCCAGGTTTTTCTGAAATCAGCCTGCTCATCATTTCTTATAGCACAATAGCATTCCATCAGTCATATACCATAACTTCATTCAGCCATTCCCCAATTGATGGGCATCCCCTCAATTTCCAATTCTTGGCCACCACAAAAAGAGCTGCTATAAATATTTTCGTACATATATGTCCTTTTCCTTTTTGTTTCTTATCTCTTTTGGGGATATAAAACTAGTAATGGTTCAACACCTAATTCTTGCTGTTAGCCATTTGAGGCATGCTATTCCTTTCTCCATTGGACTGACTTCTATTCGAGTTCAGAAGTGTGCACCTTCTGCACCTGATCATCTGATTGCTAGCAGCCAGTGATGTGTCAGGATATTCCTTCTTTGCCCAGAAATGCTAATTTGATGGATATATAAATAAGACCAGTTTTTGTACCCTTGCTCCAGGGATAGTTTTCTCTCCACTCATTCAGCTTGAATTCCAATGTGTTTATCCTTCAGCCAGGACAGCTGTACATGCTATGCCTGCTTCTTGTTTCAGAAACTGGATTGGTTAGATCTTGGGTCTTACCAATGCCCTTATACTCACATTTTTAGAACATTGGTTTTATGTGATACTTGATTTAACCATCTAACCCATAGATCCTCCATAAAAGTTCTAGTTTTCTCAGTGTGTTTACTTTTCACTTCAAGAGTTCTTTACTTTATTGCATTTGTATGCCCAGTGCTCCAGCACAGTACCTAGCACACGAGAGGCAGCTAGGGTACAGAGTGGACTTGGAACACAAAAGAGTTGAGCTCCAGTCCTACCTGAGACTTATTAGCTGTATGACCCTGGAAAAGTCACTCAATTTCTCTCAGACTTAGTTTCCTTCTCTGAAAAATAAGGTTAAAGCACCCACCTCCACCAGTTTGTTGTGAGGATCAAACAAGGTAGCCTTTGTAAAGCACCCTATAGCCTTAAACTGCTATATAAATATGAACAATTATTATGGAATGCTCATTGCTTAACTTTGAAGGCCATTCATGGAGGCAAAGGGAACAGAACCTCTTATTTCCTCTTATCCCCTTCTGATGAAATGTATATGGAAATGAACAACTAGGTGCCAAGTTTTCACATGCAAATGTTGGTTCCTGATAAAATACAGATATCTGTAGAGGCTGGTAAGAGGATGTCATTCCATGACCAAGTACAGTCACAATTTAAAGTTTTGCCCTCAAGTTATCGGCTTCAGATTATACACAGTTCAAATGAAAAGCTTTCCCCTTTTAGCTATTAAGCTTATAAAAATATTACAATCCCTGTAAGTTTCTGTCTCATGTTTGATCTACAAAACAAAATGAGAGATGCATTGTTAGTATGTTAAAAAAGTACATATATCATATCAGTTTGTGAAAGATGAATTGGTGGTACAGTTTGATATTTATATTTATTGTTTATAAAATCTGTGTAACGTGAATGTGTTTTGTATACATGATAAAACCATCATTAAGCACGATGATGATTTATTTGAAAATGGAAGAGATAGAAAAAGATAAATTGTCTATTTGAGTGAGGGTTGCTTTTTTTTTTTTAAAAAAAAAGTCTTTGAAGGAATGCATTCCAATATATTTGTATTTGATGCACACATTTGAATATGTTGTGTTCCTGCATGATGAATGATTATTTGAAGAAGGAAATCCGGTCTTAAGCAGAATGATATAGCTCCATATTTTATAAGCAGTAGTATTTAAAACCACATCCCCTAAATATATATCACATTTACAAATCTAATAGCTAACTACTCTGGTCTATGCTGCCTTAGTCCACGTCGACAACAAAAGGATAAATACAGTGCATACAGTAGGTTCCTCTGGTAATACCAGGAACATGACACATGTCATCCTATGATAAATTGGCTTTGTGTCTGTTCAATTTCAAATCTAAAGCTCTGGAGGCAGAGGTGTTAGGAAGCAGGCATAATTCTGGCAAACAGGGACCTCAGATGCACAAAATTAGTGTGCATGGAACAGATAACAGAGAGAGAGATACACACAGAGAGGAAGTTTGCACAGGTTTGTCGACTTCCTGGGGTTTAGGTAGTATTGGCAGATGTTAGGTGTGGAAAAAACATCTGTAAGCATGATAATGAATGTTACCAGAATTTGAAGTGACAACTGTATCGAGCACAAATGCTGTCTTGTTGCCCCATTTGCATACCAATTAAATAAAAAAAACAAATATTGGGTTACTGAATCTGTCTGACAAATAATCTGTAGGGCTTACTCAGTACAACTGGGTCAGGTCTTTTGGCTGTTTGACAGATGCAGCATCAGTAGCAGATTTAAACAGAACATGTAGTGAGATTGTTACCATGCACATTACTTTAAGTAGTGACCTGGGATGGCTTAGAGAATATGGGTGACTCAAAGGTGTGCTAAAACAGGATATTATCCATGTATTGATAGAGGGGAAACATTCAGTAGCAAATGTTTCCCTTGTATTAATTTTAAAAGTAGAAAGCTTTGGTCTAAGAAAAGCAAAAATTTGGTCTAAAAAAAATTGAAAGATTTTATCTAAACTCTAGGCATTTTTTCTGGCTATCTTTCATTCCTAGACTGCTCTCCCTCCTCAACTCTGCCTATTGACTTCTGTGACTTCTTTTAAGTCTCAACTTTAATCTCTTTTATGGGAAGCCTTTCTTAGCCCCTCTGAATTCTAGTGCCTTCTCTCTGTTAATTATTTCCTACCTATCCTGTACATGGCTTATTTGTATATATTTGTTTACATGTTGTCTCCCTCATCAGACTGTGAGCTCCTTGAGGGCAGGGACAGTCTTTTGCCTCCTTTTGTATCCCCACTGCTTGATACGGTGCCTGGCACTAGTAGGTGCTCAATAAATGTTGATTGACCTGCCTACATTTATTGCTAGTTTTCATTCAGCATTTTTAGCTCCTTAACAAAAGAACTACAAATTTGGTCTAAAATTGTTGTTTCCTTTTAATTACTACTCTAATTTGTATACTAATTAGAAGCACGATGGAAGAGTTTTAAAGCATGAATTGAATTTTCAAGATTCTCCTCTAGGGGTTTATAGAGTTGCTAAAAGTAAATCATATTCATTGAATTTCAATGGCACTCAATATGTTCCCAGGTGTCTGAACTATGGCTTATAAGGAATACTTTGTACTTTAAAAGAAACTTAATAAGAAAATGAAGTTGGTCTGGGTCTGTGATTTCATCATTTTAAGGAACTTTGAGGGAGAAAACTCCCTTTACAAATGCAGATTGTTACCCCTTTTAGGTCTTAGAGAGTTGCTTAGTGGCAGTGAGAGATTAAGGGACTTTTCTAGAGTTACAAAGCCATTATGGGTCAAAGTTGGGCCTTGAACCCAGACTGTCCTGACTCTGAGGCTTGTTCTATTACCCATGATTCTCCAAGATAATAAAAAAAGGCCTAATGTCAGTGATGGATCAAAAAGAGTTAAAAGGCCCTAGTACCCATGTGGTATATTTCGGTACTAGTTTCTCTTTGGTGGGAATTCAAAGTATAAGTGGGAGAAATTAAGCCAGTGTCACCAAATACTTTGGATAGCA
Source organism: Phalanger gymnotis (assembly GCA_028646595.1). Classification (NCBI taxonomy): domain Eukaryota; kingdom Metazoa; phylum Chordata; class Mammalia; order Diprotodontia; family Phalangeridae; genus Phalanger; species Phalanger gymnotis. Next base: position 372,573,235 of record CM053622.1, read on the forward strand.
TAGGTCCCTGTAACATGAAATTAGTAAATCCCTGTTGAATTGAGAAAACTTTTCTCTAAGACACATTGAAATAATTTATAAAACTCACTGGGGAAAGTAAATTACTGGTATAGCTGTTAAAATAATGACACATTTAAAAAGGTAGAATTTTGGAATTTATTGCTTGCATGACCTTGGCAGGTCACTTATTGAAATTCAGGTTTGCCACTTGTAAAGGCAGGATGTTGGGCTAGATGCCTTTCAGGTCCCCTTTAGGTTAGATCTATATTCTATAATATAATGGCCAGGTTTTGGCCTTAGAGAAATGATAAAATGTACTTCCTTTCTCTCATTGAAGGGATGGAAGACTGTAGCTGTGGAATACTGTACAGACTTCAAGACAGGTTGATATTTTGGTCTGTTTTGATAATTTAAAAAATCAGATATAAGGGAAGGCTCATTGGGTAAGCAAGAGGAAAGAATAGATTAAAAATGAATATATTATAAAAACTAAATGCATCATTTTTTAAAAAAAGGTGAGCTCTCTCTTTAAATGGGAACCTAAAGGGGGAAGTCATTGTCATAAATGAAGAGTGCTTTAATGTAAAAATAACTGCCAGTTTTATATTTCCTTCCATAATGTCATAGATGCAAATAATGCAAATCGCAATGCTTCCATGCCTTCTTCTCACCTATAACTCTTGCCCACTTCCTCTTATTAATACACCACAAGTGGGTGACTCAACTCACTGGGGTCCCATCCTTTGACTTTGTGTGGATATCAGAAGAGTACATGGACTTTCTATCTTTCAACCATTTCTTTCTCACTGAGTGACTGGCCCATCTTATTTCCCAGTAATGTCGCTCAACTAAAATTCTTTATCTTTACTACATGTCTCCATTGGTAATGTGTTTTGTCTGTTCATCCCTTCTGCCACCCCTTCTCCTGTCTCTAAACCCCACCTTGTGATACTCCATCAGACTTACAACTTTAATTCTTCAGAATAAATTTGCTACTGTTATACTTCTTTAACTGCCATGATTTTTGCACATGCACAGGAGACACATTCCTGGAGAGGATGCTTTAAGGTGGCATTTTCCCAAGTAAAACACTTTTTCATACTCATTGAACAATACGCATGTTTGACTCTTGCAATCTTTATCACTCTCAGTTGTGTGACTTAAAAGATGTAGTTTGCTATAGAATATTATTTGCAAATGCCCATCTTTTCCTTTCTTATATCTTCATCAAGGATACCCAGTGTATACATACATTATTTTCATAACAAATTCCCACAAAGATGGGAAAGTAGGAATATATATTGGTATTGATAGTTTCTCAATTACCTTTCAAAATTATTGATTTATTTTTAAATAACATCAGTATTTCTGAATATAATCCTCCCCGTGCCCTGCCTAGTAAACCATCCTTTGTAACAAAAAAAATAAAGAAAAAAGTAGCATAGTAAAGCCAACCAGTGTATTAATCATGTCTCAAGTCTTATAGTGTGTGCGATATCCCATACCAATAGGACCCTGCCTCTGTAAAGATGATAAGGAAGTGCTTTTTCTAATGTACTTTTCCAGGGTCAAGGATTTTGGACATTATAATTATTTAGCATTTATTTTTATTTTTGTTTTGTTCTTTCCATTAACATTAGCCATCATGTATGTTTTTTCAGGTTCTACTTACTTCACTTTGCTTCAGTTCATATAATTCTTGTTATGCTTGTGTGTATTTATTAGATTTGTCACTTATGATGGAAAAAATATTGATCTGTCACATTCCTAGACATCGTTTAACCATTACACCTTGCTTAGTCATTCCCCGCTTGATGAATAACTACTTTGTCCCCAGCTCTTTGCTACAACACCTGTTGTTGTTATGCTGTTATGCTGTCATGAGTAGTCTAGTGCACATTGAATCTTTCTTTCTATTTTTGACCTCCATTAGGTACATACTTTGCATTGGAATTGCTGGGTCAAAGATAATGGACATTTTATTAAAAAAATTTGCTTTCGAGGGGTTGTATTAACTCATGGCTCCACCAAGAGAAAGACAGCAACCTTGTCTTTCTTTAGCCTCTCCAACATTGATTTTTCTATCTTTTTTTCATTTTTGCCTGTTTTCTGGGTGTGAACTGAAACATCAGAATTGCTTTGATTTGAGTTTCTCTTACTAGTGATTTAGAGAAATTTTTCATGTGTTTTTTAATAGCTTAAGGTTCTTTCGAACACTATTCTTATCTTTTGGTTTTACATATTTATATTACATATAATTACATATGTAATTACATATTTACATATACACTTATATACTATATATCTACTATATATACATATAGTTACATATATACTATATATATATTACATATATGGTTACATATATACTTTTGATGACAAAACCCTTTTCTGGGATATTTGATGGAGAGACTTGCGTTCCATCAATAGCATCTTTGGTTATCCGAGATCAGGGCTTCCTAAACTTTTTCTACTCACCTTTTTGTATTTCTGCAGGATTCATTGGTGTGGCATGACCTGAGGGCATGTGCAGTGCAAAGTGGTCATGCTCTGTGTTCAGAACCAAGGCTGCAGTGAAACTGCATGATGCATCACCGGCAAGCCCTGTCAGAAATGCCTCGGATTCATTACACATTTGATTTTTAATTAATTTTTGGTTGTTGCATGTTCAGAAACCTTTAACTGCTGCCAAATTTTCATGCAACCCACAATTTAAGAAGCAAATTCCTATGTGAACTGATTTATTTTTACATGCAAAAAATTTCAATTTAATGTAAGTCAAATTATCTATTATATCTTTTGTAATTACCTTTATCTTTTTTTTTTTGATTATGAATGTTCCTCTTCCCCCCACCCCAGCTGTGAAAATTAATCGTTCTCTTTTATTTATTGTCTCAATGTTGTGACCTTTCCTTCTCAGGTAGTTTTGACCTCTCCCACCCCCAAGCTTTTAGCATACTTTTCTTTTTCAAATACCTTGAGATTTGATATCTTAATGTCACCACAATGTCCATCGTGGACCTCCTCTGTGTATCATTGATCTAGTCCAGCTGCTCTGTCTAATTTTGCTTTCTTTGGTGTCATTACTGCTTCTTTGTGCCTCGTATATGGAACTGTGATGCTAGAATCAAATGTGGTAGGACTGTCATCATTGATGGAAACAAAGTTTGCCATAGAAAACTTTTTGCCTGCATGCAATATCTAAACATCTGTATCTTTTCCATTTCTGTCTGTTCTTTATCCTTCTGTTTTCTCTAAAGGTTCTTGGGATGACTTTGCTTAATTGCCTCATTCATTCACTCACTCATTCTCTGTAAACTTGTTTCTACCTCCTCTGCTTCTTGACACTTTGCCAGGTAACTGCTCATAGTAAGTTTTATCTACCATGTAAATTAGGGTTTACTTAGACTATTTTCTTTAGGTGAAGAGCAAATACCTGAACTGTGGTTCAGTTTTGGTTACATTATAATTTCAGTTGGTTAAAACAAAACCACTTATTTCTAGCTCCATTTCATCATGTGGAAAATGAAATAATCATCTATCAGATCTTAACTATGGAGTGATGGAAAGATTTTAAAATTCTTTAATACTTCTCTTCCAAGTCAGAACAAGCACTAGAAGATAGTCTGTTTTCTCAAATATTTTTAAGCTGGTAAATAAAGACTGGAAAGTCATAAGGATACATTTCCTAGCATGCCTTCTTATTTCTGAGGGAAACCCTAGAAATCTAATAAACATTTTTCAAATAAGACCATAGCTTTGAACTGGGTTAAAAAGTCAGGCATAAAGTATCTTTTCATTTTTATCAATTCGTTTACAATTTGGCATTTTTCTTTCTTCAGCAAATAGTGGAAGTGAACGAAGTTGAAAGTTTATATCATTGGCTCTCTTTAAATATACAATTAAAAAACCCCAAGCTCTAATTGTCATGCAGGAGATTTCCACACTCAAATGGCTTCAAAATGGACAAATCACCTTTTTATTAAACTTTCATTATGTTCCTAAAAAAATACTTTGTACTGAAAGCATCAAAAATTTCACCTCAGCTCAATCCAGCATTTTTCTTAGCTGGCCAAATTCCTCAGTGAAGGCAGCCCTTTGCTTTTTGCCTGCTCCCCATGGATAGGGTCCCAGAGAATGGGCTCTTCTCCAGCCTGTTCTGGAGCTGACACTGCTCCTGCCTTAGTTCAATGGATGGAGTCCCAAGTTCTTTCAACAAAGCAAAGACTTGCATGAGCTGTGACAGATCTATAGAGCTTCTTATCAACCAGGGAGAAAGAAGAAGGTTAACACTTCCAAAAATATGACAGAAAAAGAGGAAAGGATAAAGAGTTGTTATCACACATGCCATGGAGGGCAATACAAGATAACTGATATGTCAGCTACGCAAGGCTAGAAAGGCATCTGGAGGCTAGCGAGTTGGTGGTATGCCCTGGAGAATTTTTTTAACTAACCTCAAGCCAATTTAGTTCTCTAATGGATGGTGCAAAGCACAATTACTTTTGTAATCTAGCATCATTAGTAAGCTACATTTATTATAAAAGCAGATCATATTACCAACAACAGGATCTTAAAAATACCATATCATCATCATCATCATCATCATCATTGATTTGCAGTTAGAAGGAACCTCAGAGATTATTTAGTCTGTTTCCTTCATTTTACAGATGAAGCAACTAAGGCCTAGTGTGATTAAATAACTACTGTGTTGTCATGTAGTAAGAGATGGTACACTGTCACTTAGGCTAACATAATTACATTTCATTTCACTGATATGGACATGTATGACAAGCATTACAATAACACCTCATATTTACATAGCACTTTTCAGCTTACAAAGTACTTTCTTTATAACAACCCTGCGATGTGGGTGGCACAAGTAGTATCATATACGTTTTAGAGATTAAAAAAAATTGAGACTCACTGAGATGGAATTTCTGGTCCAAGATCACATGTCTAGCAAATTGTAGAACAGAGATTCAGATTAAAATCTTCTGATTTCCTTGTCTGATGTAGATTTCACTATCACAGTATCTCAAAAGAATACAATTGGATGAGACTGCAAGCCTTTGGAGAATAGCGCTGTTGCATGCAGCCTAATCTGCCATTTTGAACTTTTGGGGGACGTTGCCTCTCAAAATTCTGCCTAGGTGATGTTTTCATTAGAGTTTGACAAGGACATATTGAAGAACTCAAATATAAAAAAGATGCACCCAAAAAAGACATTTTAGAGTAAGGCATTGTTGCTCTCACTTGTGGCTCCAAGGAGCTGTAGCATGCACAGCAGTTACACCTGGGTAAAACCATCTCAGCAGACAGATTAAGCCAGGCTGAGAGTAATCAACAGACCTCAAACTCATCAGTGAATTAGGGGGATGTCTCCCCCAAGCATGCGAGGCTTCCCTTGGTGGCATGGTGGTGTTGGGGTGGGTTTGAGAACAATTTGTTCCAATAGCTATTAAGGCAGCTGTAGAGTGCTTAGAGCTTGGTCATCCACTGAATTCTGGGCCATCATTGTCTTGTCATTGGACTTTGATGACTCTGGAAGAGAGAGTAAGGATGACAACTTTATGAAACTACTTTGCTAAAATCCTATTCGCTTGTAAGTCAAGGTACCACCTGTGATTTCATTGGTCCTCTTCAAAAAAAAGACGGATGAACAACATCATCATTTAAAAGGAAAAGTTAAATCCTTCCAATAGCTTGATCATTCCTGTACCATCCTACTTCCTTCCACGTTCATGTTTCTGGTTCATAAATAGCTGAGGATGAACCGGGGATTTCCTACCATGCACTCAACCCCCATCTCTAGCTATGGATCACCTTCTTCTCCATCAAGGTCCTGTTCAGGTCTCACCACTGTGATAGTATTTTTTTGGTCACTCCATCTATAAGGGATCCCTGCCATAAACTCCTCATTGGCAGTATAGAGTATAGTGACTGTTACATAGTAAGCACTTAATAAGTGTCCATGGAATTGAATTGAACTGAACTGAATTTAATTGCCATGTGACTTCACTTAGCTTAGTCTCTTAGTGACAAATGAAAGTGCTTTAGCTCACCTAATAAAGATTCATTGACAAGGTGGGACATGGTGGGGTATGTTTGGACCTTAGAAATGAGAGCAGTAACATGGTCATTTTAAACCTTGTTGCTATCACATACAGAAGGATCAAGGTAAAATCCCAAGAACCAGGTAGGTATAGGAGCACTTCTAGAGGACTCCTTTCTCTCTAATCCCCAGACCCTGATAGTCCTTATCTTTGTGGACCTTCCACCTAAATGTTTTCTACCACCCATAAGGTGATGAAGGTACATTTCCAGGCTTATTTAACTTTTCGTAATTTGGCTTTTTAAATTTAACTTTTTGCAATTATTTCACCTTACTTCCCTTCATATACTCCATGTTCTGGTAAAATTATATCGCTAGATAATAACCAAACTCATCATTGCATCTACTGCCTCTGTAGTTGTGGAAACTTTTCCCTTTGCCTGAAATGTACTCCTTTTCTTTATCTGCATTTTCAGAATCCTTGTCTTCCTTTAAAGCTTAGTTCATGTGCCACCTCCCTGATCTCCCAGGTTTTAATGGTCTCTCCTTTGTGTTCCAGTGTTTTTATTTTTCTGCATATGGACTACTTATGCAAAGTAGAATTTGAACATTTTGAGATCAGGAATTGTTTATTTGTGTATTTCTAGCACATAGAAAACTATGTTGTACATAGTAGGTGCTGAATAGAAGAAGGTTGTTGAATTGAAAACAAAATCCATAGTCAAAAGAAAAATGGAGAAAAAAGATTTAAGAAATAAAGTTACTTTTCTTAATCTTAATAGCCAGAGCAGAACCTTCTGGTAGCCATATTAATTAATCAGGCAATGAGACAAGCCCCTACCATGTGATTGACAATATGATAGACCTCGGGAATAAAAATAAGAAAGGAGCTTATATTTTAATGGGAGAAATTTTGAGTACACATGTAAGCATGTATAGAATAAAATATGAAGAGAATACAAATAAATATAAGACAGTTAAGTATGAAGTTATTAAGCAAGGAGAGCATGGAGAAATCGAGAAAGGATTCATGTAGAAAGAAATGATAGAGCTATGTCTCAAAGGAAGAGAAGGGTTCTACTTGGCCAAGGGCAGAAGAGAATGTGGGCATGTTCCTTTGCTCATGTCAACTCAGGAAGGGAAAAGGTATGTAATATGCAGAGAAAAGGTCAGTTTTTTTCTGGGTCAAAGAGTACAGGAAAGGAAAATAACCTACAATAAATCTAAAAGAGTTAGGTTGGGGACAATTTGTGAAGGGCTTTAAAAGCTAAATAATTTTTGTTTTATCCTTAGAGTCAAAAGAAAGGCACCAGAGTTTATTAACTAAGGGAGTACCATTGTCAGGTCTGTGCTTAAGGAAAATCACTTTGGTGAAAAAAAATTACTGAAAAAACGTCTGGAGAAATTTTATAATGTTAAGAACTATCTCTAAGTGCAATGGATTGACTAAAAAAGTATTAGATTCCCTCTCATTTGGAGATATTCAAGTAGAGGCTAGATTGACCACTTGCCAGTGGGGATTCTTTATAATTATGATTTTTAGTAGATGTCTGCTGACATCCCTTCTACCTCTGAAAATTTAGTAATTCTGTGCTAGGAAGATTGAATTGAAATACATTATTTCTATCTTGCTAGATGATCTTTTCTAAAGCAGTCAGAGAAAAACAGAATGAGAAAGTGTCCTGGACCAGGAATTGAGAAACCTGAGGACTAAGTCAGACTTTTTCTATTAACTGGCTTCTTCAATTAACTATTTCCTATTAACTAGCTAGTTGACTAAAAACAAGTCACTTAACCTCTCTGGTTATAGTAATTGTTTTTCCCTAATGTTGAACAATCTTTGTATTCCTGGTATAAATCTAATTTAATTATGGTGAATAGTATATATACATATATATATATATATATATATATTTCTGCATCTCTTTTTTGGTGAAGAATTCAGTTTTTTAAATCAATAGTTATTAGTGACATTGGTCCATGATTCTTTTTTGCTGTTTTATTCCTCCCTGGTTTAAGTATTAGGAGCATGTATCTATCTCAGAAAAAAAAGGATTTGGCTGTGTGCTTCCTTTCTTTTTTGGTTATTGAGAACTTGTATAAAATAAGTATGAATTTTTCTTTAAACATTTGGTTGAATTCATCTATTAAAAAAGAAACTGAATGCTGCATGATAATAATGATCAAGGATGATTCTAAGGAAAAGTTGAAAAAATTGACCTCCTTTTCTTTGGGGACATGTGGCATTAAGGAAATGTAATATTTTGTAGGCTGTCAGACTGTTGGTGTGTCTGTTGGCTTTGCTTTCTTTTTGTTTTGTTTTCTCTTTTTTGTTGTTACAAACATTGGCTTGCTAAGTAGGGGAGGGATATATTCAGAGATTAAGCTTCTATAAGACCAAAATGTATTAATATGGGTCTTTTAAAAGAGAAGAAAAAAGTTCTTTTTGACTAGATTTTCTTTTATTTGCCAATTTCTTTATGACATTCAATTTTAACTTTCTGTTTCTGTTTTTTTTTTTTTTGGAGGGGGGAAGGGAAGGCAATTGTGGTTAAGTGATTTGCCCAGTGTCACACAGTGTGTCAAGTGTCTGAAGCCAGATTTGAACTCAGGTCCTCCTGATTCCATGGCCAGTGCTGTACTCACTGTGCCACCTAGCTGCCCCCCAAGTTTAACTTCCTAAGACACAGATGTTTAACATCTCTCACATTGCATTAATGTAGACATTTTATGTTTTTCTAGGTAATCATCCATTCCTTTAATTTTTAAAGTTTTCTAGAATATATTTGTGTTCTGATATTTCTTTTTCATTTCATCCTTTTTGTGTACTAACTTCATTGATTTTTTTATTATGGTAACTTGATTTTTATCTTTTTCTTTTTAAAAATTAGGTCTGATAAGGGTTTATGGGTTAGGCTTTTCAAAGAACAAGTTTAGTTTAATTTCCATAGTCTTATTTTATTTCATGTAATTCTCCTTTAATTTTTATGATTTTTTTCTATGCTTATTTATGGATTCTAATTTGACTCCCTAGCTTTTAAAACTACACACTCAGTTCATCAACCACTTCTTCTTTATTTTGCTCATTTATGTTTTCAAGGACATAATTTTCTCTTTTAAAACAGCTTTAGCTACATCAAAATTTTGGTATATTGTCTCATGTCATTACTCTTATTGACATGGTTTTTAAAAATTATTTTATTATTGTTTTCTTTGGCCCAATCTTTATTCAGGATGTCATTATTACATATGTTTATAGTCTATCTTTTGCTCCTGATTCTTTCAATCAGTTTTATATTTTATTTCCCTTTTTAAACTGATCTTTATTTTAAATTTTCTAGCTTTGAGAAAGGGACACTAAAGTTTCTTATAATTATGTCTTTTTATATCTTTTTTTGTGATTCAGTTAATTTTTCCTTTGTGAATATATTTGCTATACCAATTGGTATGTATACATTTAACAATCATATTATTATTTTATTTTTAGGGGTTTTTTTGGGCAGGGAAATTGGAATTAAGTGACTTGCCCAAGGTCACACAGCTAGTAAATGTGTCAAGTGTCTGAGGCTGGATTCGAACTCAGGTCCTCCTGACTCCAGGGCCAGTGCTCTACTCACTGCACCATCTAGCCGCCCCTTCATATTATTTTTGTATTAAATTTGAGTACAATGTAGTTTTCTTTTTTATCTCTTTTGAAAATGTAAATTTTTATTTTCTCCCTGTTTGATAGCATGGTTGTAATTCTTGCTTCTTTGGAATCATTTGATATACAATATATTTTGTTCTACATTCTTATTTTCATTATGTATATATTTTTATTTTTTTCAAAGTGTTTCTTATGTAGACCTAATTGTTGGGTCTTGTTTTATTATTCATTCTATTATTATTTTTTGAATCATTGGGCTTTTTATTCCATTTACATTCAAGGTCAGGATTTTCAGATTTATGTTTAACTCCATGTATTTTTTATATTGATTTTATGCTTTTGCTCTTTTAAGTGAGCACTTTGTGATTAATTTTGTTGAGTCTTTTCCTCTATTATTGTTTATTTTCCTCTGCCAAATTCCTTTAGTTCACATAAATGGCTAATTTTTCTTTCTTTTATCTCTTCTACCCTCCTCTTTCCTATTGCTCCCCCAGATAATTGTGTATGGAATGTGTGTATGTGTGGAAAGGGGTTTCTACTTGTCTATATGTCCCTCATGGAACTTGCAGAGTATTTAATTTGAGTCTTCTGCTCAACTCCACTTATATTTTATTTAATTTGTAAATCTTATTCATTTTCATCTTTCCTGTATATGTGGGTATACTTACACATGTCTACATGTAGATGTGTATGTTTTTAATTTTTAATTTTGTTTTATGCTCTGTCTCTTTATTAATTCATAAAGGAAGAAATGTTGAACGGAAGCAGTGCCATGTTGGGAGTCTTTTGTATTTCAGTTCATGAGACCCTGTTCCTGCCCTTCTGTGACCACTCAGCACTCTTACAGCCTATTTATACCATCTCTTTTTCCATACCATGCCCTACCTTCCTGGATGTGGGCTGACTTTCTATACATCCCTTCTCCTGAGATAGGAAGACATCTCGAGCAGCACAACTGTGGCTTGGAGGGTTGTCTCCTATTGTACAGACATATATATATATATATATCTGTACATATATACATATATACATACATGCACATATTACATATTTAGGTATACATACACAAACATATATGGATTTAAGCACTGGAGTTTCAAACATGGAGTTTTTCTCTCATTGCAATTTGCAAATTTGACTAATTAGTACTTAGTCGTGTGAATTCAAGGGTGCTGAGAAATTTTCTTACATTACTTAGTATGGTATCATATTCTGATTTTTTAAAAAAATGTATCATTCTAGCAGACCTAATTTATCTCAATGCATATTTTTGTTTGTATATTAGTTCATGCATTCTTTCAAAGTTCTTTTGTTTTACTTTTATCAAAGATACTTTCACTTCTGTATTTATTTCTTCCTAAATCTGTCATTCTTTTTTCAGAATCTGCTCTTTCAGAGAGATTCCCCCTTGTGTGTATTCTAAACTTTGCCTTTTTTATTTCAGAACTTCTACTTTGAGACATTTAATTCTAATGTCATTTTTTTTGAGAGGGGAAGGCCGGGCAATTGGGGTTAAGTGACTTGCCCAAGGTCACACAGCTAGGAATTGTGTCAAGTGTCTGAGGTCAAATTTGAACTCACGTCCTCCTGACTCCAGGACCAGTGCTCTACTCACTGTGCCACCTAGCTGCCCCCTCTTATGTCATTTCCATCCTATCTTCTTTTGAAAGTTTTACTTCTTATTTTGAACCATTCTAGAGTTTCTTGTTTGTTGTTTTCTTAGGGTCCCACAGGATTTTCCTTTTCAAAAGAAGCTTTTGTTTCATTTGCCTTCATGATTTAATATTTATTTTGTGTGTTATAGATTTTATTTAATTATTCATTTTACTGTTTGTTTTTACCTTCTATCTTTATGAGTTTCATTTTTGGTTTGTCTGTTTGGGATATAGGCTTATACTTGACCTTTCTTTCTTGGATGTTATCTTTAACCTTTTGTTTGTGTTCTTAGTAGTTTTTCAAAGGCTTTCTTCTTCCTCTTTGGCTCCCTCCCTTTCTACTGCTTGGGTCCACCTTTTCTCCTGAAAAGACCCCTGTGGCTTGGTATCTCCATACTCTTCTGGTTGGGGGACATATGGGGACTATTTCCCTGGTCAGTATAAACTCCTGGGGAGAAGACTTAACTCTAGCTGGGTTTTTAGCTGTTTTTCCCTCAGGCATGAAAGTCTCTAGGGCTCCCAGTCTAGTTGGCTATATCATCTTCATTCTCCTGAGAGTCCTACGTCTTCCTTTCCTTCCTCAGGTTGGGCAGAATCAGTGTCTTCCAACTCTTTGTGAAGCATGGAGGTATTCTTCAGCGATTCCCACAGTCAGACTCTGAAGCACAAGTCAGAGCTGAGGAGCAGGGGCTGCTGAGCGGGAGTTCTAATCATTGAAGCAGTTGTACATTATTTTACAAGGATTTGACAGCATACTTCGTTTCTCTCTCTACATCTTGAAGATCCTACTTTAATTACCCTGGATTTGGCAGTTTTTCTTTCTTTTGAGGTTGTTAGGTTGGAGTACATGTGGAAAACAGCTATTCCAGCCTCTTGCCAAGTACATGATCTATGCATAGCCTTTTAAAGACCTATCAGTCAGTCATGATTCTACAGCAACTCCTGTAAGTGACGGAAACCTCATATGACTCTGGCTTTTCATATGTAGTTTTGGTAATGATTTTCTCACAAGAACTTTTATTAGCAAAAATTAAAAGCTCCAGATATCCTTTCTCTATATGCTTACATCAAAAGAAATTCAGTCTTCTGCTAATCAAATGTTCAGAAAGTGGTTGGTTTTCATGTATCCAGACTCTTCTGTTTTATACAATTGCCAAAATATTCTTTTTAAAGTAGAGTTCTAACCATGACTCTCTCCTGCTCAACTCTCTCCAGTGATTGTCCTGTCTATGATCAAATAGAAACTCCTCAATTTTGGGGTTTAAAACCCTTCACAATTTGACTCCAGCTTCTTTCCAGACACTTTACAATGTCCCCTTTGGGCATTCTATCTTCTAGCCAAACTGGCCCATTCAACATTCCATGGTTCACACCCATGCCCTTGCACAGTCTGCTCCTGCCCCTCTCCCAGAACACCTCAGTCTCTTATAATCCTTAGCTTCTTTCTAGGACACAGCTCAGAACTGAGCTCAGAGCCCAGTTCAAACACATGCTTGGATCCACAATCGAGAGGCAGTGGGTGCAAGTGGCCCAGCCCCTGTGGGTCCAGCAGTGATTTCTTAGCCTTAGATTTGTATCACTACCTTCCAATTTGTTTAACCAATTGAACTGAATTTATTTGAGTCTAACATTTTTAATCCTTTCCCCACCCCCAAATTCAGTGTTTAATCTTGCTCTTTATTGCCTTTGATATGCCCTTTCATGCTGAAACATTACATAGACTTTTGATTTGGAAGGGATTTTATAAAGCGTGCATTCTATAATTCGTTCATTTTCCAGATGTAGAAGGTGAGACTCAAGTGAATGGAAATGACTTGCCCAAGGTCACACTGATTGCATAGAGGAGATTAGGAGATCAAGCCCAGGTCCTCTGTTAGTAGTTCTCTTTTTACCATATGATATCACCTCA
>CM053622.1:372586996-372640307 GCA_028646595.1 Phalanger gymnotis
TAATAGGGGTTTGGGCCTGGGGCTAAGAACTTAGTGAGACTCAATGAAATACACTGAATTACTCAAAGCAAACAAAAGCCAAACTCTTCAAGGGCACTTGTTGAACTAAGTGCTAAGGAGCCCATTTTGCTTCCCAACATGTCTAAACAACAACAAAAAACCCCATCTGTTTGATGTTTGACTTCAACTATGCCTTATGCTCAACATAGTATTTGATTTAGTTAACTTGACTATTTTTGCTTTTCAGTCCTTTATGAATTGCTGGATAATCACCTGAACTACCTAAAAGGCAAATTCTTAATTTCTATGGGCATCTGTATTGCTAATAAGTTTTGTTATTGTTCAGTCATTTCACTTTTGTCTGACTCTTTGTGACTCCTTTTGAGGTTTTCTTGGCAGAGATACTGGAGAGGTTTGCCATTTCCTTCTCCAACTCATTTTACAGATAAGGAAACTGAGGCAAATAGGGTTAAATGACTTGCCCAGAATCACACAGCTATTAACTATCTCAGGTTGAATTTGAACTAGGGTCTTCCTGACTCCAGGCCCAGCACTCTGTCCACTGTGCCATCTAACTGCTAATAAATTTATGCTTCTGCTAAAACAATGCTGTTTAAAAATTCTCATTCAAAATTCTTATGGCTTCCACACAAGATGTTATGTTAAGTTCAAATTTGCGATTATTTGAGCATTTCTTCATTTTATTCCTCTTTCTCATCTTCTCCCTCTTCATTTTTTCCTTATCCTCTCTTTCTTCCACGTCTTCCTTTTCTCTTCTCTTCCTTTTCTTCTACACTTTTTTCTGTTTCTCCTTCTCTTCCTTCCTTTAGTCCATTACTCCAAAACCCAATGAATCTGTGATCTCATCAATTTGGGTATTCACTTAGAATGATGCAGATTATGATCCATCCACTCCCTCACATCCTATAGGGGAAAATGTGTTAATCTTCATATATAAATATGATGTATAGCACCTTGTAAATGGTAGGTGAACTCAATACATATTTGTTGACTGAATAAATGCTGTAATACGAACAGGATATACAAAGACATATACTTTTGTGGCTGTTTATACAACAAAGATGATAGATTTGGACCAATCCATCAATGCTTTTCCACATAGTACCTCTTACACCCAGTGGAATGTACTTACTATATGATTGGCTAAGACTCATCTATGAAATTTTTTTTTCTCATTGCAAAGAGAATTGGTCCAAGTTTGAATTGATTGAATCCATAATTGAAGTCTTTCTTACTGAGGCAGTAGCTTCAAATTCACATGGAGAGTTCCCCAACCCCTACCTCTTTTTAAAGGTATGAGTAGAATCTCGTCTTTGAATTTTGGAGTTTATTGCCATCCTGTTTTATTGTTCCCCTTTTCATTTCATTTACAAGTATAAATCATTTGATTACCAATTAATTGTACAACAAACAAGCAGCAGGCCCAAGGATGTCCTATGGCTTATCAGTATTTTTGCTAGATGACTTTCTATATCCATACAGACTATAGCAGATTAGGGTTGTTTTATGCTTCAATTATTTTTTGTTCAATATTTGCTTTCTCCCTTTTTACATTCAGCTTTTTTTTTAGAACTGTGAGGATACATATCTGCAAATTCCTATTAAAATAGATAAATATGAACTTGTTTATTCAAGGCTAAACATTATGTCTGGTATTAAGTCGAACTGAAATTGAGCCCTTGAACTAATTCAATTTAACAGATATTTAAAAAATCTCCCCCTGTGTGTAAGGCAACATTCTAGATACTGGGAATACAAAGATATAAAAGAATAGTCCCTGTTACTATCCTCAAGGGCTGCATAAGTCTAGTGAGGGCACAGGACAGTATTTGCACAGATTGATACAGTGCGTTTTGCTATTTTAGCATAAATGAGGGCAAAGGAGAGATCCAGATAACATATCCAAAGAGAATTTGAAGAGGTCACTCACTTTTGGATATGTTGGAAGGCTTACCAGAGGAATTGACATCTAAGCTCGCTTGAAGGAAAAGTCTTCTTAAAAACAGATATGAGGAAGGCACACTTTTGCAATGTAGGGGATATCCTGTGTAAATGCCTAGAGGTAGGGGACTGTGTATCAAGTTCAGAGAACTATAGAGGACCTTAAATTCTAGGCTAAGATTTTGTATTTTGTCCAAATGAACAATAGAGAAGTCACAGAAGACTTTTGAGATTGGCGTACTTTTTTTTCTTGGGTTTTTATTTTGCTCTATGTTTTCTTTTACAACATGACTAATATCGAAATATGTTTTTCATAACTACACACATATAAACTATATCAAACTGTTTGCCTTCTCAGTGGGGGTGGAGTGGGGGGAGGAGGGAGAGAATTTGAAACTCAATTTTTAAAATGAATGTTGAAAATTGTTTTTATATGTAATTGGGGAACAATGAAATACTAACGAAAAAATGAAAACTTTTGAGATTGGAGATTGCAAGGTCAGATATGTCCATTTATTTTCAAGATAATTTCTGCCTGTGTGAAAAAAATGAGTTGGAGAAAGGAGAGATTGGAAGAAGAACCAATTAAGAGGTATTAAAATACTCTAGATAAGGAGTTATGAACTAGGGTGGTGACTATGTGAGTAGAGAGGAGATGGATATGAGAAATGCTGTGGAATTAGATACAAGTCATCACATGCGGGTGATGACTGGGGAAGAGTCAAAGATGAATTTATTATTTCAAGCCTGGTAGCTGTGAGGAAGGTGGTTCTATCAACTGATTTAGGCCATTCAGAGGATAAGCAGGTTACTTTAGAGAGAACATATTTTGGCCATTCAGAGGATAAGCAGGTTACTTTAGAGAGAACATATTTTGAAAAATTGACACATGTAATTGTTAAGTAGTAGACTGATCAGAGGCTCAACATTAATTTGGTATTTTGATTTACTAATATAAAGTAGATTAGAACACCTGCACACTAGAGAAGTAAGAGGTGGCATCCAAGTTAGGAAGATCTAGGTTCAGTTCCTGTCTCTGACTCATGTTGGCTATGTGATCTTGGACCAGTCACTTAATCCCTCTGTGCTCCAGATGACTTCCTAAGACTATAAGTTGCGGAAAAGATCTTGATACGCAGTGGTAGAGGAAATTCCTTTCCAGGAACTCCTTTCAGAAAGGGCTGAGGAAAGGTCAATATGGTGTTTGCTGCTGTCTGACAACTCCAGGAGAAATGCCAGGAGCAGAGAGAGGTCCGTACACCATGTTTGTAGATCTGACCAAGGCCTTTGATACTGTTAATCATGAGGGCTTATGGAAAAATGTGATAAAATTTGGTTTCCTGCAGAAGTCTATTAGTATTGTAGGTCAATTTCATGATGGGATCTTTGCCCAGCTTCTCAGCAATGCATGATACTCTCCTGTTTTTCAGTCACTAGTGGAGTAAAACAAGCCAGTGTGCTTCCTCCTATGCATGATGTTTTCAGCTCTGTTGCCAAATGCTTTCAATGAGGACAGACGGGGCACCAAGGTCAGTCACTGAACTGATGGTAAATTCTTCAATTTGAAAAGGCTACAAGCCAAGACTAAAGTGCAGGGAGGGTTGGTGCATGATTTTTTGTTTGCCAATGATTGTGCACTCAATGCAGCCTCTGAAGCTGAGATGCAACACAGTATGGATCAGTTCTCTACTGCTTGTGCTGATTTTGGCCTAACAATTAACACCAAGAAAACTCAGGTGCTCCATCAGCCAGCATTGGTTACAGCAAATGGAAAAGTTTAGAATACTGTGGATAAGTTCACTTACCTTGGCAGTGTACTTTCCGGGGATGTACACATTGATAATGAGGTTGACACATGCATTGCCAGAGCTTGCTCAGTGTTTGGGAGGATCCAAAGGCAAGTGTGGCAGGGAAAAGGTATTAGACTGACTATCAGACTGAAGTTCTACAGACCCCCTGTGCTGATCTCATTGTTTGTATGCCTGTGAAAACTGGACAGTCTACCAGCAATGTGCCAGGAAACTGAATCACTTCCATTTGAATTGTCTTAGGAAGATTCTGAAGAACACATGGCAGGATAGACACTGAGGTCTTGTCTCAAACTAAACTGCCAGGCATTTAAACTCTACTGAAGTGAGCACAACTCTGATGTGCTGGCCATATTGTTTGAATGCCATATACTTGCCAAAAAGACTTTTATGGAGGACTTACACAAGGCAAGTGCTCACATGGTGGTCAGAAAAATCAATACAAGGGAAGTCTCAAGGTCTCTCTCAAGAACTTTGGAATTGATTGCGTGACATGGGAGACGCTGGCACAGGACTGCTCAGCATGGCATTAACATATCAGAGAACCTGTGCTATATAAGCAAAGCACAATTGAAGTAGTTCAAAAGAAACTTGAGGTGCACAAATTTAGAGAATCCATTCCAAATGTTCACACAGACTATTTTTGCCCGACCTGTGGTAGAGCATTCTGAGCTCATATCGGTCTGATCACTCACAGTTGGACACATTGAAACTTGATTCTAAGATAGTGATGTCATTTTGGTCGGCTTCAAGAAGGAAGGACAACAACCAACCAACAGCATGGAAATCACAGATATGGTTAAAAAAGACACCAAAAATAGACATAAAAAGCACCTGATCTTGGGCCACATGGTATCACTGTTAGACAAATCACTTTAGGGTCATTGCTGGAAAAATAACCTAAAGGAAAGATCTGTATTCTTGAGCTATTTAAATGATCTTCAGCAGTAAAATATGAAAGAAATGGGGGAGGGGAAAGGGAAATCCTAGTTCTTATTTTTTTGAGATATGTTTTTCCCTCCTAAATCTTAATTGGCATGCACACACTTTTTTTTTTCTTCTGGTCATTTTATTTTGAACTCATTCCTGCAACTTTCTCCTCTCCCTCCTACTTTCAGATCTATAAACATGGACAACATATTTAAGGCAACATTTGGTTGGCATCAATCTGCACAGCATCTGAATAAATCTTTAAGAGTCTGTCATAGCAACGAGAGCTCTGAGCACAGAATTCCTTGACACATGTGACCTGCACATGCTTAGTTTGTTAGAGATGTGATCAAATTCCAGCCCTGACCATACATTGTGAAGTATTGAATCACTCCATTTCTCATCTCACTAGATGCTAATATCCGCTTGGTGGTTCGATTTTATCAAAGATAGTACTACCTTTGTCAGTTTTTTTCACATTTGGTTTCTTTTTCATGTGAGATTTTAGGGGTGTGTGTGTGTGTGTGTGTGTGTGTGTGTGTGTGTGTGTGTGTGTGTATGATTCATTTTGAAAGTTGAGTGATTTTCAATTGCATTCAACACTTATTAATCACCTAATATATACAAGGCATTGTGTCACAGGGTAATTGTCATTAAAGCTATATGCTTTGATTGCTATCCTGTCACATTAATTTACTCGAAATAGCTCCTGGAATAAATAATTCCTGGGTGGGTAAGAACTATGTAGAGTCTCCCACTTTTTAGCAGCTGTGTTCATAGGACAGGAAGCTGCATAAAGAAAAGCTCCAATGAAAATTCATACATGTTTAGGTAATACAGTTGCCATTTTTGAACACTCTTCAACCTTATATTTAAATTTCTCATTGTCTCCAAGTGCACTGGATTTCTTTGATGGAATTCTTCAAAGTAACCAAAATACAAAGTACATTGTTGCGGTTTAAACTCTGTCCACGTCAAAAACTGTTGGGGTTTAGTCTCTGCCCACCATAAAAACTGTTGAGGTTTCATGGTGGAACCATCTCAAAGAATTCAGTCAGGCCAACTCTAATCCAAGCATAGGCATTTATTGAGATTGACGCCTCTTATGAAGCAGTTTAAGTTCCAAGAGGGACCAGCAACTTCAGAGAAAGCAAAATGGATTTTTATAGTGCAAAGATGCCGATCGCAATCAAAATTTACATAGAATATAGGAATATGATTAATATTAAAAAGGCAGGAGGAGGTAACAGAAGTGGAGTCTCTTTTATGGTTTGGTGGTTAAACATTCTGGTCGTGCTGCCCTCCAATTGGCTAGCTATTGTGGTCCTGTCTCTGGTCAAGATAGATAGTTAGATATTGTGGTCCTGTCTTGGGCTAAATGGGTGATGTGATTGTGGTTGAATACAAGAACACATCTGTTTCTGTGGGACTGGGTCTGCAGGGGCAGTAGCTAGGTAGAGGCAGTGGCTGGGTTCCCATCGCATGGACACACCTGCTGTTTCTGTGGGAACTAAGAGTTCAGGGGCACACCTGTTGTTCTACTGAGCAGTGAGGCATAAGTTAGGGCATTGGTGGTGGTGGTAGTGGGTGGGGCTAGGTAGGAATATTGGGGCTGGGGCAGCTTTATCAGGACTCTATCAAACATTTTATTATTTTCTTTGCTTAAGCTGCATGTGCTCATGAAATGCCTTTTGTTGTTGGCATGCCTTTTCTATTTGTGTTCTTTAACTCATGTATCACTGGTCGGTCGTGATTATAGTTTGAAAACGGAACAAACCTCTACAACTCATCTCTCACTGGGCTTAAAATCATTACAGCATCTGCTTACACTATTATCTAGGTCCAGTCCAAGCTATTCTGCAAAGAAATATAATTGATGATAATGAAGATTGTCAGAACTTGAAAAGATTTAAAACATGTTTATCTCTTGAACTCTTTTTGATTCATTGTAGCCTGTTACAGTGGAAACAGTGTTGGACGTGGTTATGGCATGTGAGTTACAATCTTGCCACTTATTAGTGACTGAATCTTTTTTACTACTCTGTGCTACCATTTCCTTATCCAAAAAAAAATCAAGAGGTTGGACCAGATGACCTCTAGAGTTCCCTTCTAGATCTATTAAGACAGTGAGAGGGAAACGAGTACCTCTAGAAGCAGTTCATTTCTCTACTGAACAGGAGGCGGGAAGCTTTTCCTTCCATGAACCTAAAGCTTCCTCCCTGCAACTTCACTCAGTGCCCGTAGCCTTCTCACCCTGGACCGCTCCTCACCCTGATCCCCTTCCTCAGTTGGGGAGTGCCTCTTATGGGAGCAGGCCCAAGTGGGGCAGGCTTCATTCTCCTCTGGCTCTATTTCTGATTCTCAGCACTTTGTTCTGGTGTGTTGTCTTCTCCAATTAGAATATAAGCTCTTTGAGGGCAGGGACTGTCTTCCTTTGTGGGGAAGTATTTATAGAGTACTCACTGTACTCCAATCTATCCTTTCTCCAACTCATTTTTTTTTCACACAGGCAGAAATTATCTTGAAAATAAATGGACATATCTGACCTTGCAATCTCCAATCTCAAAAGTTTTCATTTTTTAGTTAGTATTTTATTGTTCCCCAATTACATGTAAAAATAATTTTCAACATTCATTTTAAAAATTGAGTTTCAAATTCTCTCCCTCCTCCCCCCACCCCACCCCCACTGAGAAGGTAAACAATTTGATATAGTTTATATGTGTGTAGTTATGTGTGTAGTATGCTAAACATTTTGCAAATATTATCTCATTTGATCCTCATAATAATCCTGTGAGGTAGATGCTGTTATCATTGCTATTTTACAGTTGAGGAAACTGAGGCAGAGAGAGGTTAAGTGACTTTTCCAGGTCAACACAGCTAGTAAGTGTCTGAAGGTGGTTTGAACTCAAGTCTTCCTGACTCCAGGCCCATGTATCACTTAGCTGCTTTTTTTAGTGCAGTGCCTGGCACATACTTTATGAGTGATTTTTTGCCTCCTTGTTGTCTTTGGGCCCTACATAGCTCCCTCCAGCATAGTGCTAGGCAAAAAGTAGGCACTTAAAACCATACTTGTTAAATAAATTGAATAAGTGAAAAACATTTAAACTCAGAAGCTAATATAGTTAATACAGCTAATAAGTCAGTTAACAAGCTGACCATTTGATAGATAGAAGCTTCAAAGTCCTACTGATCTTGATGGGTGCTGTCAACTTTTTTTTTAATATTAGAGATTGCTCCCTTCTTGAGCTGCCATCTTAATGTTTGTGTTATTTCTAAATAGCTCTTAAACGGCTTAATGTTTACTTCTAAAAGCACCTTGTACTCAGAGAAAGCACTCTGATAAGGGTTATTTTAATTTTATTGGTACTTACTTGTTCCCACCTGTCTGCCTCCCCACTCCCAAAATTAGGAAATTTGTTATGTTTCTCTTAGTAGAATTAGAAAGAAATAAAGGGATTAATTTCTTTCTGGTCAATCTGACCGTATTTCTCCTTTTTGAATCCCATTGGAAAACACAGGCATATAGACTAGATCCTTCTCATCTAAAAGAAAAGAAACCGTGCGTGGAATTGTCTTGAAAAATTAGCATTGCCCTGAGACATTAACTCAGTCCTTACTTGTGATGGAAATATGCAGTTGATTATAAAGATTGTGTCTTAAAGAGTTTTTCTTTAGGAAAGTTCAGCACATCAGGTGCACTGTATATTTCTTCCTTTGATGCATGCTGACTCCCATTAGCACTAATGAGAATTATATGCATATTGAGAGATGAACCTTCTCCCCTAAGTATTAGCATTTTCTACTTTTTTTTTTGGAAAATTTTTTCTAAGATAGGATTCTTTTTTTGTTATTATTTTTGCAATCAAAAGCTTGCTTTTTCATCCCGATGAGCCATAAAAATGTATCTATTCACTGGTTGTCAGTCTTTAACCTAGATTTTTCCCAATAGGAATATATTAGAAAATGTTCCTTACTTCCATTCTCCTGGTGCAGGCAGCACTTATTAAAATGTCTATGCAGTGTTTTATCCATTACACCAACACAAAAGGTTAGAGAGTGTCCAAGAAGACGGCTGCATGTCAATAGGTCTGTTCTCATGCATGTTTCATCATTGCCGCTCTCCTGGAATCATCACTTGAAGGTCATGTTCAACTAGAGTCATGACAGTGACACTAGTCAGCTTCTGATCTCTTCTGATTCTTGAGGTTTGCAGGCTAGCTCTACAAAGGTCATTCAAATGTTTACAAACCCCTTTGGAAAATTGGGCCGGACCACTGAAAAGGTAACTTTATGGTTAGCCACGAGCTTTTAAAGGTCCGTTGTTTCAGGTAAGCAAATTAATCTGGATCCTGGACAAAACCAGATTGGGCTGATAGAAATCAGAATCAGGACATGCCTTGTAATAGAAATGGAAAACGGGATACTCCCTCCCACTCTCATATGGATACATGATGGAAAATTTCTCAATGTCTTTGGATGCAGCATTATTAAACCTCTAGATATATCAGTATATAAATATAGGCAGCTAGATGGCTCAGTGGATAGAGAAGTAGGCTTGGAGTCAGGAAGACCTGAGTTCAAATTTGACCATAGACAACTCACTTAGTTGTGTGACCCTTGGTAAGTCACTCAACCTCTGTTTGCCTTAATCTACTGGAGAAGGAAATGGCAAACCACTCCATATTTTGGGCAGTTAGGCATTGCAGTAGATAGAGTGTAGGACCTAGGGTCAAGAAGACTCCTCTTCCCAAGTTTAAATGTAGCCTCAGACATCAGCTGTGTGACTTTGAGAAGTCACTTAACCCTGTAAGCTTCAGTTTCCTCTTCTGTAAAATAAGCTGGAGAAGGAAATAACAAATTACTCTAGTATCTTGACCAAGAAAACCCCAAGTGGGGTCATGAATAGTTGGACATGACTGAAATGATTGAACAACAACAAATATATAAAAACGTATAGATAGTAGGTAACACCCCCCCACTATAAACTGATTATTTTTCTCTAAAAACCCATTCTTTAGAGTAGATCCCCCTTTTTTTTTAATCTGCAAAGTGTCTTCAACCTGAATGGATCCATTCTATCCTGCCATTTTAATAGAAGATGTAAACTGTTTCCTAATCAATATCATTCCTGTAGTGGGTATTGATTGTGAAAGTTGTTAAAGTGAATTCGTCAGCCTCAAAGAAATAAAAATTTTATTTTACAGTGCGTATTATTATAGTTGATCTAGTCACCTCCTTCATGGAATAAAGTTTCTATATGTGTTATGGATGCTAAACTATTTAATCAATGCGAAAGAAAATGACAGACACAGAAAGGACAGGACCTGGAAGTTGGGGCAACAGATCTAAGATAAGAGTTACAAAGAAACCAAGGCAATGCTGACTCTTGCCTGTTAACTTTTTACATAATTCCTGTTAGAGCAAGAACCGATTCCTGTTCCAGGCCAGCCTTTTACCTAGCAGTTCTCCACATCTGATCTTCACAGACCCTGACCAAAGACTGTAGCAGTTTCTAAATTCACAGTTGAGGGAGGATGAATTACTAAGTAAAACTTTTATGGTATTTTCCTGACATTGAACTTAAAATCGAATTTAAAATTGGCATGGTTTCATTTATTTTCCCCATTATTTCTAGTCTATTCTTCATGTAGCTGCCCAAGTAATCTTTCAAACCCGTAGGACTAACCACTCATACCCCTGCTCAAAAATCCTCAGTGGCTCCCTATTTTCTAAAAGATAAAACACCAACTTCTTAATTTGCCACTTAAGGTCCCATATGATCTGACTTCAAACCACCTTTCTAGCCTTATTTCCCACTACTCCACTTCATTTTAAACTGGAATGGACTTCCTATTTTATCCTATATCCATGGATGCATTTAGTCTGTCCTTCATCCCACATCTAGAAGATACTCCCTCCTTACCTCTATTTTTCTTTAACTCTTCTCTTTCTTCCTAACTCAGTTCAGGTGCTACTCCTCTCTGATGATTTCTCTGATACCCATTTGAACTCAAATTTTGATTTAACATTTTAACTTCTCTTTTAGCTGTATCATAGTCAACATTCTATCGTATGTATTTGTGTACATGTTGTAATCTCCCTATTAGAATATATGCCCCTTAATGGCAGAGATTGTACTACCTTTTACTTTTAATCACCAGGATCTAGTGTAGTGCTTTGCTTAATAAATATTTGTTGAGCTGAAATGAATTGAGTTGGATTCTGCCATTCTGAATCATTACTGTTCTTGAAATCTAACTCTTCAACTCTATCTCTATGACTTGTTGCTGCCCACAGTACCAACCCTACCATCTTTTCTCTGTGTAGCCATGGAGGGAGAGGTCATCTTAAGTCTGAATAAGGGTATTGGGCTTATTTAGATAAGCAAAGATGCTTTGGTTGCAATGAGAATGAATAATAGCAAAGTAAATGTCATTGGTGGTGGCAAATTTGTGTGTGTATGTTTGGCACAATCTGTCCCTAGAAATGCTGGCACAGATAATCTAATCCTAAAGAATGAGTGGGTCAAAGACCAAATCATGGAAACAATTTCCTTAAAAAGAATGACAGCAACGATAAACATATCAAAATTTATGAGATGCAGCCAAAGCAGTACTTAGGGGAAAATTTGTGTCTCCAAATCTTACATCAATAAAATAGAGAACGGGCAGCTAGGTGGCACAGCAAGTAGGGCACTGGCCCTGGAGTCAGGAGGACCTGAGTTCAAATCCAGCCTCAGACATTTGATGCACTTACTAGCTGTGTGACCTTGGGCAAATCACTTAACTCCAATTGCCCTGCCTTCTCTCCTCCAAAAGAAAATTAAAAAAATTAAAATAGAGAAAAAGCAGACCAATGAATTGGGCATGCAAATAAAAATGCTAGAAAAAGAACAAATTAAAAATCCTCAAATAGAAAAGCTGAAAATCGAAGGAGATATTAGTAAAATTGAAAGTAAAAAAAAAACTATTGAACTAATGAATAAAACTAGGACCTGGCTTTATGAAACAAAAAACCCTAATTAAATAAATAAACCATTGGTTAGTTCGATTACAAAAAGAAATCCAAAGTACCAGTATCAAAAATGAAAAGGGGAAATTCACCACCAATGAAGATGAAATTAACACAATTATTAGGAGCAATTTTGCCCAATTATATGCTAGTAAATCTGGTAATCTAAGTGAAATAGACAAATATTTACAAATAGACAAATATTACAAAAATTATAAAGTACCTAGCTTAACAGGAAAGGAAATAGAATACTTACATAACCCTGTCTTTGTTTACAGAAACAAATTGAATACAGAAAAGATTAGAAGGAAAGCAGAAAACTGGGGAGAAAATTTACAGCAAATTTCTCTGACAAAGGACTCATTCCTCAAATATATAGAAAACTGAGTCAAATGTATACAATTATGAGTCATTCCCCAATTGATAAATTGTCAAAGAACATGAACAGCCTGTCTTTAGAAGAAGAAATCAAAGCTATCTGTAATCATATGAAAAAATGCTTTCAATCACTATTGATTAGAAAAATGCAGATTAAAACAACTCTGAGTTACCACCTCATACCCATCAGATTGGCTAACATGACAGAAAAGGAAAATCACAATTGTTGAGGGAATATGGAAAAATAGGGACATCAATGCATTGTTGGTGGAGTTGTGAACTGACCCAACCATTCTCGAGACGAATTAGGAACTATTCCCAAAGGACTCTACAACTGTGCATACTCTTTGACCTAGTAATAACACTACTAGATTTGTATCCCAAAGGGATCAAATAAAAATGAAAAGGACCTATATGTAAAAAAAAAATTTATATCATTACATCAAAATCAACTTAAACTCATCTCCTCTGTCTATATATTTCCCTTCTATATGATATAGATACAGTTCTCAAGAGTTGTAAGTGTCATCTTCCCACGTAGGGATGTAAACAGGTTGTTCTCGTTGAATAACATGTTTTTTCCACTTCTTTCCTGTTTACCTTTTTATGCCTCTCTTGAGTTTTGTATTTGAAGATCAAATTTTCTGTTGAGCTCTGGTCTTTTCATAAGGAAAGTCTGGAAGACCCCTATTTTGTTAAATGTCCATCTCCTCCCCTGAAAGATTATGTTCATTTTTGCTGGGTAGTGGATCCTTGGCTGTAATCCAAGCTCCTTTGCCTTAAAGAATATCATCTTCCAAGCCTGTGTAATCCTGACTGTGGTTCCATGACATTTGAATTGTTTCTTTCTGGCTGCTTGTAGTATTTTCTCCTTGATCTGATAATCCTGGAATTTAGCTACAATATTCCTTGGCATTTTCAATTGGGGATCTCTTTCAGGAGGTAATCAATGGATTTTTTTGATGACTATTTTATCCTGTGGTTTTAGGACTTCAGAGCAGTTTTTCTTGTGATTTCCTGAAAGATACTGTCCAGGCTTTTTTTTTGTCATTTTTTTTCTCAGGTAGACCAATAATTCTTAAATTATCTCTCCTGGATCTATTTTCTAGGTCAGTTGTTTTTCCAATGAGGTATTTTAGATTTTCTTCTATTTTTTTCATTCTTTCGATTTTGTTTGACTGATTCTTGTTGTCTCATAGTCATTAGCTTCTAGTTGCCCAATTCTAATTTTTAATGAATTGTTTTCTTCAGTTAGTTTTTGTACCTCCTTTTCCATTTGGTCAATTGTACTTTTTAAGGAGTTGTTTTCTTCAATGTACTTCCCCCCTCTTCATTTTGCCAATTCTATTTTTAAAGGAATTGTTGGATTTTTTTTTCTGCTTCTTTTATTTGACTTTTTAAATCCTTCTTGAGCTCTTCCAAGAAGGCTTTTTGGGCTTGAGACCAGTTCACACTCCCCTTTTGAGGTTTTGGATGTGGGTATATTGACCAAGTTGTCCTCTCCTAAATTTGTGTTTTGATCTTCCTCGTCACCAAGAAATTTCTCTATGTCCATTAATGTTTTTTT
Organism: Phalanger gymnotis; assembly: GCA_028646595.1. Taxonomy (NCBI): domain Eukaryota; kingdom Metazoa; phylum Chordata; class Mammalia; order Diprotodontia; family Phalangeridae; genus Phalanger; species Phalanger gymnotis. The sequence continues at coordinate 372,600,653 of CM053622.1, forward strand.
ATTCTTGGTCATGTTGTTTGCCTTTTTTTGGCTTTTAAATTTGATCTCTGCTTCTGAAGCCCAGGAGGCACTGTCCCAGACTTCTTGTGCTGGAGGCTAGGATCCTGGTCACTGGTTTTCTGTGCTGGGGCTTCAGGTGCTGGCAGATGGATGCTATAGTGGGCTGGTAGTTTACCTGGTGCCGAGCTGGAGCTGGTGGTGGTTGATGGTGTATGCCTGGTGTTGGTGCTTGCCTGCACTTCCACCATGGGGCTTAGGATTTATAGCAGCTCTTTTTGTTGTGACAAAGAATTGGAAATTGAGGGGATGCCTATCAAATAGGGAATCAATTAGGAACAATTTGTGGCATATTATTGTGATGGCATACTACTGTGCTATAAGAAATGATGACCAGTAGGGTTTCAGAAAAACATGGAAAGACTTAGATGCATTGATGCCAAGTGGAATGAGCAGAACCAGGAGAACATTGTTACATAGTAACAGCAACATTTTATGATGATCAAATGTCAATGACATAACTATTCTCAAATAATGAAATGATTCAAAACAATTCCAAAGGACTTATGTTGAAAAAAGCCATCTGTTCCAGGAGCCAAGATGGCAGAGTAAGGCCATCACTCCAAATCACTGTAACTCTCTTATATTCACCTCCAAACAACCAGAAAATAGCTCCCCCAAACAAATACTAAAGCAGAAGAACCAGCAAAAAGATAGGGTGAAACAATCTTTTAGTCCAAGAAACTTGGAATATCAGCAAGAAAGGTCTATCTCACTTGGGTAAAAAGGGAACTCATTCTAGGACAGGAGGTGTCCCATCAAGTCAGCAGGAAGTTCCACCTCAGCAAACAAGCAGGAGATCCTGAGCTCCAATGTAGTGGAGCAGGCAAATGCCAACTGTCATGTGCCTCAGTATAGCAAGGGGAATGGCAGATTCCAGCTGCAAGAACTACCATGTGTTTCAGCATGACCCCAGGCAAACAGGCATCTTTCAGCAACCAGACCTCCAAATACTTCAGTGTAGCCCTGGGGAAACACAGACCTCAGCACAGTCAGACAATACCTCTTGGACCCCAGGTAAGCTCCAGACCCCAGCAGACCAGCCACTCCCCACATACCCAGCACCAGACATGAGGGTCCCCCAGGGTCCTCAGGGCCACATTGGTGCAGCACCAGGTAAGTAGTCAGGGCCTGCAGACAATGGCACAAAAAGCTTGAGACGGTGTCCCTTCCACCCCAGGTGCAGAGCTCAAATTCAAAAGAAAGGAAAAAAGTCCCTCCCCCCTCCCCCACAAAAGAGATGAGCAAAAAACAACAAAAAAAGCATCTGACCAAAGAAAGTTTATTATGGTGACAGGGAGGACCAAGACACAAACTAAGAAGAGGACAACAATGTCAAAACATCTATGGGCAAAACCCTAAAGAAAAATAGAAAGTGGTCTCAAGCCGAGAAGGAACTCATGGAAGACCTCAAAAAGGAGCTTAAAAATTATATAAAAGAGATAGAAGAAAAAATGGTAAAAGAAATAGGAGTGATGCAAGATAATTATGAAAAAAGAGCTGACGGTTTGGAAAACTACTTAAAAAGAATTGGCCAAATGGAAAAGGAGACACAAAAATCCACTGAAGAAAACAATTTCTTAAAGAGACAACTGGCCAAATGGAAAAGAAAGTTCAAAAGTTAATTGAGGAAAACAACACCTTAAAAATTAGAATTGGGCAAACAGGACCTAATGACTCTATGAGACATCGTGAGTCAATCAAACAAATCCAAAAGAACGAAAAAAATGGAAGATAATGTAAAATACTTTATGGGAAAAACAATTTACTTGGAAAATAGATTCAGGAGAGACAATGTCAGAAATATTGGACTACCTGAAAGCCATGGTCAAAAAGAGGACCTGGATAGCATCTTTCAAGAAATTATCAAGGAAAACTGCCCTGATATCCTGGAACCAGAGGGCAAAATAGGCATTGAAAGAATCCACCAATCACCTCAGGAAAGAGATCCCAAAATAAAAACTCCAAGGAACATTATAGCCAAATTCTAGGACTATCAGGTTAAGGAAAAAACACCACAAGTGGCCAGAAAAAAATCAAATATTGGGGAGTCACAATCAAGATTACACAGGATTTAGCAGCTGCAACATTAAAGGACGGAGGTGATGGAACATGGTATTCAGGAAGGTAAAGGATCTAGGACTACAACCAAGAATCACTTACCCAGAAAAATGCATCAAGAGAAAAAAATGGTCATTCAATGAAATAAAAGGATTTCAAACTTTCATAAAGAGAAGACCAGAGGGGAAGCTAGGTGGCACAGTGAGTAAAGCACTGACTCTGGAGTCAGGAGGACCCGAGTTCAAATTTGACCTCAGACACTTGACACACTTACTAGCTCTGTGACCTTGGGCAAGTCACTTAACCCCAATTGCCCTGCCTTCCCCCCTCCAAAAATTAAAAAAAGGAGGGAAGACCAGAACTAAACCAAAAATTTGACCTCTAGTATTGAGACTCAAGAGAAGCATAAGGCAAAAAGAGAAAAGAAAACATAAGAGATTCAATAGAGCTAAATAATTTACATCCCTACATGGGAAGATGATACTTGTAATTCTTAAAAATTGTATAACTAATACTACAGCTAGAAGGAATATACATAGACAGTGGGTATGGGTATAAGGTGAATTTGAGGGAATGACATAAAAAATTAAGGGATGAGAAAGAGTTTATAGTGGGTGATGAAGGAAGGGAGAGATGGATAAATTATTTCACATGAAGAGGTACAAAAGATCTATTACAGTGGAGGGGAAGATGGGAGGGTGGGCGATGAGCATCACTTAACCTTACTCTCCTCAGTACTGGGAGGGATATCTATCAAAGAGGGAATCATAAACACAGTCAGTTTCATATAGAAATGTATGTTACCTGACAGAGAAGTAGGAGGGGAGGATATCAAGTAAAGGGGAAGGGGTAGGGACTGACAGAAGGGAAAGTCAGATCAAGGGAGGCAGTAGACAGAAGCAAAACACTGGTGAAGAAGGAAAGGGTGAAAGGATAGAGAGGACAAACAGGAGAAAGAATGGAATGGAGGGAAATACACAGGTAGTAATCATAACTGTAATGTGAATGGGATGAATGTTCCCATAAAATGGAAGCAAATAGTAGAGTGGATCAAAAACCAGAATCCTACAATATGTTGTTTACAAGAAACACACTTGAAGCAGAGAGACACACACAGACTAAAGGTAAGGGGCTGGAGCAGAATCTATTCTGCTTAAATTCTGCTTAAAAAAAAGTAGGGGTAGCAATCCTGATCTCAGACAAAGTAAAAGCAAAAATAGACCTAATTAAAAGAGATAAGGAAGGAAATTGTATCTTGCTAAAGGTACCATAGATAATGAAGCAATATCAGTACAAAACATATATTCACCAAGTGGTATAGTATCCAAATTCTCAAAGGTGAAGTTAAATGAGTTACAGGAAGAAATAGACAGCAAAACTATACTAGTGGGGGACTTCAACTGTCCCCTCTCAGAATTCAATAAATCCACAAAAAATAAACAAGAAAGAAACTAAGGAAGTAAACAGAATATTAAAAAAATTAGACATGACAGACCTATGATTTAGACATAAAAAGAGATACTATAAGTAAATAAGAAGAACAAAGAATAGTCTACTTGTCAGATCTATGGAAAGGGAAAGAATTCATAACCAAATGAGAGATAGAGAGCAATACAAATTTAAAATAATTTTGATTATATTAAATTAAAAACCAATCCAACCAAGATTAGAAGGAAAGTAGAAAAGCTGGTAAACAATCTTTATAGCAAACTTATGAGAATATAAGTTATTCCCCAATTGATAAATTGGTCAATGGATATAAACAGCCAGTTTTCAGATGAAGAAATCAAAGCTATCTGTAGGCGTATGAAGGAGTGATTTAAATCATGATGAGAGAAATGCAAATTAAAACAACTCTAAGGTACCATGTCACACCTATCAGACTGGATAATGACAAAAAAGGGAAAAAGATAAATGTTGGAGAGGATGTGGGAAAATTTGGGACACTAATGCAGTGTTGGTAGAGTTGTGAATTGATCCAATCATTCTGGAGAGCAATTTGGAACTATGCCCAAATGGCAACTAAACTTTGCATACTCTTTGTCCTAGCAATCCCACTACTAGGTCTGCATCCCAGAGAGATCATAAAAAAGGGAAAGGACCTACATGTGAAAAAATATTTATAGCAATCCTTTTTGTGGTGTCAAAATATTGGAAACTGAGAGGATTCCCATCCAAATGGATGAACAGGCTGTGGTATATGAATGTAATGGAACGCTATTTTGCAATAAGAAATGATGAACAGGCCCATTTCAGAAAAACCTGGAAAGACTTGTATGACCTGATGGACAGTGGAAGGAGAAGAACCAGGAAAACATATGTACATGGGATTAGCAATATTGTATGATAATCAACTGTGAATAACTCAGCTCTTCCCAACAACAAAATGATCCAAGACAAGTACAAAGGACTCATAAAGGAAAATTCTATCCCCATCTAGATAAAGAACTGATGGACTCTGAATGCAGATCGAAGCATATTTTTTAACTTACTTTATTCTTTCTCAATTTTTCCTTTTGATCTGTTTCTTTCACAATTGTGACTAATATGGAAATTTTTATATGATAGCATATGTATAAACTATATCAAACTGCCTACCATTTTCAGAAGAGGGGAGGGGAGAGAGGGAGAGAGAAAAATTTGGAACTCAAAATCTTGTAAAAATGAATGCTAAAAATTTTCTTGACATGTAACTAGGGAAAAAATAAAATACTATTAAAAAAACAGAGAGAGAGAAAAAAAAGAAAAATGCTATCCACCTCCATAGAAAGAACTGATGGAGTCTGAATGCATATAAAAGAATATTTTTCTTTCTTATTTTCCTTCCTTCCTTCCTTCCTTCCTTCCTTCCTTCCTTCCTTCCTTTCTTTCTTTCTTCCTTTCTTCCTTCCTTCTTTCCATTTCTTTCTTCCTTCTTTCCTTCCTTCCTTCCTTCTTTCCTTCCTTCCTTCCTTCTTTCCTTCCTTCCTTCTTTCCTTCCTTCTTTCCTTCCTTCCTTCTTTCCTTCCTTCCGTTCTTCCTTCTTTCCTTCCTTCCTTCCTTCCTTCCTTCCTTCCTTCCTTCCTTCCTTCCTTCTTGTCTTTCTTTTTTCTTTCTTTTTTTGTCTGTAATTTCTTTTGCAACATGGCTAATATGGAAAAAAAATTCCATGGTCATCACCCTGCCTTATTGGGATGCAAGAGGAGCAATTTAATGGTGGAAAATTAAGCCTGTTTTCCTTCTCAAAATGCTTTATATTATCTATAATATATCATGTTATATCAACTTTATTTTTGCAAAGCTCCTGAGAGTCAATCAGATAATCCCATTTTACAGATGAGAAAATGGAGGCATTTGGAGGTTAGTTGACTTTCCCAAGGACATAAAGCTGTCGGTAACAATCCAGGTCTTCTGACTCTTCACCCAGTATCTTCTCACTGTACAATGCTGTCAGTGCCAGTCTATATTGGGCAGAATTCTATGTCTTTTCAAATTTTGTCATCACTTTATATATTTGTATTTGGTAAAGCCAATGTCATGATTTCACTTGTAACTCCAGCACTATTGTTAACTCATATTCAGCTTATCTGTTATCCCCTTTTTCTGACTTCCTTGTACTGTTCCTTCCTTCCCATATCTTTCACATCTGTAGTATTTTTTCATGTGTAGTAGTTTTTTAACAGGACTTTAGAATTCAGTATCAGAATACCCCTCAGTGTTCTATATTTGACTTTGAAACTTTGCAATCACGCTTTTTAACAGTGAGGGATCTCCTCACAAATGACTGTGAAATTCTGTGGGTAAATTGCTACAGTGTTTAGCTGTATTATTCACCAAAGTTCCTCCATTAGTGGTGGATGCCATTATCCAGGCTCTCAGAGGTAGGCTCACTAACTGCTTTCACGGAGATGCTATTCGAGACAGCATTAAATATCCTTCTGCATTTAGATCTGGATGTATGGTTGCTTAGTTACTTGTTTTTCCATTGCTTCCTACTTAAGCCAATGACTAAATGCACAATTAAGACATTGGTTGTGTGAGAAATGTGTTTTATTTGGCATGAACCCTAATGATCAGATAATGAACAGCTTCATTCCTATCAAGAGGATATGCTAAAGGGTTCTTTCATCTCTTAATGCTGACCCTTACACTGAAAGAGAGACTGCTCTAATCATGATGGTTAATGACCAATAAATGGCCATTTGTCACATTTTCATTCTTTATTCCTATCTTCAACCAACCTCTGACATAAAGGATGAAATCTTCTTTTAAACAGGTAATGATGGAAAAGACAGTGAGGAAATGTAGGGCAGGGTTCAAGTTCCACATGTTCTCCACAGTAATCACATTGAAAAATCGTGGTATAGTTCCGAGCTACTATGAAGTCAAATCTAATCAGGCTTTGAGAATGAAGTAGATAAAAGTTCATTTTGTCACCATGCCTATGTGGGGATAAGAGGCTATATTGTGGGGGGGAAAAAAGTCTCAAGTGTCTACAGACTATAAGAAAAGCCTTATTTTTTTATATGTGTCCTCAGCTTATGAATATTTGACTTTGAAAATCAACATAACCTAACATTTAAAAAGTGCCTGGTTAAATTGTGGAAGCTCATTAACTCCATGATTAAAGCTGGTTTGTTATATTCAAATTTCCATAATCCATTTAAAAAAGGTTTATCCATTTTAAATCCCCAAATTAGCAGTATTCTATGTTTCTATTATTCAGGTCATTGCACCTTAGCTAAGCTAAATGTTTAAGCCCTTCGCTGGAAAGAAAGCAAACAAAATTTAAATTTCTGATGTAGGGAAAATAAAACTGTCACATGAAATAAGAGAGCAAAAGCAATTGAAGCAGAAGACTCACGATATTACTTCCAATTCAGTCCAGAGATTCCAGTATGTTGTAGTGGAAAGAGGAGTCGATTTGGAGTTGAAGGACCTCAGTTCAAATCCTCTTTCTAGAACTTATTACTTTTGTGGTTTTGGGAAATCCACTTATTCTCTCATGGCACCTCAGTTTTCTCATCTGTGAAATGCAGACAGAAATATACAAGTTGACCTCCCAGTTTTAAATCCTATGATTCATTAGCACTGAACAGTTTGAAAGTTATAACTAGGTCCCAAGTGCAAACATCTTACTGTATTTTTTCCTCTAATATTTCAAAACAAAACCAAGCTTATAACTTGCTTATGCATGTATAAAGTGTCCCAGGTATACTTCCCCCACCCACCTCCTTGCTTTCTTGCTCCTAAACCCCTACCTAGTAAGAGAATAAATGAATAAACATTTATTAAATACTTATTAAGTGTTAGGTACTGTGCTAAGCCCTAGAGATACAAATAAAAAAATGAGACTATCTTGCCATCCGCCAGTGTGCTTATCTTCAAATCCCCATCATGGAGTGGTGGTCAGGGAAGGGAACGAAGGACAGAAAAAGCATTTATTGAGTGGAGTCCATGTGGCAGGCTCTGGTGCTAAAATAATGAAAGTGAAAAACTCAATGAGCTTACATTTTAATAGAAGAGGACAACATGTGTAGGGGCCAGGTAGCCAGAGAAGGGAGCTTTTCTCTGGGGATTAATATGGAAGGTGAGTAGAACCTGTGGGCAGCTGGTTGTCACACCTTTTTCAAAAGCAATGTAGTCAATCAGACTATAAACAGCTCTTAATATGTGCCAGCATTGTGTTAAGGGCTGGGTGTGCAAAGAAAGGCAAAAGACAGTCTCTGCTTTCGTGGAACACGCAGTCTAATGGGGAGATAATTTGCAAACGACTGTGTGCAAATAACCTACATATATAATAAACTAGAAACAACAGACAGTGGGTGTTGCTGTTCAGTCGTTTCAGTAGTGTCCAACTCTTCATGGTCCCACTTGCGTTTTATTGCCAAAGATTTTGTTGTTCAGTCTTTTCAGTTGTGTCTAACTTTTCATGACCCCATTTGGGATTTCCTTGGCAAAGATACTGGAGTGGTTTGCCATTTCATTCTCCAGTTTATTTTACACATGAGGAAACTAAGGCAAAGAGAGTTAACTTGCCCAGGGTCACACAGCTAGTAAGTTTTTGAGGCTGGATTTGAACTCAGGTCTTCCTGACTCCAGACCCAATGCTCTATCCATTGTGCCACCTACCTGTCCATCAGCAATGTGAAGGCATTAGAATTAAGGGGAATCAAGAAAGGCTTCCTGTAGAAGGTGGAATTTAAGCCAGGATTTGAAGGAAGCCAGAGAAACCAGGAGGTAGAATTGGGGAGGGATAGCATTCCAGGCCTGGGGCACAGCCAGTGAAAATGTGCAGAGTTGGGAGATGGAGTGTCTTTTTTCCAAAAGCAATGAGAAGGCCAGTGTCACTGTATTGTAGAGTATATGGGACTAAGGGATGTTAGTTGTAAGATGACTAGAACAGTGAGGGGAAAGGGCAGGACTTAAAGGGCTTTGAATGCCAAACAGAGGATTTTATATTTGGTTCTCTCGGTGGTCAGTGGTTTTTTGAGTAGGGGAGTGACGTGGTCAAGCCTGCACTTTAGGATCATCACTATGACAGCTGAGTGAAAAATGGTAGTAATGAGTTGCTTAATTTTCCCCTGCTCCCAGAGCAAGGAGTGGAAAGGGGAGGTGAGGGTGAGGAATAAATGGTAGGGCAGAAGATAAGATATTCTCAGGAGTCCTGGCTGGATGAATGTGAAAGATGGTTTGGGGTCAGCTTCACTGTCAGGGCTAGTCAAGTTTAGTCCTAGGGCAGATTAGTGGGTTCACTTACCCAAAGCAGGAGATCTAGTGTCTGGCCTGAAGGCAGCTACTGCTCCAAGTGGCCAGATGTGAAGATGTGGCAAAATATCCTAGGATGTCTAGGATGAGCCACTATTAGTCCCCAAAATGCGTGAAATCCATATTTATTTATAGTTGAGAGGATCAGAGACCCCCTAGTTGAGGCCCTTCACACCAAAAAGTCCTATACGTTCTTGCTACCCTTTGGATATGGCTTGATGACAAGAGAGGAGGAATGTCGAAATTGTGTTTTCTGCCTTTGGCTTCCTGTTGGTCTTCAGGGTTCCATTGCTCTTTGGCTAACTCATTTTTCAGGTGAGATGGGCAAGTCTCTATTAATAGAGTACTCCAATACTTTGATGCACAAAACAGGACAACAATACAGATTGATCTCAATCTTCCTTTTCATTGCTGCTACTTTCTCACTGCCTGAACTCTTCCTCTTCTTTTATCTCTACTCTTTGATAGGCTTACAATTTTCCCCAGTTATATAATGGAAAAATGGAAAGAAAAGGGCAAAGATAGCAACACTTACTCTCGAAAACCATAATAATAAAGTTATGGCTTAGTCTAATTTTATTGTGTGAATTCTTACTATGAAAAAACCTAGAGGAGATAGTGTTTGACTTCCCAAAAAACCAAGGAGAAAAACTAACACATTAATTTGGAACCTAGCGTTTCTGGAAGTGGTCTACATAAATTCTTTTAAAAATATTAATTTTTTTCAATTAACTAAAAATTCCACCCTGAAATTTCAGAATATCCTTGAACAGTAAATGAATATTGGTCAGGAAATGAATTTCTTACATAAGAAGAGGGAGTGGACCTTTTTTTTTCCCAGTAGTTTTCTTCCCGGGGAAAAAATAGATTCTTGATGGTTTTTTAATGAATAATAAAAAATAGAAGCAAATACCCAACATGTATTTGAAACAATTTACAAAGAGAATATAGAAGAAACTTCTTAGTTAATTTTTTTTTGTGTCATGGTGCCCTCTTTCTGGGAGTTTATTAAAAAATTATTACTTAAAGAAAAACGTTGACTAAAAAGTCACATTCTAACTTCAAAAATCCAATGTCCATTTTATAAAGATTTTAAAATTCAAAAAAGATTTAGAAGCCAATTTGTAAGAGAAGTCAAAAGAGTGACCCCAACACTGAGAACATTGAATTTGATTGGTTGCTGAGTCTGGTCATTCTTGAAGATGTCTTCTAATGCAGAAGAGAATTACTTATTTCTTGATTGTATAGGTAGGTGTGTTCACTAAATAATGAGTGTTCACTCCAGAACTCAGGAGACACTGCTTTCCCAGGAATTGTGTCATCCAGGCAAGGCAAGAAATCCTTCTGGAGGCAGGTTGAAAATAAATAAGATTAAAATACAGTAAAAATGAAGGGAGGAGAATGGGGGAGCCAGAATTCTTAGCTGGAAGTGGGAGAGGGAGCCAATAAGGCTAAAATTACAATTCTGGTACTTAGTGCTAGTAGGGTAAGAAAATATGACAAAACTCAATGTTAAATGATTGATCAAAATTTCTCCTACTGAATTGCTAGGAGTGATTTAACTTCTTCACTCACCTTTGGATATATTTCCTAGGGAAAAAATTTCAATCAGAATATCTGAAAAAATAATTTTTCAGATAGCAGACAAAACTGTTTCATTTTAAATTGACTGAGAAAGCTTACTGGATTGATCGACCTTAAATAATCAAGATCAATCCACCCTACTCTGAGAGGCAGCTCAGTATAATAAAAAGAGTGCTGGATCCAGGGCCTATATGAACATAATTACAAGACACTTTTCACACAAATGAAGTCAGATCTAAATAAATGGAAAAACATCAGTTGCTCGTGGTTAGGCTGAGCTAATATAATAAAAATGACAATTTTACCTAAATTAATTTACTTATTCAGTGCCATACCAATGAAACTATCAAAAAATTATTTTACAGAGCTGGATAAAATAATAACAAAATTCATCTGGAAGAACAAAAGGTCCAGAATATCAAGGGAATTAATGAAAAGAAATGCTAGGGAAGGTGGCCTAGCTATACCAGATATTAAACTGTATGATAAAGCAGCAGTCATCAAAACTACTTGGTACTGGCTAAGAAATAGAGTCGTGGATCAGTGGAATAGGTTAGGTACACAAGACACAGCAGTCAATGGCTATAGCAATCTACCCTTTGATAAACCCAAAGAGTCCAGCTTCTGGGCTAGGAATTCACTATTTCACAAAAAACTGCTGGGAAAATTGGGAAACGGTATGGAAGAAACTGGGCATAGACCAATATCTTACATTGTATGCCAAAATAAAGTCAAAATGAGTTCATGATTTAGGAATAAAGGCTGATACTATAAGTAATTTGGGAGAGCAAGGAGTAGTTTATCTATCAGATTTATGGGAAAGGAAAGAATTCATGACCCAACAAGAGATAGAGAGCATTACAAAATGCAAAATAGATAATTTTGATTATGTTAAATTTAAAAATTTTTATATAAACAAACCCAATGCGACAAACCTTAGGAGGGAAGCAGAAAATTGGGAGAAAATCTTTATAACCAGTGTCCCTGATAAAGGCCACATATCTAAAATATACAGGGAATATGAGCCAAATGTATAGGAATACAAGTCATTCTCCAATTGAGAAGTAGTCAAAGGATATGAACAAGCAGTTTTCAGAGGAAGAAATTAAAGATATCTATAGGCATATGAAAAAATGCTCTAAATCACTATTGATTAGAGAAATGCAAATCAAAACAACTCTTAAGTACCACATCTCTCCTGTCAGATTGACTAACATAACAGGAAAATGATAAATGCTGGAGAAGATATGGGAAAATAGGAACAGTGTTACATTGTTGGTGGAGTTGTGAACTTATGCAGCCATTCGGGAGAGCAATTTGAAACTATGCCCAAAGGGCTATAAAAATGTGCATACCCTTTGACCCAGCAATATCACTTCTAAGGCTGTATCCCAAAGAGATCACACAAGTGGGAAAGGGACCCGTATGTACAAAAATATTTATAGCAGCTCTTTTTGTGGTAGCAAAGATTTGGAAATCAAGGGGATGCCCATCAATTGGAGAATGGATAAACAAGTTGTGGTATATGAATGTAATGGAATACTATTGTGCTATAAGGAATGGGGAACATATGGACTTCATAATAACCTGGAAAGACCTACATGATATGATACTGAGTGAGTGGAGCAGAACCAGGAGAACATCATACACCACCACAGACATATTGCTTCTGTGATGACTAACTTTGATAGACTTGGCTCCTCTCAGCAACACAAGGTTCAAAGACAACTCCAAAGGACTCATGATGGAAAGAGCAGTCTTGGAGGGGAGAGAGGAGGGGAGAGAGGAGAAGAAAATTTGAAACTCGAAAACATGTGGAACTGAGTGTTGTAAACTAAAAATAAAAAATCTTAATTAAAAATAAATAAATAAAAAGAAATTCTGCTTTGGGCAGAGAAGGAGAGAGAGCTAGTAGAAGGCTGGAAAGCTGAAGATCTCCACCCTCTTCCTATTTGTCCCACTATATCACATCTTTTTCTGTTGTTTTTTCCTGATATTCTAATTTATTCCTCCTGTAAGGATGTGTTTTGTAGTACATGCCCACCCAGTGGTGTGCTGGCAAAGATTTAACAACCCAAAGTACTTCTAACACTTACATTGAATTCATTATTAACATTTTATCCATGACTTTCTTAAATCTAGATAATCAACAAAACATTAAAGCAAGCATTGCTTTTAGTTGGATAAATTTCCAAGGTATAAAGTCATTCTTACTGAAAATTTAATAAGAGCTGGTTCAAGATGCTTGCAGCTCATCCCTGCTCCTATTATGTTATTTGTTTCCTCCATCATTAGCTCACAGCTCTCATTCTCTCCATCATGATTTTTCCTCTGACTTCTGGAATATCTTACATGAGTATATTCTTCATTATACACATTATACATTATATTCTGCTTTTTTCCTTATTTTGATCTTTTTAAATAAAAGAAAAAAAAAGTGCTGGACGTGAAGTCACAGAAATGGAGGTTAAGGTAAAGCTCGGACACAGGTCTGGTAGACCGGTGGGGGGGTCTTCAACTTTTTTGTGTCACTGGATCCTTTTACTGGTCTTTGAAGCCTTTAGACCCCTTTCTCAGAGTAATGTTTTTTAAAGCATAAAACAAAACACAAAGGAAACCAATTATATTGAAATAGTTATAAAAATATTTCTAACAAGATCATAAACCCCCAGGTTAAAACCCACCTGGTATACATAATTGGTCCAACTCTGTTTTACAGATGAGTAAGATGAGGCCCAAGGATATAACCAGAGAAGCACGGGGGAGTGGAAAGATCATGGGATTTGGACCTCTCGAGCTCGGACTTGGGTGTCAATCCCAGCTCCTCTGTTTGCTGCCTGGGTGATGACCCAAGGCAAGCCCAGCTCCCCCCTCTCCCCTTTTCGGTTTCCTTTTGTGCAGAGTGAGGGGATTAGACTAATTGATCTTTGTCTTTTTGATCTCAATTTATGATCCCATGATCCCAAAAGTGAAGCATTGGTTTAGAATACAGTACTGAGAGTGAGGTTTGGATTTCAGCAGAAAGTTTTAAAATATGGAAATGATGGCCATTTATACAGAGCACCTAGTAAAGAAAGGTAGAATGTGTTTGCCTGGGACAGAGATCCAGTCAATAGATCTTTAAACTGAAAAGGAAGAGGAAAGAAAGGGAATAAGCATTTATGTGGCACCTGCTATGTGTCAGGCATTGTGCTAAGTAAGTGCTTTTACAAATATTATCTAATTTGATCCTCACAACAATTCTGAGAGGTAGGTGCTATTATCATCTCCATATTACACGTGAGAAAGTGGGGAAACTGAGGTTAAGTGATTTGCCCAGCATTACTGAGACCACATTTGAATCCAGGTCTTCTCGATGCCAAGCCCAGCGTTCCATCCACTAGGCCAGAAAAGTACCTCAACAGTGAGAAGGATAGTGTAGAGAAGAGTGACAATGTGGGACGATGAATAGAAGTGGAGAATACCAAAAATTCCCAGAAAACAAAGTCCAAGAAAAGGTACAGCAATAAAAGCAATGAATTCAGGTGTATATGCATAAATAAAGAAATTTTGTTTAATAAGCAAGATAAAACTAGAGAGCCTAACAAAATTTGGCCAAATGGCTATCCCTAAGATGATAGGATGGGACTTATGACTGGAATATGGATCTGGAAAGATACATTTTATGCAAAAACAACCAGATTAGAGAAAAATGGGATGGGATCAGAGGATATTAAGAAGATATTTACAAGGGAAGAAATAAAAAAATTGGGGCAGTTGTGGAGATGAGCATTTGGATTTGGGGATCAAAAGAGATAGAAATAGAAATATTATTATTGCAATATTTTACAGATCTGAGGTCATCACATCTAGTGCATGGGCTGCATGCACCCCACCACACACCTGAACCAAATTAAGATGTAATTGAAAAATATTTAACAAAATCAGTAAAAATACAATGAAATAGATAATTTTAATATGTGGTTTTCTAAATTAATATGTACCCACAGGGATCCTAATATATACTTTACTGGTCCACATTTCTTTTTGAGCTTGACATCAGTCTTATAGACCACCTGGACAGAAGGAGAAAATACCAGTATTTCCTACTAATGGGGGAATCCAATTGTTGGTATTGTTTGGAATTATCTCAATTCCAAAAGCAGAGACCCTGTTAAGTTCTTGGCTTCCCTTGATGATAATTTTATCTATCAAAAGGTAGTAGATGTAAAATGAAGGCACTTTAATTTTGGGCCTGATTCTCATCAAGAAGGAAGTAATTGAAGAAATGATTGGGAACTTTGGAGTGAAGCGGCTGTCTCAGCATTTTTCATAAAAAAGGAGTCTGACAAGTAAGCTAGATAGGGAAATTATACAAAGAAAGACAGGAGACTGGCAAGAATGCAATCCTGAAGAAACCAAGAGAAATAATTATTTCACTTAGAAGAAAAAGGGAGATTGGTTGAAAGAGACCAAGGCGAATGCACAGGGAACCTACCTACCACTTAGGATTTTAAAAGGCTTGTACAGAAGATGCAAGCAAAGGCAGGTAATAGAGAATGAATAGAACAGTGCAAAAGGATTATGACTGCAGCCATAAGGCTCAGAATGAGCTGAGTCTGATTAAGAATGCTAAAAACAAGCAAAAGATTTTTTTTCAATTGCAAGAAAATGGAGAATTGAAAAAAAAGAGATAGGTCTGCTACATAGCGGCAATGGGACCAATGTTAAATGGAAAGGAGGTGGAGCTGCTCAACAATATTTTGTCTGCCAAGGGAAATTACCTTGGAACTGGATAAAACAAAAATGCTTGCTAGAGGGAACTGAACCACAAGGTAAGGAAGCAGAGCTGTAACTAAGCTGGCTCTGCTGAGGCTTTGCCTCAGTATGCCTACATTGAGGAGACCTTACTTTTTACATGCTAAGATAGATTCTTTTGCTACACCTAAACATAGTAGTAGTGCCTACACATGGCACTACGCCTTGGCCTAGCCTTACCCCTAAAGTCCTTGTACATTGGGCCTCTTTCAGCACACTATTGGGCTCCCAGTAACTCATTGTCATGATGTTTCGTTTCTCAAGGTGGGCCTTCTTTCTGGTTGCTGCCAGATTAGTCTTCCTCTCAATTATAGCAGGGTGGAGTCCCAATGCTGCTCCCCAGCATTGATACTTAAAGCAACAGGACTCCTAGACTTTGGAAGTATTGATGACTATTCTCTGTCCAGTCTTTCACTCAGTCCCAATTCCACCTAACTATGCTATTATCTAGACTAGCCTGTTATATCACCATCTTCTACATAAGAATAGCAGAGAGCATTCTAGTAAAAGATTAGCTGTGAAGGTAAAGGCCTCAATCGTGCCTGTCTAAGGTAACTTATGGTCCCATAAATATGGCCTCAATTCTTTGCTTTGAAGCTATTCTTTCATTTTGGGTGGAGGAAGTTAAAAACTATAAAACCTTTTGAAACTCTTATGGGCTTCAAAAGGTCAAGGGAGAGATCTACACAAAGTCTGAGAGTCCTGTTGTTTTAGGCATCAATGCCAAGGAGGAGCGTTAGAACTCAGCCCTGCTATGATTGAGAGGGAGACTAATCTGGCGGCAACTAGGAGGACCACCTTTAGAAACATGTCATTTATCCAGGGATCTGTGCTTGGTTTTCTGCTATTCAATATTCTTGTCAATAACTTAGATAAAAGCATATATAGCATGCACACCCAACTTGAAGATTTTTACACTGTGTGTGGGGAAAGAAGTTAATACATTTGGAAGATTGAGTCAGAACTCAAAGATCATGACAGGGTTTTACTTGTGCTAATCTAACAAGATACAATTTAATGGGGTAAATGTCAAGTTTTACACATGGGTTTAAAAAACAACAAGAAGGAATAACTTCACAAGTAGAAGACAGGGAAGGCATGGCTGGATAGTGGTTTGCCATAAACAGATTTGAGGATTTTTGATGATTTCAAACTCAATATGATTCAACAGTGGGGCATAGCAACCTGCAAAGCTATAGGATCTTCAGCTAAATTGAGGGACTTAGTGTCTGGGAGATGATTGCCCCATGATGCTCTGCCCAGGTCAGACCCTATCTGGAGTCTTGTGCTCTGTTCCGGTCAAGATATTTTAAAGAGGAAGTCGATAAACTGGAGGACATCCTAAGGTGAAGGGCCTCAGGTTGATTTCATCTGATAATTAGCTGAAGGAATCGGGGATGTTTACAAACCTAGAGAAGAGAAGACACAAGAGGAATAAAATACTCATTTTTTATTTAGGTGCAAATAGGACTGAGAAAGTTACTTCCATCTCTGAGGTTCTATGGTTCTTTGACAATGACAGGGTCCCATAGGTAGTAAATAGCAGAACCAGAATCCAAACCTAGGCCCTTTGGCTCCAGAGCATAGATATGCTGGTAAGTGTTTAATACCTAGCTCTGTGAAAAAAAAAAATGTAAGCAGGACGCTTTCAAGTTTAGTATGCATTGTCAATATGCATCACTGTCTTAAGTGTAGAGTAGACAATCAAGAAAACAAATCAAGCCATGATTTGTGGCATTTATTGATTTCTGAATTGTAAATGCTCACACTGAAAATTCAACAATCAGTTCTCACTAGTTAAGGATGACTCCAGCACACCCCTGCTCCAGAGCCAGCCCACTTTGTACTACCCCACATCCTAACTGTGCAATTCTGCAAGTCACAATCATTCTGATCCTATCCTATCATCTTGATTGAAGTGGGTTGGTTGGGAGTAGGCAAAAAGCCATCTGTCTAAGAGAACTATAAAAGGTCAAAGGATCACTTCTCAACTCACTCAATCATCACTAGCAGGATATGAGCCTGCCAATTTGAGAAGATGAAATATTCCATATTTTGAGCTGGGCTTAGAGATGGAACACATCAGTAGAATGTTTTATTTTGCAGTGTGACTTACTTTGCCCCATCTATTCCATCTGGAAAACATTTTCTCTTCTTTATGCTGGGCTGAAGGATGGAACTAAGGAATGAATCAAGC
This sequence comes from Phalanger gymnotis, assembly GCA_028646595.1. Classification (NCBI taxonomy): domain Eukaryota; kingdom Metazoa; phylum Chordata; class Mammalia; order Diprotodontia; family Phalangeridae; genus Phalanger; species Phalanger gymnotis. The sequence goes on from CM053622.1 coordinate 372,618,096, forward strand.
ATTTATCACACTTCTCTAGACAAAGAAATTGTGGTTGTGACTTCCATGGCAGCTTCCATTTTGCTCAGGATTTCCAGGGAATAAAATGTGTGTGCCCCAGCAAGCATACGGATCTGATTATTTGTATTTTTAAACCATGTAGAATGTAGTCATACAAATGGATCCCTACACATCTATGCTGTCTGCTTTTCTGACCAGCTCCTTGTACTCTCACTTATTTTTCTTTTATCTTCTTGTCTCCAAGAGCTACAGGTAAGCCCTGTCACCATCCTCTTCCTTTATTATATTTATTTTAAATATTTAAATAAATATTTAAACATTTATATGCCACTTTATGATTTACAAAATGCCTTATAAATATTACCTCTTGAGGGTTTCACGAGAACCCTATGAAGTTAGCTGGTATTGTTAGACCCCATTAACTGCTTTCTCTTCACTCACGCTAGCCACCATCTTAGTTCAGGTCCTCATTCTTTATCACCTGGCCTTTTGCTATTGCCTTCTAAATTTCTCTAACATTTCTTTTGACTCCAATCTATCTTTCATTTAGCCATCAAAGGATTTTTTAAAAGTATAGGTCTTTGATCATGCTACTCCCCTTCCCCTTCCCACTAAATGAGCTCCAGGGGCACCCTATTGCTTCTAGTATCAAGTATACTTGGCTTATTTCTACCTTTGCATTCTTATACTTTATTCTTCTCCATGCCTTCAACAATTGGTCCCATTGGCCTACTTGCCTTTCCTCTAATATGAAATATTCCTGTGTCATTATACTGGCTATTTGAGTTTAGAACTTCCTAAAGTGCAAGTTTGACTATACCACCCTCCCGATACCCAACTCCCATTTAATAAACTCTACTGTCTCCCTATCACCCCAGCATCAGATATAAAATCCTCTGTTATGCATTCAAAGTTATAACCTGGCTCCTTCTTACCTTTCCCTGTAATTAGAACAGCAATTGTTTGATACTCCATATTGTTGCCTCCAGGCATGTTCCTTGTCTCGGGTCAGGACATTGAGGGTTGGAAACGGAAGGCAAGTGTTCCTGAGTCTTAGATCTAGTGTCAATGGTTCCCTTTGTTGTTACTGTTTAGTCACTTCAGTTGTGACTGACTGTGGTGCTTCTTGGGGTTTTCTTCACAAAGATACTGGAGTGGTTTGCCATTTACTTCTGCAGCTCATACAGATGAGGAACTGAGGAGAACAGCGTTAAGTGACTTGCCCAGCGTCACACAGCTTGTAAGTGTCTGAGGCCAGATTTGAACTCAGGTTCTCCTGACTCTAGGGCCCACACTCTAGCTGCTGTGCCACCTAACTGCCCCCATTGGCTCCCTTGCCATTCCTTAAACAGAATATCTACTACCTCCAAGTGTTTTTAATGGCTGTCCCCCATTCTTGGAAAATTCTCCCTCCTCATGTCTGCCTTCTATCTTCTTTGGCTTCCTTCAAGTCTCGACTAATGTCCAACTTTCTACAAGAAGCCTCTCAAAGTACACCCTAATCTTAGGGCCTTCCCTCTGAGACTACTCACAGTCTCTCTTATCATTCATCCATCCATCTATCTATTTATCTGTCTATCTATGTGTGTATGTATGTGTGTATGTATGTATCTATCTGCATATAGTTATTTGCTTGTTGTCTCTCCTATTAGACTTCTTTGAGCTCCTTTAGAGCGGGGTCTCTATTATAGATTAATGTCTTTCTTTATAACCCCAGAACTTAGCACATAGTAGGAATTTAAACCTGGTACACAGTAGGTGTTTAATAAATACCAGTTGATTGACAAATTCCTAGGCCAGTATTCAATCCCTCATGTCAGATTGCTTCTACTTAATACATAATAAAACATTAAAAAAGGAAAAACTTTGAATATGCAGTGATGAAACCTATTATAATGAATACAATTCTACAGTCCTAAAGATGGAAGATCATCTCTTCCAACTTTTCAATCCCTCTAGGTTTGTGTTGAATTGAATTGAATAACATTCCTGAAAGTGACCACCTAAGCACAGCTAGAACATTTCCACTAACTAGGAATTTCCTGCCTCAATAAGCAGACCATTTGATTTTTTTAGCAGCTCTAATTAAAGCAGTTTGGTGGGGGTGGAAAACAGAATAGAAGAAAGGATACATAAACTAACATTATTCATAAGCTTAGAGCCGGAAAGAGTATTGGAGATAATCTGATCAAACCCCCTCATTTTAAGGATTACAAAACTGAGGCTCAGAGTGGTGAAATGAATTGCTCAAGATCGTTCAGCTGTGTGCTAAGTACCTGGGATGAGAGTCTGAACACAGGTCTTCTGAATGGAAGTTCAGGGCTCCTTCTACTATACCAAATTGCTGATTAGCTTTTATAGTTTTGAATATTTTAAAATAAACATACCAATTGTAGCATTTTATTAGAAGTGGTTACAAAATTATATTTTTGCTGGTTGATGTAGAGGATTTGTTAAAAGAAAAATGTATTTTGAGTTGAATCTTATTATTGTTGTACATTATAAAATCATAGGAATAGGATTCTGTTTAAGTCAGTCTCTTTTGGGGAGGGAACCATTCCCAAAAGGGGAAGGGATGTTGCAACCTCAGCCAAGAAGAAAGGTGTGAACACTTATTGAAATCAGGAGCTGTTATCTCATCTTTGCAAAGGAGCTGAGAGTTGAAGCTTTCCTAAGACTGAAAACAGTGGGTCCTTTAGCAGGCATGGAACTTTATAACTAGGAATAGAAGTCAGTGAAATTGAATCTTTGGGAAGTAATTGCTGTTGTGCCAGCAAACTTTAAAGACTGACCATATGACTGTGGGGGTTCATTCTAGGAAGAACCAGTCCCAAATATTCTACCTCTAGCCCCATTAGTGAAGAAGTCAAGCTTCATTCAAAGTGTACAACTGGCCTTAAAAACCACTCTAAGAATTTTCTTCCAGAAATCTCACCAGGATAGAGAGGTATAGGTCTTTGATGAGACATGGCCAAATGTCCTTGAAAATGATTTGGAAATATGCTAGATTATCATGCTGCTATTATATTATATTATATTATATTATATTATATTATATTATATTATATTATATTATATTATATTATATTATATTATATTATATTATATTATATTATATCATATCATATTATATTATATTATATTATATTATATTATATTATTATGATGCTAGATGCAGCAGACAAGTTTTTATTAAAAGTTTGTTACATTTCAGGCAAGGCATTCTGGGGATACAAAGAACGGCAAACAGTCCTTCACCTTAAGGGATACATATTCTGATAGGGGAGACAACTATAAATAACTAGGTAGAAAAAAAGATTTATAAGGAGTAGATGGAAGATAGTCTAAATGAATTGGAAGTTCGAGGGAACAGGAAAGGCCTCTTGGAGAGGGCAGGATTTGAAAATACTCAGAGACAGCAGGTGGCTTGTCTTGTTCAAGGAAAAGCAACAAGGTCAATGTCACTGGTTCATGGTATACTAGGATGAGAATAAGGTGTACGAAGAAGGAGCCAGGTTATGAAGGGCTTTGAATGTCAAACAGAAGATTTTGTATTTGATCTGGAGGTGACAGGGAGAATATGGAGTTTATTGAATAGGGGAGTGACACGGTCACTTCTTAAAGTACAAGTTCCCATACCAGGAGCTCCCTATACCTGTGAAATTATAGGTTTACATAAATAAAAATATGTGATGAGTTAATAGATCTGCTTTTTTTAAAAAAAAATATTTTGCTGGACCTTGGAATGAATTATATTATTTGAGTAGATTTTAATTCATTTTGCTCTGGGGCTTTAGGAAGTATATATTTGACTCACTATCTAGGTTGGTGCATAGCATCTTTTGTTTTTATAGTGGGTTTATTTTTTTTTTGAAATTTTGTCTTTAAGTTAAATTATTTTTTTCCCTAAGTGGTGATTGCTGAATGGTGTCTATTTCATTTCAGCCACCTATGGATGGCCCAGCTATACAATGCAAGTTATTGAGGTATGCTGGTCCCTGCCTTTGAGAACCAAGTAGTATAAGCCAGGAAGCTCTTTTGTCGACAGATATATCTGTTGTTATCATTCACTCCCTTCAGCCATGTCTGAGTCTTTGTGACCCCATTTGGGGTTTTCTTGGTAAAGATACTGGAATGATTTGCCATTTCCTTCTCCAGCTCACTTTATAGATGAGGAAACTGAGATAAACATGGTTAAGTGACTTGCTCAGGGTCACACAGCTAGAAAGTGTCTGAGGTTAGATTTGAACTCAGGAAGATGAGTCTTCCCTTCTCCAGGCCCAGCACTCTGGGCACTGAACCACCTAGTTGCCCCAGACAGATATATAAATAAAGTAAATAATGGGACACATATTTGATGAATCTGTAAATTAAAGAACAGCCCTAGTATTATGAAACAAAGTAATAAAAAATTCAGGCCCATTGAGACCTATCTTTCCTGTGGCTAGTAGAGGGAATTCAACCTCAAAGGACCCACTTTTGTGATTTGACTCTAGTAAACTCACCAAACCTCAGGCTTTTGTTCTCAAATGCATTTTGGGCTTCCTTACTCTTTTGACTTGACTGCCCTGTTAATGGGTCTGTTCCTGCCCTGAACCTGGACATTCTGACTAGTCTAGACACACTTTCCTTAACATCATTAATCAGTTCAGCAAAAACCACAGTGTTAGAATAACATTTCAAGAGAGAAATGCTGTGAAACTACGATCATCTAGGGTTTCATTATGGTGGAGTTTGACTCTAATATAGTAATTGTATTACATCTATACTTGTTTGTGTTCTTTGGTGAGCCCACTGGTGAAGGATGAAACTCCCTTTATATGCAAGTAACTCAAAATAGGACTTGGCATCATACCCTGTTATGCAACCTGTTCTGAGAAAAAGCCTAGTCCCCTTTGTGGTGTTAATGTGATTAAAGATCTTCCCCACCCATTAATAGGTCTCAGGTGGAACTAGTTAAGGGAAACTTGATTAGGATAGGTTTGTTTATAGGAAGGCCCACACCCTTTTGCTAATTAGGTCACCAGGGCTGTGAAGCCCTCAGACTCTAAAAAGGGTATATACTCTGAGGGTAGCCATTAAGCTCTCTCTCAGAACTGTGAGAAGAGAGGACTCAGGCAAGCAGACACCTAGGATTTGTAAGTGAGTGTTTATGGGAAGGCATCAGCAGAGGAGAAGGTTACAGGATGGCTTGGCTCCCTGCTGTGATATCATGTTTTAATTTCCTTGCTGTTATGATAAAGTGAGCTTACTGGTTTTGGGAGCTGGTTGCTACTTGGATGGGCTGGACTTATTGGTTATGGGATCTGGTCCTCTGGTGTTTGAATAAATGTTTTACTTCTTCTGCCTTCTATATGGAGAGTCTCTTACATTCTGTGATACAGAACTATACAGGCATGTTCATGGTCACCATTGATATTGTGACACTTGCCTTACTGATACCCCCCTGAATCCTGTTACAATCCATTCTGGCAGAAACTCCTAACCCTGAAACTGGTTAAGAGGATTATTGTGCCAGATCAGACTTGAGTCCTAGCAGTAGGGACCTTGTCAAATCAGCTTTGCCCTGTCCCCTAAACCCTGTTTGTCCAAGGAGTCTTTGCTTCTTCTGGAGAGACTTCCCTGCTAGGAAACTCAATAAACTCTAGTTGGTCCAGAATCAGTTTCTAGGCCAATTTGTTGTTCTTGGCACTGAAAGGGCGATTTTGTCCTTTCTTTTTGTTCTGTATTTTAGAAGCTGGGCATTTCTACCTCTCTTCCTTTGATTACTTTTGGATATGAAGGAAGTCATGCCAAGGGTTGGAGAGAATGAACATGGTACAGAACTGACATCCAGGATATCCCAGGTACCAGGATGGTATCTCAGGAGTCTTGAACAGGACAGGATGGTCATGTAGGCACTTCACCAGTCTTGATTATAGTTCTGACTCCAACTAGATGCATAAGCCTAGGAAACATCCTTTCTCCTTGAGGCCTCCATATGATAAAAAGAGATATCAAAATCCATTTTCATTTTGTGGAACCAAATAATTTATAGGATGTTTTTAAAGTACTTTGCCATTATAAAACACTCCATAAATGTTTAATAATTAAAGAACAGTTCATCCTAGGCTATCATTCAGAATCACTGAGGCTGTGTTAGAATACTTCCGTGGATGAGATTTGGCAAATTCTTAAATTAGCCAGTCACTAGAGAGACCTTCCAAGGGTGGCAAGGCACAACCACTTTAAGGCATCCAAATTAAATTTCATTTTTTGATCATTTTTGTTATCATTTTGACTGTCGAAATGCAGGAAGGAAGGAAGCCTATTTGTGGCGAATCCTGAGGAAATGTCTAGGAGATGATCAAGTAGAGAGAAGCCAAGAAATACGAAGAGGAGAAATCTGTGATGGTAGATTCAAAAGAACTCCTCTAATATTTCATGCATCTTTATTGCTATTCCAGCTCTCTCATTGCTAGGTTGGCCACCAATTGTTTTTACAAACAGGAGATCATACAGATGTTTTATAAGCTACAAAGGAGCTGTGACATGCTGATGGACACATATTAATGAAATCATAGCTCCTTGAAGAATTAAAGTAAAAATTATCTTGGTTTATGGTTACTTGTGTACTTATCATCTCCATCTTCTCCAACTTCCCAAGCCACTCCTCCATTATTTCCCTTTATGGTGCCCTCTTCTCATAGACTTATTAATTTAGAGCTGGAAAAGACTAGATGTCCTTTGCCTTTATTCACACCCTCAGTGCTTAGCACAGTGTCTGCCACATAGCACTTGATAAATGCTTGTTGACTGAATATATGAATAAATGCATATACATACATGCATATATATACACACATATACATACATATATACACACAGACTTGCATTGATAAATATATTTTATATGCCAGATGCATGTATATATGTTAGTATGCAAATATAAATACACATGCTTACATGTATACATGTACATTTACAAATACACATAAACATAATATACATTACATATATGCACAGCATGTATGTATGCCACACAATGCACATGTGTATACATACATGTGTGTACACAGACATGCATGTATTCTGTCTATGTGCCAGGCTAAGCAGTGGAGATAGGAAGAAAGGCAAAATACATTACTTGTATATGTACACATAATCTACACTCTCTCTTTTTCTTTCTCATCTCCTTGACCCTCTTTCATGTCTTTGACCACTTTTATGATCTCATTGTGAATGCCTAACAGGGAACCAACAGAGATCAACCCATTCTCTACAATTTGTAATCTTAGAGAGAATTCTTGGGTTCTAAGAAGTTAACTCGCTTGTTCAGGCTCCCAGAGCTAGTATGTATTTGGGGGAAGGAGGACTTGAATTTAGGTTTTCCTGGTTCAGAGGCCAGCTGTTCATCCACAATGTCATGTTGTACCTCCAGTGAGATGATCGCTGCTGGTTTGTGGATGAGAGAACTGAGGATCTGGGAGGTGAATTGACTTCCCTCATGTTAGTCAACTGGGAAATACAGTCCTAAAAGCCTAAAAGCCACTGTCAGTGGTACATGTTCCAAATCTTTAAAAAATTCATATATCATTTCTCAAATCATCTTGTTTTGGTGATACTTGCTTTCAAAAATTCAACTAACTACAGAAGATATATGAAGGAAGATTCTATCTGCACCCAGAGAAAGAACTGATAAATAGAAATATGTATAGAATGATTTTACATACATACATGCATACGCACACACACATATACATGCACACACATTTGTATCTAATGGTATCTGTCTCTGGGATGGAGGCAGGGGAAAAAGAAAAAAAAAGAAATTACCTGATAACTTTATTATATATTTAAAAGAAATAGCAAGTGTACGTAATAGATTTGTAGTTTCATGTGTAATCATCTTTTTTATTATACTACATTATGGAAATGCTTATTTTATCCCACAAATTAAAAACAAAAATAAATAAAAATTAAAACAAATCATCAGGATCAGTAGATCAAAATGTATAGCTTACATACATTGCTAGTTGTACTGACTGACTGACCAGGCAGAATAAGATTTTTTTTTTTCCTGAGGGAGGAAACTGAGATATGGAAATTTTACTGGGATGCTAATTTCTTATAGCCATCAACTCAATTGGACAAATATTTCTGGTGTCTATTCTCTTCCTAGTCTCACTAATAACCTTGTAGTAGATTCTCATTAACACAAACTTAGATTATTTCAATAACCTCCTGGCCAGTATCCCATATCCATTATTTTCCTTTGCCATACCTCCTTCATTGTTGTTCTTCAGTCATTTTCAGTCATATCTGACCCTTCATGACCCCATTTGGGGTTTTCTTGGCAGAGATACTAGAGTGGTTTGCCATTTCCTTCTCCAGCTCATTTTACAGATGAAGAAACTGAGGCAAACAGGGCTAAGTGACTTGCACAGGGTCACACAGCTAGTGAGTGTCTGGCCCGGACTGAACTGAGGAAGATGAATCTCCTGGGCCTGGTGCTCTATCTACTGTGCCACCTACCTGCTCCTCCTTCATATCACTGCCAATTTAGATTAGTCTTTACTCTGCACAGATTGGATCACATTGTCCTTCAGTGCCAGGGTTTCCTACGGCCTCCTGAATAGTGTCCAAACTCTTAAGTGTTTCATAGTCATGCACCCTCTTTCCAATTTTGTCTTATACTGACACTCGCATAGTCTATTCTCCAGTCATGTTGGGCTACTTGCCATATCAATATGTGTCTTGATGTCTTCCATTTCACTGCTTCCCCTCGCTCTTCCCTATGCTTGGGATGAACTAGCCCTGTCACATCTCTACCTATTGAAGGATGCTTCAAGGCATCCTTTGAATGACACTCTCTCCATGAATCTCTCTGTAACTGCCCAGGACAAATTTTTTTTCTTCTTCAAAATTCTCGTAGAACTTTGTACTTTTCTCATGAATTTCTATCTTCTTGGGTGCTTAGGCCTAGAGCTAGATGGAACTCAGAAGAGTTTTAGTCCAATCCCCTCATTTTACAAATATGGAAAACTGAGGCCTGGGAATTCAGTCACACAAATTGTAATAAATGTCACAGGTGGGATTTGAACCCAGAACTAGGGCTCTTTCCACTGTTCCATTGCATATTGTGGTTATTTTTGTATGTGTCTAGTTTCACCTTGTTAGATAGTGAGTTGAATGAGGGCAGAGACTGTTATCCCTGTTATCCCTACTGTGTCTCTCTCTTTTCATAAGACATCATACCCTAAATATAAATTTAACAAATGTTTGTGGAAATGAGTTGAACTGAAATAACCACTTCCATGCGTTAATTTTTTTTTTCCCCTGAGGGAATTGGTGCTTTCCTATTAGAGCTCCAGGTACTACTACCATTGGTGGCCTCTGGTTGAAATCTCCTCTTCGAGGCCTTTGAATTTCAGTTCTTTAATATAGGGACAAGAGAACATATCAACTGAAGATTCTAGTTGAAGCCAAGTAGTTGGTGATAGAGCGGTGGGGAGCAGCTGAGATTCAAGAAAACGTACACGGAGGGGGAGGGGACAGGAACAATGGAGCAGATCCAGAAGAAAACAACACTCAGCAAGCCAGAAGACAGCAGTGGCCTATAATGTCACTGCCATAAGTTCTTCCTTCGTATATATACCCTCTATGTATTCATTTTTTCCACTGACGAGGTGATGTGTACATGCGGGTGAGTGTATGTGTGTTTGTGTATCTGTCTTAGAGTACATTTTAGGCATATGGAGCAACGTCTTCCTGTTTTATATATATGTATACACACATACATATAAATGTATGAGTGTGTATGTGCATATATGTATGTGTGTGTGTGTGTGTGTGCGTGTGACTTGTATTAAGTGCCTTTAGTTTGGATGAATTGTCCTTTCCAGGTGACCCACAAAAGTAAAGTTATAAGTAGGGACTTTTGAGCAGATGTAGACCTATAGCAACCTAGGGCAGCTTTTCTGAGTGGGGAAGCTGAATAAGAGGGGATGTCCTAGATACTGGGTTGGACTAAGTCACTGAAAGGTACATTCCAGTTCTAATAGTCTATGACTATGACATTTATGTCTTAATACAGAAATCTTTAGTATGGGAATGAGAATTTGGTTGGCCTCACAATTCACAATTATTTTGGGGGGATGGAATTATTGTGTAATAGTCCCATACTGTGTTGATTATTAATTTTTTTGTGATCTGTTTACTATTTTAAACTGTTCCAACTGGCTTTTTCTTCTTTTCTCATTGAATAAACCTGGGAATTTGGTGGAGGCAATGATTCATGGCTTTCAAACTCTACTTGTTGTGTTTGTTCTGAAACAAAAAGGACATGGACACGTAGTTTCTGGAAGTTAATTTTCCCCCCTCTCCTCTTAGTTTTACAGAAACAACCAACTCTATCATTTTCTTTCCCTTCCAGAAAGTCATTTATCTTTGTGCCAAAGTGAACCAGAGGTGAATCCAAATCAGAAGAGAAGCGAGTATACATTTTCGGGGTTCGAATTTGGTACTTCCCTTGAGAAGGAGATGAGTTGTGAGCAAGGGTTATTTGTGTTCAATGACTTACCAGATGGTTTAAGGAAATGGAGTAGTTAAGTGGTAAGACAAAGGTCAAACACGAGCAATGCCTTCGCTTGTAAAACGTACATCATGGTATGCGAGTCCCCAGCAGCACACTGTGGTAGTCCTTGGGGAATGAGAAGGAGCATCCTTAGCTTGTGCCTGTGACTTATTACTGTGACATGACACTATTACATTTTGGTTTTTAGCATTTTTAAAGAGTAGGTAATAGTTATGAGAGATGAAGAACTCAGAATTAAGTACTGTAGTTATACACAGAAGGGTAATTTGGTTTTGATGTATTGGCCTGGGCCTGTTAACTAATAATACAAATTTTTAAGTAGCATCTCACCAGTATGAAAAAGAGGTAGCATCATTATTAATGTCTAAACTATAGTGTGTTTCACACAGGATTATGGTAAAGGTCAGGCCATGTTTCTCTGAATTAAAAGCTATTCTGAGCTATAGCATTCCTAATCAACTCAGACCTAAAGGTGCATAGCTCAGTTATAATGAGGCACAATGAATTTAAATAAACTGCAAGATACTGTATAGTGATTTATAAATGCACTGTGGTATCCTTTTAACTCATTAGCAATGAATGATACTATGTGTTCGCAACTGTTTTTTGCTGTATGACTATTTTTTAATCACAATATTTCTTAGTAAAAGTGCCTTGTGTTCCTATTTCTTTCCTATATGTGGAATGTAAATGGCAGTGGGTGTGCCTAGTTTATTCCCAAACCTGGGTCATAGCAGAAAGAAACTGACAAATAGCCACTCAAATAACTTTCATAAATTAACCATTTGTAATGGTATCTCATATTTTTACAGCTCCTAGATGTAGAAACGCCATGAAAATTATGAACAAAAAAATGAAGGTTATCATGGAGTCTGTGTTTCAGAATTACACTGCAAACTTAGCCACTTGGAGGAATTTTTCAATAAACCATTGGACATAATTCAGAATTTATTGAGAAAGAAAAGCAATGTTCCAAGAATTGGGTAGAATATGTCTTTTACAATATTTCAGTGGGCAAAGCCAGAAGCCTTGACACTCAAGATCACTCCATTTTCTCCTCCCTTCTTTCTTTGCTCTAACACGATATGCATATGCACGCACGAACACACAGTATATATGTATATCTCTCTATATGTATATATGTATGTATATACACATTTATGCACACACATGTGTCTATGTGTATATACGTGTGCATATATACCCACATATTTTTACACATTTATATATGTATATATATAAATGTAAAAATATTTCCACGAAGGGTATAACCCAAATCTCAGTGATATGTCTTTGAATGATGAAACTAAAGTGTCTATGTCCACAAAATTTGCTGGGGTTTCAGTCATACTTTTTTTGGAGGGAGGAAGGCAAGGCAATTGGGGTTAAATGACTTGCCAAGGTCACACAGCTAGTATGTCAAGTATCTGAGGTTAGATTTCAACTCAGGTCCTTCTGACTCCAGGGCCAGTGTTCTACTCACTGCACCACCTAGCTGCCCCTCAGTCATATTTTCTAATGTCATCTTTCTATACCTGAGTTAAAGCAACATTTTTAAAAAAATGAAAACCCAATTAAATGTGAGTAGAGAGTCAGAATTTACACATTTCATCGGATCACAGGTGCAAGAGACCTTAAAGACCATTGAGTTTAATTCTCTTCTTTTATAAATAAAGGGATTAAAGAACAGAGATTGAAGTGGCATTTCCAGGTACACATATCTAATAAATATTTGAGGCAGAATTGAAACCCAGGTCTGTATGCCTCATGAAAGTCCAGGATCCTACCATTTTCTCATAAAGGGGCTGGCCTGATTAATCCCTTTAATGCATCTGTGTACCTCGCCCTCAAGGAAGCTTGCCAGTACTATCCTCAGAGATCTCATGCCTTAGAGCTATTACTTAGTAGTAGGTCAGACAAAGTATGGTTTTTCTTGGATGATAAAAAATATTCCAAAATTCTCAGTACAATTTTGAGCTATACTAGTTTAAACCTGCACTGATTAATGAGACATTCTCTATTGCTTGAACTTCCATAAGGGGTTTGCTAGTCCAAAGTTTAGGTCTGTCTAAAAAAAGTGCCTGTATATTGGGGGCAAGGATGTCTTGCAGCCCTGGAAGGACATTCCTCAGGATTTACTTTAGAGGTGCCTCTGTATCTTATGAGGCCTTTATTATCAATGAGCCTGAGTCCCTTTTGCCTTGCCTTAGTTCATCCTAATTGATGACCAAATCTTCAATGTCCCCTTAGATCTATGCCAAAACTGAGAATGAGTACTAAATGAAGTGTCCCTATTGTTTTTATAATTTAAATATCTCGAAATATAATATCATATCCATTTGAATTACATTTCATCACTACACAAGTATACATTTCATAAATAACCCAAAATACTTGCTTTCTTTTGGATTGCTGTTATCAGGATGCTTTTTGAGCCATGTTCTGGGGAACTATTATAGTAGAAAAAGAAATCAGGAGGTCAGAGTTTGAATGACAGCTTTGATTTTGGACAAATCATTTAACCTCCCTGAAGCTCAACAAATGGGGACAATACAGTAAAATAACGCTTGTAGTCTTTAAAAGATTATGCTGTGGCTCAAAAAAGATCATGTCTATAGCATGCTTTGTAAACTCTGAGCCACTGTATAAATGGCAGCTATTAAAATCATTGCTGTAATTAAACAGAAATTCTTCCTTTCTGAAAAATCACTGGAGGCATGAAAGGCAACCATAATCTACTCATATTTGTTTGAGTATTTCCGGAAGGTTGTGTCAACTCTTTTTCTGCCTCCCTCCACTTCTGTGCTATTTGTGTGGCCTCCTTCTGCTATTTTCACACTGATCAATGAAACATTAATAAATGTTTGTTGAATTGAATTGAATTGAACTGGGAGACAAACCTATGCTAAATGGTACGTAGCCATATTCCCAAAGGGCATATTTGTCTTGTATGTGTTAATTGTAGATGATGACATAGTTCTGTTACAGATTTCCAAGATTAGACACTCTAAAGCAAAGAAGGAATCCCTTTCCCTTCCCTTTTCTACCCTTCCTACAATACTGTTACTTTTTAGGTTTCTTAGACTAGTGGTTGTGTGTACTAATTTTAGTGGCTTTTTATGGTAAACTGATCTAACATCTTACTGCTCTCATAGTCAGAAAGATTAATTTTATGTCTGACCTAATTTTATTGCTTCAGTATTTTCCTATTTTCTCTTGTGCTGTGTGTTTTGTATTCAGTAGAGGGTTTTGTCCAGGTCCTGTTATGATCTCCAGTAAGACCTGATTGATGGACATAGATGTAGAATGAAGAAGTACCCCAAGGATGGTGGGCACGGTAAGAATTTGGGTATGTGGGCACAGGAAAAAAATTCTGAAGGGTTGAAAATTTCAGAAAAATAAGGTTATAAAGAGGTGAAGGAGAAGGTCCAGATATATACCCAATTAGTCTGTTAGCCACTTAGCATTTATTAAGTGCTTACTTGTATCAGTAAGCAATAAACACATCAACGATAATCACGAATATGCCAATGTAGTTCTGTATTGCAATATATGAGTGACTCTCCATAAAGAAGGTAGAAGTATAATATTTATTCAGACACCAGAGAACCATATCCCATAACCAAATGTTCAGCGCCCACAACCAGTTAGCCCACTTTATCATAACAGCAAGGAACTTAAAATACAATATCACAACGTGGAGCTTTGTCATCCCCAAACCTCTCTGACCCCCTGCTGGGGTCTTCCCCAAAACAAACTCACAGTACAGCTAAGTCACAGTCTGTTCAGCAATAACTATCATGATGGTGGCCATTAGCAGCCATAACTGCTCTCTCTCTCTCCATTTCCTATGACATAACTTCCTTTTCTTGTCAGGCAGCTCCTCCCATCACACATGACTTAGGCTTCCCGTGATGTAAGAAGGTCACATGGCCTATTAATGGGTGGGAAAGATCTTCAAATCTAAATTGCTATACAAGGCACTGTGGTAAGAACAGGGGACAAAGACAGGTAAAAGACGGTCCCTGCATTTAAGGGTGAGATAGTCTAATGGGGGAGACAACACACAAACAACCACATATAAATAAGATATATATGGGATAAAATGAAGGTAACATTAAAGGGAAGGGATTAAGGTTAAAGAGGACTGGGAAAGCTTTTATTAGAAGGTGGAACTTTAGCTGAGACTTGATGGAAGTCAGGTTGTCACAAAGTCACATAGGGCCCTGTTTTCATAAACCCCAGGGCTGATGCAGCATCCACCTTTTGGAAATAAAAGCAATGTCAGGCAGGTGGTTTGGAGGTATCATTGCTCCCCTGACTATTGGGGCTTGGAACCAGCCTTTCTGTTAGGGAGTCAGAGAGAAACTTGACCTGAGGACATTGTGTGCTGATTGCAACTGCTATTGGGTCTAATTATTCATCAGTTATCCCTCATTCTCATATCCTTTCATGCTCATTAGCAAAGGTATTAGCACTATTGTAGTCTGAATGTATTCATTCTTAGTTGGATCCAGAATTGAGGCCCTCCAGGGCTTATGCAGCTATGTTTAATGGGTATATTTTTGTGCTTAAAACATATGACTCATGTCCATGGGAAATTGCCTGAGATTACATGTCCAAATGCAGTGGGACTCCTAAACTCTGAAACATCCTCTTGGAATCCCCCTCTATTATAGTTTACATCAAATAGCTTGTAGCTTAAGTAGTGCCACAAACACGTGTCTGGCTGTAGAGCTGTGGGGACCTGAGAGGAGAGAATTTGCTCGCTCTCCAGAAAAAGGATAAGTTTAGCTTGACTGAATGGTAGTAATTCCATCTACCCACTCTTGCATTAAGTGATTATCCCACTGGAAGTCAGTGATCTGCTTTGAAGTCCCTAGCTTCAAAAGACTCACCACATGAGATCTATTCACATAAGCCAGGGTTCCTCTAAATAGAAAAACATCCTCTGCGTCTCACTCTTAATTTCTTGCAGTTGATGAAATGTCTTTGAGCATCAATAGGATTTGGAGATTACCATAATTTCTCCTCAGACGCACAACTGGGAGGGCAGGTGCTTGAAGGCTCAAGTGTGGAGTTTTATATTCCCTTTAAATTGGGGAAGACTAGTCTTGGAAAATTGCTCTTAGGATTTTCTGGTTGCTTTGGTTGTCCTATCATAAGGTTAGCTCAGATTCTAGACAACAGCTCACTGAGATTTTGAGAGTGACGTGGAAATATCAAAGGATCTGTTTTTTACCACAGAACAAAAGTTTTATATATATATATATATATATATATACATATATGTATATGTATATATATATACACACACACATATATATACATATATATATAATATAGTATATCCTATGTATATTCTATTATTAGTTATTTATACTTTTTGGACATTAGAATCCTGGATAGTTTGTACGGTTGGTGATTTAATGCTTAATTCTGAAGTTAGGCATCATTTCTAGTGGCTTTTCAATTGATCCAAAAGTAGAGAAGGTCATGTGAAATAGTGGGCTTAATCAATGTTTCTATAAAGTTCACTGCTTCTCAGTCCAACTTCCTGTTAGACATAATTCCTTTCATATGGCTGTTGGCTTTATTTCTTACTTCTAAAACATTATCACCATAAAAGTTCCTTTCAAAAATTTTTATTACACTGAAAATAGAAGAATTGAGTCAAAAGTCCAAGTTAACAAAGAACATAAAACCATGCATTTTAGGGCCAGAAGATTATTTAACAGAAGAAAAGAGTCTAAAATATATATAATAATATGTTTGAAATATTCTTATTTTCAAATAAAACATTTTTGGGGAGGGAGGGTTTTAATTCTGTAAATGACTATCTCTGCAACTTATTGTCTTTGAGCAGTGGTGTCAAACTCAAATAGAAACAGATCCAGGGGGTGTATATTGACTGAGAAAACCACAATCTAACATTATCTACATTGTATTATATTTTATTTATTTTTTTGTGTATGTATTTGTAGATATATTTATTATGTGTGTATTTTTATTTATTGAGTTAAAACAAGAACATTTTAAATTATGGTCTGGGTTGCATTTGGGAGTTTTGCCTGTTCTTGCTGCAGGTGAACTCCAAGTTTGACACTTCTGTCTTAGAGAATCATTTGGGGCACTCAGAGGTTGGGAAGAGGAAACTCTGGAAAGTGGACAAGACAAGGAGAGTCGGGAATTTCTTTATAAGACAAAAGGAGGAGAATGAGTAAATAGTCTACCAACCACAGTCCTATAGCTACCTAGAACCTGAACCTTCACTCCTCTATCCTCAGCTAGTGTCTAAGTTCCTGATTGCCTTCACTGCATGTATCAAATTTTTGCATTGTTCACATTTCCCATCCTACTCTAAGAGAAAGCCAGTGGTCCTAGCCTGGTTACGATTTTGGAATTTAGTATGCACAAAACTCTGTGGTAGATCTGAGGATAAAATGCAAAAATAACTTTTTTTTCTCAAGGAACTTTTTTTCATTTGGCTATGATAGGAGGAAGGAATGCAAAATATACAAAGATAAGTAAATTCCAAAGTAACAGAATAGATAGAGCATACACATATATAGCAAGTTGTAAAGTGAATTTTATGTTAAGGAAAATTTTGAGGAAATCCAGGAACTTGTACGGGTTGGGTAAGGGGTGGATCACATTTGAGTGAGGATAAATAGAGAAATAGAAATGATATTGTAATGAATATATATTATAGACCATCTGAAAAAAGGTAGTTAGATGTGAAGTTTCAGAAATGGATCAAAAGTTTGGCACAAAGACATAATGTTGTAATGATGGAGGAAATGCCCAACTGGTACTAGAGCCAAAGACAGAATAACTTATATGTTCATAACTTGACTTGATGTTAATTTTATAGAATCATAGAATTTCTGGGCCAGAATGAACCTCAAAAGCCTTCCAATCCAGTTGGTATCTAAATGAGAATTCCTTCTCTACAACTTTAAAGAAATATTTTTTTTAGATTGGGACCCATTATTCTGCCCAGAAAGGCAAGTTCCTTCCTGGAAATGGAAAGAATGGAAGGAAGTGCTAGGATTAGTCACTGCTTCAGCCCAACACTCATCAACAGGGAACTTTTAATCTACCCTTTTCCTTTAGGCAGCCTGGTTGCCCTTTTCTTCCTTGCTTCACTTTCTTTGGCTTACCATGTTGGTGCTAAACTTTATGCAGCCAGCAGATTGACTTAAAAACCCTCTGAAGCTCAAAATTCCTGAACTCAAATGGTCCCTCAGCCTCAATTACCCCTAGTGGTGAGGATTATGGACAGGAGCCAATGCCTCTACCTCATCACAATATCTCAATTGCATGGTTACCGTGACTTTTCCCAAACATCTCATTGGGTGAGGGGAAGGAGAGAACTATCTCTGACCAGCACTACTTGCTCACTACCAGCAGTACTTAGTTCATGTACATGGACAGGATTAGGTCCAGTATAAATAATAATAATAACAATACCTAGCATTTATATAACACTTTAATGTTTATAAAGAATTTAACAAGTAATATCTTTTTACTCTTACAACAACACTGAGAGGTAGGTGCTATTATTATCCCCTAATACAGATGGGGAAACTGAGCCATAGAGAGGTTAAGTGACTTGCCCAAGGTCATACAGCTAGTAAATGTTTGAGACAGGATTTGAACTCAGGTTTTCTTGACTTCAGGTCTAGCACTCTATCTACTATACCATCTAAAGACTGAATAGGTATCTTCTTGACTTTTACATGTGTATGGTACTTGATTTCTTCATTTTGCTTTTCAGTCACCTTCCTGCAAACACCATGGCTTAAGCTGAATGATGATTTTGACTCATTTCAAGGTATGAGGCAGAGCTTAATATTTCCTCCTGTATCTTGACTCATGTGCCACACCCCCACACAGTTTATGATATTTCTCTGTTAGACAGCATCGCTTTCCTCAATCCCTGCCAGAGAAGTTCCGTACTGTTTTTCCCCCCTCAAACTTCCTTCTTGAATTTGTTTATATTTTCTCCTTAGGAAGACATGGCACTAGCTCCAAAGGCTATTAATCAAGCTGACAAAGGTGTGTCTCTGTGTGTATAATTTAAAATGTATGGTATTCTCACCTGAGGGGATGAATGGCAATAGGCAAAATGTGGGAGTAGTAACTGATAGAAGCTGGAGAGAAAATAATGGAAGGGACAATTACAGGGGGAAAGAGGAGAGTTGATGGCAACGAGGGGAGAAGAGGACAACTTTAGAGGTTTTGTCTTCATATTCCATTAGAGAGGTAGCCTTAAAAGATCAAAGATCATTCGTCTTGTTAACTGGATTGAGAAACTGCTGCATATGGAATTGTACTAGGAAGCTATGATGAATGACAGGATATTGGAGGAGGGGGTGGTAGAAGGAAAGAGAGACAGAAACAGAGACAGATGCAGAGGCAGGACAGGAATGGAGAGAGATAGGCAGACACAGAAAGAGAATTCTATCCTTAATCTCTTTGAATTGCAGGGAGCAGAGGACCAAGATGGTGTTTGACTCATTTGAGTTGGGAGTAGGCAGTGAGAGGGAGAAATCTTTGCTATTAGATCTGTCATATTCAGAAATGGAAGTAACTCTTGGGTCTGGTATTCCTGTTGAGACGAATAACTACTTATTCAAAGGTCTATCTTTACTTTTCTCCTTATTTAAGTAAAACTTTCTTCTGTAATCTTGTGAATGGCATGCTTGCCATTGTGTACTCAGAATACTGGAGTGTTCTAAGCATCCCTCTTCTCTTTGTCTTGACTGTGGGCTTATAGCTAAGGAAATACTCTTGTATATACTGGGGCTGTTTGTGTTATTACCCTCTGGACATACATTTGTTCATGTGGTGATATTGTTTTATACATGTAATTGTGTTTTATTTTATTGTTTTTTTAGCACAAACTCACAGTGAAGTGAATATGCTAGGGCAAATGTTTAAATAAACATCACTTTGATCCCAGTTCAGTTCTGATTCATCTATGGAGGATTTCTTCTCAGAGTTTTCCTGGGCAATGCCAAGTCTGGAAGATTCCCAGAGACAAGATCCATTCTTAGGAAGCACTGAGGACATGCTGGAGATCCTGGAGATGTCTAGAGTGAGACCCTGGTTGTCATTTATAAAATGATGGCATTTTATAAGATATTGCTAAAGCAACCATGGAACTAATCCGATCTCTCAGAGAGTCACTGTATTGGAGATAACCATTGCTTCTTCTAGACCAGAAACTATTCCGAATAGAACCATTCTAAGGCAATAGCTGAGTACATATGGAGTATAATCTGAAGGTTACCATGCCCCCAAATACCTCTCTAATCCAAGTGACAAAAATTTACTATAATAGATTGAGAGATGGAAGGAGCTCAGAGGCCATCTAATCCAACTCTTATTTTGCAGATGAAGAAATTGAGGTTTGATTTGTGGCTGGCACATAGTAGGTTCTTAATAATTGTTTATTGAATTGAATTAAATGACATGCCCAAGATCACATAGACAATGAGTATTGGAGGCTAGATTGGAACATAGGCCCTCCTACTCCACTGCCAGTACTCTTTCCATTATACTTTAATGTTTCCTATTTTGCCATTAGAAATTATTTTTTTTTTGAATTTTTATATTACCTTTTCTTGGGTTATCTTTTTTTAATGCCAATACTGTTAGAAGCAGTGACAAAATCATTAGTACTTTTACGTGAATTCTTTTAACAAATCATTTTTCTCTGTAACAAGTGGAACCCAGGGCAGTCCAAGACCAGCAGATGCTTGAGAGAGGACATATTAGATAGAGTCAAAATCATGGGAAAGAACATTTAAATAGGAGTTTGAGAGTGCTGAAGACAAATTTAATTTATTTATGCAGCCTTGGGCTGCATAATGAATCATATTTTATAGCACCTTATGTTTACCAAGTGCTTTATATACACTGTCTGATTTGATTCTCATAATAAAGCCGTGAGGCGAGGAGTACAAATATTCCCATTCAACAGATGGAGAAAATGAGGTTCAGGGAAGTGCGATAATTTACTCAAGCCCATTTCATAAGTAAACGAAGGATTTGGAACTCCAAACCATATCTTTGAATTCATTTTCTGAAAACCACATGACTTTGTTCTGAATCTAGATGTGTTTCTATTCATATCAGTCCCTCCTGCTCAGGAAAGTCCAGTGGCTCTCTATTGCACCCAGGAGCAAATACAAAGAAAGTGCTTTGCTTGGCATTAAAAGCTCTTCAAAACCTTGCCCCCTCCTACATTTCCCATCTCCTTATGCCTTACTCCTTGATATATATTCTCCAATAAGGTAATGTTGTCCTCCTGGCTGTTCCACAAACCAGTCACTTCATCTATGGGCTCCAGGCATTTTCTCTGACTGTCTCCCATACCTGGAATGCTCTCCCTCCTCCACTCTGACTGCTCACCTCCTTGGCTTGTTTAAGTCCCAGCTAAAATGCCACCTTCTACAGGAAGCCTTCCCCAGCCCCTGTCAATTCCAGTGTTTTCTCTCTGTTCTTTATTTCCTATCTATCTTGTATATAGCTTGCTTTGTATACATGTAAATTGTCTCCTCCATTAGATTGTGAGCTTCTTGAGAATAAGGACTGCCTTTTGTCTCTTTTTTGTATCCCCAGGGCTTAGTATCTGGCACATAATAGGTGCTTAATAAATGTTTATTGAATTTCCAGAAATGTCAAGGATTAAGTACCATTCAGTTAATCAAACAATAAAAATTTATTAAGCACCTATTCAGCTAGATATTTGTTCAGTTATGTCTAGCTTTTTGGTTTTTTTTACTGCCAAATGTGTGATTCCTAAGGATCCAAAGAAGAGAATGTACGTGTGTTATCACAACAGTGTGGTGTAGTAGAAGGAACCCATGAACTTGTGTGTTTGTGTATGGGGGTGTGGGGAGGGCTGTTTGTGTGGTTGCTGAGAAGTGTCTATAACGTCAATACAAAATGCAGGAAAGAATCTCTTTCCTCTAGATCAGGAATAAGAGGACCTGGGTTAAAAAAAAAACCCAAACCAAACCCCACTCTAATACTACCTGAGTGATTGTCAACAAATTGCACAGTGAGTTAAGCTTCAGTTTCCTCATCACTAAAATGAGGGAATGGACCAGGTGATAAGATGAGAGGTGACACGTTGTAATGGGTAGAAAGAGGGTCACAAAGCCAGGAAGGAATACTTGGGTTCAAATCCTTACTTTTATACACATTGCCTGTGGGACCTTGGGCAAATCACTTACTGTTTCCATATCCTAAGCAGTTCTTTAAGAAATTACACAGGAGAAGTCCGGGAGGGGCAGAGCCAAGATGGCGGCTGGGAAGCAGTGACTGGCGTGAGCTCCCCACCAAATCCCTCCAAAAACCTATAAAACAATGGCTCTGAACCAATTCTAGAACTGCAGAACCCACAAAGTGGCAGAGGGAAGCAGGGCCCCAGCCCAGGACACCCTGGATGGTCTCTGGGTAAGATCTGTCCCACACGGACCTCCCAGCCCCAAGCCGAGGGTTCCAGCCACTTGCCCCTGGGGCAGCAGAGGTGGGGCAGCTTTAGAACTAGGCTGCAGTTGCTTCTGGCCCCAGGCCCACCTGGTGGGAGGAATTAAGCGGTGGATCAGAGCAGGAGTGAA
>CM053622.1:372640807-372701013 GCA_028646595.1 Phalanger gymnotis
AAAAAAAAAAAAAGAAATTACACAGGAGCCTAACTGAATTAGAAGAGTAAGTTCCTCATACCAGTGAAATCACTTAGAACGTCCCCTTAGAATAGTTGATGTCTTAATTCCCTTCCAGCTCTAAATCCTGACTTTAGACATCTAAACTTTCTCTTTCCAAAGGCTAGGTATAGGATGGCTCCTTTCTGTCCCCTCTACTCACTTTATTTTCTCCTCTCACCTTCCTACTCTACCCATCTTCATGGGAAAAAGAAAAAGAATGGTCTCTTTAAAATAATAAAAGATTACTTTATGTGGAACCTGACGGAATCTAGATATGTTTTACTATGCACAAAGCAACATCTGAATGTTAGTTATTGTGATTGTTATCATTATGATTTTGCCATATATCATATTGTTGCCAACACCAGCAGTTCTACTGAATGAGTTTTTCCTTCCTCTCCTTCCCCCTGGTCCATTAATACAACTTTTTTTAGAAAGTTTGAACATACTTGAATTCTCCATCTTTTCATTTGCATGTTGTGAGGTTTCCACTAGGAAATGTATTGTCACACCCATGGTCTTCTTTTCCAATCACATTCTCTAAATGCTGGTTTAGGAATGAATGTTTGTTTGCAAATGTGTGCATTCTGCACTTTGTGTTTGTCATTGATACCACCAGGAGGGATTAAAAAAAAAACAAAACAAGACCCAGAAATACAGATTATGATGAGCGATTCATTTTTAAAATATGCAGGTTAGATGAGGAGCAAGATTTTAGCTTAACCTAATTTTGAGGATAAAAGGAGTTGACAATTTCCATTCGCCAACACATATATTAAACAGAAAAAGATTAGCACCCATGAGAAGTCCTTCCTTCAAGGATATACTTTCAGCATTTGTTTATAACATTCTGCTTGCTTTGTTCAGGAGGTACCTTAATATATCATTTGGTTCTACATGTTTCTTTCTCCTGATATTTCTTTTACTGTCAGATGCTGCCATGTCCATTCAAATCTAAAATTGTCTGAAACTATCTAAGTCACAACAAATCTGCTGTGCGTATAAAATCTTTATGGAGAACTGTGAGGGTTCCAAGGCACATGCATAATAAAAATTCAATATCACTTCATTTGAGTATAGGCTGCACTCCCAATCGCTGCATTTCAAGGAGTCCCACAAATTGTGCTATGAAAAGAATGATTACGACAGAAACACAGCCTATGTATGGGAAGGAGCCAAGGTAAAGTATTCCACAGGCAACTGTGGAATCGCCTGGGGGGAGAAAACAGCCTATGAATTTACCTGCTTCTCATGCCTATCAGAAGATTTGACTCTTAATCCCATTCTGCATTTTGTTGGTGTTAGAGACCTGAAGTGGAAATGTACATAGATGGCTGCAATTTGGAGAATTTGAAAGTGCCTTCTTTTTGTTTGTACTGCCAGGGATCAACAGGCAAAGACTTGGGAAGTTAATGGACCAAATATTGAACAAATCAATTCTTCATGCTGAAAATATTTTGAATGACTATAATTATTTATGACAAACATGAAGCCAGAATGAGCAAAGGTTGGGCATAGGTGTATATATGAACATACACATGTGTGAATTGGTTTCTATAAAGAGTTAAGGAGAAATTAGATTCTGTTAGATCAAATTTCAAAGAATTTTCCAAATTTCCCCCCTTCAGGATTTCATTGTTACAAACATTGCTTAAACTTAGTTCAAAATATCCAAAAATAATTTAAAATATCATGCTAATCAATGGTTTACTTTTCTTCTTTAAAAATGCAGAAAATTTCAAGAATATAATAGAGAGTAAGATAGCCTGAATTATTTCCTAACATCGCCCCCTTTTCCAAAATAAATCAGTGGTTACTGTTTTCTCTCTCAAAGGAAATAGAACCTTAAGAAAAATCAGCAGGGAGGTCTTATGTTCTTGCTCTCTAGGATAATCCAAAAACCAGAGAGTAGGCACTTGGAATTTGCTGCTATCAGCAAAAGGATTGTCATTACTATGGCAAGTTTCCCTTTTGCTACTACCTCTCCCCATTTTTCCCCCAATAGAACAGATCCAGCCAACTTTTAAAGAGTCTTACCAGGACAGCATTCATTTCGTACTTTTCTTGCTACTGGTGGCAGAACAGCCAGGCCTCAACTGTGAATAACTATCACCTTTATATTCCTTTTTGGGATATATGTTGGACTTTTGTAGTCCAATTAATTAGAGTAAATGACTATTACATAGGTAAGGACTAGATAAACACAAAACAAAAGAAATCAAACCTGGCTGTAATGAATTATGAATGGTAACTCTAGCCCAACAAAGCACCGTGACTCTGGGCCATTGTGTGGAACTTGAAAATATTTTTCTTGTGAATTTTTATATAATGATAAAAAGATTACTTCTGGACCTCTCTCTAACCCCATTAGCTTTCTAGCACACATTGTATAGGTAAAACAAATGACCAAAAGCAACTATATTTATTTTTTTAAAAAGCAATAGTCAAGAGAATTTAGACAAAAGAAGTATCTTTTACAATTCATCTAAAACAAGGCATAATTTTAAGCATTTCCTTAACACAGCAGATCATAGGATCCTAGTTTTATATTTTGAAAGGATGAAACATTTATCTTAATAGATGAGGAAACAGACCTGGAGAGTAAAAGTGATTTGCTCTAAGGAGTACAGACTCTAGGGAAGAGGTTTGAACCAGTTCCTCTAACTCCAAATCCAATTTATTTTCTACTATACCACAGTGCCTATGGCCCTTTTCTGATTTTGTGGCAATTGTGGAGTCATATAAGGTGGGGCAGAAGGTATTATTAAAAACGCAGTAGTATGACTTTTTAATAAACATTCATTTATGTCTTGATAGCCAGGCTTGGCATCAGGAGTCATCTTTCTGAGTTCTAATCTGGTCTCGGACACTTACTAGCTATGTGACCCTGGACAAGTTACTTAACCCTATTTGCCTCAGCTTTCTCTTTTGTAAAATGAGTTGAATGAGGAAATACCAAGCCACTCCAGTATCTTTGTCAAGAAAACCCAAAATGGGGTCATAAAGAGTCAGGCACGACTGAAATGACTGAACAATGCCAAAATACAATGTATGATCTTAATTTTTTTTATAATTGCCTTTGTCTCTCACTACAAAACTATGACTGTGCCTTCTCTAAACCTTGTGTCTCCCCCTGCACATCACACAAAGATGACGACTGAACTGAATTGTTCAATGAGCTGATGAAGATGAACTGGAGACACCAAATCTCATCCCTATTTACATTCTTGTTGTAAGTACAACCAAAAGAAATGAAGAAGTTGTAACTAAATTGGAGTGTCCCTGCTTCCCCTTGTAAAGAAGAAAGAAAGTTAGTTACGTAGGTTTCTTGGTTATCACGTTGCAGCACTCAAGACAAATGTAAGCAGATAGATTGCCATGAAGATAATTGTTTCATATTAAATGATTATCTTGAGCCCTGGGATGCTACAAAACGTTGTCAGTGAAATATGCAAAATGCAAAAGAGGTGGGGGCATGGTGGAGAAATCAGAGAAATCCCAAAGTAGTACAGCTAGGTGAGAAATGAGATGTCTGAGCTGAGGTTCCTCCTTAAATAGAGGTTTTGGAGTTCGTGACTCTACCCTCTTGCAGAGATTTAAGTCCAAAAAATACATGTCTCATTCTGCACTCTGAGTTCATTATCTGTCAGAAGGTGGATAGCATGCATCATCAGATTTCTTAAATCTTTCAAAGCTGTCTATAAACGTAAAGTTGTAATTATATAGAACCCTCTTGGTTTTACTAACTTCATTTTTCATCAGTTCATACAAATCTTCTCAGGTTTTTCTGAAACCATTCCCTTCACCATTTTTCAAAGCTCAGTAATATTTCTTTTCCTTCACATGACATAATTTATTTAGCCATTCCCAAATTGGTGAGCACTTCTTTAGTTTACAGTCCTCTGCCACCCACAAAAGGAGCTGCTATAAATATTTTTCTACACAGGCATCTTTTCCCTATTTCTTTGATTTCTATGTTATAGGCCTAGTTTTATTATAATTTTTATTATTATATTTATCATTAATTATTATTTTTATTATTATGTAATTATTATTAATATAATATTATTATTATATTACTGGGTTAAAGAGTGTGCAAAATTTACTAATTCTTGTTTTCCAGAATGGCAAGACCAATTCACAATGGTACCAACAAAGCAATGATGTGCCTGTGTTCCCAAAACACCTCCAGCATTTGTCATTTTCCTTTTTTTTGTCCCTGACAATCTGTTGAGTGTGAGGTAAGAACTTAGAGTTGCTTTAATAAGCATTTCTCTAGTTATTAGTGATTTGGAGTATTTTCCTTGTTGTTACTGTTTAGTCATTTTCAGTCATGTCTGACTCTTTGTGACTCCTTTATGGGGTTTTCTTAGCAAAGATACTGGAGTGGTATGCCATTGCCTTCTCCAGAGGTCATTTTACAGATGAGGAACAAAGAGATGAGGCAAACAGGGTTAAGTGACTTGCCCAGGATCACACATCTAATAAGTGTCTGAGGCCAGATTTGAACTTGTGAAGATGAGTCTTTCTGATTTCAAGCCCGGTGCTCTATCCACTGTGCCATTTAGCTGCTTCTGCATTTTTTCCTATGTATATTTATAGATAGCATGGGTTACTTCCTTATAAAACTGCCTCTTCATATAATTTATTCATTTGTTAATTGGGAAATGGCTCATTCTTACAAATGGTTTGGTCTGTATAAATGTTAGAAATAAAACCCTTCTCAGAAAAACTTTTTGCAAAGATTTTTTTCCCCATTTACCTACAACACTTCTAATTTTAACAGCCTTGCTTTTGTTTGTGCAAAACCTTGTTAATTTTATGTAATCAAAACTGTTATGTTGTGAACTTTTTCTTCATCTATAGATCAGAAAAGTAATTTTTCCCCTTGCTTTTAAGGAGCTAACATTTTATAACTTTTAAAAAAAGCCTTTCTTTGTTGCCTCCAATTCATTGTGAACTTAAATACCCCCAATGATATTTTTACATGACCATACCTCACTCATATTCAATCTCTGCTACATGGCAATTGTTTTACACACATATCTTTATATGTATATATATATATATATATATAACACATATACATATGTATGTGTATATATATACGTATATATGTATATATAGTATATATATACATATAAAACATATATGAAAGCTTGCGTTGTAATAAAATATCCATATCTTTATCCATCATCAAAAATGGTGATTTTGTCAACGTAAAGGAACTTCCAATGAGGAAGCTCTCTTTAAGCAATTCCAGATTGGAAATTGGTCCCTTACTTCATCTCAGCTACATGTTAGAGCTAATCATTATTCCAAAGTATTCCACTTCAATAATTAAAAACTCTGGCATTTCTCCATCTGACTATAACTTCTATCAAGGAAGGGGGAGGGAATAAGCATTTATAAATAGTGCCTACTATGTGTTAGGCACTGTGCTAAGCACTATACGCTCTCCTCTGCTTTGTAATCCCTTGCTCTGGCCTATTCTCCTCTCAAACCTCAGCCAGTTCTGTATTATCATTCCCATTAGCTGTATTCTTTGCTCTTACTCAGTAGCTACAGAACATAGCTGTAGAAAAGACTTGCAACAATGCTGATTGGGTGCTTGACAAATTTGCAATTTCAAATGATCTGGTCCCTCACGGCAGCAAGGCAGTCACCTTATTCCTCCCTAATTTGTCCCTTAACTTCAAATCCCACAGAAATTATTCCAAACCTCCTCTGCTCAAGCCTCCCACACTCCCTCCTTTTCCTTCTCTCTCAGCTTACTTCTTACACTACTTTGAAAATTGAGACCATTCAATGGAGCTCTTTCTTAATTTCAGCATCCCTTGATATCATGCCCTGATCTTTCTCTATCTCTTTGGCTCTTTCTCTCTGTCTCTGTATTTCTCTGTTTGTCCCCCTCTCTCTTTGTGATACAGTTCTCTTCTGGTTTGCCACCTGCCTATCTTGCCATCTTTTTCTCAATCTCATTTACCGGCTTATCATCCATATCATGGCCCTTAACTGTGAGTGTTCTAAAAGGATCCTTATTTCTGCTGAAGATACCACTAACCTTCCAGTCTCCCAGCTTCATAGATAGCATTTTTTTTGACCACTCACTGTCCCTCACCCAACATATCCAACCATTTACTATATCTTTCCATTTCTACCTTTACAACACTTCTTCATCTACTCACTCAGCTATGATCTTAGTTCAGTCCCTCATTAATCCTCACCTGCATTATTGAGACAGCTTCCTCATAGATCTACCTGCCTCAAGGCTTCATGATTTCTCAGTTTTCTAGTTCTTAGCCATGCCAGGCCAACTGTACCATCCCAGGGGCAATTCTGGCTCCAAGGTTGTTGCTACAGCTTGAACTCTCAGTTCTAGTGATTTCAGGTGCTTATAGAGACCTGAAACTGAGAGAGACAAACAAAACAGAAGAAAAAAATACCTCCCAGGTCCATTTTTTTGGCTAAAAAGTAAAAGAGTGGTAAAAGAAGGAGCCCGGAATGGAAATCCTTCTCTCACTGGTTCATTCATGATGCCCTGCTGTGGGTGAATGAATGCATGGGGGAAAGAGAACAACTGATTCAGTCTCACCAGTTTTAAAGATTTGGCAGCCAACCAAAGGAGACCACACCCACAAGGTAGGCAATGGAGGCCTCCATTTTAGGCAATCCGGATATATTCTAAGGGCCCCTCGGGATGCCGCCATGTTTGGTGACCTGGGGATGCCTAGACTAACCCAGGTTACACTTTATTGACTGATTGATTGTAGAGGATACACTTGAACTTGGTCTAAAAGGAAGTTGGACATTGTAGGTTAACTTTACTTGTTCCAGATAAGGGGGTCAGGAGGCAAGGTGTACAAAGGCACAGATATAGAAGGACTACGGAATATAGTGTATGGGGAGCATTAGGTAGGTTGGCTTGGTGGAATTACAATGTTTGATGGACAGTGTTGTACAATTAGCTCTCTTCTGACTGCCACAACATATTCCACAGTCTCTGGAAGGACTTCCTTCCCCTGCTTCCTCTTTTACTCCAGCTCAGAGAAATGGTCCTGGGTGTTTGCTTCCCTTCTGTTTTTGTTTGTCCTTCTCGGTTTCGGGTGCCAGCAGCAATCCCCACCGGATGTGGAGTTTGAGCCATGGCAACCACTTTGGAAGCAGAATTGCAAGTAGGATGGTACAGCCAGTCAGCCTGGCACAAGAAAACTGACATCATATAACCTCAAGGCAGGCAGACCTATTAGAAGGCTGTTGCAATAAGGTAGGGGAGAAGTGGTGAAGGTCTAAATTATTTACTATGCCAGTTTTGATTGTGTGTGTGTATGTGTGTGTGTGTGTGTGTGTGTGTGTGTATTTACTCTTTAGGCATTTTGTAACAGCAAGAGCCATCCTTTTGTGAATGCAAATAAATTATTTTTGCTTACCAGAAAATATATGTATGTATGTATAATGTGCATGTATTCTGCTGCATTCATAAGTTAAGGCCATTACCCCTAATATTAGAATAACTGATAGTAGTAAAGCCAATTAGAGATAAAGAGAACTCCATAGGTATACACTATTAAGAATACACATGCCGATTCTCATTTTTCCAGCTAACATGAAGTTTATTTTCCACCGTATTTGGCTTACATCCCTAAACTGTTAAGAAAACTTTTTCATGTCCAAACATTACATTATTATAGATAATTCTCATCTTGGCCTAAATGAAGGGTTTTGTTGTTGTTTGTTGTTTCTGGTAACACTTTGGTTCCTATAGATGCCAGATTTCTATAGCCTGAGGGAATATAAGAAAGATGTACTTTCTGATTCTATCTTTGGCTTCCCATCTAGCCAGTCTGTGTTGTAGAACTCCTTGGAACTAGAAACGTGAAATATCATAGATATTCGCCAGAGATGGAACCATTTCTGTATACAAAATTTTGGTTAGCCTTCTTTTTGTGTTGTTTCCTCATTTGGGTGCTACCTCCTCACCCCTATTTATTGCTGCTACCACTTTAAGTGGGGAATCTGGGGAACTGGCACTCCCCTATTATTGTATCTCGGGCTGTAGGCCTCTGTGTTGCCCAGAGAGTTAGTAGAAAATCCACCTGAGACCATGGATTGAGAAGACACTTATTTAATTGTTAGCTCCTTGAGAGCAAGGACTGTCTTATCTCTTTTTGTGCACACTGTGCACAC
Organism: Phalanger gymnotis; assembly: GCA_028646595.1. Classification (NCBI taxonomy): domain Eukaryota; kingdom Metazoa; phylum Chordata; class Mammalia; order Diprotodontia; family Phalangeridae; genus Phalanger; species Phalanger gymnotis. The sequence goes on from CM053622.1 coordinate 372,649,037, forward strand.
AGTACACACTGCCTGGCACATGGTAAAGTACTTAATTAAGGCTTATTGGCTGACTCCTGTCCCATCTTGGGCTTCCTGATTTGCCTGTGTGAATGGTTAGGGAAACTTACTTTGAGTGATTTTGGATTGCTTTTTGGAGATTCTACAATGATCAGGGATTGATGCAAATCCAATGGTGTCATCCCCAAACTAAAACATCTGGAGAATTATACTAATTGTAGGAAAACCCTCTTCAACTTGGACTGTGATTTTCCTCTACCATAGTGGTGAACACTTTTGGCAAACACGTCTCGCTATTTTAGGCCTCTCCTGACAACTTAGAAATTGTCCAACTAGGTTATATATGCCCTTCAAATAATCTGGAATGATGAATGAATGGATAAAATCCTGAAAGAGAGACTTCAAGGTAACTTTAAAAAAAGTCAAAGGCTTAAAAAAACAACAGTAAGACTCATTCTAGGATCCACTATTTTCTACATTTTTTGATCAGTTGGGCAATGCTAAAGGTGTGGTCTACAGTGGAATATTGCTTGTGAAAACCTGCCTATTCCTTACCTTCACCGAGGATGCTCTTGAGTTGTGTGTAGATTATTTTCACAAAAACTGAATGCAGATGGAAAATAGGCCTAGACATAAATGAGGCCTAAAGACCTTTCTAGGCCTATATCTATGATCCTATAACAAAGCATTGTGAGATATGTAGGAATGATATTTCATAGGATTTTGAGCTGGAACGGATCTTAGAGGTTATCTAATTCAGTCACTTTGTTTTACAAATGAGGAAACTGAGATTGAGAGTTTCTCCACCAAGGTCATTTGATTAGTAAGTGGGAGAGTAACGATTTTAACTCAGGTCTTCTGAGTTTAACTCCAGTGCTCTCCTCATATCAGTATTATTACTGAAAGGATGCTTCCACAGATGTTAGATTCAAAGGATTAATGGGAAAAACAAATTACTTTTTGGATTGAAATTCTTTTTTTTTCCCTTATTTTAAAAGAGAACTTTCCAAGAAAGCCCAGGAATTCCTCATGGGATGTTTTTGGACCCTAAGCAAAATTATATTTCTCACTTTAAAAATTTTCCAATCTTTTTTTAACTCTTGAAAAACTCATCTAATGATTTTCATTTAAAAGTTCTGATTTGCCATTGGCTTTTATTGCCAATGTCTATTTAAGAACAGTTTCTGATTTCTTAAAAGAAGACAAAGGTTAATGAATTCTGCTAGCAGCAAGTAAATGAGTTTCGCTAATTTTTTTTAACAATGTGGAGAGTTTCTGAGCAGTGTATGTCTATATATCTATGTATCTATAGATATAAAATCTTTAACAATGCTGAGAATTTCTTAGGTGTGTATGTGTATATATAACATGTAGCTCAGAAAGACACACATATATATACATATTTATGTAATATGTATATATATATATTTTTTATATACATATATATCTAGTGTGTTGTACTCTGCATGTGTGCATAACTTTGAGAGTCTACATACTTCTTGGAAAGATGTATATATATATATTTAATATATATAAGCATATAATGATATATAAAATTATATTTGTATATATACATGCATATTCACATGCTCCCAAGTATATACATGAACACTTGCAAGAACTATATGTGACTTCTCAAAGACATACCTACATGCACAGTGCAATACACACATATATACCTATATCAATATATGTATGTCTATATACATATGTATCTACATAATACACATTTCTATGTGTTTGTGTATATTTGTATATACACACGTATATGTGTGTATACTTTTGAGAGGCCACTTACATCTAGAGTTATATTGCATAAAGGAAATGAAGTCGTGTAGGTGTATGTCAATATAATAATATCATGTTCACTTGAATCACACTACATATGTTTATTCCAGTGTGTGATATTTGAATTTCAATTCACACTTTGCATGTTTTTTCTTGAAAAAAAATGCAACGAAATCTAGTGCCAAGACTGCAGTACTCCGATTTTCTGTTGAGATTTCAAATACCTCACAAATTGGACATCACAAGTTAAATAACCATTTTGAGTAAATCTTGCTACTGATTTGTCAGATTTTTGACTTGGAATTTTGAAATCGGATTTTTTAACTTTGGAAATATGGAAGCATGTATTGAGTTTTCAGTCATGTCCAACTCTTCATGACCCCAATTTTGTGTTTTGTTTGTTTTTGTTTTGTTTTATTTATTCATTCATTTGTTTATTCATTCATTCATTTATCCATTTATTTATCTATCTATTTATCTATGTATTTATTTATTGGCAAAGATACTGGAGTGGTTTGTTCCTTCTCCAGCTCATTTTACAGGTAAGGAAACAAGGCAAATTAGGATCAAATGACTTGCCTAGGATCACACAGCTAATACATATCTGAGTCTCAATTTGAACTCAGGTCTTCCTGATTCCTGGTACCCTATCCACTGCTCCACCTAGCTGCTCCAGTTATGGAGCACATGCTATTTTTTTTTTTAAAAAAAATCTGTTTTATGAATAGCCATGACAAAATAATTCATCTCTCATTGGTGATGAGCCTCTCCACACTTAACTAGATGGTACTGGTATATGCAAGCATCTTCCCAGGCCTGTACTTGAAGTCTTTCTAACTTGCTAATAATACCATTGTATTCATAGATCTTTATCGAGTTCAAGGAATCTTCCTCACGCTATTATTCGTAGCTGGTATAAATATTATTTTTTCCATTTTGTAGATGATGGTTCATGATAAGCTTTATAGCTGGAAATAACCTTTCTGATATTCTAATTTATCCCTGCCATTCCCCCTTGACACACACCATTACACAGGTGAGAAGACTGAGTCCAGTGGAATTAAATAACTTGCCCAAGGTAGCACAGGAAGCAAGTTACTGCATCAGTATTTGAAACTAACTCTCATGATTCCAAAATACAGTTTTCTTTTCACTGCATCATGCTACCTGTCTATTAGAGGCAAAGTAATGTCATACTCCTTGAAAACCCAAGCCTGCTTCTCTACCACGAGACCTCAAAGAAGTGATTTTTCAGAGTATAGCTATGTACATACTTAAAAAAATACAGTCAACTCTTAGTTTTCCTCTCTGTGGATTGTCACTTTTGTGGCTTAACTGTGAATGGATTATATAGTGTTCCAAAGGTCTTGGACAGACTATATTTGGTAGATTGTCTACCTTCTCACCCTACCTCCAATCTAGATCTAGTTTTAGTACTAGTAAGACTCCTGTTCCTATTACTACCTAATAGTAACACCAACAATAATGGCAATAACACATTTGTGAGGCACTTTATGATTTACAAAGTGCTTTCTTATATATTGTCTCATTCCTGCAGTGATAGTAGGGCTGAATGAATTGAAACAGGACCAAAGAGGATTTGATATGAACGCTTCTGTATTCACGTGGAAATTGGGTTGGGGGTGGGGGGAGAAGAAGACAAAGAAGAGTCCAAAGAAGAAGGCAAAGAAGGTTCTCAGTTGACAACTTTCCAGAAAAAGGATTCAGCTGCTACAGTATGAGGAAACTCAAATCATCAGACAAATTGGCTGTTGTAAGGCCCTTCATAGCTAATAGTATCACATTATATCCTTTGTAATTAGGGGGCAAGTGTTATTCATCAGCCTGGAAACCCGTTGGCTCCATGTGGCTGGTTTGTAGGCTACTTACTGACTGGTAAAAACCTTAGTAATGTCATCATGTTTAGGGGAACAATCTTCAGTGTATCCCTCCATCAAGTAAGGGTGCTTGATCTCAAAGTTGACTTTATATTCAACTCATGGCTTTTTAAATGTCAGTGAAAATTAACATGTTGGTATAATGTAAAGACTGTTATTATAGAGGCTTTTCCTAGATTTTCATCATCTTTCTTAAATGGTTCAATCCCGTAATGCCCCTTTTCTACCATTGAATCCGTTGTAACAGCTGAAACAATAAGCAAATCATATGGCCTTCCCTTCCCTCTCTCATGTGACTACTGCCATGTTAGAATTCATGTTTCAAAACCCTGTGACTGCTATTGGGTCTTTTGGCTTAGAATTGCAGTTTCTCTCACCTGAAAGGATTCTTGAAATATCAAAGGAATGTGTTAATTCACCTTCCCTGATGAACAAAACTGTGGAGGTTATTGTGAGGACAACTTTTGCAAAAATGTAGTTAGAATTGAGGACCAGGTCTATGAGAAGACTGAAAACAAAAATAAAGATGATTTTAAAGAAGCAAGAGAGGAGGAAACTTCGTAATACACATATTTACCATGTAATCCATTTTTTTTGTTGTTTCCTGAAAGTGAACTGAATTCTCTTCAAATTAAAAATAACTCTGTTTTCCAGATTTTCATATTTAAAAGGGATATTATTTTTTGGCTTGGGCCTAACTCAGAACAAAACATGAAGAGAAGGGTAGTTTAGATGCCTATAGGAAATTATAGAGCTCTTTAGCGACTCCAAAATTTTGTCTGAAAGGTTTATCTTTTTAGAATTTTATATTAATTATTGTTAATGATATTATTAATCTATCAATTTACTAATCTATTCTTCCTCATGCTGCATAGCTGGGAGTGATGGAATGGTCTCGGAGGAATTAAAATGAAATCTCATTCAGAGGTCAGTGGCGAGGTACAGGTTGGGTTTGTAAAAAGGCTGAAGCTCTCAACTAATAAAGACTTAAAAGAAAAATGAGTAAAAGATGTCATCAAAGAAATGCATGATTGAAAAAAAAATGGCCTGGCTATGTCATAGGAAGTAGGTATAATTATCAGATGATTCAGGTACTCCATTGGTATGCTCACAACATTAGGATGAAATGAAGAAGACTTCCAGGATATTGGGTAGATTATGTGGCACAAACTTCTGGGAGGATGGGGAGAGATGGCTGTCATACAGGGTGGGCAGGCATAGATGAGTTGAGATCTACATCAGTGAAGGAAGCATCTAAATGGATGAGATTTACTTGAGAAGCTGAGCATACATATTTATGATTGGTCATTGGGTGATGAATTTCTATTTAGCTATCACAACTCATGAACTTAATTTTCTAAAGATTCAATAGAGGACTCATATAATGGAAATCAGGAATCCTGGATATATTGAAACACCGTTTTTGGTATGGAGTTATTTCCATTCAAGGAAAGAACCAGTAACTTTAATAACAAATGTTTGTGTCATTAAAGATAGAATGTTATATTGCGGAAGTAATGAAATTATTTAAAATTTAGCCTGTGTTTGCACCGTCATCTTCTTTTCTAAGTTTTAAGTAGCTTTACAATTATATACAAACTATGCAATTAAATGCTCACTTACAATTAGCAATTATAGGCATGTATGCACTTATAGGATATCTTAGGGAATGTAGTACATTTGCAGCAATATCCAAGATATTGTCTGTTGCCTTTCGGCTGCACAGCTAAGGGACAGAGTGGAGGAAATAATTTCACACTGCATATAATGCATCTGATATGAAGGAAACTTGAAAATTATTTAGTTACAGATTTCTCTGACCAGGCTTGCAAAAGTGGCATATATTATGTTAATGGGCAAGCATTTGGAAATGAATTTGAATATTAAACACACTTAGTTTGGGTTCTAACATGAAGGAAGGCATAGTTGCTATGTAATCTCAAAAACAGGTTTTTTTTTAACTTTTTCATTTCTGCTGCTGACATAAGTACTATGAGCATGAAGATGTATGTGGAGAAATGCAATTCTTTTGTCATTGAGAACTCCATGATGTTTGTCTAAGATGGCAAAAAATAAACAGAAGAGGTGTTGCTACATTTGCAACTATATACAATTTTTGGACTGGTATATTTTTGCTCAGAGTAAAAAAAACAAAAGGCTGTTGTCTGAAAATTTTCAGTGGAGATGACAAAGATTACTCAACTTATCAAGTAATGACATCTAGTGCCATTTTAAAAGTAAATCATTTGAATTATAGATAAGCTGTAAGATATATACATATATAAAATATATGCACTATCCATACACACAAATATATGTATATGTGTGTTTTATATATTCACATGCATATGTAGTATACACTTGGATATAAATACATATATATGGATATGTATAGCTATGTGTATATATATATGTGTGTGTGTGTATGTATATATATATTCTATGATTAGCCTGTTCCTAAAGCATCTGCATACACTTAACTGAAATGTCTCGTTTTCAAGTTCAAGCAAAGATCACCAAGGCTCTGTGTATGGCCTCTATGAATAGTGTTTGCATCTGCAGGAAGTCAATGGTTAACAGTAAACATTCTCTCCAAAGCATATTTTTATTGAAAGAGCAAAGCATTACAGTAGACCGGATGTTTTAGGTCATTTATTTTGTTTTTGCTTTGGGTCATTTTACAAAAGCACTTCTGCTCTCTAGCGTTAAAATGAGAGGCTCTCTAGTCCCCAGATATTACCCAGCAGCACTCGGGGGCTCTTAATGATTAATACCATCACAGTCCAGCCACAAACCTTTCTGCCGCAGATAATGCCAGCCAGCAAGCACGCTTGACACTTTTAATGTATAATTAAGTAGAAAAAGTCAGCACTCAGTATGCAAATTTTTCAAAATGATAAATGATGCCATACAGCAGTAGGGATTGATTTGGTGTAAATGAAACTAATTAAGGAAATGTCAAACATAATTAATAAAACAGGTTTAAGCTGCAAAACATTGTCAATTGAATGAATGAGGAGGCATTGGCTCCCATTGTTTCTGCTTTATTTAGGGCTTGTGTTTAGCTTGTACTCTGTTCCTAAATGCACTTTCTCTACCTCACACCCTCCACCACCAATTCCCAGAGAGGGGGAAAATAAATTTGCTTGTCTCTCCACTGACTGCAGAAATTAATTGCAGAAATCTTGTCCCATCCAAGTGTTACATTCACTCACAGGACATTAACATAACTAATTTGAAAGAGCCCAAATGACTGCATAATAGAGCACTGTCAGTATGCCTGACAGTCTTTGGTCATACCAAATTAGCTTGGTTTTCTAATTGAAATTTTTTTCCTAGGACCCTTTTTATAATTTTTTCCTCGGCTATTCATTTTTGATAAGAACAAAGGTTTTATAATTTACAAAAGAGTGCTTGACCTATAATTACTAGGAGGAAATTAGGGGAGGTAGAAAAGTCAGATTTAGTCCTGGTAATGATGCTAGAGACCTCACTCCCTCTAGGGAGCCTGAAGAATAATGGAATCTTCTATTTTTATGGGCGACCTGTGCACTGGTGCTGACTCTAACTGTGAATCCACTTTACTTTGCAGATCACTTGCTTAACACTAAAAGTGCCAACAGAATCGCAGGCCATTATTCCAAATGTCATTTGGTGCCAATGCCATTTCCAAATGCCCTTCCCTCTAAGTGAAGGAATCAAGGAACATCTGCCAGTCCTCTTAATTTGTCCTTGTAAATCTTCCCTTGGAAAGAGTTTTACGCAACTTAAGTTTTAACTGATATGAACAAACAGGATCAGAAGGAAGACTTTTGCTCTTAAAAAATGAACACTTGTGTACCTATGGGGAGAAAATGGTGTCTCAATGGTTCCATGATTTTGGTAGTTTTTGAATCTTTGTTTCTGAAGTTCCTTTCATAAGTTTTATTACACTTTGCTCTGTTTTTAGTTTAGTCACTGAAGAAGTTTAATGTACCAACTTTAGTCAAATTCTTACGACAATTTTTTTTTGTAATGCTGAGCAAAAGCAGATCTTTTCCTTTCATGAAAAAAGAAAAAAATAAAATGTTTGGAATTTACTGTTTTTTTTCCTGGAAAGAGTATTAGATTTTGAGTCAAAGGGCCTAGGTTCAAATCCTTGCTATCTTACTTAATAGCTATATGACTTTGGACAAGTCATTTAATCTTTCTAGGCCTCTGTTTACCAGACTGTAAAACAAGGGGGTTGGGCTAATGACCACTAGAGTTCTTTTCAAGCTCTAAATCCATGAACCTATGATCTTTTAATCACAATAGACATCGATGATTATATTTCATAATTATTCATTTTAAATTAACATGGTAGAATTTCATAAAATCAAACATTTTGGTTAGGTAGGAAGACTCTGATGTGGGTACAGATATATCAGTTTCTTGATCAATGAAGTCTTTGTTGAGCCTTGTAGCTATGTTCTAGGGACATAGTTGTGTCTTTCCTCTCAAAATATTTCATTCCTTTTAAAATTTGTTCATATGATTAAAGTTTCTTTCCAATTTCTTGACTGTTTTGCGGTTTTAGGGATAATAGAGACTAAGAATGTAAAAAATCCAATGATGTTTTTCTTTCTTCTAGAATACATTTTAAAGTAATTATATTTCATCCGATAAGATGGTTTAAATAATGAACTTTGTAAGTCTTAAATTACCATGCTGATTTTGGCTGACATCATCATTATTGAGTAATTGGGTGTTTGTGTCTCAATACTATGGTATCCAGGGGTGGGGAACCTGCGGCCTTCAGGCCACGTGTGGCCTTCTAGTTTTGGGTGCAACCTTTTGACTGAGTCCAAGTTTTACAGAACAAATCCTTTTATTACGGATTCAGTCAAAGGGCCTCACTTGAAGACCTAGAGGGTCACATGTGGCCTTGAGGCCGCAGGTTTCCCACCTCTGGTTCATTCTCTAATGGTACCAAAATTAAAAATATAGTCTTTGCATAGTTGTGCAGCATTGTTTTAACTGCAATTTTTGTGTAGGCCTAATAATGCTGTTACCTGTATCTTATGAATCTGAAAGTAAAGTCTAATTGCATGGTTGTCATATGATATTTCTCCCTTAAATGAATTAGATACAAAGTAAAACATTGTTTATGAACCCAAAACAAGAAATCTCCTTTCCCAAAGATTAAAAATAATACGGAAATTATGGCTTTGCCCCTTGCCCACAAAGGGGTGAAATAAAAATAATTCGCTTTAGCATACAAAGTGTTTTTCTTGTATTCTGGGATGGGGCCAAACTCAGGCCATGCCCTTATAGTTTGCGTTCAGTATTGGAATGAAATGAGACACTTGCAGGTCATTTGACAGCTTAAAAAAAAAGGAGATTTACTTAGCAATAGCAGGAACATATTCAACAAGGATATGCAAGGAGAACATCTTGAGTTGATTCATTTGAGTGAAGCTCTTCTGCTTCCGATATTACCATTCTGGTCTGCTAAACAAGTGTCAGAGTAAAGGGAGGAGGGCGAAGGGAGGCGGGATCAGTGCCATAAAGCCCACTTTGGCTCCTCTGTACCAAGAAATGAGGTTAGAAGCCTGAGCCTTTAGTCCCTTGAAGTCAAATTTCAAGCGTGATCTCAATATCTTTTAATGGAAAAAACAGACTGACTTGCACGGGGCAGGGAATTATTGTATTATTTCGATCATACCTTAAACTTGTCATTTGAAGTCTTTGTTATACATATTCTTATGCCTTTTTCATAGAAAAGGAAACCAAAGTCCAAGAAAATGAAGTGGTTTGGCCAGGATCTTGCAGGTGTTAAGTGGTAAAGGCAGGATTGGACTAGAGGTCTTCTGGAATCCAGGGCTCACTTCCTTGGAAACACTGCCTCTCAAATAAATAGTTCAATGTACGCTTTCTTTAGAAGAATGTGGAAACATTTAAAACATCATTTTCTACCAGAAAATAGGAGATATCTTTTATGTCCACACTGTATTGATGACCTTGTGTGTGTGTGTGTGTGTGTGTGTATGTGTGTTATTCTGAACCTATGGTTTTATTGGTGTGAGGGGGATTTCTCATGGTAAACTCCAGACAGTGTAGTGGATAGAGCAGGGCCTGGAGTTAGGAAGATTTGAGTTTGAATCTAGCATCAGAAACTTATTGCTGTGTGACCCTGGGCAAGTCGCTTCATTCTGTTAGCCTCAGTTTCCTCATCTGTAAAATGAGCTAGAGAAGGAAATGGCAAACCACTTCAGTATCTTTGCCAAGAAAACCCCAAATAGGGTCACAGAGAGTTGGATAAGACTGAAATGACTAAATAAACAACAAAACTCCTTCCAGAAAAACATAGTTTTACAAGTAGTCTGTCAAGCCTCACCTCTGAGGCCCTTTTCAATGCTAAAACTCTGAATCTCTAAATTCAACAAGAGTTAAATGTTACAAGCATTAGGACTATGATGGATCCTAATGGTGGATAGGATAAATGGGAAGTCAATTTCATTTCTCTTTTTAATACTTTTATTTGTGCAATTGTATGCATTTCAAAATGTAGACTGCAACAGGAAAACAAAACACTGCCAAACAAAAACTTAACGGAGAAAATGATCCAACTTAACACAATCTGAGGCTACTATTTAGAAACAGGGAATACGGATCCATCTCTTTAGAAGTGGAAATGTATGAGGTGATGACATCTGCTTGAATACCGCTGATTAGCCTCTAATGTTGTACGTTATTCTCTATGACAGAATATCAGCCTTTCTTGCCAATAGTTGTTGCTCTCCTATGTTTGTACCTGAGCTGATATTTCTTGCTGTGTGCAGTAGAGGTTTTGCTTAGCATCACAGGGATCCCTCCTTCTATACATGATTTTTTTTCGATTTCTACATGCTGCAGTGCATTGGGTACAGAGATGTCTGTACAAGACTCAAAGATATATATTACTGACAATTACTTAGCATTATTAAATTAATTCCTCAATAGCAACAAAAGATGTTGTATAGTCTACTAGGAATTGGTACCAATGTTTTGTAACAGTAATTAAAGACTACATAATTCATTTACTTGGTATTAATTTTGGTAATTGAATCATTATTTGCTTTACTAGGTAAAGGAGCACTGCATCCACTAAATAATGGTGCTACTAAGTAATCTTTATAAGTAAATTATTTAACGTAGTTTGACAGGAACCAGTTTATGTTTGTTACGATTTTTATAAAGGAGTAATAAAATTTCAGTGTGGTGTTAGGCAGGGGGAAAACAATTGCAGTTAGAGTAAAACAGAATAAATTTTGGCTTTATAAATGGATTCCTCTTATATTAATATTTCCTTCTTTCTTATTATGAACATAATTTCTGTCCATTTCCCCAAATTTTTTCAATCCTAATGCAAGAAATAAAAAAGAGGAAACAACCAAATCCTAAACCCCGTAAAGCTCACAGACCAAAGAAGAATGTGGAAGGATGTGATTTTTGGTGAAAATACAAAATCTCCTCACTTTGTGTTTGCATAGTCAGAGCTGTTTAAGTTCATCTTTATGCCATTTTAGACTTTTAGAATCCTTTTTAATCATGGAGAGCAGTGTTTTATTTCTGGTACCCACATAGTAACTGTGGCTTAATTTTGAAAATAACAAAGCGGTGGTCTTGAAGTCAGGATGATATAGGTTGAAGTCTCCACTCTGACACTTATTGCCTGTGTGACCTTGGGCAAGTCACTTAACTTTTCAATGACCCATGCAACTCTATAGCTTAAAGTTAAGGCTGAGTTGTTGATCTGCCTGGGTAGAGGACATGTGAAAGCCTGGGAGTTCCCTACACAGATGGAGTCACATGTACAGACTAAAAAATAGCAACAGATTGACTTTAAGTGAATTAGTATATAAAACAGAATCTGAAGTTCCATGTTCCCATATAACATTTTTCAGTTGTGTCTGACTCTTTGTGACCGCTTTGGGTTTTCCTGGCAAAAGCACTGGAGTGGTTTGCCATTTCCTTTTCCAGCTCATTTTATAGGTGAAGAAATTGGGACCATCAGGGTTAAGTGATTTGCCTAGGATCACACAGCTACAAGTATTTGGGCTGGGTTTGAACTCAAGTCCTTCTAACTCCAGGCCTGGTACTCTATCTATTATTCCACCTAAGTGCCCTTCTCATAGAAAATAGAAATTTTCAACTTCTTCACACTTTTTAACATTGAAAAAAATCAATAACCGTGATAAAATAAAAAACAAAATAAACAAAAATTCCTCTTGACTTTCTTTCCTATCGTGTGGCTAGGTGGTACAATGGATAGATCATTGGGCCTGGCATCAGGAAGACCCAAGTTCAAATCCAGCCTCAGACACTTAATAGTTGTGTGACCCTGGGCAAATCACTTAACCTCTGTTTGCCTCAGTTTCCTCATCTGTAAAATGCGGATAATAATAGTACCTACTTCCCAGGGTTGTTGTGAAGATGAAATGAGATGCTAATTGTGAAGAGCTTAGCACAGTGCCTGGTACATACTGGGTACTTAATAAAGCCTTGTTCCCTTCTCCCCTTTATGCCGTCGCTTAACTCTTCTTGGTAACTAAATTTCTTGAATTTATAATCTATACCTGCTGTCTTTCCTCTCCTACCCGGGCTGGTTTGCTACTTCATGGCAGCCCAGTACAGCCCTCTGCTCCCAAGCACTTGCATTATAGATGCCAAACTTTGCATGGACACTCAATTGGTTTTAGGCTGACTGTAGCTCAGAACCCCAAATCTGAGCACTCCAGCAGCCTTAATCCTTCTCTTCTGCTTCCCCCCAATAGCATGGATGATACCCTGGGCCACCACACCTGACTTGCCTTCACTTTATCACCACCTGTTACTCTCCAACCCCTTGTACTTTGGTGTCTAGTTTCACTAACCTATTGAAACTACTTCCTCAAAGGGCACTAATGACCTCATCGCACACAGCTCTGGATTGGGAATCAGATTTTTAACAATTAGAGGGCCTATAGATTGCAATTAAGATGGAAAAAAAATGTTCTTGCAGTGAGTTCCTAAAAATATGACCTTTATATCCAGCATCCTATGTAACTTAACAAGATAGTAGTATAGCAACGTGACTAGAATTCAGAACAAAAAAGGACATAAACCAGCTTTGCCTCATGCCTTTTTATAACCCTAATTTTGACAACTTTCTTTTCCATTGGAGAACTCACGTCTCAGGTGCTCAATGTTCTCATACAATCTGGATACTTTTCTGTCTCTTCACTCTATGTCATTTCCTTGACTTTTTTTCTATTCTCCAAGGCTAGGAGTGGGAGACAAGCATTTATTAGGTACCTACTATGTGCCAGGTACTAAGCACTTCACAAATATTGTCTCATCTGATCTTCACAACAACCCCGAGAGGTAAGTGCTACTATTATCCCCATTTTGCAGTTCAGGAAACTAAGGCAGAAAGAGGTTAAATGACTTTCCTGGGGTAACCCTGTTAGTTTCTAGGGCCAGATTTGAATTCAGTTCTTCCTGCCTCCAGACCCAGCATCTACCCACTGTTCCACCAGGGCCTCATTAACAAATGGGAATGGGTTAAACTAGATAAGCTGATCATCATTAATTGGTGAATTTGCTTAATGTGCCAGTTACCCTAGACTTTAATTCAAAGATCCTTAAGGACAGATCACATGAGAGACATGTTGAGTACCAGGCTAATGTGTTACAACATACATAGTAAGTCCAGTATATCTAGACTTGAATGTAGACTTTTGGCCAAGATGGATAGCTTAAGGGAGTCAAGGATCCCAGCTTCCATACTCCTATTCTGCCTAAAACCTTAAGAGCACATCAAGCCAAATGATGATGAACAGATTCAATGGGAAACTTATAGTAAGTGATTTTTTTTAATCTACCGCAGACCTGCACAAAATGTTGACCGGAAATCTATGGGTGTTAGGAAAGTGGCTACCACCAGCAAAGCCAATACTAGCCTCCCAATGTGACCAGAGGCATCTGTAGTCTTTCCATTCTCTGGCAGAGTATTCTTTGGGAAACCCATGATATAGTCGGAGACCCACAGTGGGGACCTTCGAAGTGACAGGGGGCAGCAAACTATATGGTTTTGGTAGTACTCAGACCTGGGATCCTCCCACACCCAATTTCAGGAGTTCCACAGTCTCTAGCTCTCTGTCCTGAGATACCATTGAAGATTCTGCTGATATGGTATTATCATCCTCAAAGATTTGGGAGACTTAACTGTAGGAGGTAGAAGTCAGCATAGGAACCTAACTAAATAAGTGACCAAGTCCGAACGGGATTGACCGCCACAGCCAAAAAGGGGGAAGAGGTTGGTTTTGACACAAAGCCCCAGTTCAGGCTTGAGAGATGAGTAAAAACAAGAAGATACAAACAATTAATAAGAATTATAATACACTCAGAGTTATCAAAAAATCTAAACTATGAGAGAGGCAACTCCACAACCACTATAAATAGAAACTCAGGGGGAAAATCAGAGGTTTTTTGACAAGTAATTAATACCTAGATGAAATGAAGTAAGAGATAAATAAAATAAAAATATTGGAGGAAAGAATTAGAAAGAGTATAAACAGCTTGAAACAGAAAAGTGGTAATCCTTATCCACAGAATGGTTTCTCTGAAAATTAGAATGGACCAAAAAGAAGTCACTGACTCCATCATAAGACCCTAAGATACATTAGAACACAATTAAAAGATTAAAAAAAGAAGAAAATGTGATATCAGTTATCAGAAACAACTGACTGGGAAAATAGGTCAACGAGAGATAATTTAAGAATCATCAGACTTCCTGAAAATCATGATTTAGGGGAAAAAAAGCTTGACCACTATATGTTCTAAATTTAAGGAGTGTGTTGCAAATGCTAGTAAAATTATTTCTCGTATCAAATTTGGGGTTCTCTCGAAGCATTTTGCTAACTATTGAGAATTGAAATTTCCAAAGAACATTGATATAAATGCACTCCAACCTGAAAAAATGTTTAAATGAAAACTCAGTTCACACTATTTAATGCATCAAGCATCCTTAAAGCACGAACTTTTAAAAAGTTTGTAGATAATAGGTTTAAGTGCTCGAGCTTAATATTCCTTCAATAAAATTTCTTCCATAACTTTCCAAATATGCAGATACTTACCAAGAAATGATGAGTTGAAGATTATGAAAGTCCAGTTCTCCCTGCACTTCAAGGATTTAAAAAAATGAAATTTTAACCAATACACAACAGCAAAGTCATGTCTCTCCCCACAATCTAAGTAGCTCAACTTGGATACTAAGAAAGCAATATTGAATTACTTCCCACTACTGAATTTTAAAATAGGAAGTCATGTCTAGTTAAGAATTCCTCTTTAAAATATTTGTAAGCTCCATATGAGTCAAAAATGTGATATGATGGTTAAAAAAAGACCAATGTGATATTCGATTGCATTAAGTAAGACATAGCATGAGGCAGCAAAAAACTACCTGGTACCTTACCTTACCCTGGTTAAATCATGTTTGGGGTATTGTGTTTATTTCTAAGCATTTAAAGGAATATGTCAATAATATGGAAAATATATAGAAGAAGAGAGAAAAGAGTGATAAAGGTCCTCAAGTTCATGACATGAATTTCTCTGAAAGGAACAAGGGATCGTTAGTCTTGAAAAGAAAAGACTGAAGCAGGGGCATGATGGTTGTCTCTGCCTACCTGAAATACTGTCACATGGGAGAGAGATTACATTTCCTTAGCTTGTCCCCACAGGGTAGAGCTAGGAGCTATGGGTTAAAGTCTCAGAGGTTAGATTCCAGGAAGAACTTTCTGAATCCTTGGTATCATCCCAAAGTAGGAAGAACAGCTTCAGGAGGCAGTGTGTTCCTCCTTGTTCCAGGAATTTAACCAAGGCTTATGGAGGGATCCCTTTTCAGGAATGCATTAGATCCAATGGTCCTTCTATTCCCTTCTGGATCTAAGATGCTGTGATTATGTGGACTCCATACGTACTTATTGCCTCTCAGTTACACTTTATGGCAGTAGAAACTTGTGTGAGGCAGCTAGGTGGCATCAGAAATCAGAAAGTCTCAAGTTCAAATTTGACCTCGGACGCTTACTACCTATGTGACCCAGGAAAAGTCACTAAATGTATGTATGTTTCAGTTGAAATGCAGATAATAATAACATCTACTTCCCAGGGCTGTCATAAGGATCAAATGACTTAATATTTGTAAAGTATTTGGCAAACTTTATTGTTGTTCAGCCTTTTCAGTTGTCTCTGACTCTTTATGACCCCATTTGAGGTTTTCTTGGCAAAGATACTGGAGTGGTTTGCCATGTCCTTCTCCAGCTCATTTTACAGATGAGGAAACTGAGAAAAACAGAGTGAAGTGACTTGCCCAGGGTCACATGGCTAGTAAGTGTCTGAGGCCAGATTTGAACTCAGGGACATGAGTCTTCCTGACTCCAGGCCTAGCACCCTCTCCACTGTGCCGCGTAGCTGCCCCTTATAGCACTACATAAATGCTATCTATTGCTGTAGTTATGGCATTTGATTAAGCACAACAAGACAAGTAAATCAATGATGAAAATGATTATGTCGAGCAATATGGCCTCTTATAGTGTAATAGTTGGTAGTTTGGTAAATATATTTTTCTCTTCAAGACATTAGCATTTATTGTTATCTGTTTACAGAATACTCGGGCAAGACAAAAAAAGTTTAAGTCCTGATTCTTGCTCTCAAGGAACTTGCAATTTAGTTGGGGGAGGGGAATCAGCTATATGCACATAAGAAAAGAGGAGGAAATCAAGGAAGAAAATGAGTAAGTACAGTAGGAATTGGGGAAGAGAGAAATCATTTTCTACTGTGGCCCACACAAACTGTCCCGTACTGACGATGATGCGCCTAACCCATTCACTACAATCTCTTTCTCTATTTGTGGTGATGGATTTGTACTGATCCACATGTATCCTTTTGTAAACCTCTCCCTTCCCCCCTTTGACCAAGGATATGCGTTTGTGAGGTGGATGTCCAGGGCTTAGGTTTCAGTCTTTGGCCACAATGGAGTGAAGTTAACAGGCCCATGTGGGGATTGAACCCATGACCTTCATCTCATTAGCTTCCTGTGCTAACCAAGGGAGCTAGCCTGCCACAAAACCTTAATACCACCATGGAAAACTACACTAGCAAGATAGAGGTTGCTACTCTGAGAAAGCTGTATATCCATTCTTTGTCATTAGAGGAGAAGATATAAGAGACATTTCAACAACTATTGATCTCACCCTTAAAATACACACATGCACACACACACACACACACACGCACACAGTTTTCTGAATCTGAAAATATTATAATTAGTGAACTAGACTGAGTGATAAATTCACCCACTACAAACTGTTCAGTGACCAAGATTTTAAAGACCTATTGAAATTGTCCTTGTTTAATTCAATCTCACAAACATTTATGAAGTATCTACAATATACACTGCTCCACACCAAGGGAGACACAAAGATGACTCAGCCCTGTCCCTCCTCTGAAGGACCGTGTAGTTTACATCTGTTTGTTGTTTTGTAGTTACTTAGAATTCACAAAATTTAAACCTCACAGTGACTGCAGAGGATATCTACTCCTGTTTTCTCATCTTAAAAATGAGGCAATGAAAGTCAGGAAAAATGGAGTGCCTTGCCAAAGTTCACAAAGCTTGTGAACAGTAGCATTATCCTTAGAACCCAGATATCTTAATTATTAGGTGATTTTCCCCCTGTTTGATTGTGTAGCTTGGAGACTAGTGGCAATGATTTTTGGTTGCCAAATTTTGAATTGAAATCCAAATTATGAATGGAAGAAACAGTCTAATCATACTTAGTTACAATCAGGAACTCAACCTGAGATCCATGAAACTGTTAAAATTATCTGTCTTTTAGTTCATTTCGTTCATAATTCTGTGTATTTTATTTTGTGAATTTAAAAACATTATTCTGAGAGAGGATCCACAGGTTTCATCAGACTGCCAATGGGGTCCATGATGCACAAAATGGTTAACCTGTGATTTAGATATATCCCCTCTTTGCCTTTGGAAGAAGTAGGATAAAGATAAGCAGCAAAACTCTAGAGGTGTAACAAGGATGTTTATTATTGTTGTATTTAATCTCTATGCAAGGATGTTAGTAAAACAAGATAATTTGTTTTTCCAAACACAGTCAATATAGCCCCCAGATTCAACACCTGCCAGCCAACCTTTCAGTTATAAGTGTCTCTCAATTTAGAAAGGTTAGTGTTCTGCCCACTGGCATCACCTATTGCTGGTCTATCCCAGCTTGGCAGAGTCACCAAGAACCTTAGAGGATCCAAAGTCATATCCACACCAAGAAGAGCCAATGGAGTTGGCTCTTGTGGAGGATCTCTGTATTAATAAATGAAAAAAAATGACATCAGCCTGCCATGTGTCTATTACTTCAAGGATTTTCCTGTTTTCTTTTATTTTTGTTTGCATTGGGAGGAAGAATGGTGCAAGAAAAAGAATGCTTCCGGCTAGTGCAATGTACACTATCATGGTTCTTTGACATACCACCTTTGTGGTATGTGAATTCAGGCAAGTCACTTAACCTCTGCAGTTGTCAGCTGAGCTGAGGGGATTAGATAAACTGTATGGTCATTTCCAGCTCTTTCTCATACTATCTGAGGAGATGACAATTATTTTTACTGTACCCAAACACTTTGCTATGAATATTATTGATATATTGGTAAATATCGATCATGAAGTCAATATGCTGTCAAATAAGTGAAATTTATAGTGAAGCAAATTACATTTCAATATAAGGAAAGAACTTCTTGACAATAAGCGTCACCTAAAAATACATAGAGTAGGCTTCCTTGTGACACACTGCACTCTCTGTCATCAGATGTACTCAGACAGAGGCTGGCTGATCACTTGTCAGGGATGCTATATAGAATTGTTATCTCTGGGCTGTTGGACTTTTGTCATTCAATCATTTTTCATCATGTCCAAATTTTTGGGACCCCATTTTTTTTTGGCAAAGATAGTATAGTAGCTTGCCATTTCTTTTTTCATCTAATTTTACAGATGAGGAACCTGAGACAAACAGGGTTAAGTGACTTGCCCAGGGTCATACAGCTAATAAGTGTCTGAAGCCAGATTTGAACTCAGGTATTCCTGACTCTGCTCCATGCACCATTCTACCTAGTGTTGGATTAGAACTTTTCTGTGGGTCTTTCCAATTCTAAGGCTAATTAGTGCCTAATTAGTGGCTAATGCATAACTTTCAATGTTTATTAACTAAAAAGAACTTTGAAAGTTATTAGTGTTTAGACTATTGGGGAGAGGTGTTAAATAAATAGTTGAGGGGTCATATGACATAGTGAATAAAAGTCTAGCCTGGGAGCCAAGCCCTGCTTCTGACAAAATACAAGATGTGTGGCCTTGGGCAATTCATTTAACCTTTCTGTTTCTCACATACCTCTTTACCACTATCATTACCAATGAGTTGTTGCTTTGCATTGATTGAGGGGATTCCCACACTTTGAATTTCTTATACCAATTAAACCAATTAAATCTGTACCAAAGGGGAAAAAGTTATTCCTTACACAAAGAAGGAAGTTCATTGTATTTATATGAAGAAATGCATAGGAAGACCTTAAGGACCTTTCCTTAGTATATTAAACTGAATCTATAGACAACCAAGGGATTGGCATTCTTTGTATTTGCAAAATGCATATTGGTTATGTGGATAAACTGTTGTTATCCTCCCACTGTAGGAGAACATAAAGAAAGTCCTCTGAACATTCTGTAAATCAATTCTGGTGAATTTACGGGAGAACATAAATAAGAGTTCCACAGGACATGTGAATATGATTGAGTAGCTCTCTGATCTCTTATAAGGAATACCCACATAGATGAGATTACAAATACATTTGGACTCTTCAAATATTTGAAAAGAAACAGATGCAGAAGAGTCAGATGACTGGCCGAAGATGACTCATGAAATCTATGGGAATGGTGAAATTCATGTAGACACTGACTTTCTTAAACAGATATCTGTAAAAAATAAAACCCAGAAATCCAGCATCCACAGAAAAAATGAGTAAACATTTCTAGAGTATTAGGAAGGTAGATAATCAAGATGAAGGCAATGTGTTCACTATTTATATATTTTCTTTAAAATGCTAAAAAAGCATAGTGATAATGGAATTTTCCTTAATATATTAAACAAAATCCATTGCCACCAAAGAACTAGCATTCTTTGTAAAAGAGAAACACTAGAGGCTTTTTCAATAAGACCAGGGGTAGAGCAAAGATGACAATTATTATCACTATTATTTGACATAGATCTGGAAACGTTGGTTATGGCAGTAAGACAAGACAAAAGAAATCAGTGGAATCAGTATTGGCAAAAAATTAAATTATTGCTTTTTTGCAGTTTGATACCATGGCTCATTTAGAGAAGAACCTTAGATATTCTACTAAAAATTAATTGAAGCTATACCTTCAGTAAAGAGAAATATAAAACAAACCTCAAAAATCATCAACCTTTCTATAGATTACCAGCAAAAGTTAGCAGAAAAAGATAGGGAAATAAATTCCATTCAAAATAACAGCAGAATATATAAAATATCTGAGAATCCAGGAATCAAGACACACATAGTAATTATATGAATACAGCTACAAAGCCCTGTCTTCAAAAGCATTTATTTTAAAAATTAATTTTTATTTATATATTTTGGTGTTACAGAACCTAAATTTTCCCTAATATCCCCCTCTATATTCTAACACACTTTTTAAAATAAAGAAAAAGATCAAAAAGGAAAAAAAATCAATAACATTGATATATTTTTTAAAAAGCATGAAAACATAGGCAGTGTTTCATACCTGTAAACCTCCCACAAAAGAGTGGACTGAAAGTGTCTTCTCACATCTTGGCTCTGCTTACTTGACTCTATATCAACTCATTTAAGTCTTTCCATACTTCTCTGTATTCATAATTTTCTTTTTTTAGAGCATAATAATATTCCATTTTCATTACTGCATCACAACTTGTTTAGCTATTGCCCAATTGATTGACATCAAATTTGTTTCAAATTATTTGATACCACAAAAAGTGTTGCTATAAAGTTTTATTTTGTATATTTATATATACTCATGTATGTATATGTACATGTATACATATACATATATACACATGCACACATATATACAGATACACACACACACTTTCTTATCAATGACCTCCTTGGGACATATGTCTAGTGGTGGAATCTCTGGGTCAAAGGGTATCAACATTTTAATCACTTTATTTGGGTAACTCTAAATTGATTCAAAATGGTTGCATTGATTCATAGCTCCACCAACTATGCACCAGTTTGCCTACCTTCCTAGACCCACACCACATCATTAACTGCTGTTATTCCCATAGTCCTCTTTACAGAAATAAAGGGAAAAATTAGACATTAATTGGAAATTTACATTCAAATCCTGCCTCTGACACATACTGTCTTTGTGATCATTGGTAACTCATTTAACGCCTCCATGTTCTAGAAAACTCCGTAAAATTGTAAGATGTAGAAAAGTAGTTAATCAGTATACTTCTCTATACCAGTGAAATCACAGATTCAGTCCCTATCCCTATTGACTATCAATTGCTCATGGTTGAACAATGCTAATAAAATAAAATGAAAATACTACTTTAACTAATATATAGATAATGCCATACCAAACTACCAGAAGATTACTTTATGGAATTAGACAATATAACAAAATTCTGATGAAATCAAAGATAAAGAATATAAAAGGAAATGATAAATAAAATTGGTTTAGTCAGATATCAAAGTCTAGTGCAAGGCGGTAATAATCAAAACTATTCTGTATTGGTTAAATACCAACAGTAGCATAGTATTTGATAACTATTAGGATACCAATAATTGAAATAAAGATTCACAGTTTGACAAAAAAAACTCCTGGGAAAACTGGAAAGTAGTCTGGCACACACCAGATTTAGAATAACATTTCACATTCCAGAAATTCCAAGTAAGTTCATATGTGACCATATGATATCATAAGCAAAAAGATGAAGAGATACTTTGCACTACTTTGGATAAGGAGACAGTTCTTGACCAAATAAGTAACAGAGCTGATCATAAGAAAATAAAAAAGAAAACTTTTATTACATAAAATTGGTAAGTATTATACAAACAAAATGAATGCAGTTAGAATTAGTAGAAAAATCATTAACTGGGAAAATATTTGTTGCAAATTTCTTTGAAAAATGTCCAATGTCTAAGATACTTAGGGAATTGATGTAAACATATAAAAGAAGTAATAATAGCTATTCTCCAGTGGAAAAATGGTTAAAGGATATGAACAAACAGCTTTCAAAAGAAGAAATGCAAGTTATTATCCAACATATGAAAAAATGTTCCAATCAACTAATAAAGACAGAAATTCAAATTCGAACAGATGAGAGCTCCCACCTATTAAGGTTGCTGTAAGATAAATGAGGTAATGTGAGATAAATAATAACTGTACAATGGTTAGCACATAATAGGTGCTATGTAAATGCTCATTCCCTCCTTTCCTTCCCATCTGATATCCCTCAAATTGGCAAAAATGCCCTTCAAAAGGAAAATGAAAATTGTTGGAGGAGATTTGACAGGGACATTAATGTACAGTGAGTAGAGCTGTGAATTGGTTCAGACATTTAAAAAAAGCCATTTGGAATTATATCCCTGAAGTCACTATGCTGACTAGTGGAATACCATGAAGTGATCAAAAGTAGAAGAAAAGTACTCATATTTACAAAGATATTTATGGCAGAACCTTTTGTTTTAGCAAACAACTGAAGACAAAATGGATGGCTACTATCTTCTATTATATCTGTGGTCTATTATATTGCCATAAGAAATGTTGAAGAATGGAAATGATTCAGAGAAAGCTGGGAAGATTTTTTTTGAATTGATGCAGAAGCAAGTGAGCAGAAGCAAGAGAAGAATTTATGTGATGCCTACAATTGAAAGGAAAATAACTTTGAAAACCTTAAGAACGCTGATTTGACTCCAGAAGATTGATGAAGCATACTACTCACCTCTTCAAAAAGAGGTAATAGACTGTAGGTGTAGAATGGCATTTTTGAGACGAGATCAATACGTGAATTTGTTTTCTTTGACAATACTTATTTGTCACAAAGGAAGACTTCCAATTTTTGGTAAGATTGGATGTAGGAAGGAGGAGAGGAAATGATAGGGAGAAAAGAACATCAGTGAAATATTAAAAATTGCACAGAAGAGTGTAGAAGAAGGTTCAGAAGGAAATGATCAGGGCACTGTTGGTACTGTCATGTTAAAATATACACTTATAAAAATCCAAGCTGGGCATAGTAGACACAGCTTCATATACAAAACTCTTTTGTTATTTGTATGTGAAAATGTTCAATTTTGTTGATGTTTGTCAAGCTCATAAAAAATAAAACTTAATTTTAAAAAAATTTAGTGGACAGTGGGCAGTGGACAGGCAACTGGCTTACTACTTCTGTGACCTTGGACAAATCATATAATCGCTACTGGTATCAGTTTCTTCATTTGTAATATTGGAGGGTTGGGCTTCATGGTTTCTAAAGTCCCTTCCAGATGTAGATGTGTGACCTATGACCTGTGAATTTCTGGGGAAAATATTTAAAAATAGGCAAAAATTAGATTGCCTTAAATATCTTCTTAAACTTAATTATAGACACTACTTAAAATATATTTACATGATAGAAGAACTGTATTCCACTTGATAGCAGGAGTTAAAGGGTTTATGGACTTTGGATCCTTTCATACTAGAGACGTAAAATCTCCAACATGATAGCTCTTGTTAAAGGTTTATGAATTTATAAAAGACAAAAACCATTTTTGAGACTTTTTAGAAGATGGGAGGAAAAGAGAAGGAAAAGATCATCAAAATACTATACTAAGTGGTAGTGATGATAAGGGTTAAATACGTAATTATTTTAGCAAAGCTCCAATTTTTTTTTAATAAGCTAGGCTAAAAGCTTTGTGATACCACAACACATTGTATGAAGAAGGACTCCTGGGTCCCTGACTCTTTAGAGGGAATTGACTAACCCACTACCATACTTAGCCCCATAGTAAGTTAATTACTTAGGGCTTCTGCGGTTATTTGCAGGACACAATAATTTGGAGGGAGGGAGTTGTTTGTATGATAACATTTATTAAAGTAAGAAGTTGCCAAGTAAAAGTAATAGCTAGTGTACAAAGAGAGAGGTTTAAAAAGTTAGCACGCACACAATTGAAATTTTCAATTGTATCAACATTTTAAAGCAAGTTGTAATTTATTTTATACCTATACTTTCTTGAGCAGAGATAAATATATCCTTATTAGTTTCAGTAAATAAAAGCCTATGGTCAATTAACCAACAATTATTTATTGAGCATACTCTATATTAGGCACTATGGAGTACAAAATAAATATAGGATGTATGTTCTTACCACAGGAGCTTGGACAAACAAGTATTGTGAAGCAGCAAATAAAACAATTAAGTCAATGACTGCACCTCCCTCACCACCATCTCTGTCTGAATCTCTCATTTTCACTCCTCTTTTTCTCCATAGATACAGCTCTAATTCTAACTTTATCATCTTTGTCTCTTATTTATATTTATGAACAGCTTTATGTCCTGATGCAGTGGAGAGTAGGACAATCATATGTGAATTACAGTATTAAAATTCATCTGGATAGTTCAATATCACTAGACTAGGAGTCAAAAGAATCCGGGTTTAGTCCTGAAACTTCACCTAATGGCGTGACCATGGATGTCTGACTTTGCAAGCTTTCTGGGACTCAGTTTTCTCATCTGTAAAAATAAGGCGGTCAAGAAAGATTATCTGCAAAGTCCTTTCCAGTTCTTGCATTTATGACTCTATAACTCCATTCTTTTGTAACTGTGATAATAACATACATTCCAAGGCTGAGCTTACACACAAGTGAAATATGCTAGTCCAGCTGTTGTGGTATGATTTGTGCTGTAGTGAGAAGGATTTCTTCCCCTTCTCCAAGTCTTCTGTCAATTCATCCACTGGATTGTCCCAGTGGTTCTTTTAAAAAACCAACTCTTCTAGGAGGGAATATTAAATTAATTCACATTTTGGAATATAGCTGAACAACTTTCCTGTTTGCAGTAGAGTGGAAGAAGGGAATGAATGTCTGGACAAGAGAGAGGGCTGACAGAGGGGGAAAATAGCAGAAAAGGAAATTGTGTTCTACTTTGTGATTTTGCATAGCACCAACTACATGTGTTGTTTTGTATCAAATGGACATAGTGACCCACTTGTGGTACAGCCGTATTTGTGTGGGAATAGTTTTTGAGTGACATTGTTTCACTCACTCAGCATAGAAAACAACATGTGCAGAATGGTGCCCATATCTATTTTGATTAATGCACCTTTCCAAATTATAGTGAGTGTTAAAACTTAGCCCTTGAGAAAGAAGAATCTGTCAACAGATAGAGATAATGTCTGTGAAAGCGGTTTCAAATATTTAAAATGCTATTCAGATACATGTTATGCCTTTGATATTATTATTATTATTATTGTTGTAACTAAAGTAGGTGATTTTTAGGAGATCGATATCAAAGAAGCCTCTTGATCTTGGTCAAGGTTCAGTCTACAAATATATATATTTAATTTTTTCTATATAACTCATTTAAGAAGGGTTGACTTATGTGATCACATATACTTATTTACAAGCTGTGCATAGCTTAACTGTACCAAGCAGTGAAATCCTATGCTCTGAGGACTTCACTCTCACTTCCTGGGATTTAATGCATTTAAAGTTATTCACAGTCTAGTTTCAATAGACCTTTCCAGGTTCATTGTACATCATTTCCCTCTATGTATGACATTTCTAGCTGATCTTGGAATCAGCCTTAACTGACTTCTGAGAATCAATTGTTAAACTTTCTGCATGTGTTTACACTCAAAATTGGCAATTACTAAAGACCAGAGTTTGATTTATTGTTTTATTTATTGTCTTGACTTAAGAATGTGTTAATAATGCAGATTAAATTTAAAAGTAAATATATAATTTTTTTTTTCCTGGAGAGTCTGGTTGTTAAATATTTACTAGTACAACTCTGTATTGCTCTATAAACATCACCTGAGTTCAGCAGGAATGAAGTAGAAGGCTCATGAAATGAAGTCATCATAGGCTAATAATAATAATACCTGGCATTTATGTAGCATTTTACGGTTTATAAAATGTTTAACATCTACTTTTTCACTTAAGCCTCATAGCACTCCTGATCTCTTTTCTTCATGTCTTTGGACAGGTTGTCCCTCATGTCTGCCTTGTGACTCTCCTCATCTCTACCTCTGGTTTCCTTCAAAGATTTACTCAAGTGCCACTTTTACATGAACTAGAAACTGGAAAGCTTATAGTTGAAAGTGGAGCCATAGAGAATAATGAAGTTCTGTTATCTCCCATACTAATCAGGTTATCTTTCTTTCTCATCTCTTCTCTTCCACTGGCACCATGGGGGAATCACCCACCATAGAAAGTAAACTACTTGTGGACTGCGACTTTAATTTTTGTCTGGGTATCTTCAGAACCTAGGATAGAGCTGACACACAGTAGGTGCTTAATAAATGCTTGTCAATGAGAAATATGTTGGTTATGTTATTAATCCAGATGTTTCTCAGTACTCTTTAGATGCAGAAAATACATGGAAATATTTTCTAATAGGATTTTAAACAATAACTTACATAAACAAAATATTCTTTGAATTGCGTTTGAAGGTAGAGGCCATACAACCTGTAATTATAGAACCGTTATCTATCAGGGCTCCCTATTCTGCTCCCAATCTTCCACTCTCCCTTCCACATGGATTGAGTTAGTTCTATCCCCCAATCCCCTATTACTGCCCCCCCCACCCAAGGCAACAAAGTTGTCCCAATGCCCTGCCTGGTCCTAGGGGACTCATCCTGAAGTTGCACCTCTATTGAAGCAGCTTTTTACTGTCTCTTGCCTTATTGAAGTAGTTCCTGACTCCTAATTGTGTAAAAAAGCTGACCCACCAGGAGAAGATTCACAGGTCTTTTGATTTGAGGTCATGCCCTCTCTTGCTAAGTATTATAGGACCCTTATTGAATATTCTTTCTGTGCTATGATTAAGTAAACCTATTTTTGTTAAAGAAAACCATCATTTATTAAAGACTTACTATATGCCTGGGGGCAGCTAAGTGGGATAGAGTGCTGGGCCTGGAGTCAGGAAGACCTGAGTTCAAATGTGACCTCAGGCAATTACTTGGTGTGTGATTTGGACAAGTCACTTGACCCTGTTTGTCTCAGTTTCCTCATCTGTCAAATGATCTGGAGAAGGAAATAGCAAACTACTTCAGTGTCTTTGCCAAGAAAATCCCAAAAAGGGGTCACAAAGAATCAGACACAACTGAAAGTGACACAACAACAACAACAACACAGTGCCTGGCTCTGTGCTAAGCTCTAATAATACAAAACTAAACAAAAAGAAAGTTTCTGCTCTCAGAGAGCTTATATTCTAATGGGGAAAGAAAACATCTAAAAGGAAGCCGAGAAGAGGTGGGGAGGCTTGGTGGAGAAAGAAATCTAAAGAGTTAGGTGCAGAGACTAGAGAGGAATGAAGGATTGAACAAGACCAGCCTGGGCCCTTTCCTAAAAATGGAGATTTAAGGAGAAACTAACCAATCAGAGGAAGGGGCCTCAGGATGGAGAGATGTTCCAAAATGAAAAGGCTGCTGGAATCATGGTGGAGAAAGAAGTACAGAGGGTGAGGAGCAGAATCCAAAAAGGAATGAGTGTCTCATTTTGGTCTAACACGCAACCTATACTAACAGTGGACAGGCAGGAACCAGATCTGTGCTGACTGGATCCACTACAGATTTATATTACATAATCTCAACTGAACCTTCTCTGCAGCAAAACAATACTTTTCACTTCCCTAATTGACTCATTCTCCCACTTGCCATGGGGTCTTTTCTAAACATTTCTATCCTACAGTAATCTCTAATAGCTCCCCCTACACTCAGCCTCTCCACTGAGAGTCTTGTCCCATATGTCACTGAAAAAATTGAGGTCATTCACCAAGAGTTTCCTGTTTTCCCTTCCTCTTCTTTTCACATAACCCACATACCTTCTGCCATTATCTCCTCCTTCACGTCCATCTAAATGAGGAAACTGAGACAGAAGTGGCTTCTCTGGCTTTAAGTCTCAGATACAAGAAGTCTTTCTTGATCTCCCATGATGCCAGTTCCTTTCTTCTGCTGATTGTCTCCAATTTATCTTGCGTATATTTTGCTTCATAGTTGTTTACCCAATGTTTCCTACGTTAGACTATGGGATCCTTGAAAGCAGGGACTCTCTCTTGCCTTTCCTTGTATCCTCAGAGCTAAGTGTGGTGTCTGGAACATAGTGGGTACTCAATAAATATTTCTTGATTGACTAAGTAGAATCTGCCTTCTCATCTAAGGTATCACAAGAAGAAAGAAATCATCTACGGCAACAGGTTGAGAACATACACATTAACTCAAGCATTGTATACTCATTTTCTGTGATCTCTATCCTGATCCCTACAAAATGTAATAGGAATAAAATTGCTATCCTAACAGTTGGTCAGTGCCAATGGTGAGAGTGGAAATCATTTATTGTTAAACATTGTAGCCCAGTGATTTGAAAACTGATTGGGCTGGGAGATCACAGAACTTTATTATCGTCTCTACCTCCCCATTCAGCAACCAGCTTTCCAGTTTTGATAACTACCTAGCCAAGAAAAGTAAACTTTAGGAAGGTAGAGATTGACTGATCTTGTTCAATTGTCCACATTAAGTATGTTATACCCTTGTTTAATTCATGGATTATTTAATGTTGCAACGTTGGTTCATTTGTCTATTTAATGTTTGTCCCTTTCTTGTTAGCTTATGTTTGCTCTATCTTTAATTATAAGCTTCTTGAGAGTGTGGATTGCTTCTTTCTCTTTTTCTTTCCCTCCCTCCTTCTTTCTCTCCCTCCTTCCTTCCTTCTTTCCCTCCCTCCTTCCTTCCTTCCTTCCTTCCTTTCCTCCTTCCTTTCTTTCCTTTCTTTTCTCCTTTCTTTCTTTCTTTCTTTCTTTCTTTCTTTCTTTCTTTCTTTCTTTCTTTCTTTCTTTCTTTCTTTCTTTCTTTCTTTCTTCCTTCCTTCCTTCCTTCCTTTCTTTCTTCCTTTCTTTCTTTCTTCCTTTCTTTCTCTCTTTCTTTCTTTTTCTCTCTTTCTCTCTCTCTTTCTCTCTCTCTTTCTTTCTTTCTTTCTTTCTTTCTTTCTTTCTTTCTTTCTTTCTTCCTTCCTTCCTTCCTTCCTTCCTTCCTTCCTTCCTTCCTTCCTTCCTTCCTTCCTTCCTTTCTTTCTTTCTTTCTTTCTTTCTTTCTTTCTCTCTCTCTCTTTCTGCTTTTCTTCTGTCTTTCTGCTTTTTTCTCTTTCTTTCTCGTAGTGGTATTGAAAGAATGTCTTTTGCTTGAATGAATCAATATAAAACTTGAAAGGGCAAGGCTCACAAATTCAATTTCTATGATGTCCAGTAGTTGACTATCACAAATATACACTGAATCCATGTTTTTGATGAGAATGATGGACACACAGACAGATAGATAAATAGCTAGATAGACAGAACATTAAAACATTAGTTAAACCCTTATTATGGACCAGGTACTGAGGTAAGCTTTGGGATACAAATGCAAACAAGACAGTTCTTCCCTTCAAGGAGCCTACATTCTGGTGGGAGAAGACAATATATAAAAAGAAAAAGGAGACAGTAGGTGGCAAGGTATAGAGATGGCTGGGAAGTGGTGGGGGTGCTTGATCTTGGGCAAAATAAGGCACAGATATTGTGATGTAAAAATATTCAGTTGCAAAGGTTGGTTGTGATTACGTAATCTTCATTCCATGAATAATTCAGATATCAGCCTTCAAACCCTGGAGGAGATTGCTGGGATATAGCTATTTCCCATGTCTTGTTTTTTATTATTGAGATATAAGGAGCTACTGAAAATGCAGGGTCCCTGGGGCCTTGTTACAGGGGCCAGCCCTTCAATTCCATGGTAAACTCTAAAGAATATATCAGAAGAAACTCTGGAATAGGAGGCCAACAGTCGCTGGTGAATGTGCAAATAAAGGTTTTATTTTTGATGGGGGAGGATGCCCACAATAGACGCAAATTACGTGAATGCAACCATATTTATTTAGGTCATGGTCATAAGCCAGGTTTTATTATCTGTGAATATTTGTCTTTAAAAATGTAACCATGGACTTGAAACCTCTATAGAAAAATGCAAAAGAATAAGGAGCCATATAGATACAAGATATGGATGGATAATTTCAGACAATTGTAATCAGATAATTATATACATGATATCATAATATGAAATATTATTCCTGTAGATATAATTTAGAGATATTAAGTTATCATGGATTCAGACCAACTAATCAGAAGACAATCAGATGTCAAGGGAGGGGGAAAAGTGTGTACTGTAGGATGCATATGTAATAAGAATACCCACAAGATGTCTTAGGAGTAAAAACAAATTAATGCTCACTAGGAACACTAGACTAAAGAAGTGGCTGGGCCTTGTTCTATGCCCTTTAAGCCAAACAAAAAAAAAAAGCTCTTCTAAACTGGAGGAAGGAGAGACTTCCAAACATTTGTTTTATGGAAAGTTTTCTGTGTTGAATAAGTAATTGCATTAGTGGATTAGCTAGATCCTTACATTTCACTCCAGATGTGGAAAAATAAATATAGTAAAGATATATTTTTCTATAGTTCTAAATAATATTGTTTCATGAGTGCAAATAACATTCAACTTTAATAAAGGCATTCCCATAATCATGGGGAAAAAAGCAACTTATTGCTTTTTTTTTCTAGTATCTGATTCAATGAAATAAACCATTTTTCTACACTACTAACTTTTCTTTTTCAAGTACAGCATAGAAATAAAATCCTAGGTGAATATTTTCAAAAATATTGCTTCATTTACAATTTTGAATAATACTTTTCATAAGAAATCTTATGACAAAGGCAGCCCAAACAGGAAAAACAATAGGAAAGTTTATGACGTATAAAATGAATTCTTCAAAAGAATTTTGTTTCGAAATGCCAAGGGTTATAAGTCAAATATATGCAGCACATATTACTATTTATTACCTTGCATTGGCTGAAATTCATCTCTTCTGACAGCTCTGGGTAAATCATGTTACATATTTTTATAAAATATGAGTGCTGGTCTTTTTCTGAAGATACCACTTAGTGAGTGAACTCACTGCTATTGACTGCATCCCAGTTGCTATAAGCTCCCTTAAGACTCTTACTCCTACATGGTACTATGGCAGTTGAATCAGAGAAGAAAGGGTATTTATAGAAAACATATGCAAAAGGTTGATGGCTCGTCCAGTTTTTTAGTGCACAGACTGACAGCTAAATACAAATTGAGAAATGTAAGTTTCACTTTCGAGCAAATTTACTGGGTGAAAGCCTCATTTTTTCATTTCATTTGAATATGTTCACTGCTTCTCCGAATATGCAACTTTATAGTGAGCATATTTTTTATTCTTGAAGGCTCATTATTTTACAGTGAGGTTACTGAACCTAGACCACGCAGTGCAGATTACACAGCATAGTATTAATCAAAATATACATGGCAAATAGGATTCCAAACAGTGCCAAATAGGCATCTGCTTTTAGCAGAGAACAAAAAAATGCATTTAACTCCTTTATTAAAAGGTATTACGGGAAATTTATTTTTAAACCATCTCTCTAACACTATTAACTAGCATGTAATTTAATGTACTCACAAGCAACTTGACTTTTACATTTCCTTCAAAACATTAATTTATGAAAGCAAGTTGGTGTAAAAGATGCCTTTGACCTCTAGGAGCGATTCGAGCCATTAAGAATAAATTAAATTATCTTTTAGATGTATGTAACTGTGACTTTTAGGGTGCAAAATAACATATTTACAGTTGTCACGTGTGGTATAATATCACCAGGTAGGAAAATTAAAAAAAAACCCGAGCTATTTCTAATGATGGAATTATTTTCTTCCTAACTAGTGATGTCAGTTTCCGTCAGATTAACTGAAACATGAAGATAGTCTCTGTATGCCTGGGTGTTGATAACCAAACAAATTAGAGAAATTCCTCAAGGATTATCTAGGATTGAAAGAGGAGGGATATGGGCAATATAGGATATATTCAACTGGAGGCTCTAGTGAATGCAGTCAGAAATTTTTGCATTGACTGTGTTATGTAGTGCTTTTAAGAAGAAAAAAATAAACTAAGCTTATGACCCTGCAAGCCAGCCAAGGCTGGGGAGTTGAAGGGGAACAAAGAACCAATGACACTTAGAATTCACTTCGAGTAAGTGATATTTGTTAATTTAGAATCAGTTGTGAGTAATAACCTAAATGTTATATATGTCCATTTCCTACCCTGAAGTGTGATTTTTATTTTCTTTCTTAAAGCATCTAATTAAAGATTAGTTAATTCAAATCATTAACTCACTGGAATAATTACATCTCTATTTCTATGAGGAAAAAATGATAGAATTTAAAATATAAGGGTTACTTGTTGTAGTTAATCCACAAATAAAGCAGACGTAGAAGCATTAACTTTTTCTAGTTATCAATCAAAATGATTGAAATAAAATGAGACCCATTTTTGGAATGGTCATATTTCATACATATCTTGAGGGAATTTGGGCACCCATTTCTTCTCGGTGTTACAGGAGGGTAAACAGAAGATATATGATTGAGGATGTTACTCATTACCTACAGGCCAGTTGGTAAATGGTTTGATTTTGGACAACATGAAATGTCCATTGTGAGCCTGCAGTCATTTGGTCTATAGTACCTGACTTGAAATCATCATGATTTTGGAAAACAGAATTTTCTAATATAAAAACCAAATAAAATGTTTTGAGTAATGTCTTCATGAGGTGTTTATGATGTGTGTGTGTGTGTGTGTGTGTGTGTGTGACTTTACTAGGAGCCAATCTGAAAGACCAGTTATGACTAGAATTCTAAAGAACAATGTATCAAGTAGGCCACAACAGGTTATATTTTGAAAGAGTAGATAGAGCTCTTCTGAGGTTATACCTTCCTTGAAGAAAAAAAACCATCCTCTTTGAGGGAAAAGGGGGTGTTTACTTTCTTCTCGTAATTATTAAAGAGGAACTACAACTGGGTATGATTGAGATCTTCAGTTACTATGTGGCAAGAGAATCATTTACAACAGCCAATACTTTTCATTGCACCTATGGATCTCCACCATAGATCCTTTTGGTCCAACATTTCAAAATAATGGTAGGCAGCATATAGCTTAACTGTTTATTAAACAATAATATGGCCCCAACTATCAGTAAATTACTGATGTCAATAGAGATAGTAAATTTTGTAAAATATCTCACTCATATAGCAGCTACTCTTTTAAAGGTTATTCTTTTTTTTAAACGTCCTTTATGTCTAAAAGAATATGTATTTTGTAACTATCCTCTCTTGATATTTAGATTTTTGAATTGGCTAAAAAATTCCCCAGTGCTTCAAAAAAGAAAATAGAAAAAAATCAAAATGTAAAAGGACAATTACACTCACTTTCAAAATAATCTAAGTTATAAGATGAAAAATTTAAAAATCCGGGCAGTTTCTGAGTGAGGCCTGTTCTTGATTGAATGTAAACTCTTGGAGGGAAGGGCTATTCATAATTTCTGTCTTTGTGTTCTTCAGCACCTAACATTGTGCCTGGCCCTTTGTAGGCACTTAATCAATCCTTGCTGATTGATTATTTGAATTCTCTTTTAAAAATAACCCTTCAAATATGCAAAAAAGAACACTAGACTTAAAAACAGACCATAGAATCACAACTCTTTTGTCTTTTATAACCTTCAGTAAGTATGGACAAGAAGCAAAATGAACTTGAAGTGTTGATATAATTCTATCCCAAAAGCACCAGTGAGGTTAAGTAGAATGAGGCTCATGACTGGAATATGAGAATGGAAGATTACACCTTTTAGAAAAGGATTGTATCTGATAGAAGAAGGGGTTAATAAAAGGCTTATTAAGAAGGCTTGCTTACTTCTTCCAAGTAGTGCTTGTTTCCTCACTTCTTTTCTTCCTTGCTTGTGAGTGATGCTATAGATCGACACATATTTATGCTACATGTCTATGAATCATTGGACACTATTATCTCAGGGAAAAAAAATCAAAATTGTCGGTGACTAAAAGGCAGTGGAAAAATCCATACTAGTAACCAGCACCATAATACCAGTGATGGTGTGTATAAACAGTGGCAATTAAGCTTTTTTCAAGGACATACATGACATATATGCCTGAAAAAGGAGGTAGGCCAATCAAAAAGAAAGAATGAGGGCTAAAGGTGGATAATTCAAGAGTACCACTACAATATTAAAATATTCAATTAATAGAGCATATTAGATGGAACCTCAGTGAAGGATTTCCAGAAAGATATGACTGATAATCAGAGGATGAGAAGTCATTCAAGGTTTATAATCTGTACTGCTTAGAGAAAGGAAACAAACATTTATTAGGTGCCTACCATGTGCGAGACACTATGCCAAGTGCTTTACAGATATTACCTTGTTTGATTCTCACAATACCCCTGGGATATAGCTACTATTATTTCCCCAATTACATGGAGGAAACTGAGGCAGATAAGTTAAGTGACTTGTCTAGGGTTACACACTTAATAAGTATCTGAGGTCAGATTTGAACTCAAGTCTTCCTGACTCTAGGCCCAGTACTACATCCACTGAGCTACCTAGCTGCTCCTAATACCAGGAGAATATTGGTATTAAGAAGATGGCCTTTTACATTAATGAGTAGCAGTACACATTGAGTGTACTGCATAGTGTGCTTACTGTGAATCAACTCTCTCTTCACTTACTATGTGATCCTAAGGCCATATGATTGTCCATCTGAACTGCCTGACATATACTGATAGAGAATCTCTAACTGTATGTCATCTGGGCAATTACCATTTTGATCCACTTTATTTTTCCAATGTGTATGACTAGGTTGATTTCTTTCTATCTAGTCTTCAGATTTCATTGAGGAGACATTGTAATGTAAGGGAACTCAAAGCAATTAAGGCAATGTTATTTGTTAATAAGAACATTTGGAATACCTGGCAATTGTTAGGGAATCCTTTTGTTTGGAATCTGTGTAGGACACTTTCTGTGACACTCATGAATATCTTGTTGGATGCTCAATGTATATTAATACTCAGGGTATCATTTTCATTTTACTTTGTGATGACATCACAGAATCTTACACGATTTTAGTACATGTGGGTCTTATTTGAGGAGAGACTATAAGTCTGGAATTTTGTCTTTAACAAGTCCAGGACTTTTCTGAAATCAACAAACAATAGAAACAGGATTTTCCATTATCTATGTCATTTTTTCCCCTTGTGACTCTACAGTCCTAATGCTATAGACCATCACCTGGGTGGTGGTCTATAATGTTAATCGGTATATAAGATCTTCCTTGCCCATTAATAGGACTCGAATGGAGCCCATGGGGGAGAAGCTTGCTTAGGGGAGGCTTGCTTGTAGGAAGGCTTCCACACCTTTTTGTACTAAGGTAATTAGGCACTGAGTCACAAGGGTTATGATGCCTTCTGGCTCTGAGTCTATTAGCCAAAAGTGTATATATACTCTGAGGTTGGCATTTTGCTTTGAGGGATTGCTTATGAGAATGACCTTGTAATTCTCTGGTTGACACTAGTAGCCGTATGTTCAGACCCCCAAGTGCTCAGATGTAAAGGGTCTCTTGATCCAGTGGTGTATGTAAAGTGTATATTGCTTTGATCAGGCAGTCAGAGCCCTGTCTGTTGGTCTTTGTGTTAATTTCGCTGCTTGTATTTTTTCTGTATTTTCTGTTTGTATTTTCTCTGACATTCAGGTGGCTGACTTTTCCCCTAAACTAGTGAATGCAATTAAAGAAGGTTGTTGACCCCTAAAAAGTTGCTTTCTTGTAAAAGCAGATCAAAGAACCTGTGCTAGCAGTGCATCCTGGGTATGCTTGCTGCTTACTGCTACATGGTCCCAGATCTGTTAATAACTAGGTATGTGACAAAATGTAAGACACTTATTAAACTTCCCACATTTTATTTTTCCCATCTTTAAAATGAAAGGAATGTACTAAAAGGTACCTCTTAACCTTCAAAAAACTGATCTAGGTCTCTCCTACTAAGAAAAAAGTTTTACTTGGAGGTTAGTGTTTGCATTAGGAAATTGGCAGAAATCAAACTCACTTAAAAAATTAATGTCAGATATCTAGGGGGAAAGGTGGGAAGAGGGGAACCTGTTATACAGTGAAAGTTTCAAATACGGACTGGTGGGGACAAAAGTGGGACAAGCAGAGGCACGTTACAAATAGGTGGTTAATAACACCTGTTGGATTATAATAGATTCTTGTTGGACTAGAAGCACATAACATATGATGACTGAACAGACGAGACAGAAGTGACTGGATTTCTAAAAAAGACCTTTTCATAGGAGATAGTTAACAGTAACTCAAGTTTACAATCCATATTTTCCAGGAATCACTAACTATAGAACCTGAGCAACTAGTTATAGACATTGTAAGAAAAGAATGGGGTAAATCTGTAATTTTTTTTAATAAATGGCTTCACTAAGGAGTTTCTATGGAGGGATGATTGCTCCATAGCCAACTTACTAGTACCTGAACTTTCCTCTTGTCACCACCATGCCTTTACATAACTGTATATACTCCCCATCCTTCCAACCCTCAAGCCTTGAATGAATTCCTTCCTCATTTTTGCCTCTTGGAATATCTTAGCTTTCTTCAAGGTGGCAGTTTCTGGGCAGTTGGTGTTGGTGACAGTAGGGATGGAGAGACTGTTTGCAGAAGGGTTGTTCTCCTGGATAATGGGCTGGAAGAAGAGGTGGTCTACTGAGGGGGCACCACTATTCTCTGGGGTTGTTGGAGGGTCATAGACTTCCTCCACCAGAGTGTGAGAGAAGTTGGTGGTTAATGTAATGGGCATAGTCTGACTGGCTGGCATTGTGCCTTTTGGTTTTCTCTCTCAAGCCACATTACTGCTTTGTTCAAGTCAGCATCCCTAGAGCTGTCAGATATGATTATTAAGCTACTGTTTGTTACCTTAGGAAGATCATAGGTAAGTAGTGAAAATATTCCAGTATTGTAGAAGGGCAAATGTTACCACAATTTAAAAAAATGTGTGTGGGGGGGAGAAAATGGAATCTATAAACTATATGAGATTGACATCAATTCATGAAAAAATTTATATAACACATGATTAAAAGGATGGTTACGGAACATATTAAAAAGGAGGCAGGATCACAGAGAACTAGCATGGCTTTGTCAAAACCAGGTCATGACACATTAACCTCATTTCCTTTGTTGAATGGAAGGCTAGAGGAAGTCAATAGATTTAATAATAAAACTAAATAGGAAGATCAAATAAAGGGATAAGATCTGGATGGATAGGATGATAATATATTATGGAGAAAAAACAGATGTTGTCCAGATTTTCAAAAAAAAAGAAGGTGGATTATTTAGGTAATAGATTATTGAATCTAATCCTATTTTGTTTAACATTTTTAATAATGACTTTAATGAAAATATCACTCATAGGATCACAGAGTTAGAGCTGGGATGGTCAGGATTTTGACTTGTGAGGCTGCCTTCACTCTCAGAAGAGAACATTAAAGATTCTTAAGGAACACCTCTCTACCCTTCAGGTTAACAGGGACATAGAACCTAGGGCAGCTGGGTGTTGCAGTGGATAGAGCACCGAGTCTGTAGTCAGGAAGGCCTGAGTTCAAATTTGGCCTCAGACACTTAGTAGCTGTGTGACCCTGGGCAAGTCACTTAACTTTGTTTACCTCAGTTTCTTCATCTGTCAAATGAGTTGGAGGTAAGGAAATAGCAAACCACTCTAATATCTTTGCCAAGAAAACCTCAAATGGAGTCACAAAGAGTTAGACACAACTGAAAAACAACTGAACTGAACAGAACTATTCCTAGATGAAATAGAAGCTGGATTTTAAGCAAAAAACTAAAGGGATTTGAAGACAAGGAGGAGAAGGAAGAGGGTGTAAAATTTCATTTATGCCAGGAGGATAGATGTTGGAAGGAGCTGTTGTTGTTTGTCCTTCATTCTCAAGAGGAGGATGACATCAGGGAGGTGATGCTATGACATGCAAGTGAATAGGATTTAAGTGAAGGAGGGCTGTGCAAAGTCACCAGACTCACTTTTTCTTCCAGAGCCATCTGGGTCCAGTGATGAAACACAGATCAGAACGAATGGAGATGGCCCTGGATGCAGTGGGAGACCTTGGAGTTTTTCAGATAAGGTCTTTAATAGGTCTCAGAAGGAGCTGGTGGACCCAATAAGGATGTAGTTGCTTGTCCTCTAAGGAATGATATCATATATAAACATTTACACATACATATACATATATGTATACATAAACATATACATGTATGCGTGTGCGTGTGTGCTATCAGGCAGGAGAAAATTGAAATTTGGTTGAAATCTAAATCTTGACCACTAGATTTGGAACCAGAGGATTAAGATTTAAAGTCCAGCACTGCTGCTTACTGGCTGAGATGTTAGGCAAGTCATTTCACTCCTTTAGGATAAGAAAAAGGTGCCTAAGAATAGAGTTTAGATTGCAAGAGAGTGGCTTAAAATGTAAAAGTAATTTGTAAATTTGTAAAAAGTTTGTAAAATTTGCAAAATTTGTAAAAACTAAAAGTAATATTGGCCATTAACATAAGCACTCCAAAGGAAAGGGTAAATATATATTTGCCTGGAGACATAAATCTAATCAAAAGGACTTTAAATGTCCAAGGAAGGGGGAGGGAGAAAACTGCCTATCTATCTCAACCAAGATAGGTATTATAGACAGCAAATATAATGTAGAAGTAGAAGCAAGGGTGAGATTGGAACCAATCCACTTCATTTTGACTCTGATATCTTAATTAGGTAAAATTACTTCTCAATCAATCAAGTTAACTTACACTAAGTATGGAAAGTTTTTAAAAGCCATTGGATGAAATGAAATGATTGTGGATAGAAAGATTATTTCAACAGGCTGAGAAAATTGGTTATGTCTCCAGGGATCATCTATACAGAAGGAATTCCCATTAAAGTACAATTTGGACTAGGTGACTAAGAAGTTTCTTCCAACACTGGTATTCTGTGGTTGAGTGAAATGGAAGAATATGTTCTCATTAGAGATGTTGAGCACTAACCAAAAATTTGAACTCCTAAAGAATAAAGTTTAATGATATTAAATTTGCTATGATATGCATTTTTAATTTTCCAATTGATATTATAACTTGTTAGATAGAATATAAGTAGGTGATTACGTGAGTTAAGTTTGTATAATTTTTCCATTGAGAACTAAATCAAGGAACTGAAAGATTACAGACTTTGCATGGCCATACTTCCTGACTAGAAGATAGAGTCTTTGGGAAAGATTCCTAGCAACCCACACAGTTTTCTTCACTACTAGGTACCTAATAAATGATTGTCTAATTTAATCAAGAAACTCAGGTTTCTTTTATTTTCTTTGCTTCTCTTTGGCAGAAATCTGCCAGAGGAAAAGATTATTAGTTAAATTCTAAGCATAAATATCTCTTCTCTGATCACTGCCTTGTTGTAGCAGAGGGGCTTGTATAGCTCAATGAAACTATGACCTTTGCCATGCAAGATTACCAAGACAGATAGGTCATAGTGGAGAGTTTTGACAAAAGGTGATCCACCACAGAAGGAAATGGCAACCCACTCCAATATCTTTGCCAAGAAAACTCCACAGATGGTATTGAAATGATAAAGTATGAAACCACAAGATGAGTCTCTCAGATCAGAAGGTGTCCAATACACTGCTGGTGAAGACCAGAGGACAACAATGAGTAGCTTCAGTACTAATGAAATGGCTGGGCCAAAGTCAGAAAGGAAGCTCAGCTGTGATATGTCCAGTGATGAAAGGAAATTCTGATGATATAAAGATTAATACTGCTTAGGAACTTGGAATGTAAGATTTATTAACCAAAGTAAGCTGGATGTGGTCAAACAGGAGATAAGATTAAAACATTGACATTTTAGGTGTCAGTGAACTTAAATCAACAGGAATAGGTGAACTTAATTCAGTTGTTCATTGATATGTTACTGTGGGCAAGAATGCCTTATGGAGTAGTGCTAACAGTCAATAAAAGGATGGAAAAAGCAGGACTGGGGTCTAAAACTTAAAAACAAGAGAATGATATCTGTTTGAATCCAAGACAAACTGTTCTGTATCACCACAATACGAGTCTATGTTCAAACCACTGATGCTGAAGAGGCCAAAGTCACTCAGTTCTGTGAAGACTTATAACATCTAGAAATAACACCCCAAACAAAGATGTGAAACTTATCATAAGGGACTGAAATGCTAAAGTAGGAAATCAAATAACAGGCTAATTTGGCCATGGAGTACAAAATGAAGTAGAGCAGAGACTACTAGAGTTTTGTTAAGATAACTCTCAGGTCATCTGAAATGCTCTTTTTCAACAACCCAAAAGGTGACTCTACACATGGACAGCACTAAATGGTCAATATCAAAATCAGATAGATTATATACTTTGCAGCCAAAGGTGGAGAAGCTCTATGTAGTCAGTTAAAACAAGACCTGAAGCTGAGGCTCAGGTTTCAAGCTTCTTATTACAAAATTTAGACTTAAATTGAAGAAAGTAGGGAAAACCGTCAGATCATATAAATATGACCTAAATAACATCCCTTGTGAATATGAAATGGAAGTGATAAATAGATTCATGGGATTAGATCTAGTAAATAGAGTGCCTGAAGAATTATGGACAGAGGTTTACAATAATGTACAGGAGGCAGCAACAAAAAATGTTCCAAAGAAAAAGATGAGCAAGAAAGCAAAATGGCTGTCTGATGAGGCTTTACAGATGGCTGAGGAAAGAAGGGAAGTGGAAAGTAAAAAAGAAGGCAAAAGATATAACCAACCGAAAGCAGAATTCTAGAGGATAGTAAGGAGATAGAAGAAAGTTTTCTTCAATAAGCAATGCAAAGAAATAGAAGAAAACAATAGGATGGGAAAGAAAAGAGATATCTTCAAGAAAATTAGATATGCCAAGGGAATATTTCATGCAAAAGTGGGCACGATAAAAGACAAAAAAAAATCAGGGACTTAACAGAAGTAGAAGAAATTAAGATGTGGTAGCAAGGATATATAGAAGAACTGTACAAGAAAGATCTTAACATTATCAATAACCATGATTGTGTGGTTACTGATCTACAGCCAAGACATCCTGGAGAATGAAGTCAAGTGGCCTTAGGAAGCATTGCTAACAATAAGGCTGGTTGGGGAGATAGAATTCCAGCTGAGTTATTTAAAATCCTAAAAGATGATGCTATTAAAATGCCGCACTCAAAATGCCAGCAAACTTGCAAAAGACAATAGTGGCTGTGGAATTGGAAAAGCTCAGTTTACATCCCAATACTAAAGAAGGGCAAATCCAAAGAAATACTCAAATTACCAAGAAATTGCACTCATTTCACACACCATCAAGGTTACACTTGAGGTTCTCTAAGCTAGGCTTCAGCAATATGTGGACCAAGTATTGCCAGAAGACCAGGCTGGCTTTCAAAGAGGCAGTGGGATTAGAAAGCAGATTGCCAACATCTGATGGATTATGGAGAAAGCAAGGCAGTTCTAGGAAAAACAAAAAAAATAAAAAAAAAGAAAACATCTGCTTCTGCTTCATTGACTAAAAAGTCTTTGACATTGTGCATCACTACTAAAGGTGGCAAGTCCTTAAAGATATGGGAGCATCTGATCATCTTACTTGTCTCCTGAGGCACCTGTATGTGGGGCAAGTAGCAATAGTTAGAACTGAACATGGAACAAATGGTTGGTTTAAGATTGGAAAAGGAGTACTACAGGGTCATGTACTGACACTTTATTATAACTTATATGCAGAGTACATCATGTGAAATACCAGACTAGATGAATCAAAAGCTGGAATTAAGATTTCTGGGAGAAATATCAACAATCTTAGATATGCAGAGGATACCACTCTGATGGCAGAAAGTGAAGAGGAATTAAGAGGCCTTGGTGACAGTGAAAGAGGGGAATGTAAAAGCCGACTTGAAGTTTAACATTAAAAACAAAAACAAAAAACTTAGATCTTAGCAACTGGTCCCACTTCCTGGCAAATAAGTAGAGAAGAAATGGAAGTGGAGTCAGATTTTATGTTGTTGGGCTCCAAAATCACTGCAGATGGTGACTGCAGCCATGAAATTAAGATGCTTACTCCTTGTCAGGAAAGCTATGGCAAATGTGGACAACATACAAAAAGCAGACTTCACCTTGCCAACAAAGGTCCATATAGTCAAAGGTATGGTTTTTCCAGTAGCAATGTATGGCTGTGAGAATTGGGCTATAAAGAACATTGTGCACTGCAGAATTGATGCTTTCAAACTGTGGTGTTGGAGAAGACTTTTGAGAGTCCCTTGGACATCTTGGAGATCAAATCGTTCAATACTTAAATTAATTCAGTCTATTCACTGAAAGGCCAAAACTGAAACTGAGGCTTAAATACTCTGACCACATAATGAGAAGAGAGGACTCATTTGAAAAGATCCTGATGTTGTGAAAGATTGAAAACTTTAAAAGCAAAAAGGCGATGGTAGAGGATGAGATGGACAGATAGTGTCATGGAAGCGATTAATGTGAGCTTGGAGAGACTTCTAGAGATAGTGGAGGATAGAAGGGCCTGGTGTCATGGTAAATCCACAGGGTCACGAAGAGTCGAACATAACTGAATGACTAAACAATAACAAAAAGCATAAATATGCATATAAAGTGAGAAATCCAAAGTGACAGAAACTATCCATTTCTCTTACACAAGCCATTTCCACTTACAATATATAGTATTTCCAGACAAAGGACAAAAGTCCATAATGAGGACTAAATAGGATGACAAAGTTTAGTGTAATAAGGTTGCTCTGACCTAATCCTTCCATAGGCAGTCAAGTTACACTTGCCCATCCTCTCTACACCTGAGGGGTCTCGTTCATACAGCCGTGTTGCCCCCATTGTTAGGCAGCAGTGACAAACATCCTGAGTTCCATGTTCCATCACCCAATTAATCCATCAACATTTTTTAAGCATTAGAGATGCACTACTTAGGTATTATATTAAACACATATCATTTGCTTTTACAAAGAAGTATTTACTTCAAAGATATAACAAGAATAAAGTACAAACATTTCATCTTAGTATCTCAGAACCACACTTTTCCTTACAGGGAAAGCCCCAGGGGCAGCTATATGGCTCAGTGGATAGGGAGCTATGGAGTAAGGAAAACCTGAGTTCAAATCAGATACTCGTTAGGTATGTGACCCCAGGCAAGTCACAACCTCTGCCTCAGTTTCTTCATCTGTAATATGGAGATAATAATAGCACATACCTCCCAGGGCTGTTATAAAGATAATAATTATATAGTTCTTAGCACAGTGCCTGGTACAGAGTAGGAGCTATAGAAATGTTAGGTAGTTATTATTAATTATTATTATTATTATACCACCTTGGTCTCTGGGGCATAGGTTCATCATTGGTCCCACAAAGTTTATGTCCAGAGGAGACCTGATGAGTCCTCTCCTCAACTTCTATAGGCCTGGGTCCAAAAAGGAAGTCCATGTCTTCTGGTGGCTCCTTGCTCCTTGGGGGTATTGACATTGGGCTGCCTGCACAATCTGGACTAGACTCTGACTCCTGGATTCCTGTGATTTGCTTTCTGGAGCTTTTGAAATTACAGCATGAGAGACTCCAGACCACTCAGATAGAATGAAAAAGGATAAATGCAAAGGCTCAGAATCCCTTGGTCTAAAGGGGAGAAAGTCCCAAATCCTTTCCTCTCACAGCAAGGTCATTCACAAACAACAAAGGACTTGAACCATCAGAGCAAGACTGAAGGAGGCAAAGAGGGAACACTGGAAACTGCCTTAGGCCTTTTGAATACCTTTCTAGCCAACCAAAGGGCCTCCTGTTCATCATCTAGTTTGCAGACCAGAAACAATTACACAATGTCTATGTCTACTCCAAATTACATCTTGGGTCCTTACATTACATATCATCACGAC
Organism: Phalanger gymnotis; assembly: GCA_028646595.1. NCBI lineage: Eukaryota > Metazoa > Chordata > Mammalia > Diprotodontia > Phalangeridae > Phalanger > Phalanger gymnotis. The sequence goes on from CM053622.1 coordinate 372,692,903, forward strand.
TCTTATGTTTACAAGTTTCTTGTCTTCTCTATTTGGAGAGATGCCATCTGAGGAACTTAGGGCAGGTGCCAAAGTCCCATTATACTCTGATCTCTGTTTGGAAAATTTGCCATCTCTGAGCAAGAGGCAGAGGTGCACTTTGCAGATGTTGTCCATGTCCTTAATCCAGAACAGTCCTCTAGGGTATCTGGGAAAGCATAAATATTGTCCTTTTGCTCATCTCGAGATAGTACAATAAATTTTATATAATCCCATCTACACAGGCAAAATCACAATTGTCCCTAAATAAAAAAAAAAAACAAACAAAGCAAGTTATGCAGATTGAACAAGCAAGGGATATTTCTCAAAGTTTACCGAAGGTTATTGCCTGCTTAGTGCTCTACAAGTACCTGACTTGGTGCCTTTTTCAACCCAATAGAAAAAAGAAAAGGCAAATAAAATTGGCTTCCTAACCCAGAAAGAAACAAAATCCCCACAGAGCTCTGTTTGAGAGGATTTAGGAGCTCGGTTGACTGGAAGTCCCCTCCTGAGTCCTAGGAGAGAAACCAAACCAACTTAGTTTGATGTCTGCAAACTGACTCTGGGTCAAAGGGAGCTGGGAATACTTCATCCTCTCCATTTTTAATTAGGGGAGCCTTAGTGTTCTCTTTCTCAAACACATATAATACATTTAGGTCCAATTCTAGGTGATTTGATAAATGAAAAAGGTCTATAATACTTAGAATTAAAAAACATGTTTATTTGGGATTTCCATAGATATTAAGTTATACTGTCTATGAATTAAGTTCAGCTCATTTTGAAAATTTTATAAAACTTTTAACATATTTTATTATGTTTGCTAAATGCTATGTTTTTAATGTTTATAACTACACAAGATAATAAATGAATATTTTAAAGATAATAAGATATTTAGCTAATTTTTTTTGTCGATTATTTCACTCCCATAGAATGGTATAAAGACTCAAATAAAGACTCAGTTTTGTAAGAGTATGGATATTTTGGGTGTTTGCAAATCATAGATATGCAAACACATTCAATCTCTTACATTATATTTTATAGATGCTAGCATATGTAAGCCATGTGGATCTATCTCTCTTTGTTTCTTGAGCTATCAAACATGCACTATAGAAAAAAAGTTGAATTACCCATGTGAAGAACTGTAGTCTCTATAAGCAAGTTACATTTTGGCAATAAGTGAGTCTTACTGCTTGAATACTTCTTTCTAAGTGGACAAGATCATTGTAAAAAATGTAAAAGAACAGACCAATGGCAAAGGACATGTGGATTTTCCCTCTAAATGGCCTACATAGAAATTAATTATAACTCATGACATCAATGTCAGAGGTCAAATCCAAGACCTTATTGCTAATGCAGGGCAAATTCTCTTTTCAATGACATATGATACGACCTTCAACTCTTAGAAGTTATGGAGGGATGAAGGTCAACTATTTCTATATTCAGAAAATCCGAATGATATATGTGACAAATGATACAGTCTATTGTAACTGATTTCTGAGGGCATTTGTAGTAAAATATTGCCCTTTGGGTTGAAAGGTTTCTGACCTTGCGATAAAATGTCTGATCCTAATCATTATTTCTCAATTGAATTATTTCAAAGGATAGTCAATACTGTGTTTGTTACACTTCTCTCTATTTCAAATGAATGGCAAAGTCAGAAAGTTCCCAGAATTAGAATCTATCTATTGCTGTTGGGAATTTGTCAGTTGTGAGCATATGTTAAGGAAGAGGTGGGATTTTTTGTTTTGTTTTTTGGCTATTTTTAATCCTCATTGGTTTTGTTTAAATCTGAAACTTTTCTCTCGCTCCATGATGAGTAAGAAAAAAAAGATTTAAATTCCCAACTCTCATAGATTGCTTCAGTATCTAAGAAAAAAGAGCTTTCATCCGTGATACACAAAGTAGAACATATTTTGGGGAATTTTCAATTTGCTTAATCTTCACTAGAAGGTATTTTAGAAGCATTTAATCTGTCCTGTCTATAAAATGTCTGGTCTTTCTGAGCTGTGTGGTTTTGCCAAGTATAGTCTCCCTTCCCTTCTAAGTTGACATTTTCTCACCCGATTGTCCCCTTCTGCAGCTATCTTCCAGCAGTCCAATTGCCAATTAACAATTGCTACCCAGACACCTTCTCATAACATACTGGATTGTTTTAAAGGCCATTGTCCCATTCATTGGGCAGCCCATCCATTATACTGTGTTGGCCACACAGTGTTTTAAACACTTAATGTATGTGAACACCACATATGCAGACATCTGTTCCCTATCTCAGGAAAGCCACTGTCTGGGTTTCTGGGCAACAGAGTAGAATTACAGGTGACCCTCTGATGAAGCCTTTTCAGGAAACCAGAAATCTGAAGAGAGAAAAAAAGAATATTACAAAAATTTATTTGATTTTCTCTTTAATATTTTATAGGAGAGAAACACAGGAGGAGCAGGGATATGATGGTATTTCTTAGTCAATTTCATCTCCCAGTTCCCCTTCCCTTTATCCCTCACCCCTCAATCCTTATTACCATTTAAACTTTGAATACTTAGCCACCCAGGGGACCTAGCCTTTGGAAAAGAAATCCACCTTTTGCTGTACTTCCTTCAGGACACAATACTTTTTCAGTCTTCCTTTGGGAGAAACTTCTCCTGTTGAACTCCAAGATTCTCCAAAGTTTATGCCTGGTTGTCCCTAGAGAACTTCTAGTCTTGTCCCATTTCCCAGCTCTGCACTGGGGGGCTAGGGAGTATAAAGGCTTTGTGAGATTCTCAGACTTAGTGTATATACTTTCATAATTAGAGAATGGCTAAATTAATTATGGAATATTCATGTAATTCAGGGACTCTTAACCTGGGGTCCCTAGACCCATATGAAGTCTGTGGATAGATTTCCGGGGGTCTGTTAACTTGGATGGGAGATACACACATGCACACACATATTTTCACTAACTTTTGGATTCTTTTGTAATTCTTCTGTATTTTATGCATTTAAAAACATTAGTCTGAGAAGGGATCCATAGGCTTCACCAGCCTACTAGAGGGGTTCAGGAAATACAAAAGGTTATGAATCCTTGAGATTATAGGCATATATATGTATATGTGTGTGTGTGTTTGTATATGTTAAAGGCCTGTAAAAAACATACAACAACAAAACAGCAACAAAACACAACAAATATGAAGCCGATAAGGAAAATAACACTGGAACAAGGGGATACAGAATAAAATCAGCAGATCCAGAATTAACTACAGCTATATATGAAGTAGGCATGGGAGCTGGTCTTTTGGTTTCATTGGAATAGGAAATTCCTAGTTGAGGAAACCTCTCTACCAGTGTAAGCAGTACCTTCCTTAAAATTTAAGTGTTTTGGAAAAAAATTAATATTTTATTTTTCCCAATTGTATGTAAAAACAATTTTTAACCTTTTGAAAAAATAATTTTGAGATCCAAATTCTTTCCTACTCTCCCTTCCCACTCCCCTTATTGAGAAGGTAAACAATTTCATAAAAATAAAACTTAAAGTCTTAGTGTGTTGAACACATCACTGAGATGTTAAGTGACTTGCACAGGGTCACATAATATGTGTTGGATAGAGGATTTGAACCCAGATCTTTCTAGCTTTAAGGCTAGCTCTATCATATATGCACTATTTTTGTTTAGATAGATAGATAGACAGATGATAGATATAGAGAGATGATCATTATAGATAGCTATAGGTAGATAGATAATAGCTAACTAACTGGTTAACTAGCTGGATATTAGAAAGAAGAAAGAAAACAGACTCCAAATGGCATCTAGGCAGGCTTAGAAGGAGACAGAACAAAAGTATTTTCTTTGCTTGTTGTTGTTAATTCTTTCCCTAGGTGTGTTTGGGGGTAGAGGTGGTTGTGGAGAAGATTTTGTTCCTTACTTTGATTTGATTGTTTTGTTGCTGGTTATCATGTTTATAATTTAGAAGAAATTAATAAAAATCAATGTGCATACTGAAGGCTCTGTGAAGAACTCCATGTAAAATGACAGTATCAAGAGTGGGGTGGAGCTAAGATGCAGCTGGAAAGCAGGGACTTGTGTGAGTTCCCCCCAGGTCCCTCCAAACACCTATAAAAAATGACTCTGAACAAATTCTAGAACTACAGAACCCATGAAACAGCAGAGGGAAGCAGGGCTCCAACCCAGGACAGCCTGGATGGTCATGGGGTAAGGTCTACCACACGGAGCTGGGAGCAGAGCGAAGCAGAGCCCCTGCGGCCACAGCGTGAGCTGCACCTGGACCAACCAGACCGGGAACTGGACGGAACAGGCCCTAGCACCCTGAATCAGTGAGCTGTGGCAGTTACCAGACTTCTCAACCCACATACACCAAAGACAACAGAGCAGAGTAGTGGAAAAATTGCTAGAACTGAGTGAGAGGAGTTCGCAGTTTGGCTACTGCCCCAGAGGCAGTGGAGGTGGTGCAGCTACAGTTGCTTCTGGCCCAAAGCCCACCTGGTGGGAGGAATTAAGTGGCGGATCAGAGAAGGAGTGCAGAGCTAGCTTAGATCTGAGTCTGGTCCAGGTTTGCCATTCTCAGGGGAGGAGTAGCGATGGTGTGGCAGAGCTTGCTGAGTAGAAGTGGCTCTGAAAACAACAGCACAGCCCCTCAAGCTTGAGACAAAGTACTCTATACCCTACAAGCAGCCATACCCCAACGAAAAACTCAAAGGTCAAGTAAATTGACTGGAAACATGGGCAGGCAGCAAAAAAGGAAGCAGACTCTGACTCAGACCTTGGAATCTTTCTTTGGTGACAAAGAAGACCAAAACATACAGCCAGAAGTCAACAAAGTCAAAGAGCCTACATCAAAAACCTCCAAGAAAAACATGGACTGGTCTCAGGCCATGGAAGAGCTCAAAAAGGATTTGGAAAAGCAAGTTAGAGAAGTAGAGGAAAAATTGGGAAGAGAAATGAGAGTGGTGTGAGAAAACCATGAAAAACAAATAAAGGACTGCCTAAAGGAGACCCCCAAAAATACTGAAGAAAACAACACCTTAAAAATACACTAACTCAAATGGCAAAAGAGCTGCAAAAAGCCAATGAGGAGAAGAATGCCTTGAAAGGCAGAAATAGCCAAATGGAAAAGGAGGTCCAAAAGACCACTGAGGAAAATACTACTTTAAAAATGAGATTGGAGCAAGTGGAAGCTAGTGACTTTATGAGAAATCAAGATATTATAAAACAGAACCAAAGGAATGAAAAAAAATGGAAGACAATGTGAAATATCTCATTGGAAAAACCACTGACCTGGAGAATAAATCCAAGAGAGATAATTTAAAAATTATTGTACTACCTGAAAACCATGATCAAAAAAGAGCCTAGACATCATCTTTCAAGAAATTATCAAGCGGAACTGCCCTGATATTCTAGACCCAGAGGGTAAAATAGAAATTGAAAAAACTCCACCAATCGCCTCCTCAAAAAGATCCCAAAAAGAAAACTCCTAGGAATATTGTTGCCAAATTCCAGAACTCCCAGGTCAAGGAGAAAATACTTCAAGCAGCCAGAAAGAAACAATTTGAGCATTGTGGAAGCACAATCAGAACAACACAAGATCTAGAAGCTTCTACATTAAGGGATCAAAGCGCTTGGAATATGATATTCCAGAGGTCAATGGAGATAGGATTAAAATCAAGAATCACCTACCCAGCAAAACTGAGTACAATGCTCCAAGATAGAATATGGATTTTCAATAAAATAGAGGAATTTTAAGCTTTCTCAGTGAAAAGACCAGAGCTGAATAGAAAACTTGACTTTCAAACACAAGAATCAGGAGAAGCATGAAAAGGTAAATAAGAAAGAGAAATCATAAGGGATTTACTAAAGTTGAACTGTTTTGTTTACATTCCTACATGGAAACGTGATGTGTATAATTCATGAGATCTCAGTATTAGGGTAGCTGAAGGGAATATACATACATATATGCATACATACATATATATGTATATGTGTATATATATATATATATATATTATAAACACACACAGAGGGCACAAGGTGAGTTGAATATGAAGAGATGATATCTAAAAAAATAAGATCAAATTAAGGGATGAGAGAGGACTATATTGAGAGAAGGAGAAAGGGAGAGATAGAATGGGGTAAATTATCTCACATAAAAGTGGCAAGGAAAAGCAGTATTGTAGGAAGGGAAGAAGGAGCAAATGAGGGGGAATGAGTGACTCTTGCTCTCATCAGATTTGACCTGAGGTGAGAATAACATACACACTCAATTGGTTATCTTACTCCGCAGGAAAGAAGGAGGAAGGAGATAAAAAGAGGAGGACAATAGAAGGGAGGGCAGATGGAGGAGGAGGTAAGCAAAAGCAAACATTTTCAAAAAGGGACAGGGTCAAGGGAGAAAATTGAATAAAGGGAAATAGGATAGGAAGGAGCAAAATATGGTTAGTCTTTCACAACATGAGGATTGTGGATGAGTTTTACATAATGATACACGTGGGGCCTGTGTTTAATTGCTTGCCTTCTTAGGTAGGGTGAGTGGGGAGGGAGGAGGCGAGAGAATTTGGAGCTCAAAGTTTTAAAAACAGATGTTCAATAAAAAAATGGTTTTTGTATGCAACTAGGAAATAAGATATACAGGCAATGGGGCATAGAAATATATTTCCCTACAAGAAAGTAAGGGAAAAGGGGAGGGGGGAATGGGGTGACAGAAGGGAGGGTTGACTGGGCAATGGGGCAACCAGAATATATGCCATCTTGGAGTGGGGAGAAGGGTAGAAATGGGGAAAAAGTTGTAATTCAAACTCTTGTGAAAATCAGTGCAGAAAACAAAAAGAATTAAACAAATAAAAGAAACCTTAAAAAAAATCACAGTATCTTTTCTGCAGAAGTCTTGCCAACCTTGGCCCAGAAGCTCCCTAGAATTATGCTTCCTCACTGTCTTAAGCTGGAAGGCATAACAATTTTCCTTGGATGAGTAATGCATATTGCAGGATGGACATGCTTATTATCTAACAAGTCTTCTTAAAGTTAACATTTCCTGTAGCTAATGAGCTTCCCCTACTGAGGGAAGGATTAGAGCAAGCTCCTTCTTTTCTCATGATGAATGGTCAGGTTGAAAACATTGGATACCACATATTGACTTGCTCAAATATCAGTCAGTACCACTTGTTTACGGCACATCGGAGACTGCACTGTACAGGTGACATGTATGTCCCATGGCCCTGTGGCCATTCCTCTTCCTGCCTCCACCATGGACACTGGATTCATACTTGACTTGGACCCTAAAGAAGTGAATTTATTTTTGCCTTTTTAATTCCTCCACCCAGAATAAAACTCCTGGGAAATCTCAGTGAGCTCCAAGGTCCCTTTCAGTTCTATTTTCAATTCAACTTGGTTCAATAACCATTTATTAAGTGCCATATATTATATACCAGACACTGTATAAAGTGCCTAGGGTACAAATAAGAAAAATAAAGACAGCTCCTGCCTTCAAGGAGTTTAAAATATAATGGGGAAAGACAGCACACAAAAAGAAGTTGAAAGGGGGAAATGAGGCACTTAGGTGGTACAGTGGATAGAGCACCAGTCTGGGTCTAGTGTCAGGAAAATCTGTGTTCAAATCCTGCCTCAGATAAGTATAGATGTGTGACTCTGGGCAAGTTGCTTAACCCTGTTTGACTCAGTTTCCTCATCTGTAAAGTGGGGATGCACTGGAGAAGGAAATGGCAAATGACTCCAGCATCTTTACCAAGAATACATAATCACATAGGGCCAAACACGACTGAACAATTGAACAATAATTATAAAAGGGAGAAATACCAGGGGATATAATGTTCCATTGAGTTGAAGCCAAACTGAGCTGCTGATAGAAATTGGAGAGTTACCTGGAAAGTTGTGAAGGTTGTGAGCCCTCTATAAAGGAAGGCTTTGCTCTACCCTCCAGCCCTCCAATCAAAGGGTGACTAGGGAGAGAGGGGGTGGAGCCAAGATGGCGGCTGGGAAGCAGTGACTGGCGTGAGCTTCCCACCAAGTCCCTCCAAAAACCTATAAAAAAATGGCTCTGAACCAATTCTAGAGCTGCAAAACCCACAAAGTGGCAGAGGGAAACAGGGCT
>CM053622.1:372701513-372714013 GCA_028646595.1 Phalanger gymnotis
GAATGAAAAAATGGAAGACAATGTGAAATATCTCATTGGAAAAACCACTGACCTGGAGAATAGATCCAGCAGAGATAATTTAAAAATTATTGTACTACCTGAAAACCATGATCAAAAAAGAGCCTAGACATCATTTTTCAAGAAATTATTAAGGAGAATTGCCCTGATATTCTAGAGACAGAGGGTAAAATAGAAACTGAAAGAATCCACTGATTGCCTCTTGAAAAAGATCCTAAAAAGTATCCATGGTGATAAAATTTCAAGTCATCGGCTTATCTTGGAGGAGGCATGAAGTTCCCTGGAGTCAAAACCAAGCAGACCTGTTAATGGAAATGAAGAATTACCTAGTGCTCTATAAATGATTCTATGATCTTCAAAACAAAGATTAGATATGGCTCATGTCTAAGGTTTCCTCACCTGTACATAACCAGGTTCTTTTCTACTACCGTACTCGTTATACAATGCAGGTATTGGATAAAGGACAACTTTTTATTTCCTCTGCCACAGAAACTGTACAAGATGCAAAATAGACTGAACATATAGCATCAGCAGATACAGAAAACAAATTAGTCAAATAACACATTAGACTCATTGTAGTCACTTTGCAGGAAGGGCAATCGCATTGTAGGGCTGTCTATTCACTATGGACTTGCACTGTTGGAGCAACCCTCAGTAATTATCATAGAGGATTGTTAGGATAAAGATTTCCTGGCCCCTCATTGAATAGTTTTAGTTTGCCAGGTGCAGGAGCATCCTGTTGGTAATATTCTTTTCAAAAATATGTTGAAATCTTCCTTCGAGTGTCTGCTGTCTGATTAATCTCAGCAATTCATCAATTAATCAGCCAATCAACATTTATTAAGCCTACATTGTTGCCAAGCATTGTGTTGAATCCTAGGGATCCAAAAAAGAGCAAAAGATAGTCTCTGCCCTCAGGTAGCTTACAATCTAATGGAGAGATGATATGCAAGATCAAGCTATATACCAGATTGATGGGAAATAATTAACAGAAGAAAAGCAGTAGGATTAAGAAGGGTTGGGCCTGTAAAAAATAAGATTTTAGTTGAGACTTAAAGGAAGTCAGGAAAATCAGTAGACAGAGTTGAAGAGGGAGAGCATTCCAGGAATAGGGATAGCCAGAGAAAATGGCTGGAGCCAAGATATGAAGTATCTTGTTTGTGGAGTAGCCAAGAGACCAGTGTCCCTGTTTTGAAGATGTGTCAGAGAGTACAGTGTAAGAAGGCCACAGAGGTAGGACTTGGGTAGACTATGAAAGGCTTTGAATCCCAAACAAAGCATTTTGTATTTGCTCCTGGAGGTGATAGGAAGCCACTGGAGTTTATTGAGTAGTGGAGTGACATTGTCAGACCTGTGCTTTAGGAAAATCACTTTGGTGGCTGAGTGGAGGATAGATTGGACTAGGGAGAGACTTGAAGCAGGCAGTCCCACCAGGCTATTGGAATAGTCTAGTCATGAAGTGATGAGGGCCTACATCAGTGTGGTGGCAGTGACAGAGGAACATTTGAGGGAGATATCTGAGAAATGTTGAAAAGTGAAATTGACAGGCCTTGGAAATAGCTTGGATAGGGAAGAGTGAGAGATAGTGAAGAATCTGGAATGACTCTTAGGGTACAAGTCTGAGGCACCGAGAATCCCTTTTATAAGGAAAGTAAGAGGAGTGAGAGGGTTTAGGAGGAGAGCTAATGAGTTCTGTTTTGAACATATTTAGCTTAAGATGGACACACAGTCTGAGATATCTGTAAGGCAGTTGGAGATGAGAGATTGGAGGTCAGCAGAGAGGTAGAGGCAGGATAGGTAGGTTTGAGAATCATCAGCATAATTAAATCCATGAGATCTGATAACACTACCAAGTGAAGTAGCATAAAGGGAGAAGAAGGCTCAGCTCAGAATCCTGAGGGACACCTCTCATCTGAGGTCATGATCTGAAGGAGGATCCAGCAAATGAGACACAGAAGGAGTTGTCAGATAATTAAGAGGAGAACCAGAAGAGAGTGATGTGCCAAAAAACATAGAGAAAAGAGAGTATCTAGGAGAAAAGAGTGATCAACAGTGTCAAAGGCTGCAGAGAGGTCAAGGAGAATTAGGAATGAGAAAAGGTCAATGGATTTAGTAATTAAGAGATCATTGGTAACTTTGGAGAGAGCAGTTTGGGTGGAATAAGGCTGGAAGCTGGATTGTAAGGAGTTAAGAATAGAGAGAGAGGAGAGAAAGTGGAAGCACCTACTATATATGACCCTTTTTGTGGAGTTTAGCTACAAAGCGTAGAAGATAAATAGGATGATATTTAATGGGGCTGGAAGGATCAAGTGAGAGGTTTTTTTTCAGGATGAGGGAAACATGAGCATATTTGTAAGCAGTAGGAAATGAACTAGTAGACAGAGAGAAATTAAAAATAAGTGATAGAGTGGGCACAAGAGAGGGGGCAATCTGTTGGAGGAAATGGGATAGGATGGTATCATTTGAACATATAGAGGGGTTAGCTATGGTAAGGAGTTAAGGCCACTCTATCATGTAAGACAGGGGTAAAGGAGAAGACAGTGGCAGGGCATCTGAGTGATGGGAGACGGGGACGAGGGGAGAAATGGGAGCTCATGGCAAATAGGCTGAATTTTTTCTGTAAAATATGAGGTAAGATCCTCAGCTATGATGGGGGAGGGGAGTCTTGAGAGTTTTGAGGAAGATTGAAAAGGTTTGGAAGAGTCTATGTGGAGAGCGGAATAGTGAGTTGATAAAGGAGGTATAGTAGGATTGCCTAGCAGCAGCAAGGGCCCAATTGAAGTTGTAAATATGAATTCATAGTGCATCCACTCATAACAGTTATGTGATTTTTTTCCACTTTCTTTCAGCAGCACATGTGTGAAGACAATGAATGGTGGGAATGATCCAAGGCTTGAACTTATGAACTCAGGATCTCCCACGAAGTAACCCCCAACTTTAGAAATGTACGTTTCTGAGGATTGTTGATCATTTATCTTTGCATACAAATTCCTATTATTTGTGGCTGGCTGGAAGTGAACTAAAAGATTCTTCCCTCTCCTGAAAAACTCTCATAGCTCTTTACTACCTCTGAGATCATCTGACATTTATAGCTCTCCACAACCTGACCCATTCCTGCCTTTCCAGTCTTTTTCCACTTTGGTCTTCGCTCTACAAGCCAGATACAACACCCTTCTTATTTTTCTCCACTCATAACATTCCATTGCCCAACTTTGTGTCTTTGTGCTAGCTGTCCTCCATGCCTAGAATACTTTCTCTTTTAATCTCTGTCTTCGGATTTCCCTAGCTTTCTTCGAAACTCAGCTCAAATACCACCTGGAAGAGGTTTTTCTTGGACCTCCCAGCTGCAAGTCCCTTTCCTCTGAGGTTATCTTCCATTTGCACTATTATGTCTGCATATTTATTTACATGTTATCTCTTCCATAAAATATGAGATCCTTGAGGGTAGAGATTCTTTTTTTACCATTTTATTTTGGTATTTCTAGGACAGTATTATATCTGGCACATAGTAAGCGTATAATAAATGTTTATTGATGGATTGATTGACTGTGATAGAGGCTACAAAATAGGGAAATCAGAAGAGACAGGGGACTCCTGAAGAAAGAAGATGTGGAAAATTTCTGGTCATCCAATCCTGTAAGCAATTCAATAGAATCAAAATTAAAATTACATCAAATGATCATAATTATTGGCCTCAAATTCACTGTGGCACTGAGAAAAATGTTTTACTAGATTCCTATCAGATAAAAACCTAATTCTATCTTTTTTTTTTAACAGAAGACACTATATACCTGCTTCCAAAAGATAAGAATACCAGTAATACCTCTAAAAATGGAGCAATTACTTGTTTATATACTTTCAAAGCTATTCAAAACTTACATATCACATACACAAACTTAAAAGAAAACAATATGTTGACTGGGGAACAAAAAGAATATCCCAAAATAAGTCAAGGTGGAAATAAAAACTTATTATCAATTCAGTAATTTTTGAACATGCTCCCTGAAAGCACTGTAATATTTCTTCTGCCATTATTGATTAGTAGAAAACCTTTGATTCAGTTCTACACTCATGGCTTACTCATTTATTATAAATACATAGAATAGACCTTTGAAGTACACATGAAAAATTGTCCTCAATTTAAAACATGCTACTATCACAATATTGTACCTTCACTTATCTTAGCAAGGTTAGGCTGCTATATCTCCCCTCAGGATTTTATAGGTAGTCACCTGGGTTTGAGTGTTTTCCTTAGAACTAAAGCTCATGATCCCCCATCTATGTACTTTCCTCATGATTTTCAGTTGATATCAACTAGTCAGTCAGACTTAATTGAATTTTAGAAGTGGATATTTACTCCAATGGCACAGTCGATACAAAATGTAATCTCCCTACTTCTGCTTATGTTTCACTCTTCCTCCAGTAATACAAAGTCAAAGGAAAAGTGGGCTCAAAATTAGAAAGCATACAAAGAAAGGGGATAATTTGAAGTGCTAAGAAGTCCTTTTGAGGAATCCTTAAGATACACCCCTTAGGTATAGATTTTCTGCTGGGCTTCTTGTAGAGCCTTGAATCTGCCTTTCTTCATTGCATCTGTCCAAGGGACTTGATACTAGCTATGACAGAGCTGGGGACACTGCTAGAACATTCATAAAAAGTATAAGCCCTCTGATCCTTGAAGTTTACAATATCCTTCTCTGGTCAGAGTCAAGGTGAGGGAAAGATCCCAAAGTTAAGGTTACTCCTCTCTATACAAAACAATTCCTTGTCAGAGGGTTTGGGTAGAGTCTTCTACCACCCAGCAACTAGATGTTTAAATCATCTTGACAACAAGCTAGTCTGCCAATTTATTATAAATCACCCACAAGTTATGACCATTCTGAACACACTTTCTGTACAATGATACTTGAGCTCACCTAATGGCTTTCAAGAACACCTAAATTAGGTTCTTTTTTTGTACCGAATCTAAAGACTATGATTGGTCGATTCAATAGGAATGTTTTCTCACTAGACATATCAGTATATGGAATCATCAGCTCTTTAAGTAGAGATGGGGTGCTTTGATTGATTCAATCCATGCTAATTCTAACAAATGTCAAGAAAAATAGATATAAAATATGACATTTTCTACAGAGACAGTTTAAATCCATTTATGGTTCAGCCTAGCTTTAAATCTACTATCATCTTTCTTAAAAGTAATGAAATATGAGAATTTAAGTAGAGACTTACAAGTAATTTCTAATCCTAAATAAGAAAAAGACTTCTGCCCTTGGTCAGCAGTAAGTCAGGGTTTAAAATAGATTTAAGTCTATGTTAAATAATCAGCTTGGACTATCTTGTCTTCTAAAATCCTGGGCAATGAACATCCTCGTAGAGAGGAAACACCTTTTACATTCAAGGCTCCAAGAACCCAATTCTCCTCTCATTGGAGGAAAAGCTGCTATGAGTTTTCCCCCTGTCTGATAACTGATCATTAAAGGGTCTTTCCTATTTAAAATGGTTTAAAGTCTTTGAGTTTAAGCTAAAAGAATAGAGGCAGAGACATTCATCCTTCTCTTATAGTTAATACCACCAGTTGAAGCTTGAAACTGGAAGCAGAGAGAATTTCCATAACTTCCTGCTCAGTAGAAACACATCTGGCAACCATGAGTAAGGACTACAGGGCCGAAAGAATACCATTAGGTGGAGATCATGTAAGATGAATGTGGAACAATGCTTGGTAGAAACCACAAATCTGGTGAATACTACATGCCATAAGAGACTAGTGGGAACCATTCAATGACATCACCAAAAGACATCAGGAAGGTCTGGAGCATCTGAGCATTGAGTTACCTTTCAACATGTGTGCCCTGCCTGGCCGTGTGTTTTCAATACATGTGTTTACTTTTCTCATTGATATTGGATGTATTTGTGGGAAAATGAACCTTAGGTTTAAGTAGGACATGGTTTATTAACACTTTTGTGAGTATACTATTTCATTAAATACTTTACTTTGAACTACTTAATTTCTCTGGTTGATTAGTAAAAATAAATAAATTGACATGGCTTATCAGATATGATTTTAGGGGATCTGGACCCAGATATTACTTTGAATATGGGGCAACTTTGTCTAGCTTACATATAAGTTGGGAAGTACTGTCAGGAGCTTTATGTATAATAATATTACTAATCCTTCCTTGACTTTATAAGTTGATAAACATAGCCACAGGAACAATTATGCTACTTTTAAATGATATACAATATCACTGCAAATCAAGGATGGAAATGAGATGAGGATCCATATTTCCTGGCTCAGACTGCCTCTGAACCTTCATCAAAGAGTTTAAACCTGCCGCAGTCAGTGAAATGATCAAATAGGTTCCATCTAACGCCAGGAAGGAAGTGATCAGGGTAAGAAGTACAACCCTAGGATGCGGTATTTTTCCACTTAAATTCATCATTTTTCAGACAATAAGACTGAAAGTACCATTATGAAGCAACAAGGGCAAAAAGCAGATTTACTGCTGACCAAAAAGGATTAGTAGTTCTTTGTTCAGTCCCATAAAACTCACACCATACAACAGGGGAAAGATATTAAAGGAACATTTAGAAGGCTGGTGGCAATGGTATATCATCACAAAGGAGAAAGAATGAAAGTTGGTAAGGTGAAGTATAGGACCTGCAAAAGAGAAGTGAGTGTCCTCTGGCTTCTTATGATCTTGTAGTATTCATCATATAATCCTTGCTGAACACATGTATAGGTGCTCCTTACAGACGAAAGAAAAACATTTTGAAGTGGACATAAAATTCCATATATATGTATATATATACATATATAAAAATTTATGCACGTGTATAAATTCTACTGCTTTCAAAATTGGTAGAAGAACCATCGGTGCTTTTTGGAAGAAGGGGAGCATTCTTTTTCATTAATATTAGGATATTTTTCTTTAGGGGAATACAATAAACAACAATTACAGCTTACATTTCCAAAGTAATTTTTAAAAACATTTTCAGTGAATTTTTCTATCTTTTTTAAAGTGATCATCGCGGCATTCCCATAAGGTATAGAAGGCAGACATTGTTATGCTCATTTTAATAGATGAAGAAATAAAAACAGAGTGAAGTTAAATGACTCGTCCAGGGTCATAGGACAACTTACTAGTAGATCCAAATTCCAATCCAGATCTTCTGACTCTCAGCCCAGGAATCTTGTCATTATATCATGTCAGCTCTGAAAAAAAAATGTGAGTTTCTGATTCAGTTGATATTGAGACTCAAAGAAAAAATACAGAGAAACCATTTGAAACTAACACCTTTAATGTGCACTCCATGAAAGGCACCATGGTATAATAAATAGAGAGAAGTGATGTCAGGAAGATGCAGGTTCAACGCCTGCCTCCAATATATGCTAGGTGGTATGAATGCCAAACCTGAAGTTGTGAAGACCTGAGTTCAAATTTGGCCTCAGATATCTACCAGCTGTGTGCCTCTGAACAACTCACTTAACCTCTGCCTTAGTTTTCCCATTTGTAAAATGGAGCTGATAATAACAGCATCTACCACACAGGGTTGTTGTGAGGAAAAAATGAGATAACATTTATAAAATGCTATGCAATCCTTAAAATTCTATGTAAATGCTAAGTTACGGTGATAATGTCTGACCTGGGACCAGTCATTTAACCTCTCAGTGCTGTGAGCCAGAAGTGTCAAACATGAGACCAGTGGGCTGCATAGAGCCCCTAATACTCCTATGATCCTGAACCAGATAAAAATGTAATTGGAAAATATGCAACAAAATAAATTTTTTAAAAAACTCAGCTAATAGTAATGTGGTTTTTTTAAGTCAATATGTGAGCCACAGGGATCATTAGGTACAGTTTAGTGGCCCCATTTCTATTTGAGTTTGACACCATTACTCTACACAACCATCTAAGAATTTGAGTTCCAAAAAATTGCAGCTCCCTTGATCTGAATTGAGATGGGGAGCTTCCTTACCTGGGACTTCCTTTTACCAATGAGATCACAAGAATATTCTTCCTATCCTTGTGAACTCCATGCAAAATCGGTAATAGTTTTCTTGGGCAAAATACTTAACTTCTTGTAGTCTCAATTTGTTCATCAGTGAAATGGGGATATTAATACTCACACAGAGTTGTGATGAATGAGCTTTTTAATTAAAAACTATGAAAATATGAGTTATAAATGAGTTTTGGTAATTATAATGATGATGGTAATAATAATTTTCTTGAGGATTTTGACCTAAAATTTCATCAGTGTGGGAAATTCCTAATGTCAAATCTATCTTCTTGTTTCAGATCAGCAAGTTGTCTTTAACTTTTAATCTTAGAGAATTGACTGGAGGAGCCAAGTGGATGAATGATTTGTTCAGAATCACATGACTGTAGCAAAGTTGCAGGATATAATATAAACCTACATAAATCATCGGCATTTCTATATATTACTAACGAAGCCCAACAGCAAAAGATAGAAAGAGAAATTCCACTTAAAGTTGTTGTAGACATTATGAAATATTTGGGAGTCTACCTGCCAAAACAAATCCAGGAACTATATGAACACAATTACAAAACACTTTTCACATAAATAAAGTCATATCTAAATAATTGGTAAAACAGCAGTTGCTTGTGGTTAGGCCGAGCTAATGTAATGAAAATGACAATTCTACCTAAGATGATTTACTTATTCAGTGCCATGCCAAACTACTAAAAATTATTTTATAGAGCTAGAAAAAATAATAGCAAAATTCATCTGGAAGAACAAAAGGTCCAGAAAATCAAGGGGATTAATGAAAAGAAATGGTAGGGAAGCTCGTCTAGCCATACCAGATCTTAAATTGTATTATAAACCAGCAATCATCAAAACTATTTGGTACTGGCTGAAAAATAGAGTGGTGGATCAGTAGAATAGGTTAGGTAATATTAATGACTATAGTAATCCACTTTTAGTAAACCCAAAGGCCACAGCTTCTGGAATAAGGACTCACTATTTGACAAAACCTTCTGGGAAAACTGGAAAATAGCATGGCAGAAACTGGCATAGACCAATGTGTTACGCCGGATATCAAAATAAAGTACAAATGGGTACATGATTTAGATATAAAGGCTGATGCTATAAGCAAATTAGGAGAGTAAGGAATAGTTCACCTATTAGATTTATGGAGAATGGAGGAATTTATGATGCAACAAGAGATAGAGAATATTATGAAATGCAAAATGGATAATTTTGATTACATTAAATTGAAAAAGTTTTGCACAAACAAAGCCAATGAAACCAAGATTAGGAGGGAAGCAGAAAACTGGGAAAGAATTTTTACTTTTACTTTACTTTTACTCTGATAAAGGCCTCGTGTCTAAAATACATGGAGAACTGAGTCAAATTTATAAGAATACAAGTCACTCCCCAATTGATAAATGGTTAAAGGATATGAACAGGCAGTTTTCAGAGGAAGAAATTAAAATTATCTAGAGTTATATGAAAAAGTACTCTAGATCACCACTGATTAGAGAAATGCAAATCAAAATAACTCTTAGGTACCGCATCACACTTATCAGATTGGCTGACATGACAAAACAGGAAAATTATAAATTCTGGAGAAGATGTGGGAAAATTGGCACACTGATGCATTGTTGGTAGAATTATGAACGGATCCAACCATTCTGGGGAGCAATTTGGCACTAAGCCCAAAGGGCTATAAAAATGTTCATACCAGTAATACCACTTCTAGGGCTATTTCCTGAAGAGATCATAAAAATGGGAAAAGGACTACATGTTCAAAAATATTTATTGCAGCTCTTTTTGTGGGGGCCAAGGACTGGATATTGAGGGGATGCCCATCCATTGGAGAATAGTTGAACAAGTTGTGGTGTATGAATGTAATGGAATACTGTTGTGCTATAAGAAATGATGAACAGGTGGACTTCAGAAAAACCTGGAAAGACTTGTATGAACTGATTCTGAGTGAAGTGAGCAGAACCAGACCATTGTACATGGTAACAGCCACATTGTGCAATGACTGACTTTGATAAGACTTAGCTCTTCTTAGCAATGCAAGGATATAAAACAATTCCAAGACTCAAGATGGAAAATGCCATCCATATCCAGAGAAAGAAATATGGAGTCTGAATACAGATCAAAGCAGTCTGTTTGCTCTCGTTTTTGTTTTGTTCTGCTTTGTTTTTTCTTTCTCTTAGTTCCTTCCATTTGTTCTAACTCTTCTAATGTGGAACAAAAAGAATCATGTGACTGGTGTGTCAGGGGCAAGAATTGAACCTATGTCCTCCTGCTTCCAAGACTATTTCTTTCTCCACTACACAATGAAGCTCTCTAATGATGATGATGATGATGACGATAATAATAATAATAGTCATGCCAAAACATCCTATAAATTACATTGTACATGTATGATATCAAGTTATATGTCTCCTCTACAAAATACATTAGATAGTTCATCTGTAGTAATTTTCCTCAGTGATATCAAAACATCGTTTGGATTCGGTGTGACATTCACCGTGTGTGCCAAGGAAGACTAGAAACTGAAGTCTTGAGCTTGAATCCAGAGATAAAATTGAGGCAGGGGATCAAGACAACACACACAGATACCTTACTGTGCTCTAGGCTAGCTACATCAAGTATAAAATTTTCAAGAAGAGAGATGAGGCTGTGAATGGTTTAAGATACTGATTGCTATTCTGAAGTCAAAGCTTACTAGGAAGAACACGTTTAGAGCAATTAACACCAGTCAGTCTCAAAGTATACTTTTGGATTAGGAAAAGAGACGGTCATAGATTTAGAAAGTGTCCAAACAAAAACCCCCATAATATTAATGAAACACAGGCTCTTTACCATGAGACATCTTGAGAAAGATTAGTATTTCACATTGAAAAGAGGAAGAGGATTGATAGATTTGTTCAGAGTAAAAGATAAACAGGTTAAAAATGCAAAGAATTACATTTGGAACAAACAGTTTTTACTCCACCTGCCAACAGGTATTCACCACTGGATTTGCTGAATGTAATTGAAATTTTTCTTCAGATAGAATTATGGAACTTCTATCCAACAGTGGAATCAAAAGGCGTTTCATGGATGACATCTGCATGAATTCATCCAACAGTATATAATCAGAGAAACATTGACCAAGTGGCTGAGTTATGCAGATGTGTTGTAGACATCAAGTGGTTTATAATAGGGATTCAAAATCAGGTCATTACTATTGGAGTCACAGAAAGTTTAGTCTTAAGGAGTTCAGACTTACTAAGAGTTCAGACTTATTTATGCTTATTATGCAATCAAGTGATGTAAACTATTCAACATGTCATGTAGGCTGCAAAATTTAGTATCTTCTGGATACCCTAGAAAAAGCTGATCAGGCATCTATATACATCAGAGTTATGGCAAACTCACAGATGACAAATCCTCACACTACAAAAAAAACCCCAAAACAAAACCCAAAATATGCTTGAGAATTCAACAAGTACATTGTAATGGACTCAAAGATTCCCTGAAGCTTAAACTATTGCCCCGAATCATCTGGATGTAATATTGATGCACAAAAATAAAAATAATGCTTTTCAAATAGCTGTCATCATAGCAAGTTCTCATAGTCTTCAAATTACCTGAGATGAAACATTTTCAATGTAAACAGAACCAAAAGACATTAAAACCACATAGGTGGGATATGCTATTCATGTTCTCCTGGCTACTGGAACTGTCCATAAGATTCCTTCAGGGACTCTTAACTCAGATGAATTTATATCTCAGTAATCTTATTTGATTATAAAAATGAATCATTTACATATATAATAGGATAGTGACTTTTCCCAGGACTAATTCTATCTTAACTCCCATATAAAATGAAAATGATTTTCTATAACAATAACAAATGATTTTTAGGCTACTATATTTTTTCTATTGGAGGTGGTCTCCGTATTTAAAGTATAGATTCAATTAATATTTCAAGCTACCTTTTAAAAATAAATAAAACAAAAAAGTAGCATCTTAAATAATTTGTCTTCTGGGCGGCACAACAGAATTAGTGAAAAATTGAAAAAGAGAGAGTAAAACTAGAAAATAATCTCTTCTTCCTTTCAACTGTATTTCACTAATTCGAGATATGGTGAAGGGATGGTGGAAGACAGGGAGGAAGAGGAGGGAAGAAATGAAAACATAGGAAACAAACCTACCAAAAGTCACTACCATTTAGTCTATGGAATCGTGAACTGAATGGGGTAAGACCAGTGGAAAAATGTCTATGGAAGCAAATTCTTTTTCATTTGTTTATTTCGTTTTTGCTTCTATTTGACTCCATTTCTAGGGTCTATAGAGTGAATCTGTCAATTTAATCCTCAAAGTTTAGATCCAGAATTCAAAATAAATGAGCTAAATGTAGACATCCTGGCTTTGCAGTCCCAGTCCCAGTGATGTTCTTTGGCTTATTCTCTACTTTTTGTCACTGTGACAATCCCAGGCCAGGGCTCGACATAAAG
>CM053622.1:372716513-372721333 GCA_028646595.1 Phalanger gymnotis
ATATACCTTTGCAAAAGCTAATCTGACTGTTACATGGCTAAATGAAATGAGCACAAGGAGCTCCCCAGGTGTGGACTGAAGCCAATGATAGAGAGACTGGACACCCCAAAACCCTCTTTAAGGATGCTGGAGAACCCTGGGCAAGGGTGAAATGTAACACACCTGGCCTTCAGGCAGGGTTGTCACTGTTACCTATATATAGAAGAAGTATATACATTTCTCTGGTATTAACAAACAGATGTTCTGGGATTTGAAAATAATTTATTCTTCCCAACACAAATATTAGGTTCACTTATATGAAATCCTGCCTGGAGGAAACGAAATATTCTAAAACACTGGCTTAACCTGAGGGGCTCTGGTCTGCAGCTAGGTATGGATCTAATTCACAAAAAGCTCAAATAGCCCTGAGGCTGATTCACAAAATAGCAGTAAATGATGGGTTCTTACTTAACTTTTTTGGTGTGTATCATGGATGCCTTTTACACCTGGACCCAATCTCAGAATAATTATTTTAATCGAGGAAAAACAAATACTTAAGACTTTAAAAGAAACCATTGAAATACAAGCATCAAAATAATTTTACAAATAAATTCATGGACCCCAGATTTTTACAAAATTTGAATGTAAACACTTCTTTGGGAAACAAACTCAACTAGCAGCTGCAATTCAATAGTGAAACCAGGTATGGCAGAAGATTAGCAGAGGAAGGGGCCCATCAGAAGATACCATTTGTTCAGTAGAAAAGCAGTGGGTGGCAACTTCAGAGACTGGGAGCAGTTCTAACAGGAAGCAAGCCTAGGAGGACAGATGGTTTGGCAGGGCAAGTGTTCTTTCTCCCCCTGGTGGTATGGGAATATGGGAGAGTATGAGCCTTTGTGTCTCCAGAAAGGATTTTCCATGATTATTTTCCTTTATAGACATAAATATTTTATTCAATATAGTTGAAAACATTATTCTGAGAAGAATTCCACTGTCATTATTTAATTGTTCAACCATGTCTGACTCATAAGCAGGTGCTGCTCCTACCTGCCCCAGAGGTTATTAGTGAAGACCAAATGAAATATTATTAATGTTTTTAACACATTGCCTGGCACATAAGTGCTTAATAAATGCTTATTTTCTGTCTTGTTAAGTGCCCTTTACTGAGAATTTCCTGTGTCAAATTTGACATGATCTGTGAGATAATATATACTGAATGGATGTTGAATCAGAAGTTTTAAATAGATACTTACACAAGGAGTACCCTGAACATGGGTTTAGCTTCCATGGGGCTGTTCTGAGGAGGGTCAAGACCATACAGTAAAATTAAAAGAAATAGAATCAGATTGTTTAAAGTCTTCTCATTTGTAAAAGGAAGAGATTGAATTAGATCTTCCCTAAGGATCCAGGGCTCATTCAAGATCCAATATTCTCTGTCTATGTCTAGGTTTAAAAAAAAACCAAAACCAAACAGTAGCTGAATCACATAGTCTTCTGTGAAGTGATACTAGCCTCCTTGGTGTTCCTGGAAAAAGACACTGTCTCTCAGCTCTCTGCATTTTCTGATTGTTCCCAAAGTCTGAAACGCTCTACCTCCTCATCTCTGCCTACTGACTTCCCTGGCTTCCTTCAAGTCCTAGCCAAAGTCCCATCTTCGATAGCAAGGCTGTCTAAAATGTGGCCCGTGGGCCAGCATGCTGCCCACGTGTGATTTACGCGGCCCTCCTACAAGCATAGAAATTAAATGCTTTAGTAAACAAAGCCGAGCCACCACAGAGCTCTCACTAAAATGGCAAATCAAAATATATTGTCTATTGTTTAGATAAAAACCTAAGGTTGGACAGCCCTGGTCTACAGGATGCTTTTCCCAATCTCTCCAAATTGTGTTTTCCCTCTTTTAATTGTACATCTTTGTTTTCTTGTCTCTCCCATTAGATTGTGGTCTCTGAAGACTTGTCTTTTGATCATTTTGTATTCTCAGCTCTTAGCATGGTTCCTGGCACATAGAGGGCACTTAGTAAGTGTTCATTCATTAATTAGCTAATTAATTAACTAAAATACCATAATATAGTGGACAGAGCATTGTATTTTGAATTAATGGACCTGTGTTTACTTTCTGGCTTTTATGTTGCAAGTGTAAGATTGTGAAAATCACTTGTTTTCTCTGAGCCTTATTTTTACTCCAATAATAACAATATTATTTGTGGTGGCAAAGAACTATAAATTGAGAGGATATCCATCAATTGGGAAATGACTGAACAAGTTATAGTATGTGATTGTGATGGAATACCACTGTCCTATGACACGATGACCTCGATGATCTTAGAAAAACAGGGATAGACTGGCACGAAATCATGAAGTGAAATGAGCAGAGAACCAAGAAAGACAATGTCGTATACAGTAACAACAATATTGTTTTAGGAACAACTTTGAGCAAATAAGTCATTTTGAGTATTACAAATACCCAAGTCAACTATAAAGGGCATATGAAGGAAGATGCTATCTGCATGCAGAGAAAGAACTGATAAATGTATGTACAGAATGATTTTACATATATACATTTGTGTTTAATGGTAGCCATCTCTAAGGCAAAGGGGGAGGGAAAAAAAGAAAAGAGGAAAATTTACATTATAATTTTATTATATATTTAAAAAGAATACCAAGTTGTACATAATGAGTTACAGTTTCATGTGCAATTAACTTTTCAATATACACTGTTATGGAAATTCTTATTTTATTCCATAAATTAAAAATAAAATAAATAAAAATTAAAAAATAAAAATAATGACATGTCAAGTATAGCATTTTAAGGTTTGCATGGCACTGTACATATATTATCTCATTTGATTCTTACAACAACCCTGTGAAGTAAATGCTCTTACTATGCCCATTTCACAGGTGAGAAAACAGCCTGGGAGAGGTTCAGTGATTTGTATGGGGTGAAACAGTGCCTGAGACAGACTGTGACCTTAGTTCTTCCTCTCCAAGTTAGGCTCTCTGCACATTTTACTGCCTACCTGCTGCTCAACAAAAATTATTAAATATTTGGTGTCTGCAAGTCCCTTTTCTAGGTGCTAGAGATATAAAGACAAAAATGAAATAGTCTGTTCTCTGATTGGACATCCTTTTGGGAGGATATGACCTACATACGACTAAGCACGAAGTTAATGCAAAGAAAAAAACACCAATCATAATGTCAAGAGAGAGAGAAAGAGAAAGAGAGAGACACAGAGACAGAGGGAGAGACACAGAGACACACACACACACCCAGGTTGAGAGAGAGAGAGAGAGAGAGAGAGAGAGAGAGAGAGAGAGAGAGAGAGAGAATGTTAATGCCAGCCAGGATGAGGAAAGATTTTGTTTACAAAGTGGGATCTGAACTGTGCATTGTAGGGAGCTGTTGGTTCCGTGAGATGGAGGTAAAGGAGGGTCTTAAATGTGGGTGACCACTAATGTAAAGGCAGTAAAGTGAGAGATGGAAAGTTGTATAGGAACAGCTAGTTTTTCCATTTGTAAAATTAGGAGGTTGGAGTAGACCACTCAATTAACAAGGATTTCTTAAGCACTTATCACCAAATACTGTGCTCAGCAGTGGGTCAACCAAGACAAAGGTGGCACTCTCTCTGGCCTCAAGGAACTATCATTCTAACTATTGACTTTTGAAGTCTGTTCAAGCTCCAAATACATGATCTTATGAGTTTGATTTCCAGCTCCATGAGTCTATGATTTTACGACTTCTCACATGTAAAATGTAATAAAAAACGGCACTCTAAGACATGAGACTCCAGTAACTGCACCAAGAGATCATGTGTTTGAAGATATTGGGGTCATCATGTGTCATTTGTTCATTTAGGATTATGAGAAACAGAAGCGTCCTTTAGGAAACTAAAGCATTATGACTTATGGAAGTGGTATGATGCAATGGACTGGGTGTGAGATTCAGAGACAGAAGACATGGGTTCAAATCCCTGCCTTGACACTTACTAATTGTGTGTTCTTAAGCAAAGCACAACCACTCTGGGTCTCAGTTTCCTTATCTGTAAAATGAGAGGGTTGTACTAGATGATTTCTTGGGTATCTTCCAGGGGCAGCTAGGTGGCATAGTGGATAGAGTGGTGGGCCCAGAGGCAGAAAGACCAGAATTCAAATCTGACCTCAAACACTAGCAGTATGACCCTGGGCAAGTCACTTAACCCTGTTTGCTTCAGTTTCCTCATTTGTTAAATGAGTTAGAGAAGGAAATGGTAAATCACTCCAGTGTCTCTGCCAAGAAAACTCCCAATGGAGTCACAAAGAATCAGATATGACTGAAAACGATTAAAAAACGAGTATCTTCCATATTTAAATCTTTACACATGTTTCCTTCTGACCACTTTCTACTAACTCCAGTATATAGTTCTGAAATGCACATGCTTAATAATAGTAGCTAACATTTATATAGTGCATACTATATGCCAGGCATTGTGCTAAGTGTTTTATAATTATTATCTCATTTGGTCCTCAGAACAACTCTAGGAGGTAGGTGCTATTATTATCCCCATTTTACAGATGAGGAAACTAAGAAAAATGGATGTTCAGTGGCTTGCCAAATGTCACACAACTGATAAGTGACTCAGGCCATATTTGAACTCAGGTTTTTCTGAATCTAGGCTGGTTGCTTTATCCACTGAGCCACCTAGCTACTTATTACATGCTAAACACGCTGTTCAAACATTAATTTTTAAAAATTCTACATCAATCACTTAACTATATTGTGACTTGCGGAAGAAATGGTTGAATCCTTTCTTTTTCTTCAATTGCTAGAGCACGCATTTCTTTTTTTTTAAATTTTATTTAATATA
>CM053622.1:372730374-372793325 GCA_028646595.1 Phalanger gymnotis
CTGCATCAATGAAACAAAGTTTTTGCTGAGGACAAGTTAAAAAATAATCCTGAAAAGCAGCGTTGTAGTTGTTTGTAATTTTTTTTTCTAATATATAAACTGGAGGGTCATAGTTTGCCCCCCTCTCCTCCTGCTGCTTCCTCCTCCTCCCTTTTGTATTTGCATAGCTATTTGTACCTTCTCTTACCCATTAGACTGTGACCTCCTTGAGATCAGGGACTGTCTTTGCTTTTTTTTTTTTTTATGACCAGTACTTAGCACTATGCCTGCTGCAAAATAGGCGCTTAATAATGGTTGTTATTTTGACTTGATTTCCCTTCCTTCCTCCATTTATTAGTTATTATTCTAATAAGTTTTGCTGGGAGAACTTCAAAATCAAATAAATTTAAAAAAAACATCCTGTGAATAGTGGTCAGGGTGAGAAAACACTGCTAAGTCAGTCTTGCATTCTGGTCTGGCAGAGGAACCAAGTGTATGTCCCAGTTTATAGTGAAGCCAGGAGTAGCCTTTTTGGTCAACATTTCAGCCAGCAGTTCCATTTAAAAAAAACAACAAAACAGAATTTTAAAAAAAGAAAAAGAAGAAAAAAGAAAGAAAAGAAACAGCATGTTTTCCCCCCTCAAATTGCTATGTTGTCAATCAGAAACCTTGTTATACGCAGATCTCTTATCATATCCATGTGTAACAGAGCTTTTGATTGACAAGAAAGTTTGTTATAAATGGATCTGATGCGTCATCAGTGTATAACAAGAGTTCTGACTGACAGCCTAACAAAAGGAATATTACACCACTTGGAGATAAGAGTAGTTGTAATAATCATAATTTGTATACAAGACACTATTTGGTCAATTGCCCAAAGAAATATTATTTCAAAGCTCTAATATGCTACCGCTGACGTGCTCCCTCTGCCAACACCACTATGACCCATAGTAATTCTTGATCACAGATGCCTCACAGTGTTTGTCTTGCTAATTTGCAAGACATATTTTTCTTTATTTTTATTTTCCTGGCAATTGACAGGATTTTGCATTGGCATCCAGTGGATATTTCAGTGTCTGCATATCCCAGGTTTATTTTCTATGTATTGCAAAACTTAGAATGTTCCCTTTAATAACTTGAAATTTTAATAAGGACCTAAGGAACAGTTGAAAAGTGAGTGAACCTGTATTTAAATGAGGGCTTTGAGAGCTTGGAGATTCTAACTTGGTGAACTCTAATTAAATCCCATAAGGCTACTGGGTCTGCCTCCCTAGTTCTTGATGGTGAAAGTGAGGTCTTCAAAAAGAGTCCCTTGGCAGTGTACAAGTGGGAGGGAAAAAATCCTTCAACCCTTCACTATAGCATTTTCTAAAGCTAGAATTCCAGAAGGAGTACCAGACAAGAGGAACAATAGAGACTGAAACTTGCGAAGTAGCAAGCCAAGGAATGTAGTGGAGGGAAGGAAATTGTTTGGAAGGAGTGTTTCAGGAGAACATCACTCATGCAGACGGTGATGTGGACATAATGTGAGACAAAAGACCAAATGAGACATACTCAAACTGGTAATGATACAGCAAATCTTAGTTGGCATATTTAGCAATTAACATTTTCGGTAAGAGATGCTCAAATGCAAGCTTTCCATTTTTCAATCCTGACATTACAGTGGTTTTTTCCTCAGGGTACATAACTGAATATAAATATCCATGCATTTTTTTCTATCTAGATTTCAGCACCCAATGTTTGGGTGCATTTGCGTGTGTTTGGAGTTTGGAGGGGAGGGGGCCTGGTGAGCAGGATAGCTGGTAGATCTGCTTAGGGCTAGGAGGGCAAAAATAACAAGTAATCAAAATTCCGCATTTGATCATCCTGGATGTATTCCCTGTAGTCCTGCTTATTCTCTAATACAGCGAGTGCCTACCAAATCATGCATGGGATGAGCGGCTCTTTCGCTTTGTCAATAGAATGCTAGAGCTGGAAGAAATGATCTTGTAACCAAACAGAGGGGTGTGTAGAGGGGCTATTTGGCCAGAGTTGCAGACTCAAAGGAGACCACAGATTTAGCAGATAAGAACTACCTGAGTGCATCTGGAACGGAAACACTTAAATAATTTTGCAAATACCCACTGTGATTGGAAAGCTCATTTTTCCTCAATAATTAGTGCATTTGCTCAGGGAAAGGATCATTAGATCATAGAATTTAGATATAGAGCTCATCCTATATATGAGGAAACTGAGATGCATAGATATACTTCCCCAAAATTACACAGAGAGGAAGTGAAAGAGTAAGATTTGAACCCAAGTTGCCCAACTCCAAATACTGCTCTCTTTCCACTGTATCAGAATAGATAAAAAAGCACTTCATTTTTAAAAATTCAAATCTATTTCATCTTTTGCTTTTCTTCCTTTTGTGTAACTGGATCTTTGTTTGTTTAAATACTATTATTCATAGCAACAGTAGACTTGCTAAGGGACTCAAACACTGGAATTAAGTAAGCAGTTTTTAAATCTCCTATCTACCTGACACTGTGCTGTCATCTGGAGATACAAAGACAGAAATAAAACGGTGTCCTCAGGGAACTTACTTTCAATCAAAAGAATTAATATGAACACATATAAACAGACAGAGTACTTGCAAAGTAAATGCCTGTCCAGGTTTCGCTGATTTTTTCAGTGGTCCAATCCTCTCAATTTATAGATAGGTAAATTGAGAACTGCAGAGGTTGAGTTATGCAATGGCACATAGATTATAGCCTAGAAAGCCAAGTCTAGAACCCCCAATTTCTGACTCCCAGCTCAGGGCTCTTCCTATTATACCACTATGTCTCCTTATATGTTATCTTTGTTACTTTAAGGATGTTGACTTGTGTCAAGTTTAATTTTTAAAGATATATTTTAAATATTTTTTGTATCATCTAAGTCAGAATCCACTGTGGAATGAATGTGGGAGTACTCACTCTCAAAGGTTTTCATCTCATTACCCATTGCATGTTCCACATGGGCTTAAGTGCCCTCCATTCCACTAAAGCA
Source organism: Phalanger gymnotis (assembly GCA_028646595.1). Lineage (NCBI taxonomy): Eukaryota > Metazoa > Chordata > Mammalia > Diprotodontia > Phalangeridae > Phalanger > Phalanger gymnotis. The sequence continues at coordinate 372,733,381 of CM053622.1, forward strand.
GGGATTCTTAATCTTTTTGTTTGTTTCTTTTTTGGAATCCTTTGGCAGCCTGGTAAAGCCTCTGGACCTCTTCGCAGCAGAATGTTTTTAAATGCATAAAATAAAATAGAATTACAAAGGAAACCAATTATATTGAAATGCAGTTTTTGGGGAAAAAAATTTAAGTTCATGGGCCCCAGGTTCAGAACCCTTGCACTGGAGTAAGAGACAGTAGATACCTGCCTGCAGCAAATGTACACCCAGAGCTTCCTCATCCAATGTAATTAGCTTTCTCTTGGATTGTAACAATCCAAGAGAAAGCTAATTGAAGAGGAGAAACCCGCTGCTTGCTTCTCATTAGTCTAGCCTGTACCTTGGTCATAGGAACCGGAGCTCTCCTCTGAAGCTGATTGATATGTTATGCCCTCAAACCCCTCAATCTGACCAAATGTTCTACAAAGTAGGAGAGATCGGAAAACCTGAAATTTGTACTTTTGTAGTTTGTTCTACTTTCTATTTCAAAGAGACCTTTAAAGTGCTTTAAATGCTATTTAGATCACTTGTCTGTCTAGATGGAAATACTCATTCCTGAGTCTCTGAATCTACTTCTAACCCCAAAGGGGTATCGAGCTATTTGGTGGTACCTTTGTTCTCAAGAATAAGTTTCAGAAACTGTTGTTTACCTTTTGAACTCTTTACTGGGATGAAAGTGTCATAAGGCTTTTATGGTCTCCTCCTTAAGTGGCTTCATCTATTTCAGGGCAAAAAAAATGAAAGAAACAAGCAAAACATGGAGGTGGTTTCAGTGTGTTCCCTGATCAAAGGAGTCCTTTATTGATCAGGTACTTAAAAGGGAATGGTCTGATTGAGAAGAACCATTGTTGTATTTCAAGCATGTACTCTCCCCCAGTGCTTATCAATTAGAGGACAATCAGCTGACATTTTTTCATTAAAGTGCACGTTTTCTAACTTTAAAAAGAAAGCTCACAATTAGGAGTCCTGAGTCCTAATCACCACTGAAGAATAGTGTCTGAAACTTTCAATTTTCTACTTTAATGTTAATTTGAACATTGTTGTTTTAGGCTTTTACTGTTAAAAGGAAGATTCCTCAGTTTCTGCAAGGGAGACTTCCCCTGTACAATCTGTTGTTCTCCCTTAAGTATGATGGAGTAGATGTTTTCAAGAGATGCCATTCGGTTCAACAAACATTGCTAAGTTCTGCCTGCACCAGAGGATACTAAGCCACGAAAGAATCAATCCCTGCTCTCAAGGAGTTTACATTTCACTGAAGGGAAATGACAGAAACACAAATATAGCATGATATATAGCTTAGTATAGTGCAGTACAAGAGAAATTCATGAGGGAGAATTCACTAACAACTGGGTGAATCAGGCAGCATTTCTGGGAGCTGGGGATGCCCAAGCTGTTGTCTTGAAGGAAGGCAGGGATTCTGAAAAGCAGTAATGTAGAAAGGTGTGTGGCTTGTGTGAATACAGAGTGGGGAAACAGTTTTCAGTTTGGAAAACAACTGGTAGTGTGGAGTAGTTGACATTTAAGGCAACTAATTTTAAGGCACTTAGCTTTTGTTGTTAATTTATAGTTAAAAGGGAACAAATAAATATTTTTGAGTAGTGCTGTGAGATGGTCAGTCATTTGCCTAAAGAAGTTTGTCATACTGAATCATGCTACCCACGTCCTGTCAGAGAACTGATGGATTTAAAATCCAGAATTAGACATGTATAGTTGAATATGGCCATTATGGGAATTTGTTTTGCTGGTGTATACATATTGTGAGGGTTTAACAAGTTTGTTTTTTTTCCTATGAAAGAAAAGTGGGAAAGAAAGGCACAGTTTCAGAGAAAACTGGAAACATTTGCATGAACTGATTCAAAGTGAAGTGATTCACTATGAATGAGTCAGAACAGAACCAGGAAAAAACTGCAAATAAAAACAAATTTGAAAGATTTGAGAACTCTGATAATTTCAATAACCAACCATAATTCCACAGGACCAGTGATAAAGAATGGCTACCTACCTCCTCATAGCAAGGTGATATACTCAGGGGTGAAGAATGAGACATTCATTTTTAGACATGACTAATATGAGATTTTATTTTGCTTGACTAGATATTTCTGTTATAAAGACTAAAGATATAGCAAGGAGAAAATAAATACTTCTTAATAAAAAAGTGGACTAACAAGAGGCTTATCATGATATGATGATACTGGGAGGATGAATTGGAGATAAGAGAGACAGGAAGTAGAGATACCAACGGGAAACCATTTAACTAGTCCACATAAGAAGTAATGAGGGCTTGGAATAGGATGGTGGCTCTGTGAATGATCCTATGGAAGTAGAATCCACAAAGTTGGGAACTCCATTGGATAAGGCAGGGTGAATGAAAGAGAAGAGTCAAAGATAATGCTAAGGTTACAAACCTGGGACACTAAGAAGATGATGGTAACCTCAGCAGAAATATGCAAATTTATAGGACAGGTTGTTGGGGGGTGTTGCAGGGACAATGTGGTAGTGGTTGTTGTTCTTCATGTTCAGAGAAGACCAAAATGACATCTAGAGTTAAGTTGCAGTGTGTCTGACTGTGACTGATCAGACCAATATGAGCTTGGAATGTTCTACCACAGGTCTGGCACAAATAGTCTGTGTGAACATTTGAGTTGGATTCTCCACATTTGCACATCCTGTGTTTCCTTTGAGTTGTTTCAATTCTGCTTTACTCATAGAGTACAGCACTGACGATGAATTCCATTTTGGACATGTTGAGTTTAACATCTCCATGGGCAGCCCAAGAAGAGATAGCTATCAGGCAATAAATAATGCATGACTAGAAATCACAGGTGAGATGTGAGTTGTCTATAGGAATGAGACTAATATGAGAGAGAAAGGTGGGGGGGGGGGGTTGGAGAGAGAGAGAGAGACAGAGAGAGAGAGACAGAGAGAGAGAGAGAGAGAGAGACTGAGAGAGAGACAGGGAGAAGAGAAATATACTCAGAATAAAGTCCTAGGTCAAACTTACTCTAATGGGGTAGGATATGGATGATGATGTGGTAGGACAAAGCTGACCATGCTGGTCCATTTTTTCAGGTTTGTGACTGAAATGAAATGAGAGACTTAGAAGTTCATCAAACTTTTAACAAAAGGAGGTTTACTCTGCCACAGCAGAATTAAACTATGCAGAGCAGAAAAAAGAAAAATCTTTACAGAATTTTGTTGAGTACAACTTCCTGGTATTGGCCACCCAGTTTTGGTTATGTTGCTGGTCTGCTGGTCTGAACCCTGAGTTCAGAGACAGTGAGGTGGTATGGTGGATCGAGCACTGGGGCTAGAGTCAGGAATGCCTGAGTTCAAATCTTACCTTAGATACTTACTAGTTATGTGACCCTGGATAAATCATTTTAACTTCTACATGCTTCAATTTCTTTAACTCTAAAATGGGGATCATGATAATGTTATCTACCTCCAAGGATCAAATAAGATGATATTTATAAGACACTTTTAATAAAACAAGATTTGTTCATATAACATTTTCAGAAATAGCTGATGTAGGGATTTCTTTCCCCAGACAATATACACAAATATATACTGAAGGATTTGGTTTTTTGGGTTTATTTGGTTCTATTTAAACTTTTTTTGCTTAATAGACAAGAGAAGTAGGGGAGATCAATTAATTAGAAGTACTTGCTCTTTGAAAAAGAAAACGCGATTAGAAAAGAAAAAAAAACCTATCAGTTTGTTCAACTAAACAAAAACCTTTAAGATTTTTAGTCAGAGGACCTCTACTTACTTCCAGAATGACCTTGGACAAGTTAATTAACCGTAAAATGAGGGGGTTAGATAAGATTCTTAGCTTCTTTTTTTCTCTAAATCTATTTTCCTATAATGCTATAATCATGCATCTTTCTATCACATAGAACTACTGTATTGCTCAAAGAAATATTTCTTTCGTTCTGTGATTTTCACTTTTTTTTTCTTCTTCTGTTTTGAGTTCTCTTAGCTTAGTAAACCCAAAGTAAACACTAACATTTAAGCAACCCACTTCACCTGGAAAGGTTGCTGAATTTGAAGACAACAGTGAAACAAAAGCTGGGAGTCTCAGTAGACAATAAGCCTAGAAACACAAATTTGTTCCAGGTTCTAAAGGGTTTTACATGCCCAACAAAGAAATTTTTATTTGATCTTTTAAATAATAGGAGTCAATGAAGTTTATTAAGTAGGGGAATGACATAGTCAGACCTGACCCTTAAAGAAAATCACTTTGGCCTCTGTTTGGAGAATGGATAGGAGAGGGATGAGAAATGAAGCAGGGAAACTAAATAAGAAACTATTACACAATTCAGGTGAGCAGTGATAAGTAACTGAACTGAGTGACAGCTGTGTTTAAAGAGGACAGGATGGATTAGAATGATGCTGTGTGGGGATATACATGACAAGAGGTAAGCATATTGCAATATTGAGGATGGGCAAATTTTAATATTTAAGTTAAATTCAGAAGCTAACAGAAGGAGAATGAGTAATTGAGGATAATGTTGAGGTTGTGAACCTGGGTGACTAGAAGGATGGTGGTCTTCTTGACCAAAATAAGAAAATTCAGAATAGAGCTAAGTTTGGGGTACAAGATAATGACTTGATTTTGGACATACTGAGTTTGAAATTCCAAAGCTAACTGTCCAATAGGAACAAAGCCAAGTGGCCCTCGTGTCAGCTTCAAGCCACTTCAAGTGGTCTAATGTAATCTTGAGGAGCAGAAGGTCCCTCACTCCTTGCTTCAGAGAACCTCCAGACCTTCCCGGGATGTGAAGAGAAGAATTAAACTGGATCAGTTGTTGCTCTATAGCCACTCACATATAGAATTTTATCCTACTGTCCAATCCCGTTCTGGTCCCCTTCCTCCCACCCAACTCCAGAACAATGAAGAACTTGAAGAATACTGTGCTCTTTGTTGCTCTGGACTACTGAAATGGACCCATTTCTAAGGGAAAACAATAATTGGAGTGACATTCTACTCCATAAAGTTGCCAAAACGACATCTTACCTGCTATAGATGATTGAATAAATGTACTTTCCAGAGGACCTAATTTAACATTGTTTGCAATCTGGAAGAATCTGTCTCAATATCCTCCTCTAAGAACCTACAGCTGTTTACTGAGAGGTTTCCTGAGAATAGGACTTTATCCAAGATCTGAAACCATGGTAGCTTAGAATCAGGCTACAGAGATCTAATTAAAAAGGTGATTTCCTAACATATGGAGCTCCTATGTGGAATCAGGACAGTATTCTACTCTGGGGAAGACACTGACCCCTTAAATGCTTTTGACATTAAGTTTAAATTTTAGCTGTTCAATTCAATTCAAATATTTAATTCTCCCCCCAAGTATACATACCCCTTGCAAAGCTTTATTTGTGTTGACTTTCATCCCAGTTGGACTGACTTTAGGGACTGTATCACTGAGACCTGTGCATTAAGTGGTACATATGTTGTGTAAACAGCCAGACAGCCACCAACTGTCAAGTTGCTTTTACCAGAGTGTGAAAAAATCACATATGCCATGTGGAAAAGCAGAAGAAAAACAAAGGTTTATAATAGGACTAGGAAATGGTTCAGGTGAAAAGCACCCTCTTGTCTTTTGTGTGAGCCCTTATTTTTCCATGAACAATTATTTGTGATCATTATGCACCAAAAACGTGCTAGGGGGACACTAGACTGATTCCCAGCTCAGTTGGGGCCCAGTTCAACAGTGGGTTTAATCAACTGGACAGGCAGACAAAGCCTGGGAATATACTCATAAGGGAAACAGAGTTGGAGCCTCAGACAAACAGCAGATGGAAATCAGGGAATGATGTGGTGTTTTTTTCTTTTTATTACAGGTGTGGATGAGACAATGAAACAATCCAGCAGCCCCATTAGGGAAGCTGGAAATATCTGTAAAAAAGATTTTGAGTATTATTATTACTGGCATTACTGTTTGTTCTTTTATTCATTAATTAAGCAGGCATTTTAATAATAATAATAACATTCATATATATGTTATGTGGCCCATTTAGCTTATGTGTATGTCTACATGGATTGTTCAAATGTGACTCCTGAGCAGGCATGAATAGTTATCTTTGGAATTTTGCCCATGCCTCTTCAAGGGAGACCTGGAGTCTTGTCTGGAGGGGAGCAGGAGATTGGTATCACAAGGCTGGCTGCCCTGATTTCTTTAGAGAGGGGGTACCAGACTAATATTACATCTATCTGTGCCCTAAGTGTTATTATTCAAGGAAAAAATTTGGGGGGGATAGAGTTTCAAACTATTTCCCTTGTCAGTTAAGTTTAATCTTATGTGGCTGCTATATGTATAACAATGGTAGGACCAACCTTATCAGTAAATGATAGCAAAGGGCAGGGTTTTTTTAAAAAAATCTGTAATCTTTATTCTCTATTCTGAAAGTCAAAGACATCCTTCATAGAGGGCTGCCATAATTACCCAACTTCATTTCCGACTATTCTTTAACGTATGACTTTCATTCCATCCAAACTGTCCCCTAACTACCCCTATATACAACAAGCTTATTCCTACCAGACCTGGCCATCAGGTGGGGTTGGGAAAGTCAGCCCCGGCACCTATATTCTTTGTGTTTCCTATTGTTCTCCATGCCCTGCCTGGGATATCTTCCACACTGCTTCTGTCAAATTGTCTTCCCTCAAGGTCCAGCTCAAGTCTGTCCCTTATCATGGCATCTCCTCTAACCAAACTAACCCCCAATGATCTTTTCCCTGTCTGAATTACATTTGTGCTTATGGTAATTACCTTGTGGTTTGTTGATTAATTGAACTCAAATTCTTTGCTTCTCCAACTAGATTTGAAATTCCTAGAGAGCAGGGACCACATCTAATACTTCTATTGTGTGTCCTCCACAACTTATAGGACAAGTAACAAGACTTTGACAAGCATTTACTATTTACTGTGCACAAAAAAAGCACCATGCTTGATGCTGTGAGGTTAATAGAAATATTAGGCAATACTCAATTCTTGTTCTCATGGAACATATAGTTTAGCACATGCTTAGCGAAGAGAAAGGGCAGCTAGGTGGCTCAGTGGATAGAGTGCTGGGTCTGGAGTCAGGAAGACTCTTCCTTAGTTCAAGTCTGGTCTCAGACACTTACTGTGTAACTCTGGGCAAGTCACTTAACCTTGTTTGCCTCAGTTTTCTCATCTGTAAAATGAGCTGGAGAAGGAAATGGCAAACCACTCCAGTATTCTTTGCCATGAAAACCCTCGATGGGTTCATGAAGAGAGCCACGACTGAACAACAAAATAAAGAGAAGACAGCCTGGTAAATACTTATCATTGATTGAATTCTTATATGATTGATTTTTGAGTCTTCTCGAATCTGCTTAAAAGTATGAGTATGAGATTTTTTTTTTTTGCTTGATTTAGAACAGGGATGGGGAACCTGCAGCCTCGAGGCTGCATGTAGCCACAAGGTCCTCAAGTGCAGTGCTTTGATTGAATTCAAACTTCACAGAACAAATTCCCCTTAATAATAGGATTTGTTCTGGACTTAGTCAAAAAGTCACACCCAAGGACCAAGAAGACCACATGTGGCCTCAAAGCCACTCCTGATCTAGATGGTATAACTGGGAGTTGATGTAAAGACAAATGCTCTGACAATCAGAGTTTTCCAAATGGACAACCTCAGGAGTTAATGGTTGCTCGCTTTTATTTTTCCCAAATCAGTGTTCCTTCCACTATACAACATTGCCTTCTAATGAAAAAATCCTTTGCTATTGATGAAGCTTATTCTCCTTTTGTGTTGTTGGCACCTTAGACAACAATAGGAATATTTAGAAGAAAGGAAGGTTTGGGGGAAAAGATTGAGATCTCTTTTGGACATGAGATTAAGATGACTCCACGATATGCTATTTGAAATACCTAACAGGCAGGTCGTGATGGGGGATTCAAGCTTGAAGGAGAGAATGAGACAGGATACATAGATCATTTGGTCATCTGCATAGGATAAGTAGGCTCATAGAAATTGATGAGATCAACAACAGAAGGAAGGAAAGAAGCAATAGGAGGGAGGAAACACATTAATTAAGCAGTTGCCACGTGCCCAGCACTGTGTTAAAAGCTTTGGATATAAATACAAACAAAAGAAAACAGCTCCTGCTATCAAAGGAGAGATTGTGGAGAGAGAAGAGAAGGGCTAGGATAGAGCACCGGATAACACTCACCGTTAGTGAGATCTTATCTATCCTTCCTCTGAACTCTTTGAAATGTGGTTTTCCAAACTATGTCCCTTGTAAACACAGCTCCTAGGAAAAATTATAGCGCTATTGAACAACCAGTCTTATAATTTTAAAGGATGTTTTGAGAGTCTATGGAGTATGAAGATAACAAGAAATTACAAAGAACAGTAAGGTATTTTGCTCCACAAAGTAGTCTGCTAGGATCATGGAAGATGTAAACAGGGGCCGAGTAAGATAAGATAGTTAATGTTCAAAATGCTCGCCTTTTACAAGTGGCTGTATTAAATACACCAAGCCTTGAGTATTACAAGGATTCCTCTGCAGAATTCACAATGGGAAAGTGGTCAATCTAACCATTTTCACTGAAAAAGCAAATTGGATAAAACAAAACAAAACACTAATTACCCAGACCATAATCTGACTTGGATGATGACAGAAAGAGAGAAGTGGAGAAGGAGTAAGGCAGAGATAGAGACAAATAATCAGAGGGTGCTTCCTTTAGACTTTGGAAAAGTTCTCAGATCAATGCAATGACCAATCACAATGCAAAAGGAGCCACAAGTGAACATGAGTCCCGCCTCCTGAGGTGTGACAGATTCAAGATGCAGCAGGAATTTGTTTTGCTTGACTATGCATATTTTTCACAAGGCTTTTCTTTTTATTTGAGATATGTGTGTGTGGATCAGGTAGGAGGAAGAAAAAATAAATATTTGTTAATTGAATAAAATAAAACTTAAACAAAGCAGAATTCAACAAAGTTGAAGGTCACAAGGGGCAAAGATAGAGAGATTGAAAAATAAAGCAAATCTCTTTCAGATGGAAAGGGAAAATTCCATGCCCTGAAAGAGTTCTGAAACTTGAATAATTCTAAAGTACAAGAAGTGGTCAGCAAAGACAGTGGATTTGTCAGAGGGCATAGGATGCCTCCATACCTTTTTGTCCTCTGACATTCATCTGTATAGGACCCCAGTAGGAATCTAGGAAGTATAACTTGCTGGTCACCATAAAAAAAGGTCCTTCCTAGGTGAACCCTGCTCTCAACCAGGAATAATTGTCAAAAAGGAGACCTCCCACCCAGGGGTGACAAGCCTCAGAGCCAAGGCCCTAAATGAGGGGAGGCTTCTGTCAATCCTAGGCTAATGGTCACTGTGCTTACTGAAAGTGAGCAGAAGCACTCCAAATGAAAAGAATACTATAACACGCCAGCTGAAAAGACCCAGGTACCCAACCAAGCAAGAGACTGGAGGAGGTGGAGATTGGAGATGAGCATCAACAAATGAGCCCAGGGAGCCTAGCGGATCAACTCATCCCACAGAAATACTCTGCCCTAAAAGAGTCTAGTCGACAGTTGACCTGCCTGGCTCAGCCCAGTGCCTGTCACAGCTCACTCCCAAGCAGCAGGATCACAGTAGGTTGATTAAAGTCAATTCACAACTGGGATTTGTAGACTGAATTGTTGTGTTTGTCCTTCATTCTCAAAGAGGGCCATAGCATCAGGGAAATGATGGCATGACTTGCAGTTGACTTCAATTTGAGTGTGGGAGGGCTGTGCAAAGTCACCAGCCTCACTTTCTTCTCCAGAGCCATCTGGGTCCAGTGGCCTGATATTCACCAGGACCACTAGAGGTAGCCCAGGATGCATTAGGAGACCCTGGCCCTTCTAGGCTAAGGTCTTTTCAGGTTTTCACTTTGAATGAGGTAATGCCCATTCAGTGAATAGGCATCTTTAAGAAGTTAATCAAGGGATGGCCCGTTTAATCCGAATCTCAAAAAAAGAAATCAAACTGGTAGGGTCAGATACTGTGGTGAACATAGAAGGAAGTCATAGGGCTTTAAGAATTGTGTTTTATTGATGTACAAATTTAATTTCAATGAAAGTATCAGGCAGAGAATGCTGAGGGTCTTTCTTGTAGCTTCTTCAGGCATGGGATTTACATTGGTTACAACACAGATGGGGTGGGGTGGGGTCAGGAGAATAGATATGATCTGTAACTAGAAAGCAACCATTATATGAGAGCAATAGAAGACAATCATGTGATTGGCTGATTTACTCATCTTAGGGCTATGAACAGATAAGCAAGCTTTTTTTTTGAGGGATAGATGTAGCATGCATAAGCAAATAATTAACCTCTTGTGGTCCTTTTCCTATTATCTTGAAAACTGAAAACTCTCAGGTTCATCATTTACTTATCATCACTTTCTTACTTATAATATTACCACTAAAATTTCATTTACACCTTTGTAGACAGAAATTGCTTCAGGATCTCTCTTCACCAATGTAAATACTAGGCCTTAGAGAGACCATGGGAAGGTCTCAAGCAGTCTCATTTCTGGTGCTTTAATTGAAGTTTCTGTAGTCAAAGAAGCAATGATATGGTACAGAATGAAAACAATGCTCTTGTCTCAAGGTGGAGGCAAACACTTTCTCAGATCCTTTAGTAGGACATCATCAACACCTGACTGAGCCCCAACATACAGCATGTGCTGGAGCCAGCTGGAGAGCTGGTGGTTAAATTTTTACCGTGGACATTTACACCTCGGAAATTGACAAAAATTATAACTAAGAGCTTTTAAAAACATGTTTTGTGGATTATCCAGACTTAAGAAAGTGATAGAGAAAATGTTAATAATATAGCTTAAAATTAAAAGTGTGTCATAGGTACATATTTTTTGTTTTGTTTGCAGAGAGCCAGTTTACAAATATTTGCCAGCACATACCCCGTCAAAGAGTTTCCCAAAATTGTTTCTGTGAACATTAGTTCTTTGCTCCTTTGCCTATAAATTCAGTTTCTATCTTTTGAGTCTTCAAAGACTCTTAATGGAGAAGAATTTAAGGCCAATCCCCCTCCAAAAAAAAAAGAAATTAAGGCCATTTTCCATGTCTGGAATTTACCCACTTCATGCTTCCTGTTATAGTCTTTGTCAAGATCCAGGCTAGGGGAATGGGGAGAAGAAAAAAAAGAAATTGATACAATAACTTTATTATACATTTAAAAAGAATAACATGTTGTACAAAATAGATTTGAAGTTTTAGGCATAATCTTTTTTATTACACTCGTTTTATTTAATAAATTAATAATTAAATAAAAATTTAAAAAAGATCTAGCTCAGATGTTTTATTCTTGGTAAAATGTTCTCTAATTTACCTCCTGCCTCCCCTTGATTTCTAGTGCCCTTATATTCTTCAAATTACTTGTATTTACTTATCTATATTTGTGTTATATCTATCCAGTAGAGTTCAAGCTCCTTGCAGACAGGGACTGGGTTTGCTTTTTTTCTTTTATAATGTGTTTGCATTCCTGGTGCCTAGCATAGCACTTGACACATAGTAAGCATTTAATAAATACTTTCTGGATTGAATTAAACATTCTACCTGGCAGCCATTAACCTCTGGTACTGAGGGCTCGTGCTGGTAGGCTTACATTTATGCTATCAGTTGAATATACAGATTCATATAATACAGGATATGCTTAAGCAAATTTAGGAGATGTGGAGTGAAAAAGTCTTTGAAAACTTCTGACGACCTCGTTACTACTGTATTGACACAACACATGTATGTTTTTCCAAAAGCAGGTGCAGATTTTCTCTATTCCCCTTCCTGTCATTCAGCCAGCACCTAGGTTCTTCCTCCCCTGCCTCTAGCAACAAATACTGAACATTTTGGCATTTCTGAACAGTAGGCAGAAATGGGACATAACCACATGGGAGTTTCCACCCCCTCCATCAGTTCTTGAATGTGATCACAAAGATGGTGGTACTCTATCATGTTCCACATAAGGACTGGTTTGCCTTTGTCACAGTCATTTTTAGAGACTGTTTCCATACATGTTCGGCTGTCAGCCATTGTTACTTGTTACAAACCAGAAGAATATGCTAATTGTCCTGACATAAAATACGACATGTGTAAGAACGTGTCACTCACAAGTGTGGCTCTCAGGAGGATTCCACCTTCAAAAAACTTCATCTATAAGGAAAAATGGTCTTTGTGATGTTTACAATTCCTTTGTAATAATGGGGTAGAGGGCTAAAATGTGATGTTCAGCATACCACAATACAGTATGGTAGAAAGTAAATCTTGTATAAAACATATATACATTCTGGTTGAATTTAAGTAGATAGCAACAAAGACAGATAAGAATGCTAAGGACTTTAGGCTGTTAGAGACTCTAAGAAATGACAGTGTTCTAAACCACTGGATTTCATAGAAAACTCCTGCCATATACTACTCAATATTAAGCCTCCCATTTCTGTAGAAATCTCTAATTCTTCCATGGATTTTGTTAAGGAACTAAAAATGTCTTCTGTGGATATTTTTATAATAATATTTTTCTGTTATAAAAAAGGCATTGCCAGACACCACCATCTGTCATGTAGACTGGCAGTGCAGGATCTGATGTCTTTCTGTGACTTCCTATCTTATATAATAGGAGGTTTCAGCCTAGAGTGATGCTTCATTTCTACCTAAAGACGACCAAGTTTAAGTTTGCTGGAATATTTTAATCATTTTCCTGCTATGCACTGATAAGACCAATGCACTGTGTAGTTAAAAGCTATAAATGTGTCTATTCAGAGGATGTAAAAATTCCTCCACTAAACACTTGGCCAAAACCCAAAATTATTACCATAATACCTTCTGAAATGAGACAGAAAACATCATGTATTATAAATGATAAATGTTTCATTTGTACCTACTTTATTTTGTAAATTTGAAACATTTATACAGTCTTGGCGAAGTCAACTTGGGGAGGATTTTAGGTTCTTTGGTTAAGAAAGCTGTCTCTGAGAACTATATATAAAGACTGGAGTTTGCCTGTCATGGTTTAAAAAAGGTTCACAAGCTATAAAGCATTCTCTTGACTTGCTTTTATTGTAAAGCTTTGTAGAACTGAGCGTCATAGATGCTAGCCAGCCTTCTCTCAGAAACATTAGTAAAATAACTTTGGTGGTTATTTAATTCACAAGTAACACCTATTTCAGTAAAAGAGAAATCGTTAGAGTTGGAACTTGTTAATTGGAGATAATGTCTGTGGAGCTGAACATTGTCACAGGGTAATGGTCTCCTGCTGCTAAACCCTGGAAATGTTGAAGAGAAGCCAAAACATTTGTTTGCAAAGCAGGAGACATGGGTTCTTTGACATGATTTGGGTGAAATGGCTTTATTTTTGTTTTACCAAATGCTAGATGTATATTCATACTTTCAAGTTAAGTTTTATTTTAATGTGGTCTCCATTTCTGGCCCCAGATATGGTTTTATGGAAAGCCTTCTTTTTTTTTTTTTTACAATTTAATTGTATCAATTATATCTTAGCTGATGATGTCATTGTTCCCATAATTATTTCTAATCAGTTCAATTATAATAATAATGACTGTCATTCATATAGGACTTTAAAGTTTACAAAGCACTTAAAAATATCTCATTTTATCTTCATAATAAACTAGGGAGGTAGGTGACATTATTATACTCATTTTATAGATAAGGAAATTTAGGTAGAGAGAAGTTAAGTGACTTACCCAGGGTGGCATAGCTAGTAAGTGTGTGAGGCTGGGCTCTAGCTCAGCTCTTCCTGACTCTAAGGCTAGCACTCTAACCACTCCATCATGTAAAGGCCTAGATAATGGGAGCTCTCATTTACATAGCACTTTAAGATTTGCGAAACACTTTATAAATATTATCTCATTGGATGTACAAAACAACACTGTAAGGTAGATAGTATCCACATTACACAGCTGGTAAATAATTTAACAATGTTATATGAAATTACTTCTCAAAAAGCTATGAAAGAGAATGGATCAAAAACCCAATGAACCTTCATGCCAGTCAGTGCAACAAAGGATGTGGAATTCAGCTATAGGGTTTTCTATCTCTCTAATTGATCTTGTTTTATATGTATATATATATGTATACATATATATACATATATATGTATACATATATATACAAATATATGTATACATATATATGTATACACACATATGTGTGTGTATATATGTATATGTGTATATATATAGCATTTGTTCTTATATATTGATTGTATGCAGAACTGATTTTACAAATAGACACAGGTGGAATTATGGTTTGATTTCTGGCCAATTACACCTTCCTCTTGAGGTAAATCCACTGTCACCTCCAGCCCCCAACTAATCTTCCACAATGTATCATTCCATATTCACGCCATTGAGTGCCAACCTCTTCCCCTACCTGCTGGCACTACCATCATATAAATACTTGTTTTCTACCTCTTGTTCTGAGAACAGTAAACAAATCAGCACAAACATTTCTAAAAGACCCTATCAATCAGTTATCCTATGACTCTACTCACTATCCCTCCTTAGCCACTGCTCCCCTTTATATATTGTATTTCCCTATTAGCATATAAACTCTTTGGGAACAGGGACTGTCTTGTTTTTTTTTTTTTACATTTGTACTCTTTTTTTATTCATTCATCAATTCCTTTGTATGTTTCTCTGTTTGTTGTCGTTTAGTCCTTTTCAGTCATGCCTAACTCTTTGTGACCCCTTTTGGGGTTTTCTTGGCAAAGATACTGGTGTGGTTTGCCATTTCCTTCCCCAATTCATGTTTGGAAGGGACAATTCACCCCTCTTATCTTGCAGGACCATTGACATTGCTGGCTGTTGTCATCACGCTGCTCTCATTGGGCCAGTGTCTTGCTGGTTTTGATGCCTCTGCTCGTCTCATTGTCCCACCACTCCCTACTGGTCTCTCTACTGGTGTCTGTTGGGCATAGTCTCTGTACACATTGCTATACTTGTGTCAGATCCTCTTGTGGTGAGAATTGTTCCACTAATTTCCAGTGGTCCCCTGGTGTTTGGTGTTTATTGGCTCCTGAGCACATATATCATCTCTGCTGAACATCCATCCATACTACGAGCTTCTAGGCTTCTCTCTTTAGGGCCCCTGACAGTCATCTCAACTCCAGTCTACTGGAAGCTCTCAATTAGAGTTTGCCGACACTGTTTTAGTTTTAACTACCACACTCAGAAAACAACAGCTAGGTAGAATGTCCCCAAACTAAGATTGTCTTTTCCTTAAAAAGAAAAGCAAAAACAGACTTACGACATCGCTTTCATATCCTAAAATATTCCCATCCACTATCCAGATAGCCATCCCTTAAAATGAAGAATAAAAAAAGAAACAAAAAGTAGCTCAGTAAAACTAACCAATATGTTAATTGAGTTTGATAATACATCATGATCAGTCAGTAAACATTTATTATGCACCTCCTATGTGCCAGATATTGTATAAATTGTTTTCCTGGTCCTGTTTCGTTTACTCAGCTCATGTCTTCCCAATGTTCCTCAGAATTTTTGATGTTCATCCAATGGGGTCCTACTTTTTTTCTCCTTTAGTTCTTATCTATCACAAAAAATAAGTTTTCTTTTTCAGCCCCCGTCTAGATTGAGATCACAGTCTTCTGTTACGAATAGCTATCTAAACTAAGATTATTCATTTCCAAGATCATCTCTAGTGTAATGAGTTGGGGATGGGAAGTGGGGTGGCACATGCCGAGACCACCTAAAATGGCAACATTTGCCTAGAAATACTGGAGACCTGCTTCTAACACACAAGGAGGACTGGTATGTATGCTTGGACATTCTGTATTGGTTGACTATGTGAATGGGAGAAATATTTTTCCATTGGTTGTAGAGCAGAATTAAATGCATCTTTAAAACTACCTGACTGGCATTGTGTCTTTCTGTCTCTGTCTCTGTCTCTTCTGCATTTGTCTCTGTCTCTCTTTCCTGCACTATTCAGGTGTGAAGGACTCAGTCACTCTCAGCAGGTGATATTGCATGGTAAGGTGTCATAGACTGAGGGTCATATGTAGCTCCTATCTCAATCCACAGGTCACATGGCCTCCAGAAACAGGTTTGGGGTTCTGTTCTGTTTGTCTTTTTCACTTCTAGGTTAAGAGAATACAATCCCTGAGCCAGAAGCTCAAGCCATGTGGATCTTAGATCTCAGAACATCAGGCTGTCTGTTGTAGCCAGTCTATCAAGGAAACTCTGAGAATCCTGGCTTCTATGAAGCAAGCACATGATAGGGCTTTGAACTTGAGATGGTGGGAATAATGCTATGTAGGAACAGAGATAATCTATAAACCTATACTTCCCTAGAGAGTGAGGTGTTGTAGGAGGAATTATAGCTTGGAGGTGCTTGGTGGAAATATTTGTACCTTTGTTAGTCTTATATCTTTGAAGTAAACATTCCTTTTCCAAAGCTAACTTAACCATTAAGTGGTTAAGTGGAGCTGGAAAGGCTACTCAGTGGGCCCTTAAATTGAAGAAACAATGGGGGAATAGGGAATAGAGAATACATGACCTCTACCTCCTAACTCCCAAAAGGTAGGTGTGGTGGGGGGAGGGGCAGAAGAAATGTAACAGATTTAGCTCTTAGATAATGGGACAGAGTTCACCAATGTTAGACTAACCTATCATTTGCATGAATCTGAGCCAGAACAAGAAATAAGGTAAGAAGACAAGATCATGACTCTTTACCCATCTGGCCCACATTTTTGGCTTTATTACTTATCTCTGTCAGCAGTGAAGCCCCTCACCATGACCATCTCTTTTTTTGGCAGAACTTCAGTCAATGAGAAACCTCAGTCTCTCCCCACAAAACAGTCCAGAGTATATTTGAAAATAAATACCAAAACTTTTTTTTACTAATTTATTCTTATTGTACATTTATTAAAAATTAAGTTAGTATTAATGCCTTTGGGGAGTGAGGTGGGCAGGATTCAAGCCTTTGATGTTATTGGCATAGTGAACTCCTGGTATAGAAATTTTCCACCACCAGTGCAGAAAGGCAACTCTTCTGTAATGACTGGGGGAACTAAGAGGTTAAGTGAGTCATTGTCACAAGTAATATTTAATTTAATTTAAAATTTAATTCTTGAGTTCAAGCTTGGCCCTTCATCCACCATAATTTGCTGCCTTTCAAGAGCTTTTATCAATGATTAAAACATTATTTCATTGAAAGTTAAATAGATTATTGTTTAATAAGAATAAAAATAATAAATCATAAAAACTAGCATTTATATTTGTTGTTGCTGTTGAATTGTGTCCAACTCTTTGTGACCCCTATCAGGGTTTTTTTTTTTGGCAAGAATACTTGAATGATCTGCCATTTCCTTCTCCAGTGGATTAGGCAAACAGAAGGTAAGTGATTTGCCCAGGGTCACACAGCTAGTAAGGATCTGAAGCCAGATTTAAACTTATGTCTTTCTGGCTCGAGGCCCAGAGCTCTATCCACTGAACCACTTAGCTGCCTCTGAAACACCCATTATATGCCAGGCACTGTGCTAAGCACTTTACAAATATTATCTTTTTTGAGCCTCACACAACCCTGCAAGGTAACTACTGTTATTGTCTCCATTTTACAGATGAGGAAACTGAGGCAAACAGAAGTTAAGTGACATACCCAGGGTTACACTTCTAGTAAGTGTCTGAGGACTTCTTTACTGTGGCAAGGCAGCTAGGTGGCACAGTGAGTAGAGTACTGGCCCTGGAGTCAGGAAGACCGGAGTTCAAATTCGACCTCAGACACTTGACACACTTCCTACCTGTGTGACCTTGGGCAAGTCACTTAACCCCAATTGCTCTACATTCCCCCCTCCAAAAAAAAATTAAAATACTATAGGTCTGGTGCTCTATCTACTGCCCCACCTAGCAAAAAGATTAAATATACTATTCATATGTACATATATTTATAAAAAAATTGACGGGAATATTTTAGTATTCAAAATTTTCTTAGACATACACTTAATATAATAACTCATGTGTGTAAAGCACATGATCTCATTTGATCCTTGTAACACTTTGATTACCAGACACAAGCATTAATATCTCTATTTTACAGGTAAGGAATTTAAGCTTGAAACAACTAAGTAGTAAGAAGACAAACTAGGATTCTATCTGTAATTGAAAACTTTGTTCAGTCATTTCAGTGGTGTTTGACTCTCGACCCCATTCGGGGTTTTCTTGGTAAAGATACTGGCTTGGTTTGCGGTTTCCTTCTCCAGCTCATTTCACAGATGAGGAATCTGAGGCAAACAGGGTTAAGTGACTTGCCCAGGGTCACATGGCTTGTGTGTCTGGGGCCAGATTTGCACTCCGGAAGATGAGTCTGTGATGTCTTTTAGAATAATTTACAAAAGCAGTCATTGGGAAGAAGATGATGGTAATTAAAGGGAAAGAAGCAAACGTGGACAATAAAGGAAGAGAGGATCAGGAATAAATTGAGAAACTAGATTTTCACTCAACACAAAGGCCTTTTCTGTTTTTTCTTTTCTCTCACATGCCTCTCACATGGTTGAGCAGCAGTATACAAGAAGATGTGTCACATAACGGTGATTTTTTTCTTCCTTTGGCATCTGTCTTTGCTCCATAAAGGAGGAGACTGTTAAAAGGTCTAGTCAGGGCAAAATAAAATAATAATAATAAATTAATAAGAATGATAAGAATGATAAATACTTGACAGCTTACCAAATACTTTCCTAAGGATATGTGCAGACTGATAGAGTACCTGCCATAATCTCCATTTTACAAATTTGCAAACTGAGGCTCATAAGAATTATGTGATTTATACGAATTTCAAGGTCATGTCTGATTCCAGAGGCCCTCTATAAGGATAACTCACAAGGAGTGATTAGATAGCTTGCTTAAGACATTTCCCCCTAAGACTATTTTTTTCTTTATAATCAAATCCAGTGAAGTCATGCTGTAGGTAGACTTCAAGACCCTTCTGATCTCCCAGAATCTATTGCTTCCCTAGTGATAAGGGAACATCAGAGTCAGTACAGGAGAGCCGAGTGTTCTACTAATATTTCACCTGGCTCCTTTCCATATCACCTAAGCACTTTTTAAAATCTAGAAAACATATTTTCTAAGTACACCGAAGCAGATGTTTAAAAAATTCTGAGCGTTGCTCTAAGGTTCCAACATCATTATTTACATTCTTCAGTTTGTGAAATTGGCCACTTATGAACAGAGGCTCAATAATGGAAAAAAAGTTTCTGTATTCTTTGATGGGTGCAGTTAATTTGATTTATATATTTCTGTGTTTTGTTTTTCAATGTTAGGGGTGCACTGCTGAGCAAGACATTAAAGGGTATTAGGTAATCTACCATAATTCAATCACAAACATTACTTGAATATGGCCACTTGAATGAGATTGCTCTGCTCTGTGCTTAATTGCCCTTGAGATGATATTTTCTGATCTTCAAAGGTTTAAACTAATGATGTTCTCTAATTTAAAGCATTCTTTCATTCACCAGAGACTCACATGTCCTACTGAAGTTAAGGCCCAAAGGCACAAGTAAATCTAGTTGGTAAAAGGCGATCATTGCAAAACATACCTTTGGTATTGATTCTAGCTAAAAAGTCATATATCATTTCCCTATAGGTGGAGAGTTCTGACCTTTTTTAAGATGTCATGCTGGGTTTTTTTTTCTTTTTTGGATAATTCTATTTCTAATCACAGTACTGATCTTGGGAAATGTCTGATTCTAACCTAAAATAGAGCTGGACCTAAATTAGCCCTTATTTCAGGATAAAGGAACCAGTGGGTTCACATTTTTATTTTGAAATCGATTAGTTTTTAGCAATTTACAAATCCATGTGATCATAAACATTTCATCGCAGCTAAGTGCTACATCATCTTTCAAGTTGCTCATTGAGAATTCGGAAGAAGTCAAGAGCAAATCTTACCAACTGAGACTAGAAATAGGAGCAAGGAAGCTGATGTGAGTTTGGGGGCAGTCAAAGCGTGCATCTACTGCATAGGTGCTGTGGATTGATTTTAGGAGTCCACAAACTTGGAAGGGAAAAAAATTACAACTTTATTTTCATTTACTTCTAACTGAAATTTAGCATTTCCTTTAATTACAACGTAGCCAAACAAATCACTAATATTAACAACACCTGTGATTTTAATAATAGCATCTAAACTGAGCATTAAGGTTTACAAGGCATTTTACAAACATCTCTTTATTTTCGTAACAACCCTGGAAAGTAAGTGCTATTGTTAACTCTCTCTTACAGATGAAGAAACTGAGGCTGACAAAGGTTAAATGATGCCATGTTCACACAGCTATATATAAGTAATTGAGGTGATATTTGACCTCAAGTCTTGCCGATTCCAGGTCCAGTGGTCTATCCACTTTGCCACCTAGCTGCCTTTGCCACCAAAACAAACCACAAATATTTCCTTGTTACATTACAGCTGTCAGAAACATCACACTCACTACAACTTCACAATTACAATG
This sequence comes from Phalanger gymnotis, assembly GCA_028646595.1. Lineage (NCBI taxonomy): Eukaryota > Metazoa > Chordata > Mammalia > Diprotodontia > Phalangeridae > Phalanger > Phalanger gymnotis. The sequence continues at coordinate 372,753,898 of CM053622.1, forward strand.
GTTATCAGAACTGCCAAGATTGACTATGATCACAGCTTTCTTGTCCACAGAGACTCATGTCACAGATGTAGCTATTGGTCCAGAACTGTGCCACAAAATGGTGAAGTTTTGTGTTCTCACAGTGGTGACCCAGACATCTCCATTGCTTTCTAATATTTCCTACCTGCAACTGTTTGTTAAGACACCGAAGGTGGTGAGTCATTTTCATTAATCAGGATAGTTACACTGGCTGGATCAGGCAAGTTCAAACACATCTGATCGCTGAGATAACTGTTGAAGTTTGTTATTTAAAGTAATTTATTATTACTAACAGATGAGAGTTATATGGGTCATGCACATTGTTACAAGCTCTGTGAGCAGAGTTTCTTTCTTGTATTTGTTTTTTCTTTACCTTTAGACACTGTTATGATATGACATGCACACATAGTATGTTTTAGAAGTCATGTTTGTGTTTTACTGTTCCATAAAAATACCCTGTATCTTAAAAAAATAGCTTTGTGATAAAAATATGAAAAATATCAGAAATGAGAACCATTATTTCTAGGAAATAACCATGTGACAATATACAATAATAGCTGAGTCTCGGGAAGGACACAACTACGGTGCTCCTGCTATAATCTGTACATCTATGAGAGACTTAAAAGCCAACAAGTGTTGAAACTTTGAAGAAATTGTAAAACCTACCTAAGTGCAAACCTTAATGCTCAGTTTAGATGCCATTATTAAAATCACAGGTGTTGTTAATGCTAGTGATTTGTTTGCCTACGTTGTAATTAAAGGAAATGCTTGTTTTACTTGCCGTTTGTTTTTCTTGAATGTTCTACATTTTGCTAATCAACATATCAATTACTTGTTGCATATAAATTTATAAAATAACTCAAGAACCATACAAAATATTGAGCCTTAAAATATCAGTTGAATCAAATTTTTTTTTACCATATTATATATATATATATATATTATATACATACATACACACATATTTGCAGATACAATTACAATTGAAATGTGGATGAAACAAGTATCACGAAGACTGTATTTTATGGTTTCGCTTTCATTAAGAAACTCAATGGGGCACAAAAGTTAAGGGGTGTGTATTTGTGTGTGTGTGTAAATTCTTGTTAATAAAAGCATGAAGTCCACAAAACTGAAAGAACACTTCATGCCTGTCTATGATTAAAATGCATATAAAGATATAGATTCTTTTAGTGTGAAGAAAGGTCAGTTTTAAAAAGCTAGCATGCTTGAAAATTCCTATATTGAAGTAGTATCTAAAGTTATATATGCACATATACGTATATGTATTATATATGCACATATAATACATACACATATATTCAATAATCCTTTTTGATTTTCTGGAGTATTTGGAGTAAGATGGAACTAGTATTGACAGATATGGCTATGCCCTTTGTATCAGTACATGTAAGTTGTAATAATCGTTGCTAAGTCATTTTAGTAATGTCTGACTATTCATGACCTCATTTGCGGTTTTTTTCGCAAAGATATTGAAGTGATTTGCCATTTTTCTTCTCCTGCTCATTTTATGAGATAGGTAATAGAGGTAAACAGGGTTGAGTGACTTGCCCAGAGTTGCAGAGCTAGTAAGTGCCTGAGGCCAGTTTTGGAACCAGGAAGATGGGCTTGCCTGTCTTTGGGCATAGCACTCTATCTACTGTGCCACCTAGGTGTCCGTGCAAGTACAGGTGCACCAATATTAATGGAATGTTTAATTACAATCCTCCACTAAAGTGCTGCTTTGATGTCTCATCATGCTATGGAAAGGGTATTGGATTTTCAAAGGCTCTATCAGTTGAACCCAAGTTCTTGCAGCTCTGCCAAGATGAAAAGGCTTCAAGTGTTGGCCTTCGATTGAGTTTATGTGTATTGTCTAAGATAGAGCTTAACCAAGCTTGGGAAAATGTATTACAGGAGATTGTTCATACAGTTAGGTCTCAGTGCAAACAATGAATCCCATAAGGTAATTTTTGTATTTGAATTTGGACATTTGAAGTTATAATGATATTTACATAGTAACTGGTTTCAGACCAATAGAAATATACAGTGGATTCATTCTTGAGCCCTACTTAGGTCCTAGCTGTAGTTGACCATCGAAGTGTGGGAATTGAGTAAGCCACACTTACCCCACTTCTGAATCTAGCTCAGTTCCCTTTCTATTGAATTATGGGTCTAGCGCAATTTTTGTCTCATGAGAAAACTTTATTCAACTGTGGGAATTGTGAGAAAACTTTATTGCTTGAACCTAGCCCTATATGGCTGGGAAGCTGGACCACCTCTACCTGTTGTTAGATACCCTTAGTAAAGGATTTCTTCTTCTTCTTCTTCTTCTTCTTCTTCTTCTTCTTCTTCTTCTTCCTCGTTCCTCCCTCCCTTCCTCCCTTCCTTCCTTCCTTCCTTCCTTCCTTCCTTCCTTCCTTCCTTCCTTCCTTCCTTCCTTCCTTCCTTCCTTCTTTCCTTTTCTTCTTCCTCCTCGTTTTACCACATGTAGTCCCTCTCTCCAATTGGGGCACCATCCCCTTACATGTGGGTGCCCTGTTCATAGGAATATAATTTTGGTGGCTTATATTTTATAAGATATTTTGGGGGCAGCTAGGTGTGGCAGTGAGTAGAGTACTGGCCCTGGAGTCAGGAAGACCTGAGTTCAAATCTGGCCTCAGACACTTGACACACTTCCTAGCTGTGTGACCTTGGGCAGGACACTTAACCCCAATTTCCCTGCCTTCCCCCCTCCAAAAAAGATATTTTGGGATTTGGGGGCTAGATATTTTATTTATTTATTATTTTGTTTTTGAAAAGCTGGGACAATTTTCTTTTTGTCTTGCAAAATTTTCATTTGTGACATCTTGAAATATAGCTCTGAGAAAAAGCCCATTGTGATTCAAATGGAGATACTTGGAGATACTCAACTATGCCTTTAAACCCAAATCACTTTGGCTTTCATTGAATGGCCAATGATAGCACACCCTAAGCTTGCGCTAAGCCCCAGCCTAAGCCTCTGCTGCTCATTGTTTAATTTTGATGGAGAATGAGTGTAAATAGCAATTATTTTCCATTTTGCCCAGAAACTCTGAGGGTCATCCTCTCTAAGATTGATATTTTTGGGATGGTAAACTAGGCTATCTTTTGTCTCAATTCTTAAATAGCCCTTAGTCATTGAATGGGCATTGCCTCAGACTAACTGAGACCTGGGAAGGACCCTGATTTTGAAAGGCCAAGGTCACCCATTGCATCCTGGGCCATTGCTAGACATCTTGAGTTTTCCCAATGGACTTCAATGACTCTGGAGGTTGACAACTTTGCACAGCTCTGCCTCACTTAAATCCAGTTCATGTGCAAGTCAATACATCAATCTTGTGCTGCCGTTGGTCCTCTTTGAGAATGAAAGATGAGCAACAGCAACATCAAAGTTGTTTACCAGATTGAAAAGAAGGAGCAGAAACAGGGGCAGGAGAAGGAGGAGGCAAAAGAGGAGAAGGAGAAGGAGAAGGAGGAGAAGGAGAAGGAGGAGGAGGAGGAGGAGGAGGAGGAGGAGGAGGAGGAGAAGGAGAAGGAGAAGGAGAAGGAGAAGAAGCAGCTGCCTAACATTATTGGAAAGAATTTAGTAACACTATGTTCACTGGACTTAGTTGAGTTGGTTTGTCAAGTGGAACAGAGGAAAAAAAAATTCAGAAGCAGTTTCATTGTCAAATCATGTAATTCATTTTAGAACAGTTGATATTTCTTTTAACATTTTAAAATAGATCATTGATAATTGGTAACCTCACACTTCCCCTACAGACATCTTTCAATGTAGCTAGCTATCTGATTATGCTTGCTACTTGCATGCTGATGCCATAGGAAAATTTTTATTTTGTGATTTCCTTTTGTATATTACAAAGGCCATTGGCTTTTTTTATTGTAAAAAGATTTTTTTTGGCAAACAAAACTTTGGAAAGAAAAGCTTCCTTCTCTTTGCACAGATGGAGTTCCTGTGATGCTTGGTAATGCATCTGGTTTTGCAACTTTAATGAAAAAAGGAAGCTCTTTATATAGACATCATTCATTGCTTTTTACACAGATATGCACTGGCAAACAATGACTCTTCCACCATGTCCCGAAGATGTTTTGTGAACAGCCATAAAAGTCATCAACTTTGTCAGAATCAGGTCTCTGAGTTATCACGTTTTAAAAAGATTTTGTCTAGAAATGAGTACTTTTCTACCACACAGAATTTTTCTGGCTTTCAAGAGGAGGTCTTGAAGTTCTTGTTCAAACTAAAGGGAGACATTTTATTTTTTTTTCTGTAAGAAGAAGAAAACCCACCTTTGGATGAAATGATTTTATCCATTGGTTATTTTACTTGGCAGATATTTTTAACCTTATGAATAACATAAATCTTTGAATTCAAGGTCCTGAAGTAACTGTGTTGAATGTCACTGAAATATTTTAAACTTTCTTGGCTACACTGCTTATATGCAAGAAGAAAGTAGAGGTTAGCACCAATGCAAACTTTCAGTGCTGAAGGAAATGTTTTACCAAGATGGAGTTGAGATACAAAATTCTCTGCCAATTTCTCTGAAAAAAAGAAATCTGCAAGCACCTGTAAACACTTCAGAACTTTCAAAAGTTAGTTCTTTCTTGATGGTATTAAAATTGAACCATAGATTCAAAATCCTTTTCGTTTGATATAGAGTACATCAAAGATGTTGACTTAGCCAACAAAGAACTCACTGATCTTAGGACAAAAAATGACTGAAATTGGAGCTTAACTCAGAAAGCCTTTTTTCACTTTGTAAAGCAAGTTGTGGAAATTTTACTTTTATTTTTAACAATATATTCTTTTGAATAGAGTTTTTCACCATTTGTAACCGTCAAAATAAAAAAAAATTGATTGAACATCCAATGTGATATGAATGGATTTTTTTTGTAAAGTGACCCACAGTTTAATGTTTCTTTTTCAAGCTAAGCAATAATACCCTTACTGCTGATGTGTCTTTAAATAATAAAATTTAACTTTAACTTGTTTAAATTTTAAATGTCTCAAATGTCAGTTATTTAATGTACTAATAAAGAAACACAAAGATTAATGCATCACAAATTTGCATTTTAAAATATTTTAATAGCTTTTTAACATAATTGGTTTCCTTGGTAATACTATGTATTTTATAGATTTAAAGATATTATACTGAGAAGGACTCCATAAGCCAAAAGATCGAAGACAGAAAGAAGTTTAAAAACACTTGACCTACTGTGTACTTACTTCCTTACTTTTGGGGATCCATGATCTCATCAATGTGGGCGCCTCTTCAGTGTGGATCAGTGTATCACTCCTTTCTATCCTATGAAATTTTTCACCTTGATTTTCCATATATTTTCTATTTAGAATCTAATTGCTCATTGCACCACCATCCTTCTTTTACTTCTTTTAATATTCCATGGGTATCCAGCAGCATTGGGACTTTCCATCTGTCAAATTAGACACTCCTTTCATGACTTACACATCTTCTTTTGGTATTTAAGTGCCTTCAGGTATTTCTTTTTTAACACTTTTGGCATACAAATTATCTTTAGTAATATATTGTGAGCTACTTTCACCTTGTATATATTATCCATATCTTTTGCCTTTCATGAAATACAGCCAACAAATAAGCAAAAAGGCCCCTTTCAGCTCCAATAATCCAAAACACCTGTGATCTTACCAATTTAAGTATTTCTTCCAACAGTGCTGATTGCAACTCATGCTTGCAGAGCCTGTGTATGTCCTTCCATATATCTACTACATGGAGTTCACCTACATGGTGTCATGGGAATGACCAACCTCTCATTCATTCTTTTGTCATTTGTTATGTGGGTTCCAATGGAGCATGCAAGCAGTTTATGGGTTATCTTTTGCTTTTAATACATGACCAGCCCATCTATATTTTGTCCAGTTATACATTTCTCTGGTGACATAATTTACAAACCTTCTTTTGAATAATCCCTTCATTAGTGATATGTTCCTACTTGCTCATGCTTCTGTTTCCCTTTAGGTGATCATCAACTTCATGTCTTTAAAGATGACAGTTTATAAGACTCACAGGCATATAACATCTGGAAGAATGTTAGTGTTAAAAAGATGGCCTTGTTTTTTATGTAAAAACAATCCAGACTATTTCCTAACTCCGTTTCAAGTCTTGGTCCAGTCATTTTCTTTTCCACTTATAATGGCTGTCCATGATGTATATATTGGTTCTCCATCCAAATGCATATCACAGTCTGTATACTAAGCATTCTTTTTTCACTTGGTTTCTCATAAGTGATGCTAACGCTCATCACCATCATCAAAGCCTAACCAATTTTATGTTGTGAAGTGGGGAGAGAATACGAGAGTAAAATACTATCATGTGGGATGATGTACTGTGGAGACTCTTTGTAAGTTACCATAGTGGCACAATGGATTGAGTTTTGAAAATGTAGTCAGGAATACTTGAATTTGAATTCTGCCTCAGACACATACCTGAAACAAATCACTTAATTCTTTTTAGTCTTAATTTCATCACCTATAAAACTGGAATAGCACCTATGCCACAGGGTTGTTATGAGAATCAAATGAAAGAACATATGAAATACTTTGAAAACCTTAAAGAACTATAGTCATCACCACCACTATCATCATCATCATCATCATCAATTATTATCATGTAAAGGTTTTGTTTTGCTATGTTTAAGATCCATTATCATCGATGATAATGATGATGATGGTGATGATTGTGATGATGACTATGATGCTGATGGTGATAATGGTGATACTGATGATGGTGATGATATGTGATAGTGATGGTGATGATGGCTATGATGGTAATGATGACGGTGATTGCTGATGCTGATGGTGATAATGATAGTAGTCATGAAGGTCTGGCAAGAGCTTTGAAGTACTGCACAATTGTCCAGTGATGATACTATTGATTGGGTTAGCACCCCAGCCAGTGCGATGATTTTTTTTTCCTATGAATCTAAGAATAGAGTAGCACTGGCTTTCAGGTTGGTCCTACTCACAACCACCATGAAAATCAATTTGACACGGAGGACAATGGAGTAAGTTGTATTCTCTGATGTTCTGGCATACTCCATAATGTGCTGGTTCCACAACAAGTCAAAATCCAAGAAAGCAATGACCCATTTTCTGGAAATATGTTAGTAGTGACCACTAACCTGTGCAAACCCTGAATGTTTATAAAATGGGCTGAAAGCATAAATGCTTTAATTGTGTGTCAATAATAGATAATAATAAAATTGGAAACAGGTGCCACAGACTTAATACTGCTTTTTTTTCAGTGGTGCTCTCAGCTTCAAGTCATAAAACAATGGATTGCTGACTTATGCAGGACCATCTCAAAAAGCTTCATTCCTAAGCCTAGATTGGGAAAAAATAAAAGATGAAATGGGGGAGTCATTAAATGTAAAGAAAGAAAAGGAAGGGGGCAGCTAGGTGGCGCAGTGAGTAGAGCACCGGCCCTGGAGTCAGGAGGACCTGAGTTCAAATCCAGCCTCTGACACTTGACACATGTACTAGCTGTGTGACCTTGGGCAAGTCACTTAACCCCAATTGCCCTGCCAAAAAAGAAAAAGAAAAGGAAAAAAAATGAGGTCATTGAAAATACTCATTTAATGAAAACTCCAGATTTTATTCCCAATAATGAAAGAAATAACAAAAACGGTGTCAACGTATCATATGGTTTTAAAAAGGAGATGGACATGAAATTCTGAAAAGTCCCTTTGAAGTTGGATGGCCTAAATCCAAAAGATATATCAATTATACCTAAATAATGTAATTCAAGAAAGTGATATATGGTATAACCATCATGGATGGTTTTAATCATCATTCTCCTATGATATTTGACAGAAAGAATAAAACATATTTGTTTTGCAACCTGCACATAGAAGTATATGCAACACCTGCTGACATGGTAAACTCTAGTGACAAGCATTACACATAAGCATGGCAGAAGCTGCTTGAGAAAGTTATTGCGGAAGTGTGGAAAATCATTAGAAGATTCCGAAATATCTTGCTAGTTCTTGAAACATAAAAAATGACTACTGTATTGCCCAATTAAAAGCAACAAAAATGAAACAAGAGGAAAAGAATCTGGAAAACAAAAGAATATTGATCTAGAATCTCTTAATGATCTATTGAAAATAAGTTAAGGCAATATAAGGAGTCAAAGCCCCACAAATAACAAAATTAGCAATTCAATATCTATACTGTCTATCCTGTTTACTTAATGATTAGCAAACTCCCCTCAATCATACCCTCTCCATTCCAGCGATTCTGAATTACCCCAACTCTTGCCTTCCTAACAAGGGAATTTAACATATATGTATTGATATTCCCTCAAACACATCAACCTCAGCTTAGACGTTTTGCATGACCTACTCTTCCACTCCACCTCAGACATATACAATGATGGTCATACCTTTGATCTTCCTCTCACCTATGTTCAAGAACTCTGAAATTCTCTTATCTGATCACAATCTATAGTCATTCCATATCTCCCTCTGCCTTGTGACCTCAAACCTTTGACTGTGTTCTTTATCAACCCATGATTTCCAATTCCTGGGTCCCTTAGTTCTTTCCCAGGCCATCATGTCTGCAATCTCCTCCTTTCCTCGCCTTTGCTCCTTGGTGAAACATTCAATTCTACATTGTCCTTTCTTTTGTATCCCTTGCCTCCCTCCTTTATCATATCATCAATCTCGCCCCTACATATATCAGTTTTAGATCACTCCCATGGTCTTCTGCTTTTATTCCTATACATGTGCTGCTGATTGAATCTGTAGAAAATCATGGAACCATACTGATTAGGTTTGCTACAAATATATGTTATATCTCAACTGGGCCTTTACCATTGCAAGTCAACCCTTTTATACTAACTTAATCAATCCACTGTCTTATTCAGCACAACTCCTCTTCCAAATCTTTCCATCCCTCCTCAAGTCTCCATGACTCTCCTCCCACCATCTTTTCAGCTGAGAACCATTTCTCATATTTTACTGAAAAAAATTGAGGCCATTCACTGAGAGCTCCTTCATTTCTCCTTCTCCTCTTCTCACCTCAACCAGATGCATTCTGCCACTATCTCCTTCTTTACCCCTTTCTCACATGAAGGTGGCCCTTCTCCTTCCCAAATCAAACCCCTCTTCATAGGTGATCCCATCACATCCCATGTTCTCCAGCAGACTGCCCCATCTATCATCCTCACTCTCACTTATCCAGATCTCTGTGTATCGGATGCTTCATTACTGCCTGTAAACATGCTTGTATTTCTCCATCCTCGAAAAACAAATAAAAAAACAAACCTCATTTGATCTTTTAATCCTTACCAGCTATCATCTCATATCTCTTCTCCTTGTGTGGCTAGACTATTTGAGAAGGCCATCTATAGATATAGGTGGCTCCACTTCCTTTCTTCTCATTCTCTTCTTAGTTTTCTACAGTCCAGCTTCTGATCTCATCATTCAACTGAAATTGCTCACTCCAAAGTTACTAACAATCTCCTAATTGTCAAATCTAATGGCCTTTTCTGAATCCTCCTCTTTCTTGACCTTTCTACAGCCTTTGATGCTATCACACTCTTCTCCTTGTTACTCTTTTCTCTCTAGATTTTCTTGACACTCTTCTGTTTTTCCCCCTACATATCTGACTGTTGCTTTACTGGATCTTCTTTCAAGTCAGACCCTTCCCCCTTCAAAACTTCCCTATTACAGTCATGGTACCATTATCTTCCCAGTTACCTAGGCTTTCAACCTACATGTCATCCTCAACTCCTCACTCTTTCTCAGCTCCTAACCCCATATTCAATCTATTCCCAAGGCCTGTCAATTTTACCTTCATAATATCTCTTGTATACAGCCCCTTCTCTGCTCTTACAGTACCACCAAACTAGAACAAGCCCTTATCACCTCACTCCTGGACTACTGCAAAAGCCTACTGGTCAGTCCCCCTGCCACAAGTCTCTCGTTATTCCAGTCCATTCTCAACTCACCTGTCAAAGTGATCTTCCAAAGCACAAGTCTGACCGTGTCATTCCCTACTCAATAAACTCCAGTTGTTCCCTTTCACATCCAGGATACATAAAGTTATCCTTCAAGAGACTATATTTGATTAATGTACATTATGGAATGACAGGACAATCTGTTTACATGTCATTGTAGGATGCAGAAATTTAGGATCTGCTAGATGCCTAGAAAAGCTATAATCAGTTAACCATAAGTATACACCAGAGGCTTATTATATATTATGTACTAACAGATGACAAATCACTGGACTACAAATATAAATCTCAAAATATCTGGGAGTATTTAATAAACAAAGTGGACAGGAGTTAGAACATAATTGTAGACGCAGTTTTGTTGTCATGACCACAACTATGTGATCATAATCTAAAAATTAAAAAAAACCTTTTAAAATAGATGTCACCATACAAAATCCTCCTAATCTCCAATGTGCAAGAAATGAAAAACTTTCAAAATGTAGAGACCAAGTAGAAGAAATTAAAACTACATGGGAACAGGACAAGCAATCCCCTGTCATTCTGGCTGCTATTGGGTTTGTACTGAAGATGAATTCAATGAGTCAGAAGAAGAAGAGATAACATTCAAATCTGGGTTACCATTTGATTGCTTTCCCATTTTTCAATGTTAAAATGTTTCAAAAGGTCAGCTTTCAGTTTAGTTGAACAATATATTTTAAATATATTGAACAATATATTTTAAAAATCATTATTCTTCTAGTTTTGTAATCATTTTAATATTTGTCCTAACAAATATTAACCAATAACCAACATCTAGTCAGGGGTCTCACTGCAAACATATATGTGTTTGGGAATGGCTGCATGAATAACGAATTATTTTCAGGTTGTTAAAATATAATTGATTTCTTTTCTATATACTGTTTGCTGCTTACCATTTTCATCATCTCCCAATATATTTTCTCGAAGATTTTATTTGTGATATGTAAGTGTAAAACTTCTGTACAGTCCACAGTCCTTTGGTCTTTCTTATTATATTTACCAATATTTTTTGCTATCCTTGTCTTTATCCACCTTTGTATTCAAGTCACCAAGCATCACAATTTATGATGATTTCATTTTAAGGGTCTTATTGAGTTCTCCATAGAATTTATCTGCCTCCTCATCCTTAACAACAGATGTTGGGACATAAGCTGCAATTATTTCCATGGTGGTCTTTTTGAAAATATTTATCAATCATGAGCACTGAAATATAAGATGAGTGACTATCTCATGAAATATTGTTTTGGTTGCTTTTAGACACTTGGTAAAACTGAACCTGCTAGAATCTTTGAGTCGTCCTATTTAGTAGTACCTTTCTTTTGTCTTATTTTATTTCCAGAATATTAAATAGATATGATTGAGTTCCTTAAATAGCAAATTTGCTTGAGGATAAGTGGAAAAGTATCCCATATTTAGAGTGCCTATAGCCAAGTTAACCAAAAAACCTTCATATCCTTAACACTCTCTGACCCCCTTTTTGGCTAAGACCAAGGGCAAATAGATCTAAAGCTGGAATGGAACTTACATACCTTTTATGCCAACTCCCCCATTTTTCAGGCAAGAAAATAGAAGCCTAGAGAGGTGAAAGGGTTTGCCCAGGGTCACACAGCTAGCACCTATAGTGGAAGGATTTGAACTCAGGTCAGCTTGACTTCAAGTTTCTTACTCTATCTAGCCATACTGGCTTTCTTTGCCATGACCGAAGAATATATCACGTGGGTGATGAATCTCCCTTTACTTAGCTACATTGGTTCTTAGGAAGCAGATGTAGTTTCTTCCAGACTTTGCAGACCACCTTTCCAATATGGTGGAACCTGCTTTTGAGAACCCAGGGCTACCTCACATGACAAGGCAGGACTCTAAGGATTCTGGTTTCTTTTCTAAAATTTATTTTGCTATGTCACAGGAAAAAGAGGAACAAATAAAACAAAGGTCTAATGGTGGATAAGATCATGATAGAGAATGGTGGGCAAAATTCCAAGGTACTTCAACTCCTTTTTATTTTTCCTGCTAAGGGGAATTGCATTTGATCTGCAAAGAAAAGGGAGATTGAAAAATAGTAGACAGCTGAAGTAAAAATAAATAAGCAACATGTCATAGGTAAGTTCAAGTCATTAGACCTGACAAATTGGCTTTTTTTCCCTTTCTCAAATAAGACTTTTAATCATCTATATCCATGCCTTGGCACTGGTAATCTTCCATGACTGCAATATATTCCTTCCTCCCTCTGACTCATCGAATCTCTCCCTTCCTTCAAGATTCAGCTCAAATTTTAACTTAGAAATGAAGCTTTTCGTGATCTCCCCAACTGTTCGTGTCCTCCTTACCTATCTTGTATGCATTTTGTATTTACTTATTTTGTATTTTTACCTCTACATGTTGTCCACTCCCATAGAATATAAGTATCCTGAGAATAGGGATGTGTTTCTTTTTGCACTTGAACACCCAGTGCTTGATTCAGTGTCTGGCCCATTGTAGGGGCTTAATAACTTCTTAATAGCTGATATATCACAGAACACTGAAAGAACTACCAGTTTGTTAGATAATCTTGTTGAACCACTCTCAGTGACCTTTGAAAAACCACGGAGACTGGGAGAGATGCTTTTGGACCAGAAAGGGCAAAAGTCCTAATTTTGAAAAGAAAATGAAAAGAGAAGGCTCTGAAAATTATGATCCAATGATCTTGACTTTCATTTCTAGTAAAGTTCTCCAACACATTATTAGAAAAAGAAACTGGTGAATCTCTAGAAAAGGAAGCTGTATTTATTAAGGCCCAGCATAATTTTCTGAAGACTAACCTCATTTCCTAAATGACAGTATTACTGGATAGGTAGATAAAAAGAGTGGTTTCCCTGGATGTAAGAAGAGTCAGAATCACAGACTGAATAAACATTTATTAAGCTCCTACTATGTACCAGGCACAAGCCTAAGCACTGGGGATACAAAGAAATGACAGTCACTACTCTCAAAGAGTTCACAATCTAATGAGGGAAGACAATGCATAAAAAAAAAAAAGCTGGAAAAGGGAATGGGAAGAAAGATTGAATCCTGAAGCCAGGATGGGAAATCATCTGAGGAAGTCATAGTTTCCGATTTGGTTACATTTTGCAGCATGATGAGTTTCTGGAGTTAATGAAGTCTAGGAAAGTAGCTGGGAACTGATGAAGTGAATTCTTTGCGTACACTCCTCAAATCAAGGATTTTGGAGGAACTTCATAACCATTTCTAGACTGATGATTCTCAAATCCACCTATCTTGCTTCATCGTTTCTGCTTATCTTCAATCTCTAACTTCCTTTCAGACATATAGAACCAGTTGTTTGGTAGACATCTTAAGCTAAACATATCTAGAGCAGAACTCAGTATCTTTCACCCTGAACCCTTCCTCCCCTTATCATTTCTATTGTTGTAGAGGAAAATACCATCCTCCTAGTCTCTCAGGTGCACAATATAGGAGTCTTCCTGGATTCTTTACTATTCCCTATCGAAGCTGTTGCCAAGGCCTGTTGATTTCACCTTTGCAACCTCTCTCATATAAGAATGCCTTCTCTCCTCTGACACTGGCACCATTCATCACCTCACACCAGGACTATTGCAATAGCCTGCTGGAGGGTTTGACTGCCTCAAGTCTCTCTCTACCTCAATCCATCCTCCATTCAACCACCAAAGTGATTTTCCTAAAGCCCATATCCAACCATGTCATCCCCATGCCCCCTACTCAACAAATTCCAGTGGCTTCCTATTATCTCCAGTGTCAATTAAAAATGCTCTACTTAGAATTCTAAGTCCTTTATAACCTGGCTCACTCCTACCTTTCCAGTCTTCTTACAGGTTACTCCTTGCCATGTATTCTTTGATCTAGTGACATTGGCCTCTTGGCTGTTCTATGAATAAGACACTCTGTCTCTGGGCTCTAGGAATTCTCTCTGGCTGCCCCCACTCCCCCTGCCCCGTGTCTAAAATGTTCTCCCTCCTCAACTCTACCTACTGATTTCCCTGACTTCCCTTAAGTCCCAACTAAAATCCAATTTATTACAGGAAGCCTTTTCCAATCCATTTGAATTCTGGTGCCTTCCCCCTGTTGATTATTTCCTATTTCTATGGCACATAGCTCATTTTGTATATATGTGTTTGCGTGTTGTCTCCCCCATTAGATTGTAAGCTCCTAGAGAGCAAGTCATCTTATTTCTTTTTGTATTCCTGGTGCTTGGCACATAGTGCCTGGCACGTAGACATTTAACAAATATTATTGATTGATTGAGATCCCAGATGTCCACTCCCACCTTCTCCAGCCAGGGAAAGGGAGTGACACCAGATAGGAGGTGCTGAGGAGGTATGAGTTTCAGAGTTGATTTCATCTTGAGAAATGATGAGTTTCTGGAGATTATGAAGTTAAAGAAAACAAAGGCAAAGTCTTGACAAGATGGAAATGGTACAATTAGGTGGAATAGGAACACACTGAATGGACTCAGAGAGTAATAACTAGTGTGTCAATTTCAACTTTGAGAGAATGCTCTAGTATGGTGCCCCAGGAATATATCTGTGACCTCATACTGGCCAAAAAGCATTTTTATCAATGACATTGATCAAGGTACATTGACTTTTTTTTCAATTTGCAGATGACATAAAGGAAGGAATAATTGATTTATTGGACGATAGAGTTATGATACACAGTGGGCAAGCTAGAACAATGATGTGAGCTTAACAAAATGAAATTTAGTAGATAACTGTAAAGTCCCACAGTTAGGTTAAAAACACACATGTAACTTTACAAGTTATGTAACTAGAAGGAAGCATAATTGGACCATAGTTTCTACGAAGAAAACCCATGTGTTTTAGTCATCCATAAACTCAATCAAACTCTAAAATGCAAAAGAGTAACCAGGAAATCTAATATAATCTTAGGGTGCAATAGGCAAACAGGTATGGTGCTCTTCTCTGGTTAAGTTGAATGAGGAATTGTCTTCATATTTTGGGTCTTGAGATGGACATTCATCAGTTGGATAGCAGTAGAAAAAAAAAGATAACTGGGTTCAGGTGGTGCAGTGGATAGAGGGCCAGGAAGACTTGTCTTCCTGAGTTCAAATTTGGCCTCAGAAACTTACTATCTGTGTAACCCTGGGCAAGTCACTTAACCCTGTTTGACTCAGTTTCCTCCTCGATAAAATGAGCTGGAGAAGGAAGTGGTGAGCCACTCCAGTATCCTTGCCAAGAAAACCACAAATTCAGTCAACAAAGAGTTGGACATGACTGAAAATGATTGAACAGCAACAATATTTGTTTATGGGATTAGACCTGTTTTATTTTGCCTCACTTGTCAGAAATAAAAGCAACAGATTGAGGCTGTGGAAAGCTTTATATAGGAGAAACTTCCTCACATTTAGAGCAGTGTTCCTTAAACTGACATCCATGGACATGCAATGCATCTTGGATAGATTTCAGGATATCCGTGGACCTGAATGGGAAATATTTTGATCTTTATTTCAATATAATTAGTTTCCTTTGCCATCCATCATATTTTTATTTTTATGTAAAATGTACAACAAGTTTAAGAATTCTTGGTTTTTTAGGTATCCAAAAATGAAATGGTCTGCTTGACCTCCCCTCATTGCAGATTATGATGCAAAGGTGGAATGACCATTTATTGTGAATGTTGTAGAGTGGATTCTTATTAATCCCCGGGTTGGAATAGATGGCCTCTGAAATTCCTTCAAATTCTGAGAAAATGTGATTATGTAGTTGGAAGACCAGCCTGGTGTTAGGTGATGTCTACTCAGCCACCCTTAGATGGAGATGCCAAAATTATCAACCAACTTTCAATTACCTCCTCCCTCTTTGTTGGAAGGATTTGGTGGGAGCATAACAAATATCCTTTGATCCCTCAAGTGTAAAGTGGGACGCATCACTAGATTGAGGAGGTGATTTCTATTAACAAGATTGTTCTGTCTCACTTGAAAGAGAAGACATTTCTACTGTCTCACAGATCCAACATAGATCTTGGGATGTAGGTAGAGGAATGGAAGAGTAAGTATGAAGACTTTCATGAGAATTGAATAAGTTAGAAGTAGTGAAAGGTACGTAAAAACACAGGTCTTTGAGGGTTCTGCTCTATGGACAATTTTGTTTTTCATCTTCTAAAGAACAGAGGAACAGGGAGCATTATGAACCCCCTCCCCTCTCTCCTCTCCTTCCTTTCTTCTCCCTTTCTCTTTTTTCTCCCTTGGTCCTTTTTCCTCTCTTCTCTTCTTCCCCCCCCCCTCTCCCCATCTTGTATCTAGCTCTTTCTCTTTCTGTCTATTTCTTTTGTCTAACTGTTTCTCTTTCATTAGTTTGGTAGTGCATATGGCCTTGAAATCAGGAGAAGCCTAACTAGGTTCAATTGAAGTAATTTGACTGTATTCTCTAAAAAACCAAACCAAACCAAACCAAACCAACCTTTGTGTTTCTTTTCTCTTTATGGGTGGTACTAAAATTTGAAGTGTAGAGAAGTCATTTTTATAGATTTGTATACTTTTTTATATTGATCTAGAAAATTCCTTGAAAAAATCCATGTTCTGCTTATTCCACATTACCTTCCCTGTCTCTTGAGAAAAAAATTGACTGTTTTTCTTTGGTGGGATTTAGCCCAGCAGATGTCCTTTTATACACCACAAAGATTCCAAAATAAAGTGAGTACTAGGATTTACCAGACTTGGGAGGAAAACATTTGGACCATGTTGGTCACATTTCTATTGGGAGAATATGGCCAAAGTTTAAAAAAAGATGAGTGGAGTGCTTACAACACTAAGAAGTAGCTCATTGTGAGAAGACTGGTCAATAAGTGATGAATTATTTTGCCCTGAAAATACATGAAATAATGTGCATTATAATACATTAATTTTTAATGATCAATATCTTACTTGTTTTTCTATGGTATGTGTGTTCATGTGTGTGTGTACATGAATGTGTATATGTGTTATGCATATGTGCATGCTGACCTACAGGTTAGACTGTTGGCCTCTCAAGAACCATGCTTTCTTGTTTCTATGCCTTGGCTCACATTGTTTCCTGTGCCTCTATTGTCCTCCTAGAACCAATCAGGAGAATTGGTTTCAAATCCCACTGCTGCCACTTACCAGCTAGTACTACATCCTTTGGCAAGTCACTTAATCTCTGTAACCCTGCCTACATTATCTCTAAAATGGGAATGATAATACTTGTGCTATCTCTTTATGGGGCTACTGTGAGCATCAAATGGGATAATTTACATGAAGCTTGAGAGATAGGCTATGTTACTATCATATAAAAGTCTCAATTTTCAAAAAAAGAAAAGAAAAAGAGTAAACACTACAAATTATATGATGACTGATGTTGATAACTGCCAAAACTCTAGAACAAATTGTTAAGGAGTTGGTTTGTGAACATCTAGAAATGGAAGCTGAACTCATTAAGAGCCAGCATCATTATCTGAAGTGCAGGGAATTGCAGACTAAGCTCAATACTTTTTTTAATAAGAGCACTTTTTTGAAACTAAGTCAGAGCATATTACTCCCTCACTCAATAAACTTATTGAAGGGTCTCTATCTGCTTTAGGATCAAACATAAATTCTTTTACAAGGATTCCCCCCGCCCCCATTCTTACATGACAGTGTCTCCCTCTGCTATGCCTAGAATGTAGATCTTCCTCACCTCTTCCTTTTGGGAATCCCTAATATCTTTCAAAACTCAGGTCAAGAACCACTTTCTAGGAGAGGTAGGGATGAGATGGTGACTGGAAAGTAGGGACTTGTGTGAGCTCCTCCCCAGGTCCCTCCAAAAACCTGTAGAAAGTGGCTCTGAACAAATTCTGGAGCTGCAGAGCCCATAGAATGGCAGAAGGAAGTGAGGCTCCAGCCCAGGACAGCCTGGATAGTCACTGGGTAGGGTCTACTGCACAGAGCTTGGAGTGGAGTGGAGTAGAGACCAGAGTGGGCTGCGCCCAGACTGACTAGACCAGAGAGCCAGGCAGAACAGGCCCTAGCACTCTGAATCAGTGAGCTGTGGCAGTTACCAGACTTCTCAACCCACAGACACCAAAGACAACACAGAAGGTTAGTGGGAAAAGCTGGGGGGACAGAGTGGAAAGAGTCTGCAGTTCAACCACTGCCCCAGGGATAATGGCAGTGATGCAGTTCTGAGGACAGAACTACAGCTGCGATTGCTTCTGGCCCCTGCCACACCTGGTAGGAGGAATTAAGTGGCATATCAGAGCAGGAGTGCAGAGCCTGCTTAAGATCTGAGTCCTGATCTGGGTTGGCGGTTCTTGGGGGAGGAGGAGTGTTGGTGTGGCAGAGCTGGCTGTGTAGAGATAGCTCTGAAAACAACAGCACAACCCCTCAAGCTTGGGACAGAGTACTCTATACTCTATGGGAAGTCATACCTTGACGAGAAGCTCAGGGGTGGAGTAGTTGGCTGGGAACATGGCCAGGCAGCGAAAATGGACTCAGATTCAGACTCAGACTTCGGAATCTTTCTTTGGTGATAGGGAAGACCAAAACATACAGCCAGAGAAAGTCAATGAAGTTGGGGAGCCTGCATCAAAAGCCTCCAGGAAGGGCATGAACTGGTCTCAGGTCATGGAAGGGCTCAAAAAGGATTTGGAGGGGGAAGTTAGAGAAGTGGAGGAAAAATTGGGAAGGGAGATGGGAGTGATGCAAGAAAACCATGAAAGAGGATTCAGTGACTTGCTAAAGGAGACCCAAAAAATACTGAAGAAAATAACACTTTAAAAAATAGACCGACTCAAATGGCAGAAGAGCTCCAAGGGGCCAATGAGGAAAAGAATGCCTTGAGGGGCAGAGTTGACCAAATGGAAAGGGAGGTCCAGAGGACCACTGAAGAAAATACTACCTTAGGAATTGGACTAGAGCAAGTGGAAGCTAGTGACTTTATGAGAAATCAAGATATTATAAACCAGAACTAAAGGAATGAAGAAATGGAAGACAATGTGAAATACCTCATTGGAAAAGCCACTGGCCTGGAGAATAGATCCAGGAGAGATAGTTTAAACATTGTTGGACTGTCTGAAAGCCATAATCTAGGAAAGAGCTTAGATATCATCTTTCAAGAAATTGTCAAGGAGAGCTGCCCTGGTATTCTAGAGCCAGAGGGTGAAGTGGAAATTGGGGGAATCCACCCATCGCCTCCTGAAGAAGATCCCAAAGAGAAAACTCCTGGGAATATTGTCACCGAGTTCTGGAACTCCCAGATCGAGGAGAGAGTGCTGCAGGCAGCCAGAAGGAGGTGATTTGGGTATTGTGGAAGCACAATCAGAATAACATGGGATCTGGCAGCTTCTACATTAAGGAATTGAAGGGCTTGGAATATGATATTCTAGAGGTCAATGGAACTAGGATTATAACCAAGAATCACCTACCCAGCAAAACTGAGTATCATGTTCCAAAGCAAAATACAGATTTTCAATAAAATAGAGGACTTTCAAGCTTTCTCAGTGAAAAGACTGGAGCTGAATAGAAAATTTGACTTTCAAACACAAGAATCAAGAGAAGCATGAAAAGGTAATCAAGAAAGAGAATTCATAAGGGACTTACTAAAGTTAAACTATTTTGTTTACATTCCTACATGGAAAGATGATGTGTATAATTCATGAGACCTCAGTATTAGGGTAGCCGAAGGGAATATATGTACACACATACATACATACATATATATATATATATATATATATAGATATAGATATATATATCCATTCTGCCTACATATATATGTATACATATTATATATACATATATGTAGACATATATATGTAGACAGAAGGCACAGGGTAAATTGAATATGAAGGGATGATATCTAAAAAAATAAAATCGAATTAACGGATGAGAGGAATATATTGAGAGAGGGAGAAAGGGAGAGAAGAGATAGAATGGGGTAAATTATCTCACATAAAAGTGGCAAGAAAAAGCAGTTCTGTTGAGAGGGACAGATGAGGGGGAATGAGCGAATCTTGCTCTCATCAGATTTGACCTGAGGAAGGAATAACATACACACTCAATTGGGTAACTTACCCCACAAGAAAGAAGGAGGAAGAAGATAAAAAAGGGGAGATGATAGAAGGGAGGGCAGATAGGGGGAGGAGGTAATGAAAAGCAAACACTTTCGAAAAGGGACAGGGTCGAGGGAGAAAATTGGATAAAGGGGGATAGGATAGGAAGGAGTGAAATATAGTCTTTCACAACTTGAGTATTGTGAAAGGTTTTTGCATAATGATACACATTTGGCCTATGTTGAATTGCTTGCCTTCTTAGGGAGGGTGGGTGGGGAGGGAAGGGGGGAGAGAATTTGGAACTCAAAGTTTTAAAAGCAAATGTTCAAAAAAAGAGTTTTTGCATGCAACTAGGAAATAAGATATACAGGCAATGGGCATAAAAATCTATCTTGCCCTACAAGAAAGTAAGGGAAAAGGGGATGGGGGGGGGGAGTGGGGTGACAGAAGGGAGGGTTGACTGGGGAATGGGGCAATCAGAATATGTGCCATCTTGGAGTGGGCGGGAGGGTAGAAATGGGGAGAAAAGTTGTAATTCAAACTCTTGTGAAAATTAAGGTTGCAAACTAAAAATATTAGATTAATAAATAATGTTTCAAAAAAAGAACCACTTTCTAAATGAAACCTTTCTCAATTTCCCCAAGTTCTATGTTTCCTCCACCACTACCAGTTATTTTGTATTTGTTTTTGTATAAGTTTTGCATAAACTTATATAGCAGGATTTTATGGCCACCCACTTCTGTTTGTAGGCTTGATGGGGTGATCATCTCTCTCTTCACCTCATCATATTAGCTCATTTTCCTTATTCATTCCCATTCCAGGTTCTAAGGCAATCAAGGTATGTGGTCTACCATTTACACACCAATTACCAACATTACATCCCACTCATTAATTAAGCAATTAGCTCTGAGCCTCACCTAATTCATTAAATTGCGTTATTAAATAGTATTTATTATTAAATGCTAGTTATTAAACTGGAGAAATCAATTTTTCCACATGTATTTACTCATTTTTCTTTGTATATGACAATTAATACTTTTCTCCCACTCCACAGATTCCTCATAGAATAATATTTGAACTGTCTTGTCCAATATTCCCATGTATGTTAATGATACAACAAAAAATATTTGCATTCTCTGTGGGAGAAGCTATTGAAGTTGGTATAACATTTCTTCTCATGGTCAAAAAATTCTTTGGTCTCTTGAAAGATCATTTGAGGTACATTAAATCTACCTTAATATTATTTACCATGTGCATATCATGAGAAAATACTACTTGACAGGTCACCTTTCCATACACTTATGCATGTGCATGTGGCCTCTCTCAGTGTGATATAAACTCCTTCATGTCAGGGACTGTATCATTTTGGTATGTTTGTTCCCATCATCTAGCACAGTGAGTGGCAAAACGTGGTCACGTAAATGCTTATGGATTGGGACAGGGCTCCTAGACTGTAGATAAAGGAAATTTTGAATACATAGTTTACTCATAGGATGATGATAGTAACAACTACTTACATTTATATATAATTCATATTAAATTTATATATAATATTATATATAATTTGTATACATTATATAATTATATATTATTATATTGTTATAGAATTATATGTTACATAATTATATATAACATATAATTTATATTATATTTATATGCAGTTTTCCTGAAAACAAACCTAAAAGCTTAATTAATAGCTCAATTGTCATCATCCTAATTCCTAGAGATGTGCATAGTGTGGCACCCAGTTATTTCTGGCATATCCAACTCATGCTATATGCGTGCTTATGTCCTTTTTCCACGTTAAGAAACAAAGGCTTAGCTAGGTTAACTGACTTATTTAAAGTGAAGTAGATCATAAGTATAGAGATAAAATTAATTTCTATTTTCTGACTTCAAATCTGCTGCTCTTTCCTTTTTCATCAAATTTTATATATCAAATGGCAAAAAAGTTACCTTACCAATTTTATAAATGTATTTTGAAAGTTAAATGAATTAATAGATGTAAAAATGTGTTTTGGGTAGCCTTTTCATTTGAAGATACTCAAATCCATACACTTTTATTTGTATCATTTAGTAAAAATTTAATATGAGTAAAGCCTTATAGCAAAATACCAATGTGAATTATTGATTTCTATGATTATAATTTAATGTAATTTATGAAATTGATATCTATAAGGAACTTGCCTATACTTCTTTTAGTTTTGGTCTCTGTGGAAATGTCCTGACTTAAGAATTTGAGCAACTTACCTTGTTAATTGTTATTAAATCATGTACCTTATATTCAAAGTCTGTAAACCGAAATTGCATAAAACTTATTTTATCATCCTTTTCTTATTTACTATGATTGAATGAAAATAGATTGTCGTGCAACATGGTTAAGTTATGTGGTTATAAAAGTGATATATTAAAACATAGGCCATGAAATTCTTTCTCTTGGCAGTTGTAATTGATTTAAAAAAATCTACTTTTCAGCATTATTTTGAAGATAGTAATAGTTTTCTTAATTAAACTATTCACTCCATTTATTAATTAAAGAGAAATCTACCAACTATTCAGTTTAAACCTGAGAAAGTACCTTTCTAAAACCTTTTTATGGATTGAAGGATTCATCTTCAATAAAGAATGGTTATAAAAAATGTCAGACATTTATTTGCTATCAGTCTTTTTTGTGTTCCTCTTAATTGTAAAATGGAATTGTGGAAATTACTCAGCTTACTTAAAAATATTTGGAGATTCCTTGAGTTTAAAAAAAATCTAAAATTTGCTTATGTGACATCAAACTGCTAAAGAGGTTTATCTTTTCTGAACTGCTGTAAGCTTTAGAAACAGCTTGTATCAATTAGATTTTTGTTTTAAAAGTAGGTATGTAAATGAAATAGAAAATAAGCTCGCCTTTAGTATTTTCCCCATCTACATTTACCAATAAACTCAGAAGGGTATTTGTGAAACATCTTTGTGTACACAACACTGTTTCCAGTATTGCGTGGGACTCGTCAAGGAAAAGCCGAGTATCTGATCTGGAATTTATATTCCAAGACACATGTTGTGGTTACAGAGGTAGATGTTTATCAAAAGTGTAACGATTCATGATGATCGTAATAAAAAAAAATCAGAAATCATTTAGAAAATTAGATCGACGCTAACTTTTCATGACACACAAAGTACTTTTATATAAATGTCTGTTTCCCATATGTTCAGAACTGCCTAAGTCTCACATCAAATGATTTAGAACATATTGTTAGTTATTTCTCCATGTCATTGGCTATAAATAGGAGTGCCATTTCTGAAGTGTTTGTGTTAACCTCTATTATCTTCAAGTGGTCTTTTGAAGCTTGGAGGAGTTCTGCTTATGATTTCCCCATCCAGAAAGGGGGTTGAGGTGGAGATGACAAAGCAGAAAATTGTTGTCCTGTGGTCTCCTTTTCTGCAAAGTACTGTCAAAAATGTTGATCTAGTCAAGTTGGTAATAAGGCTGAACTATGTCAATTGATAGATGTAAATGCAAGTGATTAGATCCAGTGATAGAAGGGTATCTCTGACGTTTGCTCTATGTGCTGAGTTCACCATTATGAAATTAGAGTTGCGTTCAAAGTTTTTGAATGCATTGCTATTTATTAGAATCCTTGGTTTCCAAGCTGCATGAAATTAATGAAACTAAATCATAACTTTTATGTCTTATCTTATGAAGTTTGGTGTGATTATATTCTTCGAAATTCTTTCTATGTTCAGGTGAACCTTGTTGCATCATCTTTTATACTGTCATTGTCGTCTCCTTTGAGTTCAACTTCTACTGAGCTGTTAAATCGATTTTCCTAAAATGTGGGTCTGACCATATCACCCCCACTCCAAAATGAATTCAAGTGGCTCCCCATCACCTTCAAGATAAATATAAAATCCTCTGTTTGGAATTTGAAGCCTCCACAACCTGGCTCTTTCCTACCTTTCCAAACTTCTTATACTATTTTTGTTCCTTCACATCTCTGCTATCCAGTGACACTGGGCTTTGTTTCTCAAAAGCGTCTCATCTCCCAGCTCTTTTCATTTTTGTTGGCTGTTGCCTTTCTATCTCCTGGCTTCTTTCAAATCTCAGCTAAAATCCCATATTCTAGGAGGGGCCTTTCTTGATCTCCCTTAATTCTAGTGCTTTTTTTTTTAATCGATGAACTCCAATTTTCCCCTTCTACATCATGCATGTACTTACTTGTTTACGTGTCGTCTTCCCCTTTAAACTGTGAATTTGAAAGCAGAAACTGCCTGTTGCCTTTCCTTGTAAAACCAATGCTTAATACAGAGCTTGGCATTTAAGTAGGCATTTAAGAAATGCTGGCTGATTTAACTTTTCCAAGGGAAACTCTGTATTTATGTAAATAAAGACTCTTTTTAATATTTTCTCAAACTTTGATTCTAGGTGTGCTTCCAAGTGATTTTTAAAAGAGACTATCTTGTTTATTTGAAAAAAAATAACTTACATGGTATTTAAGAAGTGTGTCATGCTCTCCAACATTAAAACAGAATAGATCAGTATATAGAAATATTTGACTGCAGTATTTCTCCCAAGCTGAGTTGGTTATGAAGTTATTGCTTCATTCCACTATTTATGTGAGTAGAAGAATATAATATTGGAAGTGACATAAAAGAATTTACCCAGAATGAATTGTGATTTATTAGAAGCATAATTGTGTAAATAGCACACATGATGTCTCTGAATGACAATCTTTCAAAAAAAAAAAAAAGAATGTGTCAGTTGTTTCCCTAAGGTCTCATATACTAGGCTTAAGCAACAGACAACAGTTGAATCTTCTATAGCATTTCAATGATATAAAATAATTTTTTTTCAAAAATTATATTATATTGCTTGATCCTCATAATAACCCTGTGAGGGTGGTAGTGACATTATTATTCCTACTTTATACATGAGGGAAATGAAATTTGGAGAGATGACCTTCCCAATATCATACAATTCCTAAGAAAGAGAACTGAGATTTGAATCCAGGACTTCTGATTCCAAGTTTCTTTCACTAAGTACAATTTACCAAGTTTGGCTATAATATAAAGTAGAAATATTGCTAAGTTCCTTATCTTGATGTGGATGCCCTGGGTTCTTGAGGGACTTACTAGTGGAGTCCCAGGCTCTGGAGGGACCTACTAAGTAGAAAGGTTTTAAGTAAAGAGTTCTTAATGATCTGTGTAACTCTCATCTTTAGACCACCCTAGCTGAGTTCATAGAGAAAGATGGGCTACTGGGAGATGGAGATTTTTGGCCATAGCAGTTCGTAAAGGCTATTTACTGAGGTAAAGAGTTCTTAACAATTTTGGTGCTGTGGACTTTGGCAATCTGGTATAGCCAAATGATTACAAAGGAAGCCAATTATGTTTAAATACAATTATACACACAAGTACATATGTATATATATGTGTGTGTATATATATGGGTATGTATGTATAAGTATGTGCATGTATGCATGGATCAGGAGTCCATAGTCTATGAAAACTCATACACATAATGTTGATACATGGTACGTGTGTGTGGACATACATGTGGACTAAAGATCCAAGAATATAGTCATACTCCGAGTCATATATGTGTGTATGTATATATACATGTGTGTGCTCATTGACCCCCGATGCACCCCTAATTGAAACCCTGGTGTAGAGGGATTTTGATCCATGTCGTGGAGGGTATATCTTGAAATATGAAATCACATACCCTTGAAAAGCCCAAGTATATTTTAAAGTAGCAATGAACTTGGATAAATTAGGAAATTGAAGCTGTGTGTGATACCTAAAGACTCAAGCTACAGAATGTTTTACTTGATAACTAGTCAGAGGGAGTGTTTAGGTAAAAAATGACATATGTGGAGAATTTTATTCTAGGGTTGGAATCATGGAATTATAGGGCATTAGAACTAAGGGTCCTAGAGATCCTAGAGATCATCTCACCCAAGTATCCTTACCTTATCTTGTCAATCAAGGGAGGAAACAAAAAAGTTAAGGGGCCCCAGGTGACATAGTGTATTAAGGGATGATCAGAACCCAGGCTAGTTGATGCCCACTAACTGCATCACTTGTCCTTCTGTCTCATTATGGGGGGAGGTGTGGGGAGATGGGGAAAAAGTCATTTCTACTTGTCTAGGTTTTAAGGTAATGTCATTAATGGTTCACTCAGCATGCTGTAACATGTGAATTAAGAATAAACAAACAGTCATGCAAATGGAACCAAGACCAGTTTATCTACATTTGCTCATTAGAAAGCATGACACAGCCCTTTCCACAATGTGAAAATTGACTTCCATAGGGGCTTCAGGACCATAATAGTGGGAGATGATGATTTGACTAACACCTTTGCTCAAAAGGTGCTTTTTCATTTCAGATGATAGAGGTTGAATATCTGCTGCTGTTTCCCAGAATTCTGTGGGCATCCTGATCAAGAAATGAACTCAGATTACTTAACCTCAGATTCATTAACCAGGAAAGCAGCAGATTTGAAAGGAAGTAAAGTGGAGTAACCTTGTTTGGGGAGTGGGATATAGGGGATTCTATTGAAACAATGAAATCAGTTTTCTGAACTATACTTCTGACAACATACCCAATCTCCAATCTGGAATTCTAGCTAATGGCCCTGGACTAGTTACTCCTCTCACCTAAAGAATATCTTTGACTTGAAATGGTCTGCGAAATAACCTTGGATTTCTCTAGCTTTCCCCCTCAACATTATCTCAGGCTTGTCCACCAAATGTTGAATGGATTCTTTTCTTGTGGAAAATCTTGTTTTCTCTCCCCAACCTCCTGCCCCAGACTCCTCATGAAATCCAGTCCATTGCACGTTTAAATTATAAGGAAGCACCTTGAGATTAGCAGCTGTGTACTACATCTACCGACAAGAATTTCTGAAGTGTTTCAAACAGTGTTCCATAAATGTCCTTGACTAGCTGACAATGAAAATGCTGAGAAACTTACTGTTTCTAACTGCACTTAAGTTCTATTCTAATCAGAATCACTTCTGTTAATATTTAATCTCATTTCCTGGGCAGCAATTCAGCATTCCCTATGAGATAATCTTTCATTATGTCTTTTCCCTTCTTTGAGCTAAATAATACTTATAAAAAATCTCTCATTAGAAATCCTGTTTTATTATGTTTTATTTTAAGATAGACCTGTACTATATAGGATTATTTTGAAATATCCAGTCTGCTCACAGTTGGGACTTGAAAGGCATGAATCAACATTGCATTTTTTTTCAGTAGGCCTATTTACTAGTAGGATTTAGGCATCTTTTTTAGACCCTACTCCTACCCCTCCATATGTTCATGGATTAGAATATAATGGTATTCTTTTTTTAAAAATGCATTTATTGATTTTTTTGTATTGCTTAAAATTTCCCCTGTAACTTTCTCTCTTCCCCTCCCAGAGAACCATCTCATATAACAAAGAATTGTTTTCAAAAGAAAAAAGATGGAGGAGAAAAAAAATCAACATAACCAATAAATATTGACAAAAATCAGAAAACATATGCAATGATCCACACTCATAGACCTCTGCAAAGGATTGGGGGAAGGTGTCTTCTCTGCTCTCTTCTTTGAAGTTATGCTTATTCCTTGCAATTTTGCAACACCATTTTGGATTGCTTCCTGTTTAGTCTTTCAACGTAGATTGTTTTTTTTCTATTTATTTTTTATTTAATATTTTTAGTTTTCAACACCTATTTCCACAAGATTTTGAGTTACAAATTTTCTCCCCATTTCTCCCCTTCCCCTACCCCAAGATGGCATAAATTCTGATTGCCCCTTTCCCCAGTCTGCCTTCCCTTCTATCACCCCACTTCCCTCCAATCGCCTTTCCCTTTACTATCTTGTAGGGCAAGATAGATTTCTATACCCCATTGCCTGCATATCTTATTTCCCAGTTGCATGTAAAAACAACTTTTTTTTAACATTTATTTTTAGAATTTTGAGTTCCAAATTCTCTCCCTTCTTCTCTCCCCACCCACCCTCCTTGAGAAGGCAAGCAATTCAATATAGGTTATACATGTATCATTATGCAAAACATTTCCCCAATGCTTATGTTGTGAAAGGCTAACTATATTTCCCTCTATCCTATCCTGTCCCCCTTTATTCACTTTTCTCCCTTGACCCCGTCCCTTGTCAAAACTGTTTGCTTTTGACTACCTCCTCCCCTAGTCTGCCTTCCCTTCTATCATCCCCCACTTATCCCCTTCTCCCCTACTTTCCTGTAGAGTAAGATCAACATAGATTGTTATAGTCATTTTATGTATTGCTTTCTTGGTTTTGCTTATACTTCCCAGTTCTGTGATCAAAATATCTCAGTTAATTATTTTTTATTTCAACTTATAACTTCATATGTATAAAGAACTCTTGGTAAGGATTTATGTAGACCAACTTTTCAGTAATTTATGTTCTAATAAATGGTCTGTTTCATTTATGGTCTATGTAGGACCCTTAGAAGTTCAGTGACTCGTGGAGTGTTGCATGGACAGCAATTATCTAAGGCAGGACTCAAATCTAGTTCTCTTCATCTTATTCTAACTTACTCCTCTTCCAGATTTCTATGATCCAGACAAACTGGTTTTCTTGATGTTAATCTCTTAATATACTAGATAAAGAAATGGGGTTTAGGAATGAAAGTGCTGGGCTTGCAATCAGAAAGACTTTGCATTCAAATCCTGTCTCTAATGTTGATTAAATAGCTAAGTCACAACCTCATTGAACTTCAGGTTCCTTCTCTGTAAAATGAGGAAATTATACTCGATTTCTTTTTGGGTGCCTACCATCTCCAAATCTATGATCTTAAGATCTGCCTTCTCTGTGCTCTTGTAATGTCTGTCCCCCCTTACTTTTGCCTTTAAGAATTCCTTTTTTCCTTAGAAACTCTGTCCCAGTGTCATTTAAAAAAAAAGATAATATTTGTTAACTAATGGGGGTGTTTCTGCTCTTTCTCAGCCCTCTGTGGTATTGTTGTTGGTGTTCAGCCTTTTTCAGGTACATCCAACTCTTTGTGACCTTGTTTGGGGTTTTCTTAGCAAAGATACTGGAATGGTTTGCCAGTTCCTTCTACAGAGGAAGAAACTGAGGCAAACAGAGTTATATGACTTGCCTAGGGTCACACAGCTAGTAAGCAGCTGAGGCCAGATTTGAACTCAGGAAGATAAGTCTTCCTGACTCCAGGCCCAGTACTTTATCTACTGACACAAAGCCTTTCTTGTTTTCCCCCAGCTAATATTGTCTCCCTGACCTCTCCAAATATTTCAATATGTATTTACTTTGTATGTGTTCTGCATGTTCATATCTATGTGTATGTTGTCTCCTTGGTTAGAATGTAAATTCTTAGGGAGAAGCTGCTGTTTCTTTTTTTTTTTTTTTTGTGATTAGCACAGTGCTCGGTACCTGCCTGCAGACTCATTGATTAATTGGTTCCTGGTGCTGAGGATGACTTCTCTATCTAGTACACCATTTTGCTTTTCATTGAGCTTTATCTAATGTTGAAAAAATTGCTATATATAGTATAACACCACCACGCGTATCACATAGCATTGTACTAAGGCCACTATTACAGTGATGGTTTAGGGAAGAAAACTGCCATTATATTCTTACCTTTATAGGATAAGGAATTCACAAATAAACTGTGACCCCATTATTAAACTTATTCCTAAGTTTGGGGAGCAAATCTAGATACTAGTGACTAGGGAGACAGTAAATTTACATAAAAAGGACAAATCTACATGTTCCTGTGGGGTATATGAAGTGGATTTTCACCCTGAAATTTCCTAGTGTATAACTCATTCTGATGGTACTCACTACTAGGTAGTGATTATTAACAGATAATCTCAGGATGCCCTTGCTAGGAAACAGAGTTTACCTTCTTTTTGGATTGACCCAAACATGGATTTTTCTGCCTAGCACTATGTAACTTATAGTCTATTCATTCATTCACCAACACATATTTGTTGAATGCCTTTGTTGGAAACTATAGGGAATTCAAAGATAAATGAAAAGACTCTTGCCCTCAAGGAGCTTTTTGTCTGGGGGAGTAGGAAGATACTTATGCAAATAGCTTTAATGCTAGGCATTATGGGAAAAGTGTCACATAAGTGCAAAAAGATGCTACCTACAAGAATTCTGAAGAAGTAGAGTCCATTTCTATCTGGAATAATCAAGGAAGTCTTCCTGTAAGAAGAATTTCTGTTGGGGCCCTTAGGCAAGAGAAGAAAGGACCCAATGGGGATATGATAATCAGCTGTCATTAAAAAAATTAAGGGTTGACATGTGGAAGAAGGATTAAATATCTTTTATTTGATCCCAGTAGCAGAACTAGGGACAACAGGTGAAAGCAGAAGACAAATAGCTTCCTCTCGATGTAGAGAATTTTTTCCCAACAATTAGCCCTATCCTAAGGTGGAATAGGATGCCTTGAAGGGCTCATGAATCACTTCTTTTTAAAGCAGGGCTTTTAAAGAGATTCCTGCTCAGATCTAAGTTTGAATGGAGAGCTTTCAAAGTTTCACCTTTGTGATGCAGTGGGCCTTTGAACACATAGAGACGACAAAGTACAAGTCATGTAGAAGAAACAGGTTGTAGACTAGTTAGAGTAGAAGCATAGAAGCATTGAATACCAAACTCAGGAATATGTATTTAACTTGCTAGACAAAAAGGCTGAATTAAAAGCTTTCCAGCAGGATGATAAAGATTACAAACTTGTCTCATTTTTTTAAATAACAGAAAGAAAACAGGCCCTATAAAGTACAGACCAGTCAGCTTGACCTTGATTAGTGGGACAATGGCAGAATTAATCATTAAAGATATGATCGGTGAACATACAGAAGAGAAAGAGTGATTACAAAGAGACAGCACATTTTCATCAAAAACAAATAATACCAGACTAATTTTATTTACTTTTTTTTTGGAGTGGGGAAGGCAAGGCAATTGAAGTTAAGTGACTTGTCCAAGGTCACACAGCCAGCAGTTATGTCAAGTGTCTGAGGACAGATTTGAACTCAGGTCCTCCTGACACCAGGGCCACTATACCACCTAGCTGTCCCTATTTACTTTTTAATAGAGGCAACTGAGTAGCACAGAGAATAGGTGTTAGTCCTGGAGTCAGGAAGACCTGAGCACAAATATAGTCTTAAATACTTACTAGCTGTGTGACCTTAGACATGTCGCTTAACCTTTGTCTGCCTTGATTTCCTCATCTCTAAAATGTAAAGCCTCTTTGGCTTATTGAGAGGATAAAATAAGATAATATTTGTAATACAAATTTCAAACTTTAAAGCAATAAGTAAATATTAGCTGTTATTTTTAAGAGGATTATTAAACCAATAGATTATGAAAATGCTGTGGATATAGCAAACTAGATGTTAACAAAGCTTTTGAACATTTAATACATTTCTTGCAGAGAAGATGGGGAGCAATGGAACCAGGGCTGGGGAACCTGCAGCCTTGAGGCCACATGTGGCCCTCTAGGTCCTCACGTGCAGCCCTTTGACTGAATCCAAGATTTGGTCTGTGAAGTTTGAATTCAGTCAAAGGGCTGCACTTGAGGACCTAGAGGGCCTCATGTGGCCTCAAGGTCCCATGTTCCCTACCCCTGGAATAGACAATAGTGCAATCAGATGGATTCAAAGAGTATGTGTTATTGGTTCAGTGTCAACATGGCAGAAAGCCTACATTGGCTATTCCTAGGGATCTGTAGCTGGCCCTGTGCTTTTTATGATTTTTATCAATGAGTTGGAAAAAGGCAGATGGAAACTTATCACTTTTGTAGACAGCACAAAGTTGGGATGGATAGATAGACAACAAGTCATCCAGGATCTGAAAAAGATCTTTATGAGCTGGACTGCTGGGCTAATAAATCTAATAAGATGAAATTCAATAGAAATAAATGTAGTCTTGTACTCAGGTACAAAATAATCAAATTCACAAGTAAAAGGGGGAGGCTGAGGGGGAGGAATAGATAGCAGTTGTTTTTTAAAAAATCTGGGGATGTTAGTGAATTGTAAGCTCAACATGAGTTAACAATGTAATATAACAGCCCCCAAAACTAACTCCTAGGGTGCATTGCGCAGGGCATCACTTCTAGGTATAGGGAAGCAATGATCTTACCATATGCTGCCTTCATCAGACCTCATCAGGGGTATTTGTGTTCAATTTAGGGTACCATCCTTTAAGAAGAACACTGATAAACGGCAGGGAATACAGAAGAGGACAGGCAGGATGTTGCATGGCCTTGGGCCCATGTCATGTTTGGTTAACTGATGGATTGGTTGAAGGGATAAGGCATGTTTAGCACAAAGAAGATGAGACTCAAGAGAACATGATGGTTGCTATCAAATATTTGAAGAGCTTTTCACAGAGAGGAGAGACTAGACATGTTCATTTTGCTTCCAGAAGACAGAGCCAGAAGTTCTCAAAGTTACAAAGAGGCAGATTTGAACTGAATGTCAAGAAAACCTTCCTAGAAATTGGAGCTAACCAAGGGTGGCCTGCCTCAAGTGGTGGTGGTGGTTGTTGTTCAGTCGTGTCTAACTCTTTGTGACCCTATTTGAGGTTTCCTTGGCAAAGATACTGGAGTGGTTTGCAATGTAATTCTCTAGCTCATTTTATAGATGAGGAAACTGAGGCAAGCATAGTTAAATGACTTGCCCAGGGTCACACAGATAGTGTCTATGGCTCTGGATTCGAACTCAGGTCTTCCTGATCCCAGGCCTGGCACTCTATCCACTGTGTATATTTGGATACCTTCAAGGAAATTCTGGATAGTGGGAATTCTTTTTTGTGTATGAGTTTGATTAGATACCTATTGAGGTACCTTCTAACTCCCAAGTTCTGTAATTCTGTGATTTAGTCAGAAGATTTATCTGACAACAGTATATAAGATAGACCATGAGTGCTCTGAGAGCCAGGACTGTCTTTTACGGTTTTTTTTTTTTGCATTTCCAGCACTTAGCACTCTGCCTAACACTTAGTAGGCTCTTAGTAAATGTGTATTAGTAGGCTCTTAGTAAATGTATATTGACTGACTTCCTAGATCAGAATGGGAAGATTACATTGTGAAGTTCATTGAAGAAGGTATTATAAGATAACTATGATATAAGGGCCTGAACTACAGTAATGGGGCACAGAGGAAGGGAACTAGCATTTATTAAGTGCCTACTATGTGCCAGAAACTCTGCCAAGTACTTTGTCTCATGTGGTGGCAGAAAGAATACAAAGGAAGATATAGGTACAAAAGAGATAGTTATAAGAAATGAAAAAAATGAATAGAATTTAGTGACTAATTGCATGTGTGAGTAATTGACTACAGGACTATAGGATATAGGAAAAAATCAAAGCTTACTGAGATTTTGAGCCTAGATGCCTAGTATAATAATCATTTAAAGAAACAAGAGAGTCAGGGAGGATGAGCTGGCTTAAGGGAGTATAGAGAAAAGGAGTTACTGTTTTGGGAGGTAAGAGCGTAGTTTAGAGTGTAGTTGCCCCAGTAAATGGGCAAGACCTACCAACGTGAACATGTCCATGCTATTTTGAGATTATGCTTGTAGCTAAATGCCAAACTTTTTTTTTTTTTAGCACAGGAATGAAACAATTCACGTGGTTACACATCCGTGGTTCTATTTTTTATTCAATGATAAGAACAAGGCTATAGGTTCCACATCTGCCCAGTTCTTGGGTGTGCCTTTGTGTCCCTCTCCTGTGCGTACCTGTTCACTTCTCCATGGCAAATATCTCCGTAGGTCTTAATGGTTTGGGGAGTACAGGCTAAAGAGAGTACACCTCTCATGGCACAGGAATATTCTTTCTGAACTCACTATTGGTCTTTTGAGAAACAGCCTTGGCAAAAGTTCAGCATCCTTAGCATCCTTAGCCATAGGAGGCTATTATCTGGATGAGAGAATTACATTTCTCGCAACTATTTCAAGAACATTCTTGAAGAAGGACTACCAGTATTGTTTTAGGAGTGGGTTGATACTGGAAACCTGCAAAGTAAGGCTTCTTACAAAAATTATTAAGGGGGAAATAACTGCTGAACTTTTAATAGATTAGTTGAGAAGTTACTAGTGGTCATGATAAAATTCAATGAAAAATATTAACTCAAAATGCCAGCCAAAGGTCCTATAGTAATATAGCCTATAGTTATATGAATTATATTTAATGTTTTACATACATATATATTCATATATATATACATGTATAAAATGATACTATATGTAATACATTTATTTCTTCCACAGAAGAAAGAAATTTCCCTCAATTAGTGTTAGACTGGCATTTTTCTAACACAATTAAAAAGTCAATGGATCTAATCCCATTCTGGGGCTTGGTTTTTCACTTAGCCTAAAGACAAAAAAATAACACGTGAGTTGCCTCTCAAAGCATGAGGTGGGATACAGTATATAAGGTACTGGCCAATAAGAAGATACCAAAATACAACTCTGCTTGGGGACCTTTGTCATGTAGTCTAAGCCTATTTGGATAGACTCTCCCAAATATAGGATCGCCATTATGTCAGACACAGTAAAACTTTATAAAGTTCCTTGTCATTGTGTTTTGTTTTTAGTAATAGGAATACTACAGGTAGTTACATGTGAGCATACTATCATCAATAATTAATCAAACAAATAAATAAAGCATTTAAACAATTTGTTTGAGAATCTGTGTAATAAAATAGTTAAAGAGTCAACCAAGTACTGTCTTTGAAACTGATTATGTGACCCTTGGCAAGGCATTTAACCTTTGCACCATTCTAGACAGCTCTTTCTAATACTATAAGTTGGACAGAAGATAACTGACCTCTGCCTGTAGAGGGAGTTCACTCATAGGTAGTTCCCCATACTATTGAAATCACAGTTCTTATTCTAATCTCCCTATGTGCTAGGCACTGTTCTAAGCACTGAGTTGTGATAGACTGACAAACATGCAACAGTTTCTGCCCTCAAGGGACTTATGTTATGTTGGGAGAGAGAACAGATACAAAGTTAAGTATAGGCCAAATATATCTGAAATAAATTTGGTTAAGCAACAGGATTAAACGGCTAGTAAGGAATATGGCCCAGAATCTGAACTCGCACCTTCCTATCTAAAAGCCGAGCACATCTGCTACTCCACATCTGTTTCTAAAGAGCAATTTAGCATCTTTTATGTTGGTAAGGCAGTGGGCTAAGCTCTGGAGATACAGAGAATAAAGAAAGCAGACTGTGAGCTCAAGGAAGTTTCAATTGAACTTAGAAGCTATGATGTTTTTGTTCTTCAGTTGTTTCAGTTGTGTCTGACTCTTCGTGACCCTATTTGGGGTTTTCTTGGCAGAGATACTGGAGTAGTTTGCCATTTACTTCTCCAGCTTGTTTTATAGATGGGGAAACAGGCAAATAGGGTTAAGTGACTTACCCAGGGTCATGCAACTAGTCAGTCAAATTTAGAGGCTACGACATGCATACGAATAACTTTGATAAAAAAGTCTGTATGTGATCCATGTAAAGGGGAAGTCTTTGTAATGATCAGTGCTATGAGAAATAAAAATGCCCATCCCACCTATCTCATAAACCTGCTTATTGAATCAAGTGAATTAACAGATTTTAAATAAATTCCTTTAAAAAGTATAAAGCACTATACAAATAAATTCATGATGCCATTATTATTTGATCTTTTTCATTTAGAAGTGTGCTAGAAACATGAGTCCTGAATATAATATCAGGGAGAAAAGAAAAATTCTCTCTGTACCTTTGGTGTCTAGCATTCCTATACACTATATAAGGTTGTACTGTAGCCACCTCAAAGCTGATTGTTAAATTTTCACTGGGAACATTTACTACTTCAAAATCTGCAAATGCTAAAAATCTGTGTTTGATTTATTGTTTTGTTGATTGTCTAGACTTAAGAAAGTTTTAATAATGCAGAATTAACTTAAAAGGGTATCAAGAGTACATTTCCACCTCCCTAGCCAGTTGTTAAACATTTACTAGCACACCTGTATATACTTCTTTATGAATATATGTGAAACTAGATGAGACTTAGAGTGCATTTGATTCTCCTTATATCCCATGAAAACAGGTATGATGATCAATACATATAGGTATCATGTGAGAAGCAGTGGGCTGCAATGTATAGAAGACAGAATTTAAGTCAGGATAATGTGGGTTCCTGGCTAGAGAGACTGTGGATAAATCACTTAACTTTTCATTGTCCAAGGCAATCTTCTTGGGTCATGATGAGTTGATAATCTATCACTGAAGGAAGATTCCACATTAGAAATATTGGTGAAATCACAGGTTTGGACCAAAAACAAACAAAAAGTTTCAATAGATGTGCATGCGTATGTGTGTGTGTGTGTGTGTGTGTGTGTGTGTGTGTGTGTGTGTGTATGTATGTGTGAATATACCACCTTGTAAGCTTTTAATTCGTTGATCAAATCCCTTGAGTTGAGAAAATATATCCTTTGCTTTAATACTCATTAGCCTTATTGTCACTAGATGGCAGAAACACATCCCACTTCTGTGAAAAGATCAGGGTGTGTTTTACATTTAGCAAGGCCAAAAAAAAAAAAAAGCTTCCTGCAGACAATGTTTACAGCCTTTTTTTATTTTGACAGATCTCTTGAATACATTAATATTTTTGGAAATTCCCTGTTAGGTCCCCTGTAGGGATGTGCTGCAAAGTGGCCTTGGCTTACTCAGTAAAATGATGATTTTCATTATGAGTCTTGCAGTTGGGTTTATAATTTGGGAATGTGATAGCTTATTTGGGGAAAAAAAAGTGTCAAAGGCTCAGAGAAACCTAGAAGATGTAACACATCACCGAAGCCAAACCTCTGTGTGATTGCTGCTCCACTGGGTTGGCCTGAATGTGTGAATTCCTGTATTTAGTGTATGGCCAAGTGACTCCCTATTCAAAGTGTTATTCTCTAATCAAAGCTAAGTCAATTAAAAATTTCTAGACCCTGTGAGGATTTCCTTAGAGGCATAGGAACATTCATTCTTTCTCACTCCCTCCAATTAGAATCTATTTTGAAGCACAATTAGTTTCTTGGGAGGAAAGGAGAGGGACAGAGGGAGGGGTGTGTTGTGTATGTGCCTCTGTGTGTGTTTGTATGTATGTATGTGCATTTATGTGTGTGTGTGTGTGTGTGTGTGTGAGAGAGAGAGAGAGAGAGAGAGAGAAGGAAAGAAAGAAAGAAAGAGAGAGAGGGAGAGAGAGAATGTTTCTTTTAAAAGTGAAGCAGATGCTAAATATGAGCGTCATTTTCTTGCTATCTAAGCCATCATTGAGATTTAGCTGCTCTGCACATATGCCAATTATGGTCTTCCTTAAAAATGCCTTAATAGAAATGTGTTAATTCAAAGAGACTCATTATAGTGCATTGTGTCAGTAATTACGGATTAAGAATTACCCAAATATGCATATAGACCCAAATATCTTCAGAGATTCTTTGTAAATAATAGGGGGTTTTAAAAAGTTATTTGAGTTCCTCTTGGAAAAAAAAAATTTTTAAAGCTGGATTAGAATCATATCTGGTCCATAGAAATGACAGTTTTAGTGTTATATTCGTATGCTACAAATACAATTTAAAAATATGTTTCACTGTAGTAGTGGCTGTGGGAATTCCAAAGCAATAAGAAGAAATGCTTGGTAGGTTCATTTGCATACCAATACCCAGAATGCTTTTCCAGCTCACTGCTATTTAATCGAAGTCAGCTGGTGTCAGAGCTCTGGGAAAAACTGAGAGATTTGGACATGCTTCTCTGTGCATGTACTGAGTTCCTTTTCTGCTCCAAATAAGAAACTAAAACCTCAAAAGTTCTTTTCTATGTTAGTTTGAATTTTTTTAATTTAAAATATCAGATTTATTTTTCCTACACACTGCATGCAATTAGTCTCTATTTGCCTCTGTTTCCTCATCTGTAAAATGGGGATAATACTTATACCTCCCTCCCAAGGTTGTTGTGAGGATCAACTGAGATGATGGTAAAGTGTTTAGCTCAGTGCCTGGCACAGAGTAGGTGCTTTTAACATGTTTGCTATTGTTATCGATATTATCTTTTCCTTGTGGAATCTTCATTCATTTCTCCACATTTTATTTTAATCTTTCTTGAAGTTTAAAATACTTTAAAAGCATTACCAACATTATTTTCCCCATAGCTAATAATAATCCTAAATTTTGAATTGTCAGTAAAACAGTCTCTCAACCTTTTGCATAGTACTTCGGTTATCAAGGAAGTAACGTGAAACTCACTTCTGGTCCTTGGTAATGTGAACAATCTGAGTCTAACTTTGTTTGACTATTGTTGCAAGATCTAAACCTGGGCAAATTCCTACCATTTCTTTGTGCCTGTGTTTCCTCATTGGTAGAATGAATTAACATTTCCCTTTGTAGGAGGTTGATGTGATAAAATAGTATATAGTCATTAAATTTCTTGGAAGAAAACTGTAGAATAAATTTAAGATATTATTCACTGAGCTCTTGTGAAGCACATGACCCTTCAGGCATTGATTCTACCACTCAATCCAGATAATATGTCCTACCATACTAGGCATTCCAACACACTGTCTCAGGACTACTCTGCTAATCAGTGAATTGTAGTGAGAATCACTCCAAAATGCCGTGATTCAGAGTTTGGAGAAAGTTTAGGAAGATCTTAAGGCTGAATGGGATGGATAATTGTGAAGACTTCACAGGGTATGTCTAATGGAGAGGCCTTGGGATTTGGCCTTGTAATTTTGGAAGGCATGCCCTTCCCCCTCTCTCTCAGATGTTAGAAGATAATGAACTTCCTGTGAGTTATTTGTTCTTTGCTCCAGGAAGGTCTCTCCTCTCCCCCACCCCATTTCTTCTCCTAGACTTTCAGACACCACCCTGGCAGTTGAGTTCTGATAGGGAAAACCCTGAATGGACCAGATTAACCTTGGTCCTCTGTGTAGTTTTTGGGCCTAGACTGTAAACCTACCTCCCAGCCAATGGTGAGAAGGGATAGAGGCGGGTGGGAATCTTTTTCATTAAGAGTATAAATTAGGACAGGTCCCCTTTTACCTCACCTCCTCCATTATGGAGGTGTGGCCAAATCTTGCAAGGTTTGTGAAATAAATTTACTTTGTTCCTCCTAAGGATGTCTCTCCTATTATTTAAAAATTCTGTCCCATACATGGCCTAAAGTTCTTTGTGACAAAATGGTTTAGAAGGAATGAGAAACTCTCAAGAAGAAATTCTGAACACAAACAAAAATGACCACAAGATTGTAGATTTAAAACTGAGTTGATGATGAGGGCACAGTCTCTGGGAACCCCTTTGAATTCTCCTTGAATCTTCCAACTAGATCTGGCCTTCCCCTAAGGCCATAAGCCTTACTTTATC